>OX465275.1:170186295-170811295 GCA_949987645.1 Tachina grossa
GAAGACCCAAGTATATAGCTATTAAACAGTTTTTTATAAGAGAGAAGAAAGTTGAACGAAAACTTGATGTTCAACAAATTTCAACTTCAAATCAGTTAGCTGACATAATGACAAAACCTCTTCAGCCAGTTAGATTAAAATCTCTCTGTACAATGTTAGGTTTGGAAAGTACTAACTCCAAATAACAAGGGAAAGTATTATGTTTAATGAGTTGTTATATAAAAGTTATTATTTTACAAACCCATATAATTACATGTACTTTGATTTATAAATACTTGTGTAACATTATTAATATCATGTATTCATTTTTATTTATTCATAGTTTGTAAACATACACACAAAAAAAATCATAGGTTATATTTCCTAAAATAATGGTATAATTTTAACTAAGTGAAAGGGTATAATGGCATTTACAAAGTTTTTTAGGTAATTTGACAAAAATTTTAGTTGATTTTTATGTTCGAAAAATCAACTAAAATTTTAGTTGAAACTCCTTAACGACTAGGTAAATTCATACTTTTGTTTTCTGTGAATTATCTAAATAGCAAAGTAAATTTATACATATATAGTGCAGCAAATTATCATGTATTTTAGTTAATATAACTATTTATAGTTCCATAACTGTAATGGATTTAAAGAATTTTTGAATTTCTAAAAAAGTTTATTATTTATTTATTAATTTATATATTTACATACATGTCCATATATAAAATAAAAAATAGAAAATACCACGAAAATAAAACATTTGAAGGAAATGCTAGGAACACAACTGGGACGAACGACGAATTTTTCGTAGCGAGCTTTTGCCATAAAAAATAAAATACATTCATGCGTATGCAAATTAACACAACACTGCCGTTGAACGAAACTCGTTGTGCGTGACGAACTCTCCGATATATTTCAGCACAAACCATAAGCAACTTTATGAATTATAACAGCTATTATTTAGTCATTGTTGTTGTGCTTCACACGACGAATTTACTATCGACGAATTCGTCACCGTCCACGAAATTCGTCGTTCTTCCCAGTTGTGTTTCTTGTATAAGACCACGTTTGCCGGCAATCGTAAAGCAGCTCTGAGTTGGTGGAGACCATTAAAACTTGGGATGGGGATCTTCCTATGCGAATGCATAGGTCGTCTGCAGCTTCCGAAGGAATCACCTATGTATATGCAGGATACAAGCAAGTTCATCTATAATAATTAAAAAGAATTATTTTACATAAATTTAAAAATTTTAAAAAATTTAATGTATACATACCTTTTTTTACTTTTGACAATAAAATATAAAATAATTCAATAAAAATAATTTCGAAAAATATACGTATGTATGTATGTACCCTATTGTAATAGTTTATATTAACTTGGATTTTAGGTAATTTGCAATGTACAAATTACCTAACTGCATAGTTAATACATAAAACCCAAGTTTTTTACTTTCATATAAAAAAAAGTTACCTATGCAAGCTTAGTTAATATTACCTCTTATATTTTTTTGTGTGTATATTTCAATTAGTCTTAATAAAATACTCAAACACAATATTATCTTAAATTAGACGCATTCTACCAAATTTACGAGGCCATAACCAAAACCAAAATTCAATTGATTTATATGGTTATGGTTATAGCGTTATGGCGAGCCGACTGTAATCAAATTTAATGTTTCCCATTAGTTTGGTTGGAACAGCTGTTTTAATTTAAGCTTTAAGAATCTTGCACCCAAAAGCATTGCCAGTTCATTGTAAGGCCTATTCTAAGGGACTTGCATATGTGGCAATAACGTCAGAGGAATTATCATCATGTTGGTTGTTTTTTTTTTTAAATTACTGGTACTAGCTACATGCCATACAATTTTGATAGTATACAAATAAACTACAAAATAAATAAAATACAAATTTGACACATGTAGCCAAATCGAACAGATTTTCTGAGGCAGTACCTGTAAACATGTGAATATCTACATGTACATATGTTACCAGTACACGACATGTATCAAATGTAGTTTCGTGGTGACGTCAAAATTACATCAGAGCCACATGCGTAAGTGGTCTTTTAGATGTCGTGTACTATCAGCTGAAAACGAAGCTTGTACATCTGGCAACATCATAATTGTCAGAGAAGTCTTTCTATTGGAAATACTGTAGACATTTTTTTTTAAGAAAAGGGAAAGCTTAAAAAAAATGATAAAATATATGCAGCCAAAATTATTGCAATTGCTTGCTTATTGTATAATATAATTTATATTAGAACTTTTTACATTTAAAACAAGCACAGAAGGCTGGTAATTGACAATTTATATCAAATAATTTGAGTAAAGCATGGTTAAAGCAGAATTGACTATTTTTGCATATGAAACCCGAGAGAACTAACATTTTTTACGGAAGATATTGTCAGATAAATTTATTGTAATAGCTATAATCGTTTGGTAATAAATTATAAGATCTTCCGACAAATTTGATACAACCGCGTCAACTGACAATTTATCTTGCGGTGCTTAGAATTTTTGATTACGAGTATCAGTACATTGCCAGCACATTGCCAAAGATCTGACAATATTGTAAGATCTGACAATCGTCTATACACTCAAAAAAGTTTTACATTAACTGTTTGTAGTTGTTTTAGAAGTTCACGTAAAGTCGAACTTAAATGAAAATGCAAGTTGTCCTACGAAAAAAATTTTATTTTAACTTTTTATGTATGTTGCTGAAAAAACAACTATGATTATGATTTTTTGTTTATTTTTGCATACTGTGCTAGTTAAAAAATTAACATTGAAAAACTCTCCTGATTCAAATGAAATGTAAGCGAAAGGGTTTTTAAATGACATTATACTTGATTTAAATGATTTTTCATTTTTTCCCCAATAATTTACCTACATAATATTTTGAGTGTACATATCTTCATATTCATCTAAAAATTATTTACTTTATTATACGAAGGCAAGGTGACGTATACTTAATATTTAATAGCCACTCAAAACCTGCAAATATAAAGAAGAAGTGTGCATGTACAACAACAAATTTCACCTCATCTTAAATACAATATTTGCTTTTTGTTATATCCTTAGAGTCCATCAGCAGCACTAAGAAGGTCTTTAGAAATAGCTAAAACTTCAACGTACTTCTCCTTTCCAAATTATAAGCAAATAATAATTTTTCATGTCCCCGAGCGGAATATATTTGACACTAAATCATTTGTTTAAAGTTCCATTCAAATATTTACATTCTAATTGAATGATGTGCACATTTGTATAATTTAAAAAAAAACACGCTTCAACAAGCAACTAATCATAAAGCAACAAAAATGTGAACAATTATACACATATACCAAAAAAAGTACACACTTTGACACTCTCGTGCGTTTCAAGTGCTAGGGAAAATGTATTATTGTTATGAGCCTTGTGTTTGCTTATGTGCAAAGTATTTTTCATTTGTTTTTTGTGTGCAATTACCGTAAAATTGTGAAATCATTATTTTAACTGTCAATTGTTTGTTTGTTTGTTTGTTTTGTTTTAATTTTTGCTTAACACATGTACACAGCACAACGCCGTATACAAATTACTCAGGCACAGTCACATGCACACATAATAACATCAACAACAAGTGGCAATGATACAATGGCAAAGTACAATTCATACACAAGTACAACTACACACTCGTACAAACATAAATACAAGTAATTGCAAATACAGTTATTTACAGTGTTTTCGTTTTGGAATGTATTGTTGTGAATATGAATTTTTGTTGTTGTTGTAATTATTATTCTTGTCGCTTTGTTTGCTTAACATTAGCCTAATGAGTTATTTCAAAATAGAGAGTGAGAGAAAAATTCAAGAGCAAAACAAAGATACACATACTTGCATATACATACATACATACATACATACATACATATATACAAATGTATAAAGAAATGTATAATATTTATTTTTTTTAATATGTTCTGGTAGTTGCTCAAGAGCAATTGTAGCAAAATTTTTTATAATTTTTAATTGTTATTGCTTATTTTGTTTTTAATTTGAGTGAGTTTGTGTGAGTGGCAAGAGAGCAAAGTTTTAATGAGTTTTTAAACTGTCCACAGCCAACAGTTTTGATAAATGATACAATACTAGAAATTTTAATGAGAATTTTGTAGTATTTTGAACAGAAAATGACAAAAAAAAATTAAAATATATAAACAGTAGAATCGTAAATTCTTGGAGTAAGTATTTTTTGATGTTACTTATTTAGATTAAATTTAAAGTGAATTAAAATTTCAAGTTGGCACTAAAGGACATCGGCACAGCACAAACTTTAAAAAAAATTCTGTTAGTAAGTAATACAGGGGCTATTGTGTGCTTTATTATATTTAGGTGGGCTAAATCTATTCATTTGTCTGGCATTTTGTAGCGAATTTACCAATAATAGTTTTCTGTGTTAATTTGTGTTTTATTTTAAGAAGGAACTGTTTAACTAAATCCGTTCTTTGATTATCTAGCAGTGCAGAATTCCTAACTTCGTGTATAGTGTTAAACAACACCAGCAAATGATAAAATAGTTTTGTTAAAATGGGTGTTCTGTTCGTCCAGTGTTAGATTACGATCATCATAATCGGGAGCACTATTCGCAGAATTATGTATAAATTTGAGTCTATAAAGATTTGCCAAAAACAGCGCCGCTGTCCGTACGAGTGCATAAAAGACTTATAGGCAGTTGATTTCATTTCGATCACAGAAATGAATTTGACCCCATAACTTGAGCCTGAACCCGTACAAAATGTAAAAAGTCCAGCAGCTTAAGGTAAACTATAATAGACAATTACTCACATCTGCAGCAGTTGAAAACTTACACTAACTTTCAACGAAAAATCATTTTCACCCAGTGATACTTCCAAATATCAATTAGTGTGTGATTTAAATCTTTCAGAAATCAACTATTAACAACATTCAGATAAATAACTAAGAAGCTTTTTTGTTTATGCAAAATAGGAAATCATTTGGTATTGACTTTTTAAAGAAAATGTCATAAACATCATAAAGTATTAGGTTTTTATTTATAAAAAATTTATTAATTTAGAAGGAATTAAGGAAAAAAATCAATTGACGAGAAATCAAATTTACTTAACATCATGAAAGTGACTTTGTAATCATTGAAAAAGCTTATTGCAATGATATCCCTATGTCAAAATCATTAAAAATTATTAATTTTTTAACTATTTTTAGATCATAACTTCGGATTTTATTGGCTGCCCTGGAAGCTCTTTTTTTAATGGGCAGCCATAGGAATCATTTTTAGATAAATGCGTACGTCAACCAATAAAATTGTTGAATTGAATTGAACGTCTAATGCGCGCCGAAAAAGTCACTGTCATATGATATGGGTTTTTGGTTTACGGAAGCATAGATATATATATTGCTTTGGTAGCAAGGCCAGTGATAAATAATTTAATTATATGGATATCCCCGACATCAAATAGACGGCCAAAAAGCTCATGTCGTTTTCGACATTCTGCTCCAACGATTACAGAGCATGGTAATCTCAGATAAAGGTGATGTAAACTGGCCAGCCAAATTGTATGATTTAACCCCATTAGGTTTCTTATTGTGGGATTTTCTGAAGTCGCAGGTTGTTGTAAATAAGCTATAAAACGAATTGGCCCTCAGACCCAAAATAATAAAAAATTTTGATGTTTCCTACAACATTCTTTGACTTATACAAATTTAAACCCAGTAAGCACTTAATAAAAGGCTCTTTTTAATTGATAGATTTTGTGTTAAGTACCTTAGTGCTTGTTTTTTTTTAAACGAAAAAGTGCTTAAGTTATATTTTACTGTTTTTAAGGAGAGCACTTTTAAGTGTTCAAGTCGATTTTCAGATTTTTTCTCTCTTACAGTTAAATTGGAATTTCCCTGTTAAGCCTTATTTTTTTAAGCAAACATTGTTCCAACACTATAAGTAATACATTTAAGTTGAAATACACCAAAGTATAACCTAAATTAAGCTATTATTCCAAGTGGGATTAGAAGTCTAAAAAGATAAGTCGCAAGTCCTAGTGCTATAACTTCCTTAAAAATTACACAAATTTATTGAGATTCTGACCAGGGGTACTTTCGAAAATGCAGATTACGGAAGTACCATTAACTCAAAATCAGCTTATCTCGACTTAAGCACTTTTTCCTTTTTGCCACAGCATGATTATAGCGGTAATACAATGCGGTGGTAAAGCAATCAAAATTATGATTCGGCAATGCGGGAAACGAGAAAGAAGATCACAGTTTTTTTCAGCAGCGTATAACGATATAAAATTTCTGCTTCTACTTTACGAGACGCCATAGTTATTGGGAGAGCGAAATGAGTAAATAAAATATGGGGCTTCTAGCAGAATAAAACGTATGAGTGTTTTCAACACACTAAGTAAAGTATTACGCATACGTACGTAATAATAGAGGTGAAATATTTAAAAGCTTTTTTTCCTATCAATAGCACCAAGAAGCTAGTTGAACTTTGATTATACTTTTACACACATTTGTAAATTTCTCTTGCTGAGCACCACTTAAAAAATTGAATATGAGAAATTAAAAATATAAATTTTACTAGTTTTTTATTTTTATGTCAAATCACTTTTTTACAATAATCATAAAGAAATTTGTAAAATGCTTTTTGCTTGATTACTAGAAAAATTTAATAGTAATTAAGAAATAGTAAAATGTACAAAATATAATAATATATTTTTTTTTAATCTCAATAGTTGGATATGAGAACACAAAACACATTTATAAATCTTTCCACTCTAGCTTATTTTCATTGAATAATGAAAAATAAGCGAAATTTTTTTTAAATAAATAAGCAATTGGAAAGTGAATGCAAATGTCATATGCAGAGATTTAAATTTTCATTAAAATTTGAAACAAATACTTTTAGTAAAAAAAAATTGTAAAACAAACTAAAATCACATCAGTAAGCTGAGGAAAAGGTCAAACTAATTACATTTGAATGAAGGCGTTTTTTCTTCAAAAATTTACAAACAGTAAATATATAGTTAATTAATACAAGGTTTAAATATTTTTATGCATATATTTTAGCTAATTACAAGCATAACAATTATTCATATTTGGGTGTTAAACAGCCATAAATATGTAATCAAAGATGTGATGACTGTATAGAATGAGCTAGCCCCACAGCAGAGAAGTGTTTTCTCAATGCAATATAAATATAAGAATAAAAGATACAAGCAACATTTATTGGCTCTCAAATATAATAATATAACGAAGGCAACCATATGATGACTTAATTGGGTTCGATGGTGATGGAAAAAGCATACAAGCACGCGAGTTGATGTGTTCACAAAAAATATTTCTAATGATTAAATCTGCTATGGGCTAATTATTGCACGGCAGTGCGCCAGGCCAAGTTCTGGCCAATACACGCAGTGTGTATATTTACACGAAGCCATTCGAGCTGTTTTTACCCCCCTCATAACTTTGTTCCCCGCAATCGTAAAATTATGGAATTTAAACCATAATTACAATAAATTTATGTAACCTCATATGCGAAGTTTTACAATGAAAGGTTCCAGAGATATAGAGGTGCAAAAAGTGCATATTTTAATACATACTAACTGACTCACTGACCACTGACCACTCACCACTGACCACTGACACACTCATTAAACTGATGAAGCACTTCCGCTACCGGTAGAGAGCTAGGAGTTGGTACACGAGTAGATCTAGCTGAGTAATGAACCAGAAAAATCTGAAAACACGGAAATTTTAACCATTGGGGGCGGGTCTACGCCCATAAAAATTAAAATTTGTGCTATTGAGCTAAAATTTGATACATAGCTAGGTCTAGGTGAGCACTAAAATAAAAAAGTCTGAAAACCCGGAAATTTTGGCCAGGAGGGCGGGGCTACGCCCATAAAAGTCAGAATTAAAAAACCTAATATAAGGCGCTTAAAAAAAGCTGTTTTATTGAAATTTTGTGCATACTGCGATAATGCAGGGCTATAAATTTTTTGTTAAAAAAGTGGGAGGTTACACGCCCATATAATTTAAACCTAATTTTCGTGTACTACGGTTCAGCATATTAGATATATTATTTATGTTGGTATTATTATCCGTTTGCAACGAAACTTGACACAAATAATAAGCACTGGTCGAAAAAATTTTAAGTTTGGAAAAGTGGGCGGGGCTGCGCCCATAAAAACTAAAAATTAAAAGTTGAACTAAGGAGCTGAAATTTGATACACAAATAGGTCTAGGTGAGAAAAAAACTAGAAAAATCTGAACACCCAAAAAAGTTCATCAGAATGGGCGGGGTACTAAAACCTTAATATGCAGCTTTTAACTCAAACTAATTTAGTGAAACCTTGCATACGCGTTGCACGTATACAGTACTTTAAACTATCACCTTAAAAAGTGGGCGTGATCACTTCTATAAAATGTTAGCCTTGTGTTTAATCTACTTCAGTATAGCATATTTTACTAGAAAATTAGCATGAGTTGTAAGCCCTGCTCACAACAAAATTGTGAGTTGAAAATAGTGGGAGTATGAATAGTGATCATAAAATTTAATTCTAGCTAGAGAGCTGAAATTTTATACATAAGTAAGTGTAGAGTAAGCCAATAGGAAAATCTTAAAACCAAGAAGTTTTTTCCGGTATGCGGGGCCACGCTTTTAAAAATCTAATTCTCACTAGAGAGCTGAAATTAGATACACAAATAAATCTAGATCAGAGATAACTAAGATAAATCTAAAAAACCTGAAGTTTCAAACAGAGGGCGGTTTAAATTCAAAATTAAGATAAATTTTATTGAATGAAGCCTTTCATACACATTGCACTTATCCAAAATAAAAATTTCCTATTTTGAAAAGTAGCCACCAATAAATCTTAGCTTTTTCTTTCAGCTACTTTGGCCTAGCAGTTTTTAATTGAATACTCAGGTATTTCTAATTAACTTTTTAATACCAAACTTTGCATGAACCATAAGCACTAGAAGATATCAAAGTCAGGCCAGGCCCATTTTGTAGACAAATAGTACTTGAATTACACAATCAGAAAATCCAAAAATTAAAGCACCAGCTAGCCTATTGAAACTTTGCATGCACATTGGGCATATCCTTTTGATATATGTACTTTGGCTAATCAGACTTTAATATGTAAATTTATTGAGAAAAAAGACGGAATCACGTCCACTAAAATTTACGCTGTATTTAACACGTTTCTCTCCAGAGGACTCTTAACAAATTGCGTACACGGGTCGCTAACCAGTTGTAATGACACAATAGTGCATTTTTAAGGTCTAAAATCAAACACCCATCACGCTCTAACCCATTATTTTATGCAAGTATGCCATCTTCAACTGGCATAGTTGCAGACTATCTAGAAATTATATGACACCCTTGCGATTAAAAATTTATATAACGCATAGGATATTTCTGTGTTAGGTATTATGCCAAACAAGAACTTGGTAAAAATTTATATCTCACTACTTTTAAAGGCCGAAATTTTGAATAGTAACTTGGCCTTTTTTCACATTTATGTTTTTGTGAGGATATTTTTTACAGGAGAAACAAAAAACGCTACAAAGTCAATAATATTAAACTATTCTTGAAGCTTTTCTTCGAAATTTAATTTTAGTACCCTGCAAATAATGCGACTGGTCCATACATGCCTGTAAAGACTAGTCCAAAGAGAAGTAGGAGTACAACAAAACTACTCCAAATATATGAAAAAAAGGTGGTCGATTTAACATTGTGATGTCCTAGGGTGGGACCACATGATCCAACTTTGCATTACACCGGACTAACCCCAAAACTACTCCATATGGAATAGTTATAGACCACTCGCATACAAGTTGTGAGTACCTAAGAAGAAAGATCATAATCGTTTAAACACGAACACTTATCGTACAGCATTGAATGCTTGTATGAAAACGACATGATCCATGACTGAATTACATGGGACCATGATGTAAATAGTCTGTTTCATCTAGATTGGACCACGTACTCCAATATAATTTGCAGGGTATAGATATTTATATGTTTTCACCAATTACTTCATTTTTATATATATATTTAAGCTTTTATGATAGTTGCGTTACTTGAAATAAAAAAAATAAATGTTTGCGTGATAAAATGAACCATAATCAATCAAAACTCGACTTCGAATTTTTGTGTAGTTAAGTCCGTTTCCATTTAAGGTAAAGATATGTACATTTGTTCTTGTATTTTTATTTTTATTTTTTAATATGTTTTCACCCACTGTTTTATTATTTTTCCTTTTAAAAACCAATATGCATCGCTGAGTAACAACCAGAAATCTGTCTACCATCTGTCGTCAGTATGATATTTAAATTAAAAGTTGCATTATTTACAAACGTTAAACCATGTTGCTTACTATCAGTAAATCAAAATCTTTTAATTATTGGATTAGCCAATCAACAAAATTTTTTCTTAAGACTCTCATGCAATCCAATTTTTTGAAGCTGGAAAGATACACTAAATTTCTGTTGTGCATTTTATGTTTTTTTTTTTTTTTAATTCAATTTCACTGCAATCCAGGCAAAATATGAAACACAAGAGCACACTCACATAAATAACTGTTTAAAATCATCTCGAACATGTGCAAAAGTCAACACATTCACAATACAATCATTTAAGTATACACATAAGTGAAATACAAACATATATCTAATACTAGTACATGTACATATATTTCCATACCTACTCACATACATACATACATACATACACACATAAATATACACTAATATCTCTACACGTACCCCTGTTCTGCGCTAATATCAACATAATTTTAAAAACCGAGTCGAAAATTTATGAAAAGTGAATTTGACTTTGAATTGTTATTTTATTGCCAATGTTAATGGAAAGTTGCGGCAGTGCTGGAGTATTAACACAGCAAGACACCTACAGCGTGCTCATATACGTGTGCACACACACACACACACACACACCCACGCCTGTGTGCTAAGAAGGAAAAAGGAAGTTGCTGTACCGAGTTGTAGTAAAATTAAATGTCAATCTAATACAGTTTTGCAAATGTGTGTTTAGATTAAAATTGGTGCTTATATGCATGTGTTATTTAGCTGAGTAAAAGTAGGTCAAAACAAAATAGATATATATGTACTCGTAAGCAAAATACTTGCCTGCATGTTTTGTATCCCTTGCAGATACATACATACTTAAATATATGTTTGAGCCTGCACACAGCAGGTAACATGGTCAGGAATACAAACACATGCATTTATTAAAGTATGTATACGAATATTTCCCAGCATACGGTAAACAGTAAGCGAAGTTTTAAGGGATTTTATTTTGTACTGCAATAAATTATTAAGATGAAAGTATTTGAAGTAGTGAAAATTTCTGAATTTCTATTATCATATGGAATTAATTTGCATTTAAGAGTAAAAGCAGAAAACAGAATATATCATTTATTGTATCTATTAAAATTCGTCAACATGCTAGTCGTATTCGCTCACATAAAATTCCCTCTTACTGCAGCGAAATTTCAACTTTAGCTTTTTGAAAAAAATAACGGTTAAATTTTCGACAATATGACAACACAGAAATGCCGGAAAATTATGCCAAATAGCAACTTAATTTAAATAAAAACAACTGAGTATACTTTAATTTATTTAAATAAAGTTTTCAAGCTTTGGAAAAAAAAATTCCAATAAGAAATAAATTATATTTTTAAATTAGTTATAACTAAAATTCATGATCACGATTTCACAACAATAAGTGCCGTTCCCATCAAATTTTTCGATGACACACAATTTTGTTGTGTCTTTGACAGAAAAGAGTCCCATCCCTTAATAATGGCAATACAGTATCGTTGTCTACATCAAGAACTAATTTTGACATAATTATATTTAATGTCGTTTGATTTAGCATTGTTAGACTTTGATTTTCTTATTGTTTGTTAAGTAATATTTATACAAATTGATAATCGCAAAATTATTCAATTGGCAGCTGCCACCGTGTGTTTATCAATAATAAGAAAAAAATTTAGAAAATCTAAAAAACGGCAAAGAAAGTGGTGAAAAAGACCCGGGCTTAATATGCGTGCCACCAAAGAATTCTATTGTACTCTGCATTCCAATTTACGGAAGCAGGATGACAGTTGGCTTAAAAATTAAATGTGAATGAAGACCTAACTCCACTGAAATTTCTGCCTTTTCTGCATTTCTATCCCTATAAGTGCTACATATACATACACACATATGTATATTTCCATAGAGCCTTACGAACCTCCACAAACTTAATTAGCTGTGTCGTCACATGTCATGCGTCCAGAGCGCTTGAATTTATCTCACACTTTCCTATGCTTTTCCACTTTCTTTTTCGTTTTTCATACTTTTAAATTTTTATACCCGCACACATTTAAAATTCTTTCGGTATTTTCTCAATGCCAAATGTCAACACGCTGACAGTTTCTTTTTGTGTTTGCAATGCAGCCAACTTATTCTCACAACTGTTTACATCAGATACGTAAACACTTTGTTTGGTAACGCCACACAACGAAAAATATCGGAAATGACAAGTGTTGCCACTAGTTCCCACTGTCATTTTTGCCATATTTGTCACAAAATGCCACAGTGTGTACTCGGCCATAGTGAACTTTAAAGACATACACAATTTGAAACCAAAAATTTATTTAAAGTGGAGTAAAGATATTTGTAAAAAGTGCTGTGGGAATAAAAGTTTAAGTCATTTTGGAAAATTTTGTCGTATAGAGCGAATTTTACCAATTTTTTGAAAATACACCAAGTTTTATGATTCTTGAAAATAATGTTTGCAATATTTTCCGACTTTTATAGACACATTGTGCAACGTTTTTTGAGTATAAACGGTGAGTTTTTAGCAAGTTTATTTTTGGCAACACTGTGTTTGGCAACTCAGCTATTTTCATGTATCATTTTACTGTTAAGCATGTTCAGTTTGGTCCATAATTTAAGTGAATAACGCTTGCAGATCATTCAATTTTATTACCAAATTTATACTCGGTTAAGAAAGTGCACCCGTGCACTTCTTTCATTTTATGTTCAGTTTGGCCGACCTTTTGGGATGGCTATCTGGAATAATGTAATTAATTTCGCACCAAAATTACATTATTAAACATTAAATAACCAACACGCATACTTAGTGTGTGAACAGAGAAAAATATCGCAGCTGTATCCGCCAGTGTTGTTGATGACCGTGAATTATCAATTCGGCGCCATTCGCAGCAATTGCCACATATTACGCAAATCAATTTTCCAATTGAGAGTCAAGTTCAGTGAACAGTTTAAATAACGGTCAATAGACCGTGCAATTTCATGCCTTCAGACTACTTTTTGTGGGGCTATATTAAGGCTCATGTCTACAATATTGAAAAATTTATCCTCACAAAAACATAAATGTGAAAAAAGGCCAAGTTCCTATCCAAAATTTCGGCCAATAAAATTAGTGAGATATTTATAATTTTGACCGAGTTCTTGTTTGGCACAATACCTAACACTGAAATATGTTATGTATTATATAAATTTGTAAACGAAAGGGTGTCATATAATTTCTAGGTAAATTTTTAATATTTGTGGGCGTAACCATGCCCACTTTTCCAAACTTAAGATTTTTCTCGGCCAGTGTTTATTATTTGTGTCAAGTTTCGTTGCAAACTGATAATAATACATACAGAAATAGTATATCTAAATATGCTGAGCCGTAGTACACGAAAATGAGGTTGAAATTGTATGGGCGTGTCAACGCCCCCTTTTTTAATGAAAATTTTTTAGTATTGCCCTATCGCAGTATGTATGCCAAATTTCAATAAAATAGCTTCCATTAAGCGCCTTAGATTTGCTTTTTTAATTTTAGCCTTTATGGGCGTAGCCCCGCCCTCCTGGCCAAAACTTTCGGGTTTAAATTTTTTTTTTGTTTATTGACCACCTAGACCTAGTTCTGCAGCAAATTTCAGCTCACTAGCACAAATTTTAATTTTTATGGGCGTAGCCCCGCCTCCTTGGCTAACATTTTCGAGCTTTCAGATTTTTCTAGTTCATTGCTCACCTAGATCTACTTGTGTACCAAATTTCAGATCTCTAGCTATAACGGAAGTGCTTCATAATATTGATGAGTGAGTCAGTAGGTCAGTGAGTCAGCGAGTCAGTGAGTATGTCTTAATATCATTTTTAAACATTAAATAATACAAATCGTTCTGTCGGCTGAAATAATAAATTTTTCATACATTTCTCTAAATTTTATGTTTTTTTTTTATAAATCGAATCCGAAAGCTCTTAAAAAATCACCCAATATTTTCAACTTCACATTGCTTCAGGTGCATGTCTATATACTTTTAAGTTTTATAAAATTCATTGGGATATACCTCAAGAGGCATACATTTTCCCCTGACTCCTTTGGGTATAGGTATGAATACTGTATATCCTTTTAGATGCAGGTTTATTTAAGTTTTCGATTTCATAAAAATCGATTAGATAGTTTCGGAGAGGCAAAAATTGCCAGCTGTTCCACGTTGGCCTCTTTTGTTTTTAATATAAAAGTTAAATGCATATCTCTTAATGGTTTAAATTTCATGAAAATTGGTTGAGCCGCATAGCTCATAAAATGTGACAAACAAATAAAATTACCTTTGCATTCCGTCAAAAAGACGGGCAGTTCGACAACCTTACTTGAGGACAGATAGTCGAACTGGAGGGTAACTAGGGTAGGGTTATATTTTTGGTTGGTAGGGTTATATTTTTATTTTGATTGCGGACTACGCAAAACTCTCGATTTAATAAATTTAAAACGGCCCACCCACTTGCAATATAATTGTGCAATTTTTCATTTTTGTACTATAATATCGTCAATGTGTGTGTCATATTCGAAGCTGGCACAATATATTAGCAAATATCAAAAGACTTTTGGTTTTTAGGAAAATTATGCAATATTTTCTTAAAGGTAAGAACAACAATAATATTTACAACAACATGAGCAAATATATTCTATAATGGTAATAAATGCTTTCTGAAAGGCTTACCGCCCCACTATCCACGAACTAAATTTATGAGGAGAAAGTACTCAAATTAATGTACTTAGATTACATCTTGCAATAGAATATTTAATTAAAAAAAAAATAATTCAATTCACTATTTTGGCTTCACTATTTTATTGCTCAATACATGAGGCGTATGATTTATATTAAAAAACAATTTCATATTTCTCATACGTCCTGTTGGCATATTGCATATTTTGAACTAAATTTTCATTTTTCAATTTCAACTCCTGCCATAGCTTAGTTGTTAAGCGGTCAGTCAGTGGGTTTGTTTACTCACATCAATGAAATGAAAAATCCTTTTGCAAATTTAACATGTACGCCTGGTTGGTTTGTTTAGAATTTCACAAAAATTTCTCTTTCATTGTAATCTTTGTTTCTTCAACTATAATTTGATTGACCTTGAATTGAATTTAAAGCTTGATATTGTGCATACATACAAACATAAATACATACATGCAAACATACATACATAAATATATGTTGACGGTTTAACAGGTGAAATTTCGTTTTCATGCAATGTGAATATTTTGTAATTTTGCATGTATTTCTGCACTGAATTGTTAATGCACGAGTATATGACATGCTGCATATAAAAATATATGTGTATGTACGTAATCGTAAATATGCATTTTAGAATGGTATTGGTTAAATGAATTCATGCTTTAATAATTCAAAGAGACTATTTAAACAATAACCTTCAGTGTTTGAAAACTACTGTGTAAAGCAATGAGTGTAAATAAAAACAGAAGAGTTGAAAAATCAAAGTCCAGCATAAAAGTTTTGCTATTTAATTTTTTTTTTATATTAAATGCAAGTTTTGTTGAAAAAATATTCTCAAAAGTATTTTTTCGGGCATTAAATTTAAGCACAGCAAAAATTATTTTATTTAAAAAATATCTACATACTTATCTTGGATTGTTTCTTTGTAGAAAAATATATAAAATTTTTTTAGATTTTCATTCAAGAATTTTATCTTTTCTGAGAAACAAAAAATGCAAGCAACTTACAAAGAAAATATTACTAATTGGGTTTTATCATCAATTAGCAAAAACAAGTGTTCAACTACGTACATGTTACAAAAAAAAAAAAAAAAAAAAAACATGGATTATCGGAATTGCACAAAATTAAAATCAAATACATATTTCCAATTAATAAATTTTTTAATAAGAATTTTCAATTGTTTCTTTTTGGTAAGGAAATGTCTGTTAGCATTTCAGTAGACTTTAACCCAAAAACCTAATGTAAAATGTTGCCGTATTCACAAAAAAGTAATTTCAGTTTACAAAACAAATTTTGTATAGAAATTTGTTTGTTTAAAGTTTTGTAAACTAAAATGATTTTTTTTTCTAAATAAAGCTTTTAATACTCTGTTTAGTTTTAGAGCCTCACAACGCACACAAATGACTTGAGTCTAGAATTTATATGAAGAGCTCTCATTATTTTAAGTGATTTCCATACAAATATTTAGAAGAATTGACTGCATGAGTTATAAAAGCAGAGAGTAAATGTCAAATAAATATCTTTTGGTGCTTGTTTTATAAAATCTTTATCGTAAAAACAATAAAAAATTTATTCGACCTTGCAGACGAGCGCTGAAACTGCCAGTTTTTAAGTTCTAAAAAATTAATGTGATAATGAAAAAATTGATTTGAAAAAACTTGCGAATTTTCGAAAACAACAATACCACATATTGTGAATGGCGTCATCGACGTTACATCAAGACGACAGTAAATATTGTCACTGTCCACTCTTTATCGGCAACAATTGGCTTTTATTGACAATCTCTTACTAATCTCTAAGGCTTTGTAAATTAATGTGGCATGTTAATAATAGTCGATTGTTGTCGACAAATAGTAGACATGTAACAATTTTTACTGTCGTCTTAATGTTACGTCGATAACGCTATTCGCAATAAGGGGGAATATCTCTAAAATCATTTCAAAGATTTTGATAAAATTAATGTCATGTAATGCCCTAATCCAGTAAGAAGATTTAGTACGTTTTTGTTTTAAAATATTTTTGAGTGTTTGATTTTGAATTCTCTAAATTATTTTCTTTAAAAATGCTTCGAGTTTTTGATAATGAATAATAAAAATATTATTACCAGTTTTTTAAAACACAAAAATTAAATTAAAGTATTATCCTTTAGTTTGAAAAATATGTCAAAAAATATGTGTTGGATATACCTTCTAGCAAAGACAATAATAATAATAATCACAACAACGTCTTTTTCCCGTGCACGGACAAGACGTCACAATAGTCGGACAGAATTAGAGCGTTAGGACGTTTTTGTTTGAAAATAGTTTTGAGTCCTTGTTTTTGAATTCTCCGCATCATTTTCTTCAAAAGTGGTTGTTGTCTTTCATAGTGAGACATTTAAGAATTATTATTATGTTTTTAATAGAGATGTGCAAATGTCGTGATTTTATCGTGTCACGCGTGGTCGGGATTAAATTTATAATTAATCACGCGTGAGTGCGTGATCGTGACTTAAAAATAAATTACTCGTGCGTGATCGTGCGTGAGCTATTTTAATTAATCACGCGCGAATTCTCACGCTCTCACGAGAGCGTGAATAGGTGAGTATCAATATACTATACCATTTTGCACATGCTACGATGCAAGACCATTTGCACAAAATTGAGTATTGGGCTATTGTTATAATTTTTTCAGGCATAGTAAACTGGCTCATATGAATTTCAAATATACCAATTTTGAAAAATAAAATTATTTTAATATATGTTTAAAATTTTTTAAACGCACTAATAATCCCAAATTAATATTTTACTTTCTCATTTGTTTAAATGAAAGTTTATAACATAATAACTCCAGTTGTTCTAAGAAACTTTGGGTAAATGTTCCTTGATGATCTGCATTAGCAACAATGAAATGCGCATAGGATCCAGCTAAGCCCCTCAATAATTAATTTCAATGTATTTTTAATAAAAAAAAAAATATTTTACTTAATAAGTAAAATATTAATTTGGTATTATTAGTGCGTTTAAAAAATTTTAAACTTAAATTTTAACAATTCCCATAAAAAACAACTAAATTTTAATATATTTTTTATGGTACACAACTATTTTCCCTAAATACTTATTTTTTTCAGAATAACTTCACGTTCATCCGCATTTATGAAAAGGCAATCTTAAGTTTTAGTTAAAAATGTTTAAAACAATCTACATAATAAAACCTTATAGTTGAAACTTTCAAAATCTACCTTGACAACTTTTTATAACCGCTTAAGCACAAAAATTATTTTTAAAATTTACCCTACATTCAGCAATGTCCTAATTGCTAACATCCTCTACGGATGTTAGGAGTATCATATAATTCCAATCAGTAGTTTAGAACTTCCAGATTTATTGCCATTTACTTTGTTAAAGTCCCCACTGTGCAATGTAAATTTTACATATACACGTGCATACATATTTACATACATACATATGTATGCATGTGTAAGAACCTATATTTCAACCCAAAAAAGATACAAATTGGATTATATACTTTTTCGTGAGTGTGCGTGATCGTGATAAGTTGTAAACCACCCGTGCGTGATTAAGAATATTTTGTTCGTGAGCGTGCGTGATCGTGATAATTTTCAATAGCATTCGTGCGTGAAAGTGCGTGAGTAAAATATTTATCTGCGTGAACGTGCGTGTCGTGAGTCAAAAACGCTCACGTGCACATCTCTAGTTTTTAAAACAATAACATTAAACAGTATTATAGAATAGTTTGAAAAAAAAAATACACTAAAGTATGTGTTGGATATAGTGTTGAATATCGCAAAGCATAGACACAAACCTCCTACTAAAGACAACAATAATAATAATTGTCTTAAAGATTTACAACTGCGTCTTTTTCCCGTCCATAGAAAAGACCTTACAATCGTTAAACAGAATTAGGGTATTATACTTTCTGAGAAATAAATAAAACTCAAGAAATAACTTTTATTTCCTGTCTTTGATGCGAATAGATTTACTTGTCTTACAAAATCTAAGTGAACTCAACATCTCTCGAATGTGGCAAAATTGCTCCGATCCCGTTCTTAAGTTACGGGATGTTTAGATACACACATACACATGGACACACATGCAAATATAAAAAACACACACACGCGCGAGCGAACACATATCGATACAAGCATTATAGCAAAAATAGTCCCAATCAATCTCAACACATTGCCATGGTTTCCGAAAGTACAGTGACCGGTCTACGTGGTCACAAGATTCCCCAAGTGCTCATGAGGTTTTTCATTCTGTGGGAGCTTAGGCGAGGCCAGGGGTTTCTCGTCGTTGTGCAGGTGGGCTCACTGCACCATTTGTGTTGAGCTAATTCAAGAGAGGTAACATCGAAATGCTTCCAGCAAGATGATGAGAGTGGGAGACCATAAAGATTGTCGACATCGAATTCTCTTGGCAGGGTTGCTCTTTTTGCCAGGCCATCCGCAACGGTGTTACCTAAAATAGTCCTATGTTCATGCACCCATTTTAATAAGAGAATTGAGTGCTGCGCTTGAGCTAAGTAACTAAATAATGGAAATATATTGTATAAATTAAAGGCTTATAAAGATTATATTTTTCCATAAAAAATCCCAGTTCATACCCTGCAGGAGATCGAACTAGTGTCCAACTGGTATTTTACTAGTACAAAAATCACCACCACTAGTTCTCAACTGTAAACTTTCCTATACCATCTTAATGCTCAAATTAGCATTGAGTGTGTTTGGAAAACTACTAGTACCATTGGCACTAGTTTATGGCTAGTTTATTACCAGTTCTTTTGTAAAGAAAAATTCTATAAAATTGGTGGTTTTATTCCTTTGTTACTCAGTGACAATTGCTAGGTAAAATTCGTCATTATTTATCAAAATTCAAAACTACAAAATGGTAATTATAATTATTTAATTAGAATTATTTTTAGATGAACCTAAAATGTTCATAACTGTGTAATATCAATTTTCATACAGAGTAAGGGCTCTGTTAGACAATCAAAAGTTATTTTGCAATGTGGTGCCTTTGAACTACTTCTTACACTAATAGTCATCACCACTAGTAATATTACACAATAATTTTAACCCTTTTTGCACTAGTTCTTGCTATTCTAGTAATTATACTAGTAGCTTTTAGACAATTATCGCCTACTCTTCTGCAGGGTATTATTAGCTAAATAGATTTACTGAGAATCCAATATTTCTTTCTAGTTAATAAAATGATTACAAGTATTTTTAATTAATTTTTTTTTCTGAGAATCAAATGTTTTTTCTTAGTTTATGTACATTTGTATAAAACCATTTTTAGACTTGATTAAAAGATGCCAAATAAATTGCCTTAAGCAAAAGATATTAATAAAATAGGATCAAATGTGCTTCTTGCTAACAAACATTTACGTATTTGATTCAAATTCTTAAAATACACATCATCGTTACTGAAGCAATCACTTAATTCAAAGTACAATCCCTTAGGTCTTTATTTTAGTTTTTTTTTTGCTGGAGACAAGATAAATATTTAAGTTGTTATTAATCAAAATCCAGCAAACCATAAAATCAAAAGTAAATTTGTGTTATGTGCAACTAAAAAAGAATAATAACTATACTTACACTTCAACACAAGGCAGAAAAAAATAAGCAAATATTGTTTGAAAGACAGATCTGCAGGAACGTGGTCAGAAAGGCCAGGCTGCAGCACAATGTGCTATGTGCATATAAATACTCGTACATATATAAATATACATAAGATTGCGGTGGGCTTTGTCTAAAATATTCATTTATTGTGGACAATTGTCACGTTATATAATATGGATGCATAATAAATATTGTATAAGATCATAAAACTGATGATGATGAGGCTGGTGGCTTTTGTAACGATAATAATAATGCTGAAGATGATGATGTGGGTAGATAAACTTTATGTTATTAAAATTGCTATTATTATTCCAACCCCTGCTGCTGCTGCTGATAGTGTTATAAAAAATTCACTATTTGATTTGCAGTTTTGCCAATGCTTGCTTGTCTTGTTGTGCGACTGCTGCTTATGATGTATGTATGATAATATATTTATGCATAAAAATATCTTTATATCTTTATAATCCATTTTATGTCTATGTGGAATATTAAAATGAAAGGCATACATACGTTCATATATAAACACTCATGTAAACCGATGAACGAACAAACATTTGTACATATGTATATGTATATGTATATGTTTGTGGGTATGTATCAATGTGTGTTCATAGACCAGCAGCACAAGCGTCCAAGCATTAATTATGCATTTTCATTTTGTGTTTAAAACACAAAATGTATAGTTAATATTAAATGCAATATCTTATATAACCCATAAATATCATGTACGATAGAGAGCACAGTTAACATTTAAGAAGTCAGATATCCGTTTTACATGAGCAATTACATTTATAACTTCCGCCGGAAATAAACACTTTTATGTTAACCATAATGTGTGTTGGGTGCCATTTTAAATACATCTCATATTTGTCATTATGGCCTGTAAAACCACACAGCAAAAAAGTTCTCACAAATATTATAACACAAAACTGGCCGTTATTGCTGTTGTCACTCCCACATGGTTTCGTGTATGATAGAGTAGTGTGAATGTAGATGTATGTAAGTGTATGTGAGTGTGTGCGCATTTTGAAGTCCTATCCCAATGATTTTTATTAATTTATTCATATGAAATGATTGCACTGCTTTACAGCGAACGTGTCACTATGAATAGTATACTTAAGGGTCAACTTTAAATAAATTATAAGCATTTAGGCTAAAGCAAAGATAGAAATTTTTAAATCATAGTTTAATTTAGTTTGGCAAAAGCGTACTAATATAAGTTTGCTAATTAAGAGAATATGTAATTATTTTTTATTTTTTTATATATTTAAGAAAAAAATCTATATATAGAAAAAATAATATATAAAAAAGAGCCAAGAAAGAAGCCTTGCAATACCTCTGATTGAGCCTCGAACTCGTATAATAAGTTCCTATCTGGAACAACTCTTATAGTGTCATCCCTAAGAAACCTCAATATAAATCGAGAGAAGTCATCAGTGACATCAGTACCTGGATTCTGTAACTTTTTGCGAACCGAAAATCGTAATATTTATCGACACATTTATTCGTTTGTGGTAACGATAATGTGATTCCGTAATTTATTTTTTACGATAGTCCCTAACATTATCTTAATCGCCATTTAATTCAATATTATCTGGTATCTCTGCATAGAAAATGTAAAAATAAGCGAAAAGCATAAAGAATGATAAAGAAAAACTCAATGAATTTGAGCTTGTGACTTTATTTTATTTTCCTCCCACCTAAAGCGAATATCATTAAAATATGTTATTGAATAGCAAAGCAAGCAAATATAAATTTTAGTTATATTTATTATAGCAATACGAGTGTCGTAATAAAAGTTAGTGAATCCAGGTAAAGAAGCAATGTCTTATCAAAAGTTTTTGAGATACCTAAAGCCACCACCACTTTTACCAAAATAATAAATTGAATTACACAATTCCCTCAAGAGTGGGGCACACGGAAAAACTTTATTTTGTATCAGATTTCTAAATTAAAAAATTAAAAAAAAAAATCCGA
Source organism: Tachina grossa (assembly GCA_949987645.1). Classification (NCBI taxonomy): domain Eukaryota; kingdom Metazoa; phylum Arthropoda; class Insecta; order Diptera; family Tachinidae; genus Tachina; species Tachina grossa. Next base: position 170,208,933 of record OX465275.1, read on the forward strand.
CTTCAATGCAAAAGTATCTAAAAAAAAATTTTTAAATCTTTTGGGTAGGCAGAAGTACGTGAATTATAAAATTAAATTTTAATGGTCGTGCCTTCACCCATTTTTTTTTTTGTAAATGCAAGATTTTGTGTTTTTCAGAGCTCAGTGTATGTGTTAATTTTTGCAAAAATCGGTAAAGAATAAAATATTAAATTTTAATGGGCGTAACTCCGCCAAGAGCTCAAGGTGTGTGGTAGGTTTCATAAAAATCGTTTAAGGAGAATTACGTGAAAATTTTTAACTTTGAAATTGTGTAATTACAAGAACCAAAAGTGTTTGCTAGGTTTCGCAGCAATCAAATAAGTAAATTATCACAAAATCAAATAAATATAATAATTTTTCGAACTTCATTTGTTTCTATATTTATAATTTGAACAGGCTAAAGTTCGTATCGTTTTTTAAGCCAAATTACATGTGATAATTATTAATGAACAAATAGCACCAAAGTTAGTTGTAAATATTCTGACAACACATAGTTGAACGGAGCAGCCACCCGTTTTCGAAGGCCACTAAACCTTCATCATCAGCGTTCTTTTGTGTTTGGTCCACTGTGTGTGCACTCAAAAAAAAACTAACTAAAACTTTGGAAAATTTTCTAAATTTGAATGAAAAAAAGTTGTCGTATGGCGCCAAAGCTGTTTTTTACTTGAAACCAGTAAAATATTTACTAAATTTCTACTTCATGAATGAACTAGTTAATAGTAATTATATTTTTATATTTGAGTAAAATTTTTCTAAAATTAAGTAAAATTTTCCCATAAAATTCGGAGCTTTGCAAAAAATTTTTTTCATCTTTGATCTCAAATTTAGAAAATTTTTCAAAGTTTTTTTATGTCTTTAATTCTGGTAATTTTTTATTTTTTTATTAAATTCTATACCACATGGTATGTTTTTTTATTATACCTTCATATTCATATTATATTCTTAATTAATTCACCTCACCATACATACATATTAATTCCTTGAGAAGAGACAAGTATTGAACACCAACAATCTTCTGAATGATAGGCAAGCACTCTAACCAATTGCCTAACAGGGCAGCCTGAATAAGCATTGAAATTTTTGAGTTTTAAAATTTTATTTTATTTTCAAAAAAATATATTTCAAGTTCAAATATTCCTCGGAAGAATGAAAAATTTACTTAAATTTTTTGCTTAATGCAAATAAAAAATATATTCTATAATTTAAAGAAAAAATACTTAAAGCTGGTAAATATTTTTCTAAAATTTAGAATACCTTTTTATATCTTTCGTGTAAGTCAAATTTGATGAACTACTCAGGAGTAAGTCATTTCCTGAAATTTATTTTTTAATTTAAGACGAGATTGACTAGTTCTAAGGATACATTTTCCCAAAACTTTTAAACCATTTTCTAATTTTTGGTACAAATTTCTTTAAGCAAGTAAACTTGTCCTTGAATGTGAGATTTTTAGTGTGTATTTTTGTGAACTATTTTTAAGGATATGAACTTTTAATTTTTTACTCATATTAAGTAATTTTTACTAGATTTTTGTAAAAATTAATTTAAACTTAGAAAAAATTACTTAAATTTGGAAATTTTTTTTACTTAAATTTAGAAATTTTTTTCCTTAATAATAGTATATGTCTTTTTTTTGAGTGTGGTGTCAGTACTTTAGCCTGTTCAAATTATAAATATAGAAACAAATGAAGTTCAAAAAATAATAACTAAAATTAACTAACTTAATAGTCATTGGCTTGTGGCAAAAATTAAATAAATATACTTAATAGTAACAAAGCAAGAAAGTTTGTCTTAAGTAGAACAAAAATAAGCAAATTAACTAACATGTGTATAATTAGTAAAGAATAAACGACAATGGTAAGACTGTTGTAAATATAGAGATGGTAAAATTGAGCTTTCATTACAAAAAAGCTTTCAGCAAATTGAAATAAGATGAATCAAAACAATTCACACATTCCATTTGCAATAATGCTAAGTATATAAAGCAGAAATCTACATCTACTGACACAACACACACAGTGGACCAAACACAAAAGAACGCTGATGATGAAGGTTTAGTGGCCTTCGAAAACGGCTGGCTGTTCCGTTCAACTATGTGTTGTCAGAATATTTACAACTAACTTTGGTGCTATTTGTTCATTAATAATTATCACATGTAATTTGGCTTAAAAAACGATACGAACTTTAGCCTGTTCAAATTATAAATATAAATATAATAATACAACAAAATTTTGGGCGTGTTCCTACGTACTTCTTTTTAAAGTGAGACCAATTGGAAGCTATACCTTCTCAGAAAAAATAATTTTTATAATCGGTCTAAAATGTACTGAGTTATGAAGTAATAATGTTAAAAAAATAAAATAAAAAAAACGAGTGGAGTCCTTTTTTTGAAGTCGGTTTACAGCTAAAAACCAAAATTTTTAAAAATTTAATAAATTAGAAAAAAAAACATTTTTTTCTTTATTAAAATAATTTACTATAAATTCATAAAATGGAATCTTAAAATTGTAAAACTACGGCCCCAATTCAGTAAGAATATTTAGGACGTTTTTAAAAAAATATTTTCGAGTTTTCAGTTTTTCTCTAAATTATTTGCTTCAAAAATGGTTGAAGTCTTAAATAATATAAAATAACAGCATTATTTACAAAACTTATTTTTTTATTTATTTATTAATATTTATATAATAGAAAAGTACAATTACAATATATGAGGGGTAGAAGCACTAGCTACTAAGGCCAACGGCCTTAAAAAACTTATTAAGGCTTTATAAAGGGGTTTTAAAACAAATTTTCCTAAAAAATTAAAAAGGCATTATAATTACAAAGCCTTATAGTGCATTTACACTGTCTCAAAATCTGGTATTTACGAGATTTCGAGCTAAATTTTTCTTGTTTCTACTAGATTTCCCATACAAAACAGAATCTATATTTTTTGAGTAGATTTGTAGGAAATCGAATCAAAATCTAATATTTTTATTTATTTTTTACTACCCTGTGTGTAACATATTTATGAAAAAAAAAATAAATAAAATGAGTGAATTAGCTACTTAAAAAGGTGTATGAATTGGCTACATTGTAGTTGTTTGGTTGTAGTTTCGGAACCTTTTCAGTTAATGGGTTTTGTTTTGGATAAAAAGTCATGATAAATGTCAAACAACTTGATGTAAATGGTATAGATTTTCATGAAGATTTTAATTAAAATCTGTTATATTTTTTGCAGGTCTAAATGCCCTTTAAATAATTTTTATACATAAGGTTGTAAAAATATTATTACGATGCTTTTAAAACACAAAAATTAAATTAAATTACAATTATAGATAGTTTGAAATATATATGAAAAAATATGTGTTCGACATACAGGTGTGGAATTACACCATAAAACATAGATACAGCAACTTTTTCCCATCCATATACAAGAAGTCATAAACATCGATTATAATTAAGGTGCTAGGGTGTTTTTGTTTGTAAGACGCAATTTACACTGTACATTTTCTGCTTGCCTCTGCAGGCAGGCTTTTTTATTTTAATGGTGAGAGGGGTTGAGAAGCTGGCGAGGTAAGACCAAAAGAACGAAATAAAAATTTAAGGGGATTTATGACATTTCTTTTTGCTCGTACTCTTAGCATTAAGCGCATAAATGCCAAAAAGGCATGAATAATAACAAAAATTAAAAATTTTAAAAACTCCCGACTTTTTTCAGAAAAGATGTTATATCTTCTAAGCGGCTGGGCCGCTTTTCTTCAAACATAGCTAACCCTCTAGATCAAGTTATCTTTCAAACCGAAAAAACTAAATGAAAATCGGTTCAGCCGTTTGGCCTGTACGTGGACACGGACAGCACACAGATACACAGACACACAGACACACACTAATAACACCCTTTTTTTAGTCGGGGATAAAAAATGGCTTAATGTAAATGTGTGTGACTTTTAGTAGAGTGCTTAAAAGAAAATTGTCAATACAAGGCAGGCCAAAAAGCCATAGTGTGAAATGGCTCTAAGTACTTTTGGGCATTTGTTTTTGAATTCTCTACATCATTTTCTTTAAAAAATGGTTGTTGTCTTTGATAGTGAGAAATTTAATTATTATTGTCATGTTTCTTAATGATTAAACAGAATACCGGCCTCAACACATTTTCCATACAAATTCACACAAAAAAAAAACAGCCGCAGAAACCAGTCGTGAGATAGAATCTATTTTATTTTGAAAGCGTTTTTTCTTATGCTCTCACATATAAGTACTTATTCTCACAAAAATGTTACCATACTTTCAATAAATTTCATGTATTTTGTAAATAAAACTACAAAGAAAAATAAGCACAAAAGAAAATAAAACAAAAATTAGAGAGCATTTGAAGTTACTGCCGTCGATGTTATTATGCGATTTTCCTGAAGTTGCAGACTTTATTCTGTTTCTACATTTAAACACAAAAATTGAATTAAACTACGCACGCAAACCTCCTAACACAGAAGATAAATAATATTTGTTTTAAAGAATCACATATGCGACTTTTTTGTCATAGGCAAAACGACACAATTGTTTAACATTAATTAGGTTATGAAATAATTCACTGTAAAGAAAAAAATTATAAAACTTAAAATAAGTTTAAAAGCCTTGTTAAAAAATGTTAAAAAACATATAAATTTTTGTGTGCAACTACGTCGCCCATGGAGACGATTTTCATGCATAAACCGGAGTAGGTATCACGACTACTTCCACGTTCTCTTCATATTGCTTATTTTAGTTATTATTTCAATAATTTTACAGAATTTTTATGTGTAATTTAATTACGTTTTCAAAAATACGCCAAATGGTTGCTTATAAACATAAAATGTCAAAATCATTAGTTTTAGTCTTATTATCTTGTTATATTGTTTTTAAAATATGAAAACACTCACTCTCTCAATAACCACATAAACTCATAAATAATTTGCAGGGAAAAGCAAAAAGATTTATATTCGACTTCTTTCCCCATACCACAAATATTACCACTTATTTTATTTCAGGCCTTCATAGTTTTTGCCGTATACACTTGAAATACACTAAAGTGTTAACACTTTCAAGTAGTGGAACAAAATAAACATAAAAGTATCGTTACTGAAATAAAAGAAGTACTAGATGAAATTAAAACAAAAATTTATTAAATTTATACCTGTAGTTCGATTCACTAACTTATTTTAGCGATAATCGTATCGCTTAGAAACAATAACATCAAAATTACCGACTTTTCCATGCAGTAACACTTTTAAACCACATGTGTTGTTGTTAACTAAACGACGATAATTTTTGTGGTGTTATTGAATCGACAACAGTCAGCTGTTCACTTAAAGCATATGCTCTTTTAGCAGAGCTCAAGTAATTATTTTACAGCATTATACACATATGTAAAAACTTTTAGCTATATATAACAATATTGCTTTTATTTAAATATTAAATTTAACCTTTATTTCTAAAAATTAAAGAAATTGATGAAAATATGTTTGTGTACAAGTACAAATTCATTTATTTATTTTCTATTCCTCTTTGTGCTTTTCGTTAATTTTAACAGAGCTGCCACATTGCCACATGATATCAAGTTTTAAAGAAGTTGTTAACAAGAAGTTAGTAAATAACATAATCGTTAATGCAAACATTAATAATTGTAGAGAAAAATAACATTTGTCTATTCGTTAAAAGTTAGTGAATTTCACTTCTGGTATTTTAATTTTAGTGTAGACTCAGACTCATACGAGTATTGAAATTAACGACAACTTTTTGTATATTTTTCCCAATGGTTTAATGGATGTTGCTAACATTACTCCGGAATCTTTATGCTAAGCTGACAGCATTGTGTAGAAAACAACGGAGTAAGTGTGTGTGTTTAAAAGCTGTTAATGTCACTTTTGATAGCAGCTGTTAATTTCAGTTGCACTCATTTCAAAAATATTAGCAATCACAAATTTTTAGTTTTTGAGCCGAAAAGCTGATAAAACTAAAAAAAAAAAATTATATGAACTAAATTTAAATTAAATAAACTGCTCCTTCTCTGTGAAGCAGAAAATACGCTTTGGAGTTGAAAAGAGATTGCTTTTAAAAAATTATTTTAATTGATATTATTTATTCACAGTTGAGGATTTGAATTTGTCCCTTAAGTTCCAATATATGGCACTTTTTGTACTTCTTTCTCTTCATGAAAAAATAATTCCACGGGAATACTAATCTTTATTATCAGTAATTTTGTAAGTACTTTATGTTAGGTTATTTACATTATTTTCAGTTGCCAAACTGTCATAATATTATTTTCGATAAATTTAAGATAACTAAACATACCTTGCATTAGTTCTTTTGATGTTTTTGAGGCAAATATTTGCCATGTCTGATCGCACCTTAACTTATATTTATATATTTCTGTTTTTAAAATGCATGTCCAGGACATTTTTATAATATTTTCTGCTTATTATTAAATTTTTGTTTTGTTTGGTTCACTTCCAGACTCAGTCTTATGTGAACCTCTCCCATTGAAATTGCCATGACATTAACCATTTACCTCGTTTGCAGCAAATAATATATTCAAGTAAAATAATTCAATGCAATCTTAATTCGCCACAATTAATTTTTTTATAATATGCTTGGTAATATTAAAAATCAAAGATTTCATATAAATCCAGACTTGCACCCTTCAAATATCTTCTACATAACAAAGATCGTTTAAGAGGCCTTATAGTGAAAGAAGTGATCGAACACACCTCTGGTGGGCACCTATTCAAACTTGCACCATGGTATTTAATTTTTGAGTTTGTTATGTGCTTGAACTTTTAATAAGGCGTATGAATTTCTGCGGGAATTTCCTACATGACAATGCATTTCATGTCATGAAATCCAGTAATCAGTTCTTATTCGAGAATACTGACATTCTACGATTCTCTCAAAAAAATTAAGTTGAATAATATAGTATGAGAATAAAAATATGTGAATTAAATTAAGCTCAGAAACAAATGGCTTTCAGGCTTGTTAAAAATCTTTTGGTGAGACTGACATCCCTCGTTTTTAACTCCTCATATACATATATTTAAGCATTTCTTTTCACTTGTGCTTTTATGTACGTACTCCCTCTAGTGCTTTTCCTCTTTTTCACTCTCTCTCTCTCTGCCTTTCAGTAGTAAGTGGTAAAAACTTGTTACCACAAAGTGTTGCTCTAATGTGTTTTTCAAGTATCAATTCGTGCTTAATAAAAGCTAAACAAACTTTTCTGTTTTGCTTCCTTCCAGTGGTTCGTATTCTGCTGTTTATCCACAAATGCTCACCAGCTTGTGTGTATGGACTTACAAATAAAAAATTTTCATATTATTCTGTGTATTCACCCCTGGTAAATTCAATTTCACTTATTCAATTAATTTTTATGTAAATGTGTTAAAAGTATCTCATTTTTTGTAGTGTTCTTATTTCTAAGTTCATTGTAATTTAAAAGTTAACACGAAGTGTTGGGTTACTTGAAGTAATAATTTTTAGAGATGTGAATGAAGCGAGGATACTTTAGAATATAATCTTAGTGCATTGGCCAGTCAAAAAGTATGCTTTAAAAATTATGTTTATATTAAATTTAGTTGGTATTAATACCACTGCACTATGGTTCAGAGAACCATTTTCTTTGGTAAAAATTTCTTTTTGGTTTTTAGATGCATATGTTTTGTCCATACTTTAGACCAACTAAAATTGCATTTGGGTTTTTGTTTTTTTTTTTTAAATCAATAAGAACATAAATTAAGTTTGAAAAAGAAAGAATAATTTACCATAAACCTTTCATATCTCTTCTTTATATATGTATGTATGTCATTGAACTCCTCCGCAAGGACTGAATCGATTTGAATGAATTTATGTGTTTGCGTGCTACTATGGATGGTTTAGCTTCATAAATCAGCCCAGGAGATGGCGCTGCAGTCGATACCTAGGTTATTTATCTACTCGTATGCTGTAACTAAACGCCAGATCGAATTAAATGAATTTTTATGTATACACTCAAGTGGAGACATGAGACAATATTTGAAGCGCTCAGCTGGTAATCTTTAAAATGCTGTTTTTTGAATGCTAATTAGTTTTTATCATACGACTTTTTTGCAATTTTTTTTGCGAGAAAATTAAACTTAAAAAAACATTACAACTGTCATGCTCGGATCCAGGGGTAGGAAAAATACTATCATCCGCTAATACACTAAACCAACCATTCGTTGCCACATCATCTTTCATAAAATAACATAAAATGTCTTAAAAGAAAAAAATCAATTTTGTGTTGTATCTACTTTTTATATTATTGCCCATTAAATAGCACTCCCTTGAATTGGCGTGTCACTGCTCATTTTTTTATTACAATATAATTTAATGTGCATTTTGAGTACCAAGTTTCATAAAATTCAGTTAAGTAGAAGTTGTTAGAAAAATGTGCACTTTGAATGGTACTAATGCTCCCCATTTTTCTAGTCATTATACTAAAGGGTAAAAAACAGCAAATGTTACTGCAAAGTTTCATAAGAATCTGTAATTGCCTTAAAATAGTTTTAGTCAAATAAACTAGTAGTCTGAACCATAGTACACGGAAGCTTTTTAAGATGTCTGAAGTCTTCAGTGTGATACAGGATATATAAATATATGGTTCAAATATTACATTTTAAATTCAGAGATGACTCTGATGACGCTACAAACGAACTTATGGGGCTAATTCTGTGAAACGCAACGCTCAGCGTTGACAAATCTTATATGGAAAAAAATTAAATTACAAACACAAAATACACACCAAATTTATCAACGCTAAGCGTTGCATTTTACAAAATAAAGCCCTAAGTTTTAAGATTGATTTGGACTTTACTATAATATTCACAAGATGGGTTTATTTGTGCCAAATAATTTGCAATATTAAAAAATTGAATAAGAGTATATGTTGTATGAGGGCAGATGGTTGACAGCTTCGTAAAATATACATTAGCCAGCCCAGAAGCGATGGGTAATGTATATCTCTCGTAGGGTCACTACGAGAGATATTTTGTAGTTATTTATTGAGCTTGGAAGAAAATAGCTGCTTTTAATGTCTTAATTTTCAAGAACTTTAAGTGATATGGACCCGAAATGACAGTTAAAAATTACAGGGTGTTCTAAAAAGAGCAATGAAACCTGATGGAATCAATCAATCAATCAATGAAACTACAAAAATCGCCCAAATCCAAAAAATTGGCAGAACAATTATCTTTCGTTAGTCCAAAACGAAAACAAACCCATAAAATCGCTTAAACTAAAAAAAACTGAATAAATCAACAAAAATGGACAAAAATCGTCAAAACTAAAAAGGACCATAACTAATAAAACGCTACGGCTATAAAAATCTCAAAAAACTGAAAATATTTCGCAGAACGAATAAACGCCAAAAAAAAACAAATTCTGAAAATTCAAAAAATCGCTAAAACTAAAAATAACTGAAAAAATTGCCAAATACCGAAAAAAATTTGGCACAATGAATAAACGCCAAAAAAACTTAAAAATTTTTTTTTAAATGTCGGGTAAGATTTTCGATTATACAGGCTAAAGTTCGTAAGTACTCGTATAATATACATATGCAGGGTTCTACGTAGCCCTTCGTATTATTATCAAATTTATATAAAAATAAAGTATTGAGCGCCACTAAAATCAAATACCTGCGGTGTAAGCTAGTACGATAGATTAATAAAAGCCTGAGTTTTCGGTCTAAATTAAATAAAATTTAACGGTTAGCTGTCACAAAATAGCAAGCTGCATGAGTGGCAAAAATGATTGTCTGTAAGAGGCTTTCCTGAAGCGACAAGGCTACACAATAGAAATAAGTTAGCAACATTGAGAACTGAGACAGAATTTATCCCATCCTGAAAATTATTTTGTAATACGTGACACCCAGATAAGGCTTTTTTATTCATTTACATACATATATGATTTCTTGCTCGACTTAAAATTTTTACTGCCCTCTCTTTTCAATAGAACATCAAATAATATAAACAATTTTCTTGTTACTTACTTAATTCAATTACACTTTCACTTTAATGTGGAGTAATATTTGACGACGACTTTTGGAATATAATCGTATGACAAAATGTTTGTTAGTATTTATGCTTTTAATATTTTGCATGTTTTTATGGTCAACAATATTTTATGCATGTAAAAGTAAATTTTTATTGTAATTGGTATATAAAATGTAAATTTTATTAAGAATACTTTCCTTGGTCTAAGAAAAATATAAATACGTTTATTATGTGCTGTCGCAGTAGCAACAAGAGGCAAACAAGAACAGCCTCCTAAAAGACAATAAAAAAAACTTGTCTTATCTTGCCTAAGGAACAAGAAAGAAAATAAAACCTTAAGGAATTGAAAATATACACACATGAAAGAAAGAGAATAAAATGAGTTTGAAACAAGCAGTGAAATATTGTTGTTGTTGTTTTCAATTGACAAGGCACAATACAGAACACAAACGTAGTCACGTCTTGTGTCTGCTTTTTATTTTTCATGATTTTTTTTGCATTCATGAATGTGGCCTCGAGTCCTAAAGGAGGTGAACAACAGAAATTACCTTAATAAAACAAGCACTGGAACAGAAAATGGTTTTCATTTATTTGTATTTGTTTCGTTTGATTTTATTTTTAATGGAAATAGCTTTAGGTTATTTAGTATTTGTTTTAAAAGAAAATATTTAATTTGTTAATTTTTTTTTCTTCATTTCTGGCAGCATACGCTAATGCTTTCAAACGTTTGTAAAAACCACAATAAAGTAAAAGCGAAAGGAGCATGAAGACAAAATAAACAGTTCGACTGCTAATTTTGAGAGTTAAATGAATTTTTTATTCACTTTTTCCATTGCCTTTAATTTTCAGAAAAACAAACATGGTTTTTGTATTTGGTTTTTAATGTGCTTTTGTTTACTTTTATCGTATTTTTTTTTTTGTTCCTTATACATATTTACATTTTGGTGTTTATTTGGTTTTCTAAATATATTTTGTTTTTAAGTTTAGAATCAATATGATAAGGTTACTTAAATATAAGGCGTGTTTTTTCAAGCTTTTAACTTCGAGTTGGTAACACTGTTTAAGTTGACATCCTAACAGCTGATAGTTGATTTTTATTTAGTTTGAATTGTTATTTTAATAGGATAGACTTAAACGAGAGGAACACTGTAAATTGTTGAAATTTTATATCAAAAGAATTATTCTGTTCATCAAACTTTGTTTTTATTTGCTTATTTATGTTATCTTTCAAATATGAAATTAATTTTTAATTAAATTGGTTCGTTTGAGGTGTTTACTCAAACAATTTTGTTCAAAAATCATTATATCCACAGAAATAGGGGACGAGCAACCCAGCAAAAAATTTGAAAAAAGGTAATCGGGTTTGGAATTAAGCATATTTGGTGGAAGCTATTCCTTACTGGATTACCAACTTAATGATTTCAACAAGGCGTGAGACTAAAATAGTCGATTCTTGAGAAGTACTTACCTTTTTTATTTGGCAACTTGTTCACGTAATCGATTTTATCTAAAAAAATCATTCTCCTCATTTAGCAACTTGTACGTCATTTTTTTAAATTTTAGGTAATGTGATTTGTAAGCGAGTAATGAAATTTGGCAATCAGAAAAATAAGACATTATATGTCAAGTAGTTCTGATGGTAATGTGTAATTTTTTGCTGGGAAGTTATTGGTTCATATGCCTTAAAAACGATGATGAAAATAATATTACTGCCAACATTTATAGAGAAATGATATTTCAAATAAATTTTATTTTAAATTACCAATTAAATAATGTTGAAATAAAGTTTTATTTATGATGGTATATATATTTATTGTTTATCTAGAAAATGTTTAAGGTTGAGTGCGTTGACTACTACACGATGAGTTTGAGTTCAAGTTCTAGCCAACACTTAAAAATTCTCCTGATGCCTGTGACAATACACACAATAACGTAAGTTAAGTAATAAATAAGATGCAATGACTACACTTAATTAAATTCATGTTGTTTTACCTTGAAATAACTTTGATTCAACATAGTTCTTCGTATTATTTCAGTGTCGCATTTATCTTATTCCAGCTTGAAATAACTTTTATTGAACGTGATTCTTCATTTTGGTTTAAAACTACTGTAATGTTAAATCTAGACGAAATAAAGTTATTTCAAAAGGTAAATTTTTTTTTTGAGGATTACTGTATATCATGCTGAATTAACATGAAACCCACATGAAAAAATATCATTGATGAAAAATGTTTAATTAAGCTTGCTTACGTAGATTATAATGTGAAGTCTTTCAGTGTGTATGTTTATGTGACATAATGAGCAATTATAAACTATTTTGGTAAAAGTTTTGCACCATTTGGATTTGTTGCTACCTTATCACTTGAATGCGCACCTTATATGCGTATTAACTTACGCTTCAATTACTATTTTTCATTGGGAATTTACTAAATTTCTTTATTTTTCATTCTCTAATTTGCAATTCAATTGATGTTTACTTAAGTCTACTCAATAACAAACAAAAAAAAAAAAAAAAAAAAAAAAAAATAATGAAATGAAAATGAAAATGATGTATAAGTCTTGAGATATATACATATATGCAAAAATAAGTAACAAACAAAAAATTTGAGCAACTTTATAATAAAAATGCAAATTTTTATGCAAATATATGCAGACTTCTTTATGGAAAAATGGAGCTTAGAAAGCGCAGTCTTACAAATTAAAAATGGTAGTTGCATTGACTGAAAGTATATTTTCTTGATAATATTGATTAGATATTAAAGAAATTGAAACAAAGTTCCATCAATAATATTTCACGAAAAATTTGTTATTAAGACTAACAAATTTTTAATGCCTTTATGACTGAAAAGTAGGAAAATCTTGATAAAAAAGCAAATTATAAAATCCCTGTCTAGTACAAAATATCGTATTATTTAAATTATTTTGAATTAAAAAATTATATTTAAATTGGAGCATTATAATAAGATTAATAGATTTTTTTTATAAATTTCTCTAGATTTTCTAAAATTTATTTCGAAACTTATTTTTCTTTTTCCCCTTAAAAATTTGCTTAGATCTAAAAGAACTGAAATAAAAAGTCGCACACGCTCATCTTACTTACATACATTTGCTCTAAACTAACCACAGCTCAAGCTCAAGCACATGCAATGCAAATTCATATAAAAATAACATGAGACAAAAATGTATTGGTCTTCATTTTATTACGAGTAGTTAAATTATTTCATTCTGCAAAAACCCTCTTTTGGACACAAAATAAATTAAATTCCATACCACAGATGTTCAGAATATAAACTTTATCTGTTCAATTCATTTTATTTCTACTTTAAAATTTATTACTCGTTTGTATAAGCATTTGATATGTACATACATACATACATATGTATATACATATTTATTTTTTTTGTGGCAATATATTATAAAATTAAACAATTGCTTTGTCTATATTTTTATATTCAAATATTTGCCATCTGTGGAGTGCAAAGTGCAAAAAAGAAACAATTTATTTTTTTTTTTCATAATACAACATAAAACTTGTTTAAATTATTTATATGATTCTTTTGAAGTTGCTATTGTTTTTAAATTGATTTCGTGGTAGAAATAAAGTTTGCTCAATTGAAGTGTGTTTTTGGGTATTAGATAAATTTACTCCTACAGCGAAATAATTCACAAAAATTTAGGCCCACTGTAATGCCACTAGAAACAATTAAACTTTTCATACTCTTGAAAAAAAGACTGACAGAGTACTTGGAAAGTCTTGCTAAGAAACCGTTAAGTTGTTTCTTCTTTTGCAGTCCACCAAAGGTGAAAAGGAACTCTATTGTTTTCGCTATGATGTACATCTGCCTGTGTGTCCGCATGTCTGTTTTCTCGAGAACTGCAAGAGCTACAGACTTAAAATTTTCACATAATATGTTAAACTTTAGCTGCTAGAACAACAAATATATGACAGTTAAAAATTAAAGGCTGTTTTAAAGCGATCAACGCAATATGTTGAAATCCCAATGCAATATATATTGACACTTGAAATTATTAAAGTTAGTGTATTTTCATTCAGACTACACCAATTAACACTGAATTAATCAAAAAATCAAATTTAAAAGTTATTCTATCAGTTAATGTAATTTTGACAACTTGTTGTTTCTTGTAAACCGCAAGAGGCAAACTCTTAAAATTTTCAAAAACGCTAAACTAAAAAATCCCAAAATTAAAGAAAAAATTATGAAACGAAAAATCATCAATTAAAAAATATTACCAAAAAAATCATCAGAAGTCAAAAGGTCGCTAAAAATCGACAAGAACCAAAAAATTTGCCAAAGCTAAAAAAAGAATCAAAAGTAAAAAATCGCTAAAAAAATAAACTAAAAAAAAACGTCAAGAACCTAAATAATCGCAAATCGCCAAAACTAAAACAGCTTTAATGCTAAAAAATTACCAAAAAAAAAAAAATCGCCAAAAATAAACAAGTGCCGTACCGAAACCTTTGTCGAGTCAAAGTCGTACTTTATTGAATTTAGTTTTGTTGCCTGTGAGAAAAATTGATGACTTTATTTGAAAGTTTTGCAATAAGCTTGTTTTGTTATTTTGAAGCTTAGAAGATCTATCACATAAATTGTGATTTTTTTTTTTGATAATATAATATTATAATAGCACTGTGCTAGTTCAAAAATGTAGCAAGTGGGGCAGGACAAGTGGTTGATAAACCTAATTCGAGTACGCTAAATTCAATGGTGCTAATCATTTTTTTAGGTTAGCTCTTGTTTAAAAAATAATTAAGATTGAATACTTTATTAAAAGCACCTAAAAATCACAATTGTTTCCAGTTTTCTACTATTCATTAATTTTTATAACAATTAAAAGAAACTATTATGGATGAACATGCAGACTATAGCATTGCACAGATACATCTGTTTGCACTAGTTTTGCGTGTTTTTTGGTTCTGGTATGAACAAATATTTTATTTATCGTTTTCTGTTACTAGTTGTAAATGTTGATTTTTTAAGCAATTATTCTATGGTTGGGCAATGAGCAAATGAAAAGAACACATTTATTTTTTTTTGTTTTTCTAAGGCAAATAAGATACATAAAACTGCTTTTACCATAAGTGCCTTATGATGTGTTGAGAAAAAATGTAATTGGCTGATGAATGAATGAATGAAAGCAAAATTGCTCATACATATGTAAGTAAATGATACATGTACATGAAACACATGCATTTGTAATTACTCTCAGAGCAAAATTGTCTCTTTCTCTCTCTTTACTTTGGCTGCACCACAAAATAACATAACGAACGTCCGCACATACATCTGCACATCATGTATTTGTTTCAATAGTGGTTTTTTTCATATATTTGTATTACAATATGTATTTTTTGAGCAAAAACAGATCAAACAGTTGCTCAGCAGCAATAAAATAAGCAATTGTTATTTGTTTTCAATTGTATTTTTATTTGGAAAAGCACGCACACACAATAACTCTTATACTAGTTCTGTCGCTCACACTACAATTATATGGTACATACCATGGTATATTTGTTTTGGCTATACAAACGAGTATACAAATGCAACCCTTTAATGCAGACATTTAAAAAAAATTGCAAAAATATATTTTAAAATTGCGTCAATTAAAAAAATTGTTCCAAAAAAATTGGCGCAAGAAAATTCGAAATTTTTTTTCCAAAAAGTTTTCTCAGGACGTAAGTTCATCAATACATGTCTTTTTAGGCGATATATGTATATATCGACACAAAGGTTAATAAATGGTATAAAACTGGAAAAATTTAAATTTTTAGGTGCTTTTAACCAAGTTTTTAATCTTAATTATTTTTTAAACAAGAGCCAAACTAAAAAAAAGTGGTTAGCACCATTGGGTTCAGCGTACTCGAGTTAGATTTACCCACTGGGTGCCCGGCTTGTTCCAAAAAAAAGTTTTGAATTCGAGCACAGTGTAATTTATATGTAAGTTTTAATTCAGGACCTATAGATCCTTAAAAAAAATTGATGTTAAAATTTATTAATATATCGATATTTCGCTGCAATGTTGTGTAGCTTTTCAAAGAAATAATATAAATTTTGTAATATAAACTTTATTAGTTGCTAACATAGACAGAATTCTTTTTTTTTTAATTATTTTAAGTCAAAAAAGATAATCAATGAAACATTTAGTTGAGGAATAGCTTAAATACCGTATTCAGAATAAATAGTTTTGTCATAAAAAATACTTAAAAAACAAACAAACAAAAACAACCAATTTCCTGAAGAAGTCAGACAATGGAGTGGCGAAACATTAAAATATCAAATATTGAAATAAAATCAAGAGACCTTAAGTATAAATAAATTCAGTAAAGTGCGACTCTTGGCTTTTTTTTCGTTTTTTTTCGGTTTTTTTGTTTTGGCGTTTTTTGCGTTTTTTTCGGTTTTGGCTTTTTTTTTAGTTTTGACAATTTATTTTCTTGTTTTGGCGATTTTTTTCGGTTTTGGCGTTTTTTCATTTTGGCGATTTTTTTTTATATTTTTGATGATTTTTTTTTATATAAAAATCTTTTTTAGTTTTGGCGACCTTTTCGCTTTTTGGCGATTTTTTAAAATTTTTGGCGTTTTTTTTTTCATTTTTGCGTTTTTTTTTATTCTGGCGATTTTTTCGAATTTGGCGAATTGTTTTAGTGTTATAATTTTTATTTAATTTTGGCGATTTTTTTCGTTTTGGCGATTTTTTTTAATTTTTGGCGATTTTTTTTTGGTTTGGCGATTTTATAATTTTCGGTTTTTTTAGTTTTACCGTTTTTGAAAATTTCAAGTGTTTGCCTCTTGCGGTTTCCAAGATATAGCAAATTGTCAAAATTACATAGTCAAAATTGCATTAACTGATGGACCACCCTTTAATTTAAATTTTTTTTAATTTTAGTGTTAATTGTTGTAGTCTGTATAAAAATACACTAATTTTACAAATTTCAAGTTTCAATATACATATGTTCATACAATTGTATGTATATTACATGGGATTTTAACATTTTTCGTTGCTCGTTTTGGAACACCCTTTAATTTTTAATTCTCATGTATTTGTTGTTGTAGCGGCCAAGGTTCTACATACTCTGTCCAAATTTCAGCTCCGTAGCTCCTACGGTTCCTGAGAAAATACCGTGTGACGGACAGACGGACAGACAGACGGACAGACGGACAGACGGGCAGCGTAGCGAAAACAATAGGGTTCCTTTTAACCTTTGGTGTACGGAACCCTAAAAATTAGAGAATATTATAATTAAAAAGAGGTAAAATTAAAAGAGGTAAAATTAGAAGAATTATTAAACATAAATTATGTTTTTCTGAATAACGGCTCAAAATTTTAATTATAAAGTTAATTGGATCAATTAAACTTTTGTTTGAGAGCTTTATCAAGAAACTTAATTGAATTTTGTCAACTAAAAATTTTATTTTAGTTTAAGGTCACTTATAAATAAATATCAAAATACTCATTTTTATTCTGCAGGAAAAATCTACACAAGGTTACAGTAAAATTTCAATAAAAAAATTTATTTGTTATCGATTTATAAAAGACCCAATGCTTAAATTAAAGTTGTGTATAATATATAAAAAGGTCGAATAAATTATTATAATATTTGACAGAATTAAATATTAAATTATTTTTTTTTTAATAAAAGATGTTAATAGATTGAAACATTTTCCCGGGTATGCTTAGGCTACACAGAAAAAAAAAAATATTTCTCCATTCAATTAAAATTTTTTTGGATTATTTATACATGCTGTTTCAATTTAAAATGTGTATAGAAGAAATATTTTTTTTATGTACACACAAAAATGTAATATGAACAATTTGTAATATCAATTAAAATCCTGTAAACAATTTGACAATATCAATTAACTTCTTGCACTCATATTAATTAATACAATTAAAAATTTAATTGAATCGAATAAATTCTTAATTGAATATATGAATTGCTGAATGCTTTTTTCTGTGTATGTTTGGTTAACACAGAAAAAATATTTCTTTAATTGATTAAATTTTTCATTGATTTTTTCTTTGTTTTGTTTTTTTCAATTAAAGGAGAAAGAAGGATCCAATTATTATTCTGTAAATGCTTTTTCGCAAATACAATTCTAAATATATTTCAAAATTTTACTAGTTACGAAATTCTTCATCACATTTTTTTTTAGTTTTTTTTTAACATGTCTCCCATTTTTATTTGTTTCTTCTTAAGGTTTCTGCAATAGGTTTGTTTCTTGCTTTGTTTTTCTCCTTGTATTTTTGTTCATTTAAAAAGTATGTTTTCTTTTCAAAAGGAGTTTCTTCCACATATTTTTAGCATTTACGTTAATCAAACTAAATTAAAAAGTTTCCTACAAAAAGCTATAGAAAGTATGAAACAAAGAAATAAAGACAAGAAAGTCTGTTTCAAAAGAAGCCACAGGCTGGCAAAACATCTAAACATGGACTGAGCGCAATTAAATTGGAAAATGTTTCTTTAAAGAGAAAAATAACTAAAGAGAAGAAGCTTAGCATCGAAGCCATGTACTGAAAACATGAAAATTTGTTTAAGACTTTAATTTACGTTAATTCTTGGAAAAATTTTAATATATTTTTAATTTTTGACCTTTTAAGAACATTCTGCCTTATTTATAAAAATTAGTTAGGCCTATAAAAAAATTTTGTATGAAAGTTTGTTTTAAAAATTCTTTATAAAGCCTAAATAAGACCGATCGTTTTTAATGCTCAAAGATTTGCCATTAAATAAAAAGTGCCAGAATAAATTTTTTTTGCCAAAATGTTGCTCTAAATTTGTTAAAGTTTCATCACCACTTTCATTGATCTCTGCCTTCACTGAGTGTAAAAATAAATACTTCTTTCCTTAAGAACGAACAATAACCAATTTAAGAAACAAGTATGAAAATAAAGAAATAATTGAATAAAACAAAAATTTTTTTCTACAAGTACACAAACCAACTGCAACAGCTTATATTAAATTGTATTTTTCCTTTGGCAGTATTTCTTTTACAAAAAAAAAAAAAAAAAAAAAAAACATACTCCAATAACTAATGATGTTTAAAGTGAAAATAAATATTTAACTGGATAAAAAAAAACATATTGAACAATTTCTTTAATATACATTTTTAAGCAACCGATGATAAGTAAAATTTGCTGGTAATGCAATGAATGAAAACTTCTGGCGTTATGGAATATCAGAAAATAAATGACCGCATATTTGTGTGTGGCCGAAATTTGTCAAGTTAAATGTAATGAAATGTTTTACACGATGACAGCAAATGGCTTTTGGTACGTTAGTAATTTGTTATTTATTTGGAAAATGGAATTATTTTGCAGACTTTTTGAATGAAATATAAAAATAAAAAAATAAAATATATTTTAAATATACACCAATTATTAACGCACACAGTGGAATGCTGATATTAAGGATGGGGTGGCCTGCTGTCAGCTTTTCTCATAATAATTTACAATTTGTCTTTAGTGCAATTTGTTCCTTAAAAGTTATCACTTGTAATTTGTCTTACAGAGTGATACGAACTTAAGACCAATTAAGTCATAAACAGAGAAACAAATGAATTAGAAGATAAAAAAACAATTAAAAATTGAAATAACACATTTTTCAATGCTTTTCTCCTTTAAGCTCTATACATATAAACAAGCGATATGTAAAATTTTGAAATATCAATTAAAAAAATAATTAAATTTTCATCCGTAATATAATTTCATAATATCAATTAAGTTTGTCTACTTGAATTAATTGAATCAATTAAAAATTTAAGGAATTAAGAATTTAACTGAATCAATTAAAAATTTAATTAATTAAAAATTTTATTGAATCAATTGAAAATTTAATGAGATCAGTTAGAAATTTAATAAAATCAACTAAAAATTTAACTGAATCAATTAGAAATTTTATTGAATCAATTAAAAATTTTATTGAATCACATAAAAATTTAATTGAATTTATTAAAAATTTAATGAAATCAATATAAAATTTAATTGAATAAATTAAACATTTAATGAGATCAATTAAAAATTGAATTGAATCAATTAAATTCTTTATTGAAAAGATTTATTGGTAAACAATTTTTTTATGTATTTACTTTGTCCAACGTTTACTTTTTTATCCCATCGAAAAAATTAGATTTGTCGAGGTCATCTAATGCATAATTTGTTTATGAGATGATTGCAGCGTGGATGTGTAATAATTTCATAGCGCAATTTTTGGATTTTTGCCATAGAAACTGCACATGTATCAGAGATCAGCAATGAGTAGTGAAAAAGTGAGTAGATATGAATCATGACTTATAATTTAATGTACTTATGCGCACTCATATTTATTGCAATATTATCTATTAATCAAATCCACTCGAAAGTTAGAATTGCGCATCGAACTCATACTGAGCGATGCCAACTTGGTGCTTTTGGCACTATTTTTAGTACTTTTTGAAGACTCAAAACGCCAAATTTTGAGCGTTAGTGCCAAACTAAGAAAAAGCACTATGTAGTGCTTTTAAGGAATTTTTGTTTTCTTAAAATTACTTTAATAAAAAATTGGCGCATTAATTTTTTCGGTGTAAAGCATACGTTTTTCGTCTGGTATATTTGATTAAAGATAATAATTTGCCGAAATAGAGAATAGCTTAGAAAATATGAAACTCCACTCGTTTGAATCTTCACTCGATTTTCACGTTAGTGCTTTTCACGCTTTTAAGATATCAAAATTACGCTTTTTAGATCTTTTTCTAAATTTTGATGTGCTTTTAGGGCCAAAAAAGTTGACATCACTGCTCATATTTAGCAACATTTATCACGTTGTTGATTTCGACTCTCCTTAACTCATTGTCTACGGACGATGCAAAATAAGTATGATTCGCAATGCGAACTTCGCATATGTATATGTATATTATACATACATTAATGTTCTCATTATGAGGTTATGTGATTGCTCTGTTGTTTTTCCTTTTCTTTTTTCTTTATTGTTTTTGTTGTAATATATTAATTTAAAACCTCCGTTTTTAGATAAACATATCTATATGAATGAGTTGAGTGAGCTGAATCAATGTAAGTAGTATAAATATTTTTCTGAAATTAGCAATCATACTGAGGTAATTAATGAGTGTGAGTATGTTATGAATATGCATGTTGACGTCGAATGTATATTTATTGCAATCTATACTTATAAATCGATCTTATTGTGAGTATGCGTAAATCAGAGTAGTTGAGTTAAAACGATGTCTAAGCATTTATATTTAAAATTTCATGAGTCAGTATGAATAGCGAAAAAACGATTCATTGCAGATCACTGACATTATGCATCCTTATATGTATTCTTCGGCCGGTTTTTTAGTGCTTATTTAGTCAACTAAATGGGCTTCAATAATATTTGCCAGTGATCAATCTACACTTTTGAAGGAGATAATGTGGTTTACACCACATTCATCCCAAAAAACGGTCGCCAATTCTTTATAGTCTGACAAACCAAACTTAGCCTGCTTTGGAGCTGGTTTGCTCCAACAATTCAACTGTTTATGAGGCAAACTCTAAAAATTTTCAAAAACGGTAAATCGCTAAAATATAAAAGCGCTTAAATAAAAATTTATCATAAAAAATAAAATAGATTTCTAAATTGCACAAAATCGCCTATACTTTTAAAGGTGTTCAAAAAACTAAAAAGTATTTCTCTAAAAACCGAGAAAAATTGCTGAAGTTTAAAATATGTATTGTAATTAAACAAAAAAAAAAAAAAAAAAAAAGAAATAATCGCCGAAAAATCGCTTACACTAAAATATTAATTGTAAATAAAGAATTAAATACTAAAAACCGAAAAAATCGCTAAAACTAAAAATATCTGTGGCAATAAAGAAAAAGTGCTTAAGTTATATTTTACTGTTTTGCAGGAGAGCACTTTTAAGTGGTTAAGTCGATTTTCAGAAATTTATTTCTTTTGCAGTTAATTTTAATCTGTTAAACTTCATTTTTTTTTTTTTTTTTTTTTTTTTTTTTTTTTTAATAGGACCAGCACTCAGGGGATAACCCCTACTCATGCAATGCATTGTGCTAGAACTAGGAAAATAGGCTATAGGGAAGGAGGATAGAGGGAGTAGTGTCTGTGGACATTCGATTTAAACCTTCCCACGCTGGTAGTGACAGGAAAGACCTCCGCAGATAGTTGATTCCACATACGAACAGTGCGGCTAAAAAAGGAATTTTCTCTGTAATGCGTAGAGCGATGCATTGGCCAAAGGGATGTGCTCTGAATGAGGCATCAGGAACAAGTTCCCTAATTTCATTGGAACACATTCCGTTGTAGTAACGATAGAACAATGAAATGCACTCCACATTGCGTCGATGCTCCAATGAATCAATAGAGTTGGATACCCTACTGTCACCGATGAGCTTCTTCGCCCTCTCCTGTACGCGGTCGAGCAGCCCCAAAATAGACTTTGAAGCGCCGGCCCATACATGAGAGTTGTATTCCATTTTCCGACGGATATAAGTGGTATAAATAGTAAGGAAATCAGATTGAGTGAAATATCGTTTGCACCGTTTCAAAAAGCCGAGGCACTTGAATGCTTCTTTTGCAGTTGGAAAAACGTGTTCAGTCCAACAAACATCACACTGTATTTTCGTGCCAAGAACATCAAGAGCATCTGATTCCTTAATACTTATACCCCCCTTAGTTACAGAGGAAACAGCATTTTCTGTCGTGCGTCTATGTGTAACCATGCAACATCGGGTCTTACGGGCGTTAAAGTCGACCCTGTTCGCATGACCCCATTCAGAAATTTTTTCTAAATCACAGTTTAAAGTCTCATTCATTGTTTGACGCATGCCCTCAACCTGCGGCAGACTAGATCTATTGCTGAATGAGAAAGAATGGCAAATGCTGCTGTCGTCCGCGAAAGAGTAGATAGGGTTGAAAGTTTTACATAGAAGGTCGTTTATAACAATAAGGAATAGAGTTGGTGAAAGAACGGAACCTTGCGGTACCCCTGAATTTAACTTGAACTTATTTGATGAGATCCCATCTATGTATAACAACTCTTATAGTGCGATCCCTGAGAAAACTCGATAAGAAACGAGAGAAATGATCACCGACACCAATGGCAATAAATTTTGACAAAAGTGCACCATGCCACACTCTATCAAACGCCTTGGAGATATCTAGAGCCACCACACTATAAGTAATACATTTAAGTTAAAATATTACAAATTATAACCTCAATTAAGCTATTATTCCAAATGAAATTAGAAGTCTAAAAAAGATAAGTCCCAAGTTATAGTGCTATAACTTCTTGAAAAATCACACAAATTGATTGAGATTTTGACCAGGGCTACTTTTGAATATACAGATTACGGAGGTACTATTAACTCAAAATTAGCTTATCTCGACTTAAGTACTTTTTCCCTCTTGCCACAGATATTTATTCTAAATAAATAAAAAAAAAATAATCACCGAAAACAGAAAAAATCGCCAAAACAAAAATAAAACACCAAACTAAAAACAAAGCGTCAATACTAAACAACCGGCAGAAAGAAACAAGTGTCGTATGGAACCCTTCGTTTGCGACTCAAAATCGTACTTTACTGACTTTATTAAAGTTTTAGAATAAATGCTCGAATTTATATTATATCTATATATTAAACATTTATTCAAAGAACTCACGCAAAAGGTGCAGCAGCTATAAATGCATTTTCCCATAGATAAAATTCAATATTAAACACAATCCCTTTCCACCTTTTATGTCTTTATTTTATAGAAATCTTAAACAAAATTTATTTACTAAAATGTGAAAGTATAAAAGCATTCAGAACAATGACTTTTACGATGCTCAGCTCTTGGCAAAGTGCAGCAGTAGTGTGTGTATGTATTTAAGACTATTTGTTTGTTTGTTTGTTTGCTTGTCTTTATAAAGGTAATTCACATAAAATCATACTAAAGCCAACATAATAAACAGCCAATACTCGCTCATTCATGGTTTTATAGACTCTTCGTTAAGCAAACATGAAAACCGCAAAAACATGTGACAGTGGTCATAAAATATGTACGTATGAATATGCCTTGAAGAGCAATTTTAAGATTTTTATAAAAAAAAAAAAAATAAAAAAAGGGAAAGACTGTGTGATTGTGAAAATTAAAAAAAAACGAGAAATAGTTGGAACACATTTATGAATTTTTAAACAGTTTGATATAAAAATTTAACTTGCTAACAGATTTTGTTACGTGCAAGGCAATTTGGAGAGAAGTGGTTAAGAAAAAATCCGAGTATGAAACTGCTAAGGATAAAAACTTTTACGCAGAGTGCAAAAAAAGGATCAATATAAAAAAGTGAAAATGACTAAAAGGTTTCGCTTTATAAAGTACTTTCATTATGCCTTCTTCATTCTCAAGATTATAAAATAAGAAAGCATATAGGTATTTGGTTTAAAAGGTTTAACAGTAAGTTACTAAAAAATCTTGAAATTGCTTAAATTGGAAAACTTTTGAACTATAAAAGGAGCATTACTGGTTTATACAAATGGTCATGCAAAGTCTTTAATATTGTGGAAGGGAATTTCGGTGGGGTATTTTTTTATAAATTTTAAAAAATTGAGCTCTCTCTTCACTCAAAATATTTCATAGGTAAAATAAACGAAAAATGTGGTTCATTTTACGAAAATATTCGTTGTTTTTACGGTACGAAATGCTTCATAAATAGTAGAAATGATATTTGTTTATTTTACGAAATACTTTTTGTCTGCAAATAACAAAATTTTGTATTTTTATAAATTTTTTTTCGTAAATTTACGAAATATAATGTTTATACTACAAAAGAAATTCGTAAATCATGAAAATACATTTTGTGTAAGATACAAAATCTGTAAAGAAAATAAAATCTGCAAAAAATTTTCTAATAAAGGGTGTTTTTTTTTGAGGTATAGAACTTCGAATTAAAATAAAACACAAAAAAATTGTTTTAATGTCCATTAATTTGGCTTTATTAAGGATAATTTTATGCCATTTATGTTTAAATATGATTTCGGGCATGTGGCCGCCGCGGCTGGCTCGAATAAAGCCAATTCTACAGGTCCAATTTTCAACCACTTTTTCGAGCATATGGGGCCGTATGTTGGCAATAACGCCACGAATGTTGGCTTCCAAGTCCCCTAACGTTTCTGGTTTGTTGGCGTAGACGAGCGACTTCACATATCCCCAAAGAAAATAATCCAATGGTGTCAAATCACACGATCTTGGTGGCCAATTGACAGGTCCATTCCGCGAAATTATGCGCTCATCGAATGTTTCCTTCAATAAATCGATTGTGACGTGCGCTGAGTGGCATGTAGCGCCGTCTTGTTGGAACCACAACTCATCCACATTCATGCCATCCAATTCGGGAACAAAATAGTCGGTTATCATGGCTCTATACCGGTCTCCATTAACGGTAACTGACTCTCCAGCATTATTTCGGAAGAAGTATGGCCCAATGACTCCACCAGCCCATAGAGCACACCAAACAGTCAGTTTTTGTGGATGTAATGGCGTCTCAAGGTTCTCATGTGGATTCTCTTCACTCCAAATGCGGCAATTTTGCTTCTTGACGTAGCCATTCAACCAAAAATGAGCCTCATCGCTGAACAAAATTTTGCGACGAAAATCAGCATCGAGATCAATCTCATTTTCGGCCCATACACTAAAATCACGACGCATTGCATGGTCTCGCGGCTTTAATTCTTGCACAAGCTGGATCTTGTAAGGTCGCAAGCCAAGATCTTTGCGCAAAATCTTCCATAAAGTTGATGGACAAAGCTCCAATTGCTGTGCACGGTGGCGAATCGATTCATTCGGGTCCTCTTCAACACTTTGCTCTACAGCGGCAATTATTTCTTCGGTGCGCACTGTCCGACGTCTCTGCGGATGCGTATTATCACATAGAGTAAACGTTGTGCGAAAACGATCCATGGTTAACCGAATTAATTGCTCTGATGGACGATTATGTCGACCATAAAATGGACGGAGCTTGCGGTAAACTTCGCGAACTGAACCATTATTTTCGAAATAAATTTGCACGATTTGCAAGTGTTGTTCTTTTGTCAACCTGTTCATGATAAAATGGCAAACCAAACTAAATATTAATCACTTAACAGCTGACAAAATGGCCGCCAGTTAAAAAAGTGATGCCAACTTAAAGTTCTATACCTCAATAAAAAACACCCATTATTTGGGAAATAATTTTGTAGTATAATCTGTAATTCTTGGAAATATCTTGAAAATCTAGTAATAATTATGAAAAGAAAATTGCAATTTAAGGGAAATTGTTACAGCATGTGTATTCCTCATACAACACATACACATACTCGTACATACATACATACACACATGTTTTGCACTGAAACTCACAAATCAAACTGGGAACACAACTGATACGAACAACGAATTTTTTGTGCTTCCGCCATAGAAAATAAAATGCATTTGTTTATATAAAAATTAACACAACACCAACATCGAACGAAATCTGTCGTGTAAGACGGAATCTGCGATAAATTTATTTCTTACGCGTATGAACGACAAAAACAATTTTATCTCTCTCTTTGCACAAACAACAACCAATTATCCAATTATCAATTATAAGATCCGCTACTTACTCGTCGTTGGTGTGCCGTGGACGAGATTTGTCATTCGTTCCACTTGTCTTCCTAGCATAAGCCGAAAACAATTTTTTTATTATAAATTTTTATTTTAATTAAAATTTTTTGTTAAATAATTTTGTATGGAATATATACATACAATGACATGAAAATAAATGGGGAAATTATGAAACTAAAACAAAACAACAGTTTTTATTTTATATTTCAAATTTTTTTTTTTCGTAAAACTCACAAAACTTGTTTAAATTTACGAATAATTTTGTACTGTAAATAAAATGTTAACAAAACAAAATTTGTTTATTTTACGAAGTTTTCAATTTTATAAAAATGTTTTATTTTATACTAAATTCAATAAAATAAACGAAAAATATGGTACCATAAACGAAAATAATTGTACGAAACTATTTTTGTAACTTAACGAAATTCGTAAAATTACAAAATCTGTTTTCCTGCATCAGCGACAAATATTTTCGTAAAATGTACAAAACTTTCGTTTATTGCACAAAAATTATTTTACGAAATAATATTTCGTATTTTTAAGCATGGAATATCTTGAGTGTTGATATAACAAAAATATAATTTTTCATTTGATTCTAAAGAGTTAAAAATTTTTGCAAAGAGTGAAGCATTTTTACTAAACAAAAGTCGAAAAAATTAATTCAAATTAGACAACCGATATTTTTCTGTGCACACACAAAAAAAAAATACCAATGTAAAATCGCCATGCGAAAAGCTTGATTCAAAATCATTCAAATCACATTAAATTTACAACAAATAATATGTTGTTTGCATGTGTTGTTGTTTATTTGCTTTGTTTATAGCTGCAATACACTTTTATGCTTAGTTAGTGTGAGTTGTTTTTGTATTGTTGTTGTTTTTTTGATGTTTGTAAACTGCCGACAAACTGCTGCTGGCTGTTAGGCAGTGTACTAGTCTTGCAGTCGGAGGATCCCAAGCTCGAATTCTGGAGTCAAGTCAAAGTATTTTGTATTTTTTTTAAGTAAAAAATTTCAACTCAAAGTATTTTGTATTTTTTTTAACTTAAACATTTTAAATAAATAGAGTGTAAATGATCAATGAAATAAAATTTTATTCATGATGGTATATATTTAGTGTGTATCTAAGGAATATTTAAAGTTGTTGTGGCTGCAGAAGTAAGCACGTTGACTACCAAGCGATGAGTTCCGAGTTGAAATCTTGGTCGGGAAGCCAATTTCTATACAAACGAACATTTTTCTGATATCCTTGTCAACCACACTTCAGTTAAAGAATTAATAAAATGGAATTTACTACATTAAGTTAAATTCATATTGTTCCAACTTGAAAAAACTATGATCTTTAAATCATATTCGATTAACATGAAACATATGAAGCAAAATCATTTCCGAAAAATATATTTATAAAGTTTACGTAGATTTTAAGTTGAAATTTTTCTGTGTGTATGTAACGACGGTACATCCAATAAGTAAAAATAATTAATGTGATGATCACAAAAGATAAGCAAGAATAGTTAAACATACTTAGCTAGAGTGATATAACTTCGTGCTAACCTAAATAGAAAAATAAAAAAATGGAAAAAACATAAAATGATTAGTGATACTTACAAATATATTTACCAAAGGTAAATCAATAATTGTATACATAACAATCATTTCTCATATTCCGTTTCATAAAAATTTACGTTAAGTAGCTGATGTTAATAACAATCTCTACCCAAGTAGGTATACTGGGGTGCTGATGAAGTGTGTGGCTGCACAGAAAAATATCAGTATTTCCCCCAACTAATAAAAAGTTTAGTTTAATTATACTACTTATAAAATATATATTAGCCCAATTCACAATCTTGTGCAAATGGTCTTGCATCGTTGCATGTGCAAAATGGCATAGTATATTGGTACTCACCACTAAGAATTATTAAGTGGTGAGTATCAATATACTATACCATTTTGCACATGCAACGATGCAAGACCATTTGCACAAGATTGTGAATTGGGCTATTATAAAGAAATCCTCTTTTTTAAACTAAGGGCCGGTTTATAGAAGTTGGCAACATTCGACTTGTCTCACACTACATTTGAAAGAAAAACTAAACTTTAAAATCTATTATTGTTTTGAAGGTAACTGTATGCCAAGTCAAAAGCTGTCAACATTGAGAAACTACCCTGCAGAAAATTTGGTGACAATTGATCCAAACGAACTCGTCCTATGACTTGAGAAAATGCGAGTGTTATCAAAAGTATAGAGAAGTGTATGGTGAATAGTATAAATATAATGTTAATTGCTCTCTTCAATGTGACTGGAACCAGTCCCGTAACTACACTGAAATATTAACCTAAGCTTAACTGGTATTTATACTTTTGAAACACGAATGGCCTTGTGGTTGAGTGGTTAGTGTGCAAGCCTCTCATGCGGGAGGTTGTCGGTTCGAATCTAAAAAAAAAATTCTGCTTAAAAATAAATTATAATTTAATTTGTAACAATAAAAAAAAATATAAAATTAGTTGCTTTTATTTATAACGGTTACATTTTGTCATTAATGTACTGTAATGTAGCGGTTTTTAAGGCTATTTGAGAGGTTTTGCGCACACTTTTATGATTTTTAAGCGCACATTGACATTACTAATTATGTCTAAAAAAATGAAAGCAGCCACAATATTTAAATACCTATTTATTTATATTAATTTTTATAATAATAATTTTTATATTTTGTATTTAAGAAACCTTCTATCGAAATTATAAACATGACATTCAAAATAAAACCTTCATTACCGCAGTTGGAAAAAATGGCAGTATGTTCACCTTGAATAAAGTGAGGGTAAAATATGTAACATACATATTTACATGTTTCATGCAACATATTCAAAAAAGAAATTGAAAATTTTTCCCACACTTGTATATTTTGTACAAACGAACACAGAAATATAAAACATGTAACATATTTCTGAGAAAAGAAATCGCTATTATATTATTCTACACCGAATAGGTCCCTATGGGAAAGTTCAGTGACAAGTCACAAGTTGCATAAAAAGTATCAATTAACCCCCTCCTAGGCTATTCCCATGTAAAAGTAACTGGTCCGTTTCATAGGAAGTGTTGGAACTCGGACTAGTCCCTGCCACTTGGGGACCGGTCACGTGACTAGTATTGTGTCAGTTCAATTACATATAGGGTGGTCTTAAGCCTTTTAATATATTTACTTGCTATTAAACTATTTATTTATACCTTGAAATAATAAAACCCAAAATTTGAGAGCAGTTTTTTCAGTTAATTTTGTTTTTTTTTATATCTTTATTATAAAAAAACACTTTTTAAAAAATATTATTTCTTTACAGGCCGTGCAATTGCTTAAGGGTTAAAATGTAGTTAAAAAAAGTTTTTTTTATTAAGACAACATTTTAAAAGCTGCCCATATATCCTTTTTTACGAGTCTTGATATAAAAAAAAAATATTTTCTTTCACAATCTTTTATTACTGATTTCAGTTACACTAAAATAGTTTCCATTTACAATGATAAAAAAAAAAAAAAATATATATATATCTCTTTAAGTAATCTGGGGCAGTTGTGTAGGATCTCACATTTGTCTGGCTTATTTGCTGTCATGTTTTTTAAGGAATATTTGCAGCAAAAATTTATGATATGATTTAACTAGGCAAAGCAATTTCTTGGTTATGCAAATAATATTATAACTTTTTTTTTTTTTGGTGGCAGATGAGAAACTTTTTATTTTAAGTTGAATGTTTATTTTTGTCTTCAGAGAAAATTCGCTTAATATTAAGTTGAAACAAAAAAACAATAAAATCTTACTCGTATAATGCCTTTTGTGCTTCTTTTTACACCTTTTGCAGATTAGTTTTGTCAGTGGTGACAGCTTATAACATTTTTGAAGTTAAATTAAAATATATATAAAAGAATCTTAACTCAAATGAGTAAAACTTGAAGCCTTTTTATAGTGTCAAACCAAATTGAAGACGTAAAAAAATTCTTTGATTTTATTATCCCAAAATAAATGCGATAAAAGAAAACACTTCTCTTGTTTTCTTAGTTTTACCTGAAATGCAGCTTGAGTGTTTTTTCTTGTTATATATGCTTAAGCCATAAAAAGCAAGATAAACTTCACCTTACAACTTAATTTTACTTTAAATATAATTACTTATACCAGCTTTTGCATTCAAATAAATAGTCAAGCTATTTATTTTTCTTATACTCTGTTGCCTTGAAAATAGAAATCAAAATTTAAATTATTATTTTTACCTTTAAAAGGGCTGGTTGTGAAACTAATTTAATGCTATTCATATATTTTTGCTTATGTATACTGAAACGCTGTAAATAAACATAAATTTACTTTTAAAATAAATATTGACCTGCCTTAGTTTTACAAAATAATGTAACGTTTTAATTGAAAATATAAATTCAAAGCACACTGTATTTTGACTTTAGAATAAACAATAAATACTACAGCAATAAATTTTGCAAAGCAAAAAAAAAAAAAAAATATATATATATATATATATATATTTATGCCACAAACTAAGACACAGCCAGCCGTAAGTTACGCCACAAAATGATAAGGGCAGCACGAAAAATTAAATTAAAGGAAAAGATGCGATCGTTAATTCTTGAGCAATTTTCTTCTAATAAATTTTCACTGCCTTATAAATAGGAAATTTACTTCCTGCTCTTTCAAAGGGGAAAATTTTAAATTCTTATTTTCAACAAAAAGGAAACTCATGAACGTATTTATTATTGTTACTTGCTTCAAAATTCTTACAAGTGTCTGAGTCAAACACTTTTACCTTAGTGTTTAGTGGTTAGGTTTTTTTTTTTTGTTCAAATGTTTGCACAAGGTGAAGGAAGTTTAAGTTATACATTCAATACAATCCGTTTTTTTTTTTTTTTTGTTGAAACTTAACTGGAAGTCTAAGTATTTGAAGGAAAATAGATATGGCTGTTCCTTAAGTCCTAAGCTTGATACTGACTTTTGTCAGGATTTCAAGTTTGCTTCTATAAGAAGTTTTTGGAAATCAAAAACTTGCAGGCATTTAGAAAATTATGCGTTTGCTAGTACGTACTCATTTAAAAAACTAAAGCACGGCATTTTCGTGTATCTAGAATTAAATGTTATGGTTAAATTTTTTTAAAAATTAACCTTCACAATTTTTTATGAGCGCTTAATTACAAAAAATATTATTAAAATTGACAATTTTCGGACATTGCTGAATATAGGTTATATGTCGGATATACAAAATAATTGGCACTCAACACATTTTTAATAGATTGGCTCTAGAGATATGTCGTTAAAACGTCAATGTGTTAGTTAAAGTTTTTCACAAAATTTAAAATAATAAAGATACTTTAAAAAAATAAGATTGGTGTCTTAGGACACCCGGTTAGAGCTATGCTGGTTAGCATTACATATATTATGATGTCAAATTCGCCGCAAATATTTCAAATTGTTTCCATTTATGTCCCATTATTTTCTTTTATAGCTTATCGTGCAAAAGCAATACAAAAACAAATTGAGCAATCGTTCTCATTGTTTTGGTTTTTGTTTCTTCTTTCACTCACTTTAAAGAACGAAGTCAAACATTTTGTTTCGTTTGTTTTCGTACTCTGGTTTTAAGTACAGAGAAATTAAAACAAAAATAAATTTATAAGTGTTATAGTGTCGCTTAGGTTTGTTACGAAAATCCCGTCTTAACTCCTATCTCGTGGCATAAAGAGCATAGCTCTAAACAACGTGCTTTTTTTAGGGAATTTTCAAGATTGTGATTTCTTAGCCTTTTAGCCGATTTCATTAATCCAGATATTAAAATTTGCTGGTCTTTAATTTAAAGTCCAACAATAAAGTAAAAAGTTATGGACAAAATTCCAAGGCAAAATTTCTTTTTTGTATTGATTCAAATATCTTTTAAGTTATGTGAAATACGGAACCTCATCTACGGAGATTATTTTTTAAGCATTTTTTTTTTAGCTCAAAAAATCGGATAATTTTTAAAAAATTTCCTTATAATTTTTTTGGGTCCCAGGCGGTCAAATTCGGTCCATTGTAACTCCTCATCAGCTTAAGGCAATACACGTGCTAGTAAAGTTTTAATCCTCTTCCAAAGGTTTTCGAAGCTTCCGATAAATCCAATTAGTAGTTTAGAAGTTCCAGACTTATTACCAATTATTTTGCAAAAGTCTCTACTGCGTAATTGTCTATTACCTGGATTTTATATAATGAATACTTTTTGTCAATTTAAAATAATAAAAAGAAAATTAAAAACAATAACAAAAATTAAAATTTTCAAGAACCCCCGACTTTTTTCAGGAAAGATGTTATATCTTCTAAACGGCTGGAGCGATTTTCTTCAAACATAGCTAAGAACCCTCTCGATCAAGTCATCTTTCAAAGAGAAAAAACTGAATGAAAATCGGTCCAGCCGTTTGGCCTGTACGTGGACACGGACAGACACACAGATACACAGATACGCATACACACAGACACACTACAACGAATTAATTTGCTGAGCATTTCATATAATTTCAAGTTGTTATTAATATTGAATAGTTTTCCTCTTTATAATAAGAAATATTAATTTAATTAATTAATTAATTTAATTTTCTCTTTCAACAAAAATAACCTTATCACTTTGACTCACAGTGTTTTTTTGAAATATAAACTTATTTTTCCTCGTACATTTGCATACGTACAAATATTTTTCTATTTATATTTTACAAACGAATAGTTTAACTTTAGTTAATCACAACAAAGTTTCTATTATTTTCCCCTCCCCCTGTTTGGTGCCAACCAGCGCTGCTATAGTAAATGCACATTAGCGAAAAAAAATCTTGGCTTAAAATACTATTTGTTTATTGGAACATAATTTATGAAATCAGTATATATTTTCCTGTACATAGTTTTAGTTTTGTTTTTAGCATTGTATTTTATTGGTGGCAGAATTGAAATTGAAACTTTCGTTTTAATTGAAATAACAATTTGTTTTGTGAAATAAAATCTATATATAATTTTTGTGTTTGTTCAAAAATTTATGGCTCAAGATATAAATTATGAGAAAATAAATACATATGTTTATGAAGTCATATATTAAATTGAATAAATTAAAGTTTATTATGATGTTGTATGAGAAGCTTGTGAGATTTTTATTTATTTGTTTAGAGTTCATAAATGTTATGAAGGAATTATTTTTAACTCCTTTACATTTAAAGCAAATAATTTTCTCAACATATAGTTCATTATAAGTTCATATAAAGTATATGATTTTTCGAAAGGGGTGCTGCGTAATTGTAAATTTATATGTAATATCTTAGAAATGAGAAAAATTTTTTGCTTATCTTGCACATTAATTTTTGTTCAACGTTTTTTTTTTGATGGGAAGAATAGCCCTCTAAGCCTAAAGTTTTTTATGTATTTTTCTTAGTTGCAAGAATATTTCTCCTAAACCTAATACTGCTTATTTTTTATATTTCAGATTGTTTGAAAATAATTCTCAGAAATTTAAAATATTTTTATTTTATTTTTTAGTCTTCAATAGAGATATAACCGTTAAAGAGTTAAAATCCAGAAAAATTACATCCATGCAATACTGTAAAATAGGGTTTGCAAATAATCGCAGATTTTCATAATCGCAATTACGATAAAAAAAATATGCCATTAATTGCTATTATCGATTAATCACGATTTAGCAAGAAAATATAATATTATAATTTTTATTAAAACCAAAATAGATTATGCCATGAGTTTTAGTCGAACTGTATGGGTGTAGCTAAGGATTTTTATTTTTTTTAGCTAGAGTTCACGTTATAATTTTATTTATCAACTAAATTATGTTTTTATTTTGAGAAAATTGTAAAGCATGTAAAATAGGGTTTGTAAATCAGAACTTATGAGTAATAAAAATAATATGAGTTTTGGAAAATCAATCTCTTGATTGGATACTTTCTTGAGAACGAAGTATATTTCTATTTTCTTCTCTTATTATGAACAACTTTATTTAAAAAAACAGTATTTTTTATAACGGGGTTTTTTTGTAAGAAGTTGTACATTCGTCCTGTAGACATGCAACAAATAAAACTGTTTAGGCAAAATATTTATAAAAAAATTTTAACTGCTAACAAAATGTATATATTTTATATTAAATTTTTAAATTTAAAGTTTTTGTGAGTTGAACTTGCCCTGTAAGCAAATTTGATATAAACTCTTTGCTTGAAAAAAAATATTATATTTAATCGCAATCAAGCGATTAATTGGTTCGATTACGATTACGAATAAAAGGTGCGATTAATTGCGATTTCAATAACGATTATAATCGCTGGGCAAACCCTACTGTAAAATATAAGAATGAGTCTACATGACGGAGTGGTTAGTATAAAATAAATGTGGTGAAATGCAATGGCATTATGCAAATGGCTTCATATAAAAAAATGTTTTTGCTAAGCTGTTGATGTTTTATAAAGTGTTCACCACCATCTAGTTTATCCTTAAACCTTCGATGTGGTGAATATATATCTTTAATAACCAAACGCAGAATAGTCTTTTGACTAACAGGCTACACAAACAAATATACTCTTTTAACGATTAAAAGCTTTCAGATATTGCCAACAGTCTTTATAGGTTCTAAATTTGAATATAAAAAGGGTGATGGTGTTAGCGAAGCCAATTAGTGTGGTACTTACTAGTGTCTTGCACAAGAGTATTTATAAGACTTTTCAAGGCATGAGAGATTTTTTTCAATGCTTTACTACAGCGAAATATTCTAAAAGAATCGCTAAACAACACTGTTGGCAAGATTCTTTTCTTTGCTTAGCGATTCTTTTAGAATATTTCGCTGTAGTAAAGCATTTGAAAAAATCTCTCATGTCTTGAAAGGTCTTATAAATAGTCTTGTTCAGGACACTAGTACTTACAATACTGAAGTAAATAAACATGGCGGTATTTTAGCACCGAATAATTTAACCAGGGTGACCGATGACATTTTTCAAAAAGTGGCACTAAATAGGGGACTTATCAAAAAAAGGGGGCAAAATTAAAAAAAAGCTAGAAAACTGCACTAAACTTTTTATTTTTAATGTATTTTCATATAACTAAACCTAAATGAAGGGGGTCAAAAAGTGGCAAGGCAGTTGAAAAAGGGGAAACACAGTCGAAAAAGTGGCAAATTGCCACTTTAGTCGGTCAAACAGTCACGCTGAATTTAACATTGTTTATAAACACAATTGTACACACAGGGAAATTTTTTTAATTAATGTAGTTTCTATTTATTTCGTAAATGAAATTGACTCAATAATGTTTTAAAGCTGAATTATACTATTTTGAGATATATTAAAATTTATATGGCACCACTTTAAATAAATATATAAACCATATCACATCAATAAGAGGACAGCATTGTTCAACAAGAATTCAATATTAATTCAGTTGCGAAAAATATTATTTCTACATTGTTTCCATATGAAAGTTGTCAAAATAGATAATAATTAAATTAATACTTTTTTAGTATTAAAATATAAAAATTTAACATTATTAAACTTTCGTTATTCTTTCTTATTGACTCAATATGACTTTTATTGATGTTTAGTTGTTTTTTCTGTGGGTGTAGTATAAAAGGTCTAAATAATAGTGTTTAGTAAACAAATAGTTAATTTACAATTAAGAATTTTTTCATGAAATTTCAAAAAAAAAAAAAAATTTCGTACTTACAACTACGAACGTGTTTTAAATGCATATAAGTTACAATTGTGTGCTTGACCAAATATGCCCTTTCAGCAAAGCATTTTCGTTTAGTGCTTAAATGGAAATTTAGTTTGCTAAACTTTTCTATTTTGCAAACATAAAAATCACTAAATCACTTATACACATTTAGTTCTTTTTTCTTCTTTTCGATGAATACAAGTTTACTGCTAAACATTTTTAACAGAAAAAATGTACTTATATAAAAAATACACATGTGAAACAAATGAAATGCCCAATCATTTTATTTTTATTTTTTATTCTTTTGCGAAAGAGAATAAGAAATAAAAAACCTTTTTTTATTGAAATGCAATGAAATTTACTACCAATTTTTCGAATTCTTCAATGCCAAAGGCTACTACTACATGAAATATACTCGCATTTAGTCTATCATTTAATTTTTTTTTCTTTTGGTCTAAAATGCAATTTTACAATTTTAACCTCAAATTTTATTGAAAAGCAATTTTGATCTTTAAAATCCTCCTGCTGCAAACCACTTTAATGCAATTTTAACAATTTTAACGTCAATTGCACTCAAATTAAAACAAGACCTTATAATTGTTGGAAAACAGAAACACAAATGGGAGCAATATTTAGAGAATGGGATTTTGTAGAAATTTAAGTTTTAAAGGAAAGAAACGAAATATTTTTCAAACGTGTAACAGGAATTGATTGAAGAGAAAAATATTTGTGGAGAATTTGTAAGAAGTAATATAAGGATGTGTAGTAGACATTTGTTGATTCTTTGAACAACTTTTAATTGAAAATATAAGGAAATTTTAATAATTTGTTACAGGTCTCGTATATTATACAAAAATTTTTGATGTTTTTATTATTTAAATGTTTAAGCCAATTGCTGGACAATTTTATCATAAGCATTACTATCGAAAAGATATTTGAATTGCTCAGAAATCTTCAACAGAAACTAATACTTCGCTCGAAGTAGTTTTCAAAGCGAGAGTTCAGAAAGCCTTTGCTCAACGATGTCTTATTTGGAAGTTCTCTTTTTTTATATTAAGCTGAGTTCTCAAAAAATTGGCTCCTCTGCAGACCTTCCAAGAGTCTTTGGCAGGAATAAAACCTGCAAACCGCCACCCACTAGACCACAATATTGCCTACTAGCCAAGAAGGCAGTCTTGTTAATACCTTGTCGATGTCAGTAGAGGCAAATAGGACGGGAATATATCTCTTATTAGTTCTTAGTTTAACGTATAGTTTATACTTTTAATTGATAACTTAGCTGGGATACTTTGAAAATGCCTGTTTGAGATAGAGTTTTTGTTTTCAAATCTTGATTGCTGTGATATTCGTGTGATAAAAATAAAAAATCTTCAGCTTCTGTTTTCAATTATAGAATACGCTTTCAGTACATCTGCCAGTCATATTTTTTATTAAATTTTTTTGTTAGCTGGAGGCAGCTGCCTGTTTTTCTTAATAATTAGCACTTAATTTTTCATTTTAATATAAAACGAAACATCTGCCAAAAGACTACAGGCTACAGAGATTCACAAAGTGTTTTATTACAATATTTTTTTCTTAAATATTTAATTAATCATCTTTCCCTGCGGCAGCATGCTAATTTAATACACCCAATTGAACGCAAATGCAATTTAATTTTAATTTCTTTGACTCATTTATAATTTAAATGAAACACAAAAGCATTAAATGCATAATTTGCAAACAAAATAAATGTAAAAGAAAAGAGAAGAGAAAATTTCATAAAATTGTTTGCTCAACTTGTTGCATTGTATCATTCATTCATACAAAAAACAAAAAAAAAAAAAAAAAAAAAAAAAAACTACATTAAACATCAAGTCATTAAATAAACAGAAATATAAGACCCTACAAACATGAATGAATAGAATGAACAAAATGGCTCAATGAATGAGTGAAAACATGCATATAATTTGTATGGCATGCATACATATGCAAACAAATATGCATACCTACTCACACACACACACACATATAGAAATATATATGCCTATGTATGTCTAACACATACTAACACACTTCTACATTTATAAAAACTTATTCAAATGTATAGAAAATATAAAGTCTGTTTTATTATATGAACAATTTGTTTGTCAGGTCTTCTGTTTATAATTTACACTAGACATGCAGACGTAATTGTGCTCAGGAAATTAAGGTGTGCGCGGAAAGTATAATGTCGTTTTTTTCTGCAAAAGAAAAAGTAATATCTAATGCTATTTAAGTTAAAAAATTTATAAATTAAGAAATTTTTTGACCATAAATTATGAGTTCATTTCCATTTTTTTTTTCTAAATCTGGATGCTAGAATACATACTGGTAATTTGCATTTTCTAACTTATAGCTAAAGCAGGTGCAGCATGTACCTAATTCTCAAGAAAATATGTGAAAACGACCCAGAAGTCAGAAGATTATAGTTTTTCTTGTCCCGTACTGTTTAAATTCCCGGGAAATTGGGATTAAAACGTGCAACTTAAAAATAAGAACGCCTCACATTAATTCAATAATTTTGAATATAATAGCAAACAGGTTTGTTCATTTAGTAAAAATTGTTACGATATTGTTAAGTGTTCATCAACTCAAACAGTTTGCAAGGAGAGAGCGTCAAAAGAGTGAAAAAAATTATTACTAGTAAAATTTTTACTTGCAAGAATTATCCAACCACCTGTTGTATGTTTTGTTGTCAAATAAATTATTTCAAAAATATCTGAAAAAGTAAAACTTAAAAATATATACGTATGAAAAAAGAAAGTATGGCTTCTTAATTTATTGTTTTTCTTTCATTAAGCCACATTAATTAAATTTTAATGGCAAATAATTCTGTTTGTTTCTCATATATGATCAGAGATGGAAAGTTGCATTTTTGTATTTGTTAATGGTATAAAATTAAAACACTATGAAATATACATAAAAATAGTAAAAATACATGAAACTGTGTAAAGAAATTCATATTAAATGTCAATTTCTAAGAAATTGCAATTTAAATTATTATCAAGCAAAATATATCAGAAAAAGTACAATTCTATCAATATTTCCATCCATGGTTCTTATATGAATAAAATTTTCTTACAAGTTTTTACAAGTAAAACATTCATTTACTTTTTCATAAATTTCTGCTTTACTCTCTCGTTGCTAGTTTCTGCTGGGGAAATAATTGAACAGACCTAATTGAGATACTTAAAAATAAATAAAATTAGTAAATTAATACTGTAAATTAATATTTTGCTATATTAAAACAAGAAATTTCAACATGACTAGACTTTCGTTAATGTTCCTTATTAATTCAATATGGTTTTTTATTGATTTTAAGCTGCTTTTTCTCCGGGTGTACATATGCACAGAAAAAATTATTCCCAAAGAATTTTGAAAGAAACGTGTGTTTTGAAATATAATTTAGTTTCAGGAAATATTTTTTACTGTTCCAGTAAATTATTTGTTCCAATTTTATTTTATGTAAAAAAAACTGTATGGAATGAAAATTATCTACATAAAGTAAAATTTGTAAAAAAAAAATTTTTAGATTTATTTTTTTATATTTAAATTTGTTATTATCAGTTAAATTTACTTTTATATACTGTAAAACAATTTTGTCTGATTTTTTTTAATTTTTTCTACAAATTATTTTGTAAATATAAAAAACATTTTATTTTTTTTTTAAGATTTTGTTTGCAGTTTTCAAACTTATTATGTTTGTATATTGTGATTCTCAATATAGTATTAAGAGTCTTACTATAAACATACGGAGTTTGTTAGCTAAATTCAAAAATTTTTTGGGTTGAATTCTACTGACGAGTTCCGAAATTTGGGAACGAAATGCTTAACCATGAAAACAACCCAATTTTTGAAAGTAAAAAAAAAT
Organism: Tachina grossa; assembly: GCA_949987645.1. Taxonomy (NCBI): domain Eukaryota; kingdom Metazoa; phylum Arthropoda; class Insecta; order Diptera; family Tachinidae; genus Tachina; species Tachina grossa. The sequence continues at coordinate 170,249,177 of OX465275.1, forward strand.
AGTCGAACCTTTTATTTGATTCAGTTATTTTTTTCAAATAAAACTTTTACTAATTTTTTTTAGAAAAATTGGTAAGAATTGTTATTGATTCAGTTAATTTATTTTCTGATAATTCGAAAAATTTTAGTGAATGTGTTTGTAAATTATAAAAACAAATTTGCTGAATAATACAAAACAAATCTGCAAAAATGTTTTTCTGTTCCTATTGTTCCTGTTGACTCAAAATATTTTGAGTTTCAGTTAACTTTTTTCTCTAATGCCATAATAATTTAACTAAAAATAAAATTTTTTTCCAGTTAAATTTTTACAAAATAAAAAAAATATAAAATAATAAAAAAAAATATTTATTGATTCAATGAATTTCGTTACTGAAAACGAAATTTAGTTTTTTCTGTGTGTATTATTTGAAATTCACTTTAACAAGATCGAACATTAAAAACTAAAATATCAACATATTATTAATAAAAACTAATGAAAAGTATATAAGATATAAAAATGAATGAATGTACCATTCAGATGGGACTCGATATTTTGTTTGATTTCATTTTTGGTATTATAAAAGTTTTCTAAAATAATTGTTTGCACATCGCGCTCAGCTTTTGGTAGATGAAAATAATTGAGTAAAAGAGATTCTCTTATAAATAAAATTTTTGTTATATATCTGATGGTAAAGTCGTCAACAGTTGCTAGTTTCAAAACAAAAAAATTTTATTTATATCTTCTTTGTTGTTATTACAGTATTGTAAAATTGTTGTTTGAGGTTTCCCTACTTCTTGGAGAGGCTTTTCATTGAGTTCAACACCTTTTAATTGCTTATTATGTATTTTTTTTACATGTCGAATTAGACCACTTGTATTCAATCCTCCGCAAGTAATTGCTTTTGAACACAATGAGAAAACTGCAGATTTTGTTGTTTTCTTTTCTAAAATAGTCCCACAAATAAAATTTGTTACCTTCCATATAAATCATTTGAATAATAATTACATACAAAGAATGTTTAACTTGCTGTGGAATTAAAAAAAAGTAGACTTTTTTACGCCCTAAAATTCCCAGGAATTCTTGGGATTACGGGATTGGAAATTTTGCGGAATTCCCAGAATTTACCGACCTGGGAGTTTCCGTCAAAAACACTAGAGAACATGTGCAAAGTCTTAAAAGTGAGAAAATTATATAAAAAACACTATCAGAAAAAACTTGCCAAAATTATACAATGAAAATTGAATTCTAAAGAATGATATCATTACAAGTACGTAAGAAGGAAAGTTACCTTATCACTTTAACGCTTTCCCTATCACTGCATTCAAAATGCCCAATGCATACACAGTGATTATGCAAAAAAAAAACGTGTAAAGGAAGGTGCAAGAAAAAAAGGCAGCCAAAGGAAAACAAGCATTGTAGTTGTTTCTTTCCTCTTGCTCTTTTGTTGCAATCCGGCAAATGTTTTAATTTGGACACCATTTAAAGGTGTCTTTACTATTACTATTATTATTATTATTATTTTAAGTGAAGCATTCATTTAAGTTTATAGATGGAAGACCAAAAAAGAGTCAAGGGAGGCGATAAGCTGCAACAAAATAAAAACAAGACAGACAGAGAAGCGCTTTACTATCAGTTTAATGCCTACACTTTGGCTTTGGCACACTAATGCGTAGACGGTAAAAATAAAGTTCAGCTAAATAAATACAGTTAAGGGCATAGTAATAGCATATTGACATATTTTAACTTTTTGCTAGTTTTGACTATCCTTATGATAATTTTTAATAATAACTTGTATGCATATACATAAATATAAAAATACTAAAGCATATTTATTGGACGTTATATCTAATATGTTAATATGAAGAATTTTCTTTTTCAATAATAAATTTAAATGCATTAACATAATAATTTGGGATTATTAGTGCGTTAACAAATGTTAAACTTAATTGTAACAATTCCCAAACAAACACCAGTTATTAACTTGACTGCATCCGGTCAAAAAATACTTGTGTGGCAACACTCTCTTCTTACAAAAGCAATGAATAATTGTTGTTGGTTTTTTACATTTATTTTCTTTACATACTTCTGACAACTACAATTCGAGCTGAAAAAAGTCAGCCAATGTAGCAGTGATAAGGTAAGAAAATAAAAAACATGAAACATGTTGATTATTGAGTTCTTGTTTCAGCTTTGACATGAGTTTAACTTCTCATTTGTTTGAATGAAAGTTTGTAATAATAACTCTAGTTTTTCTAAGAAATTTTTGGGTCAGACCTCCCTGATAATCTGTATTAGCAGAAGTGAGATGCGCATATGATCCAGTTAACCCTTCAATTATCAATTTAAATATGTTTTTAATAAAATAATTTGGGATTATTTGTGCCTAAGCATATGTTAAACTTAATTGTAACAATATCCGAAAAATCAGTAGTTATAAAGAATTTGAGCTTTTAGGGTTTAGAACGCTCTTGAGTACACTCCAATCAGCTGGAAACATAAATGCTTTACAATAGTTTATAACTATACATATAAGGAGCTTTTGCTAAGTTACAGTTTTACAGCCTGTTTTTAGAAAACATAAACCCTTTCGTTTTTATGTTTCGTTTATGAACGATAACTATTAAAACTTGCTTTTTATAAAACATATTCTAAAGTTTTCGTTTTGACATAAAAAAGAGCTTTTTAGGAATAACCAAAAAAATAAAAACACACTCAAAAAATTATTACAGTAAAGGAATAAAAAAAATTAAATCTATTAAAAAATTTTCTATGAATAATTTTAAATATTTGGATAAATGGGATAAGCAGTTTAATTTTTAATTGACTGTAGCACTCAATTAGAAAACCATTTACACATTAATACAGATTTTCATTGCATTTCGTATTTTACGTTGTTTATTAGAACGAAGTTTTTTTCTTATAACCTTTACCAATTTTTTTTTGTGATTTTTTTGACAGTCAAATTATGAAAAATAAAGCAAAACTTATTTGTTTATACTAAATTTGGTATTGATTTTTTGACAGAAAAATTACAGAAGCAAAGGAAACATATTTTCTTTGTACGGAACTCGAGGTTCGTTTTTGAGAAAGTTAAGTTAATATGATTAATCGTTCATTTAATTTTTTTTGTAAGTTAAATTAAAAAAAAAAAATAAGAAAATATTCTTTTTTACAGTTTTAAGTTAGTTAACATTTAAACATTAAAACTTAGTAGTATTTTCGTTAAAGATAAATGAAAAATATGTAGACTGAAATATAATTAATTTTATATAAAAAAATTTATGAGTGTAGAAAATTGAAAGCTCTTTTGTTGTCACTCACATGAAAATAAAAAAATGTTTTAAAAACGAAGACATGGTTTCATTCTTTATTTTAAAAAAACATACCCTTATTCATTGTCGAAAAACAGACTGTTAGTCATGGCAACTGTTAAAATGGCGGCCTATTAAAGATAAAATGTCTTATTGGAAGACCTTTATAGAAATTTAGCTGAGTAAGCAGCTTTAAGTACTGTACCTGGATTCTTTAACTTTTTGCGAACCGAAAATCGTAATATTTATTGACGTATTTATTCGATTGTGGTAACGATAATGTGATTCCGTAATTTCTTTTCTACAATAGTCTCCAACATTATCTTAATCGCCATATATCTCTGTATAGAAAATGTAAAAATAAGCGAAAAGCATAAAGAACGATAAAGAAAAACTCAATGAATTTGAGCTTGTGACTTTATTTTATTTTCCTCCAACCGACAGCGAATATCGTTAAACTATGTTACTGAATAGCAAAGTGGAAAAATTTTCGTTATATTTATTATAGCGATACGATTATCTTAATAAAAGTTAGTGAGTCGAGGTACTAGTATTTTTAGATATGTATAAGAAAATTCTAGCTCATCTTGAAGAAAAAAATGTAAAGAACAAAAATAGTGCTATTCCTTTAACCTCTACTGTTTGCAAAAAACATCTCTGTACCATTTTCAGCTTAAATTTGTGCTAAAGCATTAAACATACAAATATACAATGGAGTATTCTTGCAAATGCCTTAAAGGCGCTTAAAATATCGTTTTACTTGTTTTGCAAACAAAAAAATTCTCCATTGAAAATCTTTAAATTGCACTGCTGTTGCATGGTGGCAGGCAAAACAAAAACCAAATAAAAATTTGTTTAAAGACCTTCATGCAACATGTAAGAAGAAAAAAAAAACAAATTATTTATGTAGTATATGTTTTGTGTGCAATACCACGAGGCGGCAGTCAAAGAAGTCTATACATGCAGATATTTGTGGTCGTATAAATATTTAAATGTTTATTTAAGGCCATTATCGTATGGCTGTGCTGCGGTTAGGGAACATGTTTTCCTTTTTAAATTCAACAAGTGGTATTTGCTTAATATTGAGGCTTAAACTAGTTGAGAAGAATAACTGTGGTAAAAATAAGATACAACTTGTGAAATTTGTTGAAAATACCTACAAGCACTTAATTAAATATAACTTTATTAGGGAGGCAATATTGCTCACCTTAAATGTTTTGGTTTAGTGTGTTCAAATAAATAACTAATTTGAATATTTTGTAAGCGTATTTAAATCTAATATGCCACAAAAAATCGTTTGTGAGTTTTGCCTGGTTGCTGTTAATTCAATCCTCACAAAAACATCAATGTGATAAAAGGCCAAGTTCCTATCAAAAATTTCGGCCATCAAAAACTTGACAACATTTATACCGATATAAAGAAATGAACAAATATACATTATTCTCTTCTTTTCTAGAAAGTTAAAAATATTGCCAAGTTAGCAGATTATCTAAAAATTATATGACACCCTTACGATTACAAATTTATATAATTCATAGCATATTTCAGTGTTAGGTATTGTGTCAAACAAGAACTTGGTCAAAATCTATATCTCACTGCTTTTGATGGCCGAAATTTTTGATAGGAACTTGGCCTTTTTTCACATTGATGTTTTTGTGAGGATCTGACTACTTTTTGAAAAATTTTCTATGATAACACTTTTTAAACTTAAAATTCGTAGGGTGTTTCATTTCTATTCATGATCACTGTGCCAGTTAAAGATTTCATAGTTACATAAAATAATGGGTAAGAGCGTGATGGGTGTTGAATTGTAGACCTTAAAAATGAATTATTGTGTTATTACAACGTGTCGCTAGTGTGTACGTAATTTGTTAAGAGTCGTCTGGAAAGAAACATGTGAAATAAAGCGTAAATTTTAGTGGGAGTGATCTCGCCTATTTTCTCAATATATTTACGTATTAAAGTCTGCTTAGCCGAAGTATATAAATCAAAAGGATATGCCCAATGTGCATGCAAAGTTTCAATAGGGTAGCTGGTGCTTTAATTTTTGGATTTTCCGATTGATTAAATCAATTAAGACTATTTGTCTACAAAATTTCAGCTTTCTACAATATAATATTACGTAAAATTTTTATGGCCCTGGCCCCGCCGACTTTTATATCTGTTAGTGCTTATAGTTCATGAAAAGTTTTGTAGGAAAAAGCTATTGAGAAAAACATGAGTAATAGACTAAAAACTGCTAAGCCGAAGTACATGAAAGAAAAAGCTACGATTTATGGGTGGTGTAGTCACGTCCACTTTTCAAAACAGGAAATTTTTACTTTGGATAGTGCAATCTGTTTGAAAAGTTTCAATAAAATTGAACTTAATTTTGAGTTAACTTCACTTTTTCCCAACCCTTGATTGAAACTTCTAGTTTCTTAGATTTTTCTTAGTGATCTCTGATCTAGATTAATTTGTGTACCAAATTTCTGCTCTCTAGTACGAATTGGAGTTTTAACGGATGAAACTTCTTGGTTTTAAGATTTTCCCGTTTGCTTACTCATCTTCTTTTACTTGTGCATAAAATTTTAGCTCTGTAGCGTGATTTATACCTTATAATTTTATGAGCATTACCTCTCCCACTATTTTAAACTCGCAATATTACTGTGAGAAGCGCTTATAATTCATGCTAATTTTCTTCTAAAATATGATAGACCGAAGTAGATTAAACACAAGGCTAAAATTTTATGTGAGTAATCACGCCCACTTTTTTAGGTGATAGTTTACGTGCAACGTATATGCAAGGTTTCACTAAAATGGCTTAAGTTAAAAGCTGTATATTAATAGTCTTATTTATATAACTTTTTAAGGCTTTATAAAGGGGTTTTAAGACAAATTTTCATAAGCAATTTTTCTTCAAAGGCCTTAATAAGTTTTATAAATAAGGCTGTAAGTTTTCAGGTTCAAATAATAGTAGCGTGGCCCCGCTCATTCTGGTGAATTTTTTTGGTTTTTAAAATTTTTCTAGTTGGTTTCTCACCTATACCTACTTGTGTATCAAATTTCAGCTCATAAGCGCAACTTTTAATTTTTAATTTTTATGGGTGCAGCCCCGCCCCTCTGACTAAAATTTCTGGGTTTTCAGGGTTTTTCTTGCTGTTTTCTCACCTATACCTACTCGTATATCAAATTTCGGCTCCTTAGAGCAACTTTTAGTTTTTAATATTTATGGGCGTAACCATGCCCAATTTTCCAAACTTTAGTTTTTTTTCGGCCAGTGTTTATTATTTGTGTGAAGTTTCGTTGCAAACGGCTAATAATATATACAGAAATAGTATATCTAAATATGCTGAGCCGTAGTACACAAAAATGAGGTTGAAATTGTATGGGCGTGTCAACGCCCCCTTTTTTAATAAAAATTTTTAAAGCTTGCCCTATAGCAGTATGTATGCTAAATTTCAATAAAATAGCTTTCATTAAGCGCCTTAGATTTGCTTTTTTAATTGTAGGTTTTATGGGCGTAGCCCCGCCTTCCTGGCCAAAATTTTCAGATTTTAAACATTTTTTTAGTTTACTGCCCACCTAGACCTAGCTCTGTAGCGAATTTCAGCTCACTAGCACAAATTTTAATTTTTATGGCGTAGCCCCGCCCCCTTGGTTAAAATTTTCGGGTTTTCAGATTTTTCTAGTTCATTGCTCACCTAGGTCTTCATAATATTGATGAGTGAGTCAGTAGGTCAGTGAGTCAGTGAGTATGTCTTAAAATATGCACTTTTTGCACCTCCATATCTCCGGAACCTTTTATCGTAAAACTTTCAAACTTTGCGTATGAGGTAACATGAGTTTATTCTAATTGTGGTTTAGATTTCATAATTTTACGGTCACGGGGAACAAAGTTATGAGGGGGGTAAAAACATCTCGAATGGCTTCGAATGATCGTAAAAGATAAGCAAGAATAGTTAAACATACGTGGGTAGAGTAATATAACTTCGTGCTAACCTAAATAGAAAAATGAAAATATGGAGAAACAGGGGAAATAAATATTAATACTTACATATGTATTTACTAAAGGTAAATCAATAATTCTACACAACAATCATTTCTCACATTCCGTTTCATTAGAATTTATGTTAAATAGGTGATGTTAATAACAATATCTACCCAAGTAGATAGACTAAGCTGCTGATGAATTGCGTTGCTGCACAGAAAAATATCGGTATATCCCCCAGCTTAAAAGTCTAATTTAATTTTTCTTCTCTTCTTTAGAAACTCACATTAATTAATAAAAATATTTCATTCAATAAAAGAATTGAAATTACTGAACTTAAGCCTGACTAAAAATTATTTCTGATTAAAAATTCACTATAGTTCAATTAAAATCTAAAAATGTCTCATTAAATTGTTTTTCAATAATAAAATATCAGGCAATCTTTAAGACTTCCCCTAAGGTTCTCATTCTTGTTTTTTACATTTTGTTATAAAATCTTCAACTTGTGGCTATTTCAAAATCAAATGGCTATAATATTCATTATTGGCCTCAAACCTCATACAAATTATTATAGTTATGTAATGATAATTTAATTTCTATAACTCTTGCATATGTACATTTCACTAAGTTTGTAACTAACTTTACATTTCCTTATTGTTTTCTGTCTTCTAGTTTCTTATGCTGTGAATTGAAGTATTTTAAGCTCTGTATGTCATAAGAAATTAAAGTCAACAACAGGATAATTTGCTGCATCTAAGTAGAATAAAATTCAGCAGAGAATTGGTTTAACGTATCAATTTTGACCAAATTATTAAAATAGGAGGGTATTAAGTGAAGTGTGCTGAAAAATGTTTATGCAGGATTTAGAAAAAAAATCATAATACTGGACACTAGGGTATGGTAAAGATGATTACTTGCATTGCAATATGCATGCATGTATTTATAATTAATACTTCCATGAATTAATCATTTATAAAAATAAGAATTTTAGAGATTTTCTTAGAGTCTTTCTGAGTTATCATCAATTATTTTTCTTCTTCTGCCTATTGCAAAATCCTGCCTTCAAAATGCTCTCACAACTTTCGCATACAAGTTACAAATCGAATACTAAGCACAAGTAGTTAGAAAATTTTATTATATTAGCAGTAAAAAATTCCAACAGAGAAGTAAAGGGTATTCCAATATAGATTTTCAAGCTTTAACAGTCGATAGCGAGTGAATCGTTAATGCTTAGCGCACTTTTACCCCTAAAGAGCTACAATCACACGCATGAATATTAAAATACTTTGACTATTAATCGGGTACACTTGTGTTTATACAGGGCTATTTTATTTACACACACACCTAAATCATGTCTTCAAACAGGTACACACACACACACCTATGCATTTTCCATTCCATTTTATACACACAAAATGGATGTAAACGGTGGCGAATGATGCATAAATATCTCAAGTATCATGCGTATTTTTTTTTGTCCGATTAAATATCCATGGAATGAGTATAAGCATACCCAGACCACTTGTATGAGAAGAGAGAGAGAGAGAGATCACCCATGCGTTTGACACATATGTGGCTTTTATATTTTCTTATTCTTCTTCTTTTATGTCCTCTGGCTCCCTATGGAGCATATATCCTCAAAAAAACTTCGCCATTTATTCTGATCCTTTGCCATATTTTTACTTTGTTTAAAGAATATCCTATTGTTTGTATATCTGTATATAAAGTTCGCTTCCATCTGTGTTTTGGTCTTCTTCGTGCTCTGGTACCTTCTGGATTCCACTGGAGGGCCTATAAACAAATTTCCGTTGGTTGTTTTCGTAGGGTGTGTCCTATCCATTTTTATGTTTAATGCTCTTGTATGTCGAAATCGGCTATACTCACAGTTGCTTGAGAGAAAATATGTGAGCTTACGAACTTGTTTGCGCTACAATTATGATTAAACGCAGTTACAAAAATTAAGACTATTTACTTATGTATATTTTAGTTTAAGTACTCATTGCCATTCTCTGCTGGATATATCATTCAACAGTTTGTGTAAATTTTGAAATTGTTTTATCAAAATGGATTTTGTCTTAAGGCAACGTTCCGTATGTTTTGCGCATTTTACGACACTGCTTCCCAGAAGTAGTTTTGTAAGACAGACAATTTTAGTGAATCATGTGCTGTTGCGCGCGAAATAGGCTTATAAAGCCATGATTTTATTATTATTGTATACTCAGATGCAAAAGTTACTGGTTTGAAATTTTTTTTACTTATTTTCTACTTTGTTAGAAAGCTTGCCTTGCGTTAATGATTTTCAGAATCGTTTTTTAAATACACTGCAATACGTTTTTTTGATGGGTGAGGGTTATAGGTCGATGACTAAAAATATTTTTTTTGGCCAGAATTGAATGAAGTAGACATAGGAATAGGCTCATGCCAAATGGAATATTCTGCATGAGTGATTTGAGGGCCTGGCCAACTCAAGTGCAGGTAATGTGGACTGGACATTTCAGATGCACGCCACCCAGCGAAGGTACGACAGGTACATATTTGCATATAGCAATATAGCAATGACATCAATAAAATTTTCAAAGGAGCAAATTTCCATGATATCTCTTACACAATTGGACTTAATAAGTAATTAGAGTTTTTCTTTTCTCGGAATTTTTCATTTCGGTTTCCTGGGACTTTTCGGTTTCCCGGGAATTCCCGCTCAATGCAGAACAATACAAAATATTTTCTAATTTAATCTATTTCAACAAAAAACAAACTATAATTCATAAGATCGAATATGTAATAACGTTTTATAAACCCACTACGATGGGTGATTGTTGGTTTGCCGCACAGCATATTTAAAATACATTAATACTGCGGCAAACCAATAACCATTAGTCAAAAAAATCCACTTGAGTTCTTTATACAATAGTAAAGTATAAATGCCAATATTATATGTAAATGCAAAGCCAAATGCATTGATTTCACAAAAAAAAAATTATATTATTAAAAAAAATATTAGAAAATATTTCTTCGGAAATCAGGCTTTAGTACAGAATAAGCAATAATAGAATAGTTTTTTTAACCAAAGAGAATCTGTAATTGTTTTATAAGTTTTCTTGTATTTCCTTGCGCATTTCTGTTGATATAGTAAAATAAAAAAATCTCGGGAATTCCCGCTAAAATTTCCCGGGATTTCTTTACCGGAAAATGTGTGGCATCCCGGGAAAAATTTCCCGGGAAACCCCGTATAAAAAACACTATTAGTAATTTAAATTGGCTTCAAAACTTGTTATTGGTCTTGGTATCTACCCTGCATGTTCTCTTCCATTTGGTCCTTGCACTGGAGCTTTGGCCTTTTTTGTAGTGTTTAACGCATTTCTGGCTGAAGCTTTTGGATTTGCTCAGTCAATATGGCCCAGACAGTGCAAGCGATTTATTTTTAAGCAACTAACTTTCATATCAGAATATATTTCTTATTGCTCACAATTTGTTCGATATTACTACTCATCGTTAATACACATTAAGCCATCGATTTCGAAAAGAGTTTTTTTCTCAAAAGCATGCAGCACCAATTCATCTACTTTCGAAAAAGCTCATGTTCCAGTGCCATAGAAGAGCCCCCAGGTAGAATAAGCGTATTGTACAGTGTTATATTAGTTTGATGAAAGAAAGCGAGAGAGAAAGGGAGAGAAATCACACTTTCTTTTACTTACATAACTTTATAGAGAGGAAGCTCATAATGAAATACCTTTTACAAACATATGAACATTTACAATGTTTAGCTTCCTACCAAGTGTTCGAGGCTTTTAGAAGTCATATGAAATTTTGCTTTTAATTTCTAGTATACACAGCCTCAGGTGCAAAAGTACAGATATATAGGAACGCTTTGGCAAACACGTAGTATCTAACTAGATTAATAATGATTATGTTGGGCAACTGTGTGGAGATAAATAAAACATTTAATTTCCAGAAACCAATTTAAAAAGCGTAAACATACGAGTATATGTACAAGTCCGTTTTGTTTTATTTAGTATAAAAGTGGTGGTGAAATTACATGTTTGCGGCTTTTGCCTCAGTTAAAGGCACATCAACAATGTTATAATTGTTACAGTTTGTGTGCAAGTGTATGTATGTGTGTATTTATAGTTCTGTATTGATTGGAATGCATCTGCTTGCATGTATATGTAAAATGCATTTGAATAAAGTGCTGCTACATGTTTTTTGTTTTTGTTGTATACAGTTGATCTCTGTGTGGCTTTGTGAGGTTGGTTTTGGTTTCCATATTGCTGTCGCTATTATATTGCTATTTCACTAAAAATGTTGCTGATAATAATGATGACGTTACTGCCAGCAGTACAATCGTTTATAGTTAAGTGTGGATGCATATCAATGCAACAATTATTATGGGAAAACAAAAGAGATTTTTTTCTGCTTGCTTAATTTTTGCATATTTCTTTGTTGTTTGTTTTGTACTGAAACAAATTTTTGCTTCTTTCGTTAATATTAAGCATTGGACCAATTTATTTTTGTTACTCTTATTATGTTGTGGTTCATACACAATGCCCCATTTACATTTAGGGCTAAGAGTTGAATGCCAAACTCTTAATTACAGACAGTAGTAGAAATGATAAAAAAATACGAGTATGAATGCACTTAATATCGAATAGAAATTTTATGTTTAAAATACAGTTTTTTAATAAAACCATTTAATTTTAAATAACAAAATACCCATGAAAAATATTTGCAGTTACATAAAACTTTAAACTCTAAAGCTTTCCCACTGTTCAGCTGGCCTTAATTTGCTTGTGTTTTTGTGGTTTTCGGTTCCATTAAATATTATCATGAAATGGTAATGATATCAGTAGATACATTGAAATTTGTATAAAAGTCCATACAAGTGCAATACAATATGCTGTTGTCCTTTTAATACTCATTTAGAAATCGATAATGACTGGGACTGCGTGCGACATTTAAAACAATTTGGTTATTTTTTTATTTTTTATTTTTGCCATAGCCTAGTGCAAATTGATATTTTACAAAATTTTTAAAAGCCTTTCCTCACCAATGCAAAAGAAATTAATTTAATAGTTTTTTAAAGATAACATTTCGTTAATGATTTTTCAATTCCATAAAGCAAAAGGTTGGGTATTGCTAAAATAACTATAAAAAACTAGACTATGTAAGTTATCTTTCACAACTTATGCAATCTTATGGAAGAAAAGCTAAAAGAGCCACCAGCAAACAACATCTTCATGCCTTAAAAATTATCTATCTTTTATGTTAAGTTTTTGTGCATAATCTTTTCAGCATTAGTTTACTTTTTTACGTATTATTATCTTTATTATTGCTTTTATTTTTAATAAAACTTACACAAAAAAATAGATAAGGCCTTTTGAGACGGAAAACAAGTGCTGCTCTCAAGAATGCTAAAGCGCCAAGTGCACTTCAATGCACGTCTGAAAACATTATATGTATATACACCATAAATAAAATAAATAAGAAAAAACAATCGAGCACATTTATATAAAAAGCAAAGTGGTAGGAAGTATGAAAGTACGAAAATAAAACGAGAAAAATTAACAAAAGCTGATAATATAAGGAATACATTTCAAAGCTGTGGAAATGATACTGTTTTTGGCTAAGTTTAAAGCAAATTCTTCAGAACTCCTTGAAGTATGCTATACTATTATGTTTCAACTTAAAGGCGTATGAGTGATTTACTTTTAAAATTGGTATTTTACAAAATAGATTAACAACACTAGTTCAATTTATTTTAATTATTTTCAATTTAATTTTGCTTACAGTGCAGTCTCTACAAGTCAGACAATTGACTCATCTAGAAAATGCGTATGAAAGTCATTAAAAAATTATTGCTTTCCATATAAATTATATACCCAAGTTGACCGTATGGGTTGTACAAACAGGGGGTTAATTTCTTTTAATTTGTATTGTTAAAATACTTGCTTTTAATCTGTCCTCTGCTAAGGCCAATCTTGCATAATGCAAATGTTGGCTCTCGCTGGTGGGTGTACCATGAAAAGTCAAGTCTATATTCTGGCTTTTTTTTACTAGTTTCAGAGCCCCTACAGATGTAGTCTTGTTAGAGGAAGAATATGTAAAGTAAATTTCATTCAATGTTATAGTTTTGAGCTAAGCATAGATAATGGTGCATAGTTTCTATTTACTTTCCTTTTCAGTACATTTAATAATATATGCATATAGACTCACAGTATTCAAATAGTATGTAAATCTGTGGCAAAAAGGAAAAATTGCTTAAGTCGAGATAAATTCATTTTGAGTTAATGTCACCCCAGTAATCTCCATATTTGAAATCATTCCTAAGCAAAACCTTTATTATCTTCTGCGATTATTCAGAAAGTTATAACGCCATGACTTGCTACTTCTCTTTTTTCAACTTAAAATAACATATGGAATAGAAGCTTAATTTAGTTTATACTTTGGTATTGTTCAAATCAAAACTTTTATCTAACGTGTGTAGACTGATGTTTAAAAAAAAATTTTTTTAGTGAATAATGAATTTCATAATTTAACTGCAAAATAAACAAATTTCTGAAAATTGAATAGAAAGTTTAAAAGTGCTGTAGTGCAAAACAGTAAACTATGACTCAAAAGCACGTTTTCCTTATTGTCACAGATAAAATGACATAATGCTCTAATCTATTTTATGTTAAGTCTATTTCAGTCTAGGTGAGTCCAGTCTAGTCTAGTCTAGTCTAGTCTAGTCTAGTCCAGTCTAGTCTAGTCTAGTCTAGTCTAGTCCAGTCTAGTCTAGTCTAGTCTAGTCTAGTCCAGTCTAGTCTAGTCTAGTCTAGTCTAGTCTAGTCTAGTCTAGTCTAGTCTAGTCTAGTCTAGTCTAGTCTAGTCTAGTCTAGTCTAGTCTAGTCTAGTCTAGTCTAGTCTAGTCTAGTCTAGTCTAGTCTAGTCTAGTCTAGTCTAGTCTAGTCTAGTCTAGTCTAGTCTAGTCTAGTCTAGTCTAGTCTAGTCTAGTCTAGTCTAGTCTAGTCTAGTCTAGTCTAGTCTAGTCTAGTCTAGTCTAGTCTAGTCTAGTCTAGTCTAGTCTAGTCTAGTCTAGTCTAGTCTAGTCTAGTCTAGTCTAGTCTAGTCTAGTCTAGTCTAGTCTAGTCTAGTCTAGTCTAGTCTAGTCTAGTCTAGTCTAGTCTAGTCTAGTCTAGTCTAGTCTAGTCTAGTCTAGTCTAGTCTAGTCTAGTCTAGTCTAGTCTAGTCTAGTCTAGTCTAGTCTAGTCTAGTCTAGTCTAGTCTAGTCTAGTCTAGTCTAGTCTAGTCTAGTCTAGTCTAGTCTAGTCTAGTCTAGTCTAGTCTAGTCTAGTCTAGTCTAGTCTAGTCTAGTCTAGTCTAGTCTAGTCTAGTCTAGTCTAGTCTAGTCTAGTCTAGTCTAGTCTAGTCTAGTCTAGTCTAGTCTAGTCTAGTCTAGTCTAGTCTAGTCTAGTCTAGTCTAGTCTAGTCTAGTCTAGTCTAGTCTAGTCTAGTCTAGTCTAGTCTAGTCTAGTCTAGTCTAGTCCTAGTCTAGTCTAGTCTAGTCTAGTCTAGTCTAGTCTAGTCTAGTCTAGTCTAGTCTAGTCTAGTCTAGTCTAGTCTAGTCTAGTCTAGTCTAGTCTAGTCTAGTCTAGTCTAGTCTAGTCTAGTCTAGTCTAGTCTAGTCTAGTCTAGTCTAGTCTAGTCTAGTCTAGTCTAGTCTAGTCTAGTCTAGTCTAGTCTAGTCTAGTCTAGTCTAGTCTAGTCTAGTCTAGTCTAGTCTAGTTAGTCTAGTCTAGTCTAGTCTAGTCTAGTCTAGTCTAGTCTAGTCTAGTCTAGTCTAGTCTAGTCTAGTCTAGTCTAGTCTAGTCTAGTCTAGTCTAGTCTAGTCTAGTCTAGTCTAGTCTAGTCTAGTCTAGTCTAGTCTAGTCTAGTCTAGTCTAGTCTAGTCTAGTCTAGTCTAGTCTAGTCTAGTCTAGTCTAGTCTAGTCTAGTCTAGTCTAGTCTAGTCTAGTCTAGTCTAGTCTAGTCTAGTCTAGTCTAGTCTAGTCTAGTCTAGTCTAGTCTAGTCTAGTCTAGTCTAGTCTAGTCTAGTCTAGTCTAGTCTAGTCTAGTCTAGTCTAGTCTAGTCTAGTCTAGTCTAGTCTAGTCTAGTCTAGTCTAGTCTAGTCTAGTCTAGTCTAGTCTAGTCTAGTCTAGTCTAGTCTAGTCTAGTCTAGTCTAGTCTAGTCTAGTCTAGTCTAGTCTAGTCTAGTCTAGTCTAGTCTAGTCTAGTCTAGTCTAGTCTAGTCTAGTCTAGTCTAGTCTAGTCTAGTCTAGTCTAGTCTAGTCTAGTCTAGTCTAGTCTAGTCTAGTCTAGTCTAGTCTAGTCTAGTCTAGTCTAGTCTAGTCTAGTCTAGTCTAGTCTAGTCTAGTCTAGTCTAGTCTAGTCTAGTCTAGTCTAGTCTAGTCTAGTCTAGTCTAGTCTAGTCTAGTCTAGTCTAGTCTAGTCTAGTCTAGTCTAGTCTAGTCTAGTCTAGTCTAGTCTAGTCTAGTCTAGTCTAGTCTAGTCTAGTCTAGTCTAGTCTAGTCTAGTCTAGTCTAGTCTAGTCTAGTCTAGTCTAGTCTAGTCTAGTCTAGTCTAGTCTAGTCTAGTCTAGTCTAGTCTAGTCTAGTCTAGTCTAGTCTAGTCTAGTCTAGTCTAGTCTAGTCTAGTCTAGTCTAGTCTAGTCTAGTCTAGTCTAGTCTAGTCTAGTCTAGTCTAGTCTAGTCTAGTCTAGTCTAGTCTAGTCTAGTCTAGTCTAGTCTAGTCTAGTCTAGTCTAGTCTAGTCTAGTCTAGTCTAGTCTAGTCTAGTCTAGTCTAGTCTAGTCTAGTCTAGTCTAGTCTAGTCTAGTCTAGTCTAGTCTAGTCTAGTCTAGTCTAGTCTAGTCTAGTCTAGTCTAGTCTAGTCTAGTCTAGTCTAGTCTAGTCTAGTCTAGTCTAGTCTAGTCTAGTCTAGTCTAGTCTAGTCTAGTCTAGTCTAGTCTAGTCTAGTCTAGTCTAGTCTAGTCTAGTCTAGTCTAGTCTAGTCTAGTCTAGTCTAGTCTAGTCTAGTCTAGTCTAGTCTAGTCTAGTCTAGTCTAGTCTAGTCTAGTCTAGTCTAGTCTAGTCTAGTCTAGTCTAGTCTAGTCTAGTCTAGTCTAGTCTAGTCTAGTCTAGTCTAGTCTAGTCTAGTCTAGTCTAGTCTAGTCTAGTCTAGTCTAGTCTAGTCTAGTCTAGTCTAGTCTAGTCTAGTCTAGTCTAGTCTAGTCTAGTCTAGTCTAGTCTAGTCTAGTCTAGTCTAGTCTAGTCTAGTCTAGTCTAGTCTAGTCTAGTCTAGTCTAGTCTAGTCTAGTCTAGTCTAGTCTAGTCTAGTCTAGTCTAGTCTAGTCTAGTCTAGTCTAGTCTAGTCTAGTCTAGTCTAGTCTAGTCTAGTCTAGTCTAGTCTAGTCTAGTCTAGTCTAGTCTAGTCTAGTCTAGTCTAGTCTAGTCTAGTCTAGTCTAGTCTAGTCTAGTCTAGTCTAGTCTAGTCTAGTCTAGTCTAGTCTAGTCTAGTCTAGTCTAGTCTAGTCTAGTCTAGTCTAGTCTAGTCTAGTCTAGTCTAGTCTAGTCTAGTCTAGTCTAGTCTAGTCTAGTCTAGTCTAGTCTAGTCTAGTCTAGTCTAGTCTAGTCTAGTCTAGTCTAGTCTAGTCTAGTCTAGTCTAGTCTAGTCTAGTCTAGTCTAGTCTAGTCTAGTCTAGTCTAGTCTAGTCTAGTCTAGTCTAGTCTAGTCTAGTCTAGTCTAGTCTAGTCTAGTCTAGTCTAGTCTAGTCTAGTCTAGTCTAGTCTAGTCTAGTCTAGTCTAGTCTAGTCTAGTCTAGTCTAGTCTAGTCTAGTCTAGTCTAGTCTAGTCTAGTCTAGTCTAGTCTAGTCTAGTCTAGTCTAGTCTAGTCTAGTCTAGTCTAGTCTAGTCTAGTCTAGTCTAGTCTAGTCTAGTCTAGTCTAGTCTAGTCTAGTCTAGTCTAGTCTAGTCTAGTCTAGTCTAGTCTAGTCTAGTCTAGTCTAGTCTAGTCTAGTCTAGTCTAGTCTAGTCTAGTCTAGTCTAGTCTAGTCTAGTCTAGTCTAGTCTAGTCTAGTCTAGTCTAGTCTAGTCTAGTCTAGTCTAGTCTAGTCTAGTCTAGTCTAGTCTAGTCTAGTCTAGTCTAGTCTAGTCTAGTCTAGTCTAGTCTAGTCTAGTCTAGTCTAGTCTAGTCTAGTCTAGTCTAGTCTAGTCTAGTCTAGTCTAGTCTAGTCTAGTCTAGTCTAGTCTAGTCTAGTCTAGTCTAGTCTAGTCTAGTCTAGTCTAGTCTAGTCTAGTCTAGTCTAGTCTAGTCTAGTCTAGTCTAGTCTAGTCTAGTCTAGTCTAGTCTAGTCTAGTCTAGTCTAGTCTAGTCTAGTCTAGTCTAGTCTAGTCTAGTCTAGTCTAGTCTAGTCTAGTCTAGTCTAGTCTAGTCTAGTCTAGTCTAGTCTAGTCTAGTCTAGTCTAGTCTAGTCTAGTCTAGTCTAGTCTAGTCTAGTCTAGTCTAGTCTAGTCTAGTCTAGTCTAGTCTAGTCTAGTCTAGTCTAGTCTAGTCTAGTCTAGTCTAGTCTAGTCTAGTCTAGTCTAGTCTAGTCTAGTCTAGTCTAGTCTAGTCTAGTCTAGTCTAGTCTAGTCTAGTCTAGTCTAGTCTAGTCTAGTCTAGTCTAGTCTAGTCTAGTCTAGTCTAGTCTAGTCTAGTCTAGTCTAGTCTAGTCTAGTCTAGTCTAGTCTAGTCTAGTCTAGTCTAGTCTAGTCTAGTCTAGTCTAGTCTAGTCTAGTCTAGTCTAGTCTAGTCTAGTCTAGTCTAGTCTAGTCTAGTCTAGTCTAGTCTAGTCTAGTCTAGTCTAGTCTAGTCTAGTCTAGTCTAGTCTAGTCTAGTCTAGTCTAGTCTAGTCTAGTCTAGTCTAGTCTAGTCTAGTCTAGTCTAGTCTAGTCTAGTCTAGTCTAGTCTAGTCTAGTCTAGTCTAGTCTAGTCTAGTCTAGTCTAGTCTAGTCTAGTCTAGTCTAGTCTAGTCTAGTCTAGTCTAGTCTAGTCTAGTCTAGTCTAGTCTAGTCTAGTCTAGTCTAGTCTAGTCTAGTCTAGTCTAGTCTAGTCTAGTCTAGTCTAGTCTAGTCTAGTCTAGTCTAGTCTAGTCTAGTCTAGTCTAGTCTAGTCTAGTCTAGTCTAGTCTAGTCTAGTCTAGTCTAGTCTAGTCTAGTCTAGTCTAGTCTAGTCTAGTCTAGTCTAGTCTAGTCTAGTCTAGTCTAGTCTAGTCTAGTCTAGTCTAGTCTAGTCTAGTCTAGTCTAGTCTAGTCTAGTCTAGTCTAGTCTAGTCTAGTCTAGTCTAGTCTAGTCTAGTCTAGTCTAGTCTAGTCTAGTCTAGTCTAGTCTAGTCTAGTCTAGTCTAGTCTAGTCTAGTCTAGTCTAGTCTAGTCTAGTCTAGTCTAGTCTAGTCTAGTCTAGTCTAGTCTAGTCTAGTCTAGTCTAGTCTAGTCTAGTCTAGTCTAGTCTAGTCTAGTCTAGTCTAGTCTAGTCTAGTCTAGTCTAGTCTAGTCTAGTCTAGTCTAGTCTAGTCTAGTCTAGTCTAGTCTAGTCTAGTCTAGTCTAGTCTAGTCTAGTCTAGTCTAGTCTAGTCTAGTCTAGTCTAGTCTAGTCTAGTCTAGTCTAGTCTAGTCTAGTCTAGTCTAGTCTAGTCTAGTCTAGTCTAGTCTAGTCTAGTCTAGTCTAGTCTAGTCTAGTCTAGTTCCCTCTTCTAGTTAACAAAATATTCTTTATTAAATTTGCAACTGCAGCTCTTCTTATATTATTATTTTTTCATTTAATTTTAATTAAATAAAGGGTGTTTTTTATTGAGGTATAGAACTTTAAGTTGGCATCACTTTTTTAACTGGCGGCCATTTTGTCAGCTGTCAAGTGATTAATATTTAGTTTGGTTTGCCATTTTATCATGAACAGGTTGACTAAAGAACAATGCTTGCAAATCGTGCAAATTTATCTCGAAAATAATGGTTCAGTTCGCGAAGTTTACCGCAAGCTCCGTCCATTTTATGGTCGACATAATCGTCCATCAGAGCAATTAATTCGGTTAACCATGGATCGTTTTCGCACTACGTTTACTCTATGTGATAATACGCATCCGCAGAGACGTCGAACAGTGCGCACCGAAGAAACAATTGCCGCTGTAGAGCAAAGTGTTGAAGAGGACCCGAATGAATCGATTCGCCACCGTGCACAGCCATAGAGCCATGATAACCGACTATTTTGTTCCCGAATTGGATGGCATGAATGTGGATGAGTTGTGGTTCCAACAAGACGGCGCTACATGCCACACAGCTCACGTCACAATCGATTTATTGAAGGAAACATTCGATGAGCGCATAATTTCGCAGAATGGACCTGTCAATTGGCCACCAAGATCGTGTGATTTGACACCATTGGATTATTTTCTTTGGGGATATGTGAAGTCGCTCATCTACGCCAACAAACCAGAAACGTTAGGGGACTTGAAAGCCAACATTCGTGGCGTTATTGCCAACATACGGCCCCATATGCTCGAAAAAGTGGTTGAAAATTGGACCTGTAGAATTGGCTTTATTCAAGCCAGCCGCGGCGGCCACATGCCCAAAATCATATTTAAACATTAATGGCATAAAATTATCCTTCCAATAAAGCCAAATTGATGGACATTAAAACGATTTTCTTGTGTTTTATTTCAATTCAAAGTTCTATACCTCAATAAAAAACACCCTATATTTTTCCATTTATATTGTTCCCTGCACACCGTCAGTTGTTTGTGTACGCTGTCTGCTTTTTTTCGCAAAAACTTTCCATCCATAGATTTTATTCTAGATGTTTTAATTTTTATTTGTTTAACTAAAACGTGCTAGAAATTGTATTTTATTTTCTGCCATTTTTCACATTTTGCAAACTTGCTGCTTTCGTTAACGCTCTCTGGTCTTTTAATTTTTGTGTTTTTCCTTAGTTTCTTTTCATAGTGCCTTTTAACACTTAAGCATGTTTTATATGCACATTGAACTTTATTGTTAATTTTTTTTAAGTGTTGCATGTAGCCAGTGAATCGTTTAAATTATGACTATTTCTTTATTTTCGTTTGCTGTGGCATTGATTGTGCTTTATAAAGGGTGTCCATTCGAAGTGTCATTGTGTGACATTTGAACAATTGTTATTGTTTGCTAGAAAAATATACGAGGTTAGTAAAAATGAAGCGCTAACGAATCAACAACGCATTCTCATTGTGAAATTGTTTTACTAAAATGGTGAAAGTTTTGCGGCTACAGTTCGCAAATTAGTGATCAATTTGGGGTCACAATAATGCTCCAAAAGAGTCAACTGTAAAGACATTAATGGATAAATTTGCCGAAACTGGGTATGTTAGTGATGTAAAGACAGCAACGCGCCTTCGACCAGGTCGATCGACCAAAAATGTCGCAGCTGTACGTGATGATGTCGCTCAAACGCAGGTCAAGCGCAAACAGCCAATGGTGTTCGGTATCGTGAAATGGTAACCAGTTTTTTCGTGCCTAGAATTGAAGAAATGAATGTGGAGGGTATGTGGTTTCAACAAAACAGCGCCACATGTCATACAGCCAGAGAAACAATTCAACTGCTACATCAGTCATTTCCCGGTCGTGTTATTTCGCATTTTGTAGACCAGAATTGGCCGCCTAGATCGTGCGATTTAACACCATTAGACTTTTTTCTTTGGGGTTTTTTGAAGTCGATGGCTTACGCAAATAAGCCGACGACGACTCAAGCCTTAAAAGAGGAAATTGGACGCTGCATTAATGAAATACGGCAGCATTTATGCAAAACGGCCATTGAAAATTTCATTAAAAGATCGTGTGTATGCCAGTAGAGCCGCAGCGGCCATCTGCCCGATTTGTTGTTCCACACATAACCTCATTTTGTCTACTTTACGATATAATAAAGTTTCACGTTTTTTGTTTAATATCTGTGTTTTATTTAAAATTTAAATCTTGCGTTCTTGTTGGGACACCCTTTACATTATATATTATAAATTTTTATTTATTTTTGTTGTTGTAGTAGCTTAGTGTTGAAGAAGGTATCTGTTTACTGAAGTTTCAAGATCTGGGTATAGAAAACAAAATAATAATTGAATGAATTTTGAAAGCTGTGCAAATTTCTGGGAGCTTTAATATTTAACGACTTTAAAGGAAATATTTTCTATTATATCATGTAAACAAAGTTTTGCGATTAAGCATGCATTTTATATAAAAGAATTTAAAGGGTTTAATAACAATTAGTTATCGATAGAAATGAGATTCATGGAAATAAAAGCTTCAAAAATCGGGACTATAACAAAGGAAATAATAATCAAGAGAATAAAAAAAAATGCAATATATGTGGCAATAAGAAAACAAATGCTTAAGGGGCTACTAACATATTACGTAACACTTAATGGAAGGGGGAGGGAGGAGATACATAAATTCCGAAAATAGCGCTAAGTAGTATATGAATAATCTCTTATTCTAATTTGGCAGTCAACGAGCCTAATCTAATTTAGTATAAACCAAGAACTGAGCTAGAGCTTACTAACAACTGAACTTAAATAGAATTAAACTTAAATTGAACTAGAATTGGATTAAAACTCAGCCAGATATAACTTAAAATTGAACTAGTTAGAATCAAAGTAAACCTAATTTATATTTCAATCAGAAATTAAGGAGCACTGAATGAGAAATAACAAAGAACTGGTATTAGTAAGCAATTAGAATTGTTCTAGATATAAATCAGACTTGACCTTATGCTCAACTTAAATGGAACTATAAGTAACGAGAAAGAATCAACTAGTTTATTTAATTAGATATATTTCTTACCATGAAAAAATTGTCGGTTTTTCTAGCGTTAGTTGTACGTACCTGAAAAGAAATAAGACAAATTACAAAAATTATTACATATTATTTCTTTCAATAATTATGATATATACTTTTTTCATAAAAAGATATTTTAATTTAAAAAAGTCTTTATGAATCTATTTTTATTTCATGAAAAATTTAATATAAAATTATTTATTTTTAGAGGCAATTATGCATTTATCTTTCCTTTTACCCAGTTGTGGCGTTTGTTTCAACTAATTTCATTTATAGTATAATATTTTTCAAATATTTGACACTTCGGGTAAAAGTCAATTGAATTTCTAAACTATGGATAATCAAATATTTGTTATGTATTTGTGTTTGTAATATAATAAGCTTTTTAGCTTTTTTCAAATCGTTTTTGTTTGGCTTTTTTCAATAAGCGAGTATGCAGGATATTTTTTTTTATTTTTTAATAAATGACTCTCAAAGGTCACATTATGCTGTTTTAAATATCAATATATATTCCTAAGCCCCAACTGTTGTATTCATTTTATACAGATTAAATCAAAGAAAATTGATTTGAAATTTTTAAATTACATTATTAGATTACATTATTAGATTCATATCAAATAAAATATGTATAAACAAAAAATTCTAATTTCCTCAGGGGAAATGTTTGTACAATATTAAATTCTTTTATTTTAATGCTCGTTCATGCACGAGCTTTCAAAATATTGTGTTAAAAATATATTTAGTATAATTACATTATTCATTTGATTTAAAATGAACATTAATAACAAACCAAACGCACACACGTACACACACACACACATACACATACAAGCTGTAATAACTATCAAACGAGTGCGGTACACATCACGTACATGTCACATTGCATTTAGTTTATTTATAAACATAACTTTATTTGTGTGTACATATGTATTTATGAATCTACTGCACATGAGTGATTTTTGTAACATTTTTTAAAGCTTGTCAGTTTTGGAGTTTTCGGAATATGTATATATAATAAACTTCTTTAAAATTTCGTTACCAAAAGAGCACGCTGCTTGGAATAGAAAAAAATGGACACTATGACATTCTGACATTCTTTTCTGACCAAATCTAAGGTCTGGTAATTTATAATGCAAGTGGCTAAAATGTCATTACGTAAATAGAAATAATAAACATGTAAATATTCGAAGGATATACGTTTTTGGATTTTTCATTTAAACATCGCAATCAATATTAATTAAGCCCAAATCCCAAATCCCAAAAACTCATTCTTAAGTCAGTGAAACCTTTTTTTTGAATTCATTAAACTTTAAGATGTTTTTTTCTCTCTTTCTATAACCCCACTTTAGCATCTGTACTCGCACTGTTCCTTTCTTAAACTCAAGTAACTAAAAGGGACTTTTTATTTAGATACAAGTGATCTGAAAACTTACCCTCTTCTCTTAGTAACCTGCCAACCTAATTTCAGCTAGAAAATTTTATCTACATTTTGTACATAAAATATATTAAAAGAAAAAGATGTTCTCTAACTAACAATTTTAATTGAAAAAAAGTACAAGTAATCCATTAAAAATTTTATTGAGTCAATTGAACTTTTGCTTACAAAATTCAGTTAATTAAAAGTTCGAATAAAAATTTAATTAAATCAATTAAGGGGTTGTTTAAAAATATATTTAACTATAAAGTTAGTTGAGACAATAAATTTCTTTATTTGCTTTTATTTAATTTTTTTCAAGTAAAGTTATAGATTGGAAAATATTTTTTCTGTGCATGCATGTTGATGTTCAAAATGTGTTCAATATATATCATTTCAAAATATTTACATATACTGAGGGACGGACTTTTTTTATATAAACTGGAGCTTGACCTTAGTGACTTTAAAAATTTGGACTTTAAATTGTAAATACCTCTGTTAATAATTATTTTTTTTTGCAAATTCAACCCGCGGAACGTTTCATTTATCTGCGGAAAACATACAGGGTCTAGGGCAGGAATCAAACCCATTACCTTTGGACTGACAGGCTATTATAGTTACTACTCAGCCACAGGAATACCCACGGTGATATTGTATAAAAGAAGTCGTAATAAGTATGGAACTTTTAAAGTATTAAAGTTTTGCTGAAAACTAAAAAGACTATGGAAGAGAAGTCAAACATTCTGTATTATATCTTGCAAAGTCTGAGGCCATTACCAGGTATCAGGAAGATTTAGCCGGTGCTTATGTCCTTATATATGTTTTTTTTGCGTATATTATAAGCTTTATATTTCATCATGTGTAACTTAATAAAAATAGCATCAATCTTGCCAAGTTATTTTTCGAGAAAAAATTAAAATTTACTAAAAAAAATCAAGCTAAATTTTTTTATCTCTATCAAAAATCCCCACTTTTAGTATTTAATTTTTTTTAAACTATGCAAGAGCTCTAAAGCTTATCTATGTAACATTTTACCTAATCCAAAAAATAAAGAAACAAACATAATGGTACTTAAACTGTCTACTTTTTATACTTATAATTTATTAAAAAAAAAATATTTAAGCAAATTATATAAAAGCTCAATTTGGCCAGACTCCATAAACGTTTTTCATGCCTTCATTAAACGTCAAACCAACAATACAAACACAAATCCTACCAGAAAAAAGAAAAATGTTAAATAGACAAATTACAAGCAATCTAGCTGACATCTCCACTATATATTTGATAAATGAAAGCATAAAAATTTAAATGAAAGCAAACTTGGCTTTAACAAACACTATCAAGTATGTATGAAAAACCAAAAAGACGTAGCGTAGAAGTAAAAACTTAAATTCAACTATCAGCTGGATATATGTATAAGTACCAATTAGTGTAAAGCAATCGTATAGCAGAGTGACTAAACTTCAACACATAGAGAGCTAGATAAAATTATTATGTGTGTGCAGATTCAAGCCTTCTCTTTTGGCTTGCTGACTGACTGGCAACCACAGTAAAACCTCTCTAACCATAAATAAAAATATGTTCATAAAAAAATTAGAATACTTTCGAAAAAGATTGCGTTAAAAAAACAATTTATATAAATATAGAACACTCGGTAGCGAATGGAAAATGTAATGAAAAGAACAGAAAGAAAACACAAAACATTTACTAAATCTTGGTAAGCACAGACAAATATATTCAAACAATTTTGCCAAGCCCTCACTCAACTTGTACGTACGACTGACTACAAAGCGTTTCCTTTATATATTCTTTTATATATCTTTTTTTTTTTTTTTTTGACTTGTTAGTTATACATTATACTTGACACATGTGATATTTCCCTTGGGCCATGAGCTGAAATTTTTTTATATATTCAATTGAGCTTTTGAATTTTGTTTTTGCTTGACTTTTGCAGTTTGCATGATTGTCGCAAAGCATTTGAGTATGTCTGTGCAGTAGTGTTAGAATGTGTTATTTTTGAAGGGAAATTTCCTTTTAATTTATTTTTTTTTTCTATGCAAGTGGCTAAGCCAAGAAAAGTAAGCAGACATCTGCTAATGTCTGCTGCAACGGAAAATGAGAAATAATATATTAACTTTCTTATTTATTGCGTATCAAACCTTGAATGTTGATAGCGGACAAATCATCATGTTAAAAGATTGCAGAGACTTTTGCTTTCTGCTTTCTAACTAAATCCAAAAAAATAGAGATAAAGTGGTAGTGCAGAAATTCAGTTGTTGTAATTTACACTGTCACTAAAATATTTTTCATAAAATTCAACCAAGAGTCCCAAATGAGATCAATATACTTTGCATTGTTTGACATTTTGATCCTTGAGTTGCTTAGCGTAATGTGTTGGGGAACGAAAAGAGGGAAAACATTTCTGGGAAAAATTTTTCGAGGGAAAAAATTGTTACTATGGTGGTGATAAAGTTTCTCTGGTTTGTATTCAATTCAGGTACTTATATTAGAAAAGGAACATTTAGTATTGAGTATGTGTATAAAAAGCTTAAGAATAAAAAATTTCTATTTAATTATCCAAGTAATAGTATTTGAGAAACGTTAAGGCGTTCAATGTAGAGTCCTTTAAACAAAATTCTATTTTTGTGCAGAAGTTACCAGCGCCAGAAAACACTCTTTCGCTTTCAGTTAAAGAGGGGCGTATTGTGTTATTGCCTTGTGAATCAATAATATGTTGGTTGTTTTGTTGCTCGTTTTTTTCTTATAAAGTACAAATTCTTGTCGAAGAACGTTAAAATGATCGTCTTTTTGCTTTACATCTGCTAAACCTTTTTTGATAACAGATTACAATTCTTCCTGCAAGGAATTGTTATAATTTTCTTAAAATTTTACAATTTTCTTACCTTTCACTGTTACAGAATGCTTAGTAATGTATAAACGTCTTCAATGTAAAGTTCATTTGCTGTATTTTTAAACAAGATGATAATGTTAAAGTAAAACTTAAAAGCCGAAGCTTTTTTTGTTGTCGGTTTCGGTTTTTATGGGTTAAAAAGCGCGGTTTCGGATTCGGTTAAAACCGAACGGCAATTCCTAAGTTGACCGCAACCTAGAAGATTTCCCATACAAAACTAAATCTATTTCTTTCTTCAAACTTGTAATAAAAAGTCAGCCTGCACACTTAAAAAGGTGTGTGAATTGGCTACCATTGCATTTGTTTGGTTGTAGTTTTGGAACATTTTCAGTTATACTGCATTTACATTGTCTGAATATCTAATATATTTGATTTGAAATCTTTTTCTAGATCTATATCGTTTACTCTAATCTTTTTTTTTTTTTTGACATATTTGAAGATCTCGTATCTAGGACAAAATCCATTATCTGAAATTTTTTCTTAAACTGTAATCCAAAAAGTGGCGACTTAGCTCATTCACACACCTGCAATATGAAAATATTTTTGAACTTAGCTAATTCAATCACTTTTTACATAAATATGTTGTACAGGGCAGTAAACTGTTGACTAAGTTGATTCCATTTTTGTATGGGGAATCTGGCAAAAAGCAACTAGATTTAGCACGAAATATCATAATTAGACAATGTAAAGTTCATATTAATTGATTTTGTTTTTAATAGCAACTCTAAATAAATTAAAAAAAAAATTGGTGTAAACGGCACAGATTTACATTTGGGTTTCATGAGGATATTAGTCCCAAGTAATGAGAAAAAAAAGAAATTAATTGCACATTAACTAATAAAAATATTTCATTCAATAAGAACTGAAATTACTGAACTTAAGTCCGATTAAGAAATGATTTCTGATTAAAACTGACTGTAAATCAATTACCTTTATTCCAGTTGTCGGCTCGACTTCACTTTAATATAATGCCAAAAAATTGGGTCTTTTGTAGCCGTTGTCAAAAACAACTTACTGCTGTTGGCAGATTTATGCTATTTTTTAGACCTTAGGAAATGGAAATAGATTGTTAGTTGCACAAAATTGTTCTCGAGAGCGAGTAAATAAGCCCAAATTTAATGGTATTATGTTAAAGTAACGTCGATGCCGACAGCTGGAATAAGGATGAATAAAAACTTAAAATGTCTCACTTAAATCTTAATGGGCACGTGACAAAAATATGTTCGTTGTTAACGAAAATCTGTGAAAAAATTGATTTGTAGAAATTGTCTCTTACAATATTATTCGCGGCTAAATTTTTTAGTAAAAAAGTTCTGCGATATTTTTTATTCGTATAAAGAATAACATTTGAAGTGAGAAAGGTCACACTTAAAGCCATTGTGCTCTATTAATTTTTTTTTTAATTTGTAAATAAATAAAGGTGTACCCCAATAGTCCTACTACTTACTACCTAATAAATAAAACCAGATACGCGAAATTTAGAAAAAAAACGCTGAGAAACGTTTTTTGGTTTATTTCTTAGTCATCATAGTCAGATTCCACTACATCATCGGATTCATCTCCATCCCTAGCTTGGCTTTCGGTTCTTCCCTCTATTCTATCATGAGGAAGTAATTTGAAACAGTGATGGTGAATTGGTGGAATATAGATTCTGGAGGCTTTTGAATCTTACGAACTTTAACTGTTTGACGATGATTTTTGAAGGAAGTAACTGTACGGCCCACACTCCGAGCTTATACTTGTAGTTTGCTGAAGTTTTCTTGCTCATTCTTAATATTTGCTTTGTATGAGAAGTTCCAAAGATCATTCTTCTTCAAATGTAACCATTGCATTTCTTAGCCTGCCGGGTTTGCTACTTTTAAACAACCTTTCAATAGGCTCAAGAGTTATAAAATCTTTATTTTCCATTGATATTATAGAAAGCTTTTTGCTTTAATTCGCGTCTCCCAATCTTGAGGTACATGATTTTGCACATTTGTTTTTTGTAACTTATATCCTCACAAAAACATCAATGTAAAAAAGGCCAAGTTCCTATCAAAAATTTCGGCCATCAAAAGCAGTGAGATATAAATTTTGACCAAGTTCTTGTTTGGCACAACACCTATCACTGACATATGCTATGCATTATATACATTTGGAGTCATAAGGGTGTCATATAATTTCTTGATAGTCTGCTAACTTGACAACATTTTTACCGATATAAAGAAATGACCAAATATACATTATTCTCTCATTTTTAAGAAAAGTAAAAATATTGCCAAGTTACCAGATTATCAAGAAATTATATGACACCTTTACGATTACAAATGTATATAATGCATATAAGGTTATACGAATTTATTCTAATTATGATTTAAATTTCATAATTTTACGGTCGCGGGGAACAAAGTTATGAGGGAGGTAAAAACAGCTCGAACGGCTTCCTGTAAATATACACACTGCGTGCATTGGCCGAAACTTGGCCTGGCGCACTGCCGTGCGCCTAGATAATTTTAAAAATATTGGCCGCACTCTATGAGTAAAATAACAGAGAGCAAAAAGTTGTGATTCAATTATTAAATATGAGCATTTCAAACAACATACAACCAAAACTGAACATGCTATAAACTGTAAGGTGGGTCACATTTCAATAATTGACTTAATCAATTTCAACAGCAAAAATCTCGATTTTAAAAAAATAATGAGCTGGAGCCTCTTTTTTTTACAAAAGAGAATTAACGATATACATATTAGCTTCTCTTGGTACCAGTGTGCTCCAAGCGTAACAGATTTTTTTTTAATAAGAAGAGCTAGAATTGCTTTCCATATCTCGCCAGCGGATGGAAATTGTACTTTGACCTCTTGTGCCTTAAATTTCTTTGAATCTTATCTGCAAAATTAAATTAATTAAGTGCTTAAATTGAAATCTTATAAAATTTGTGCAGATGGAAAGGTTCTACGAGACATTTTTGAGTTAAGGGAAATCTCTGTTATCACTTCCTTATAAAACAGTAGTGTTTCTCACAAATAATGCCTAAGAGATATTTAATTTTTTTTTTCAATACATTTATTTATTTATTGTATCTTCATATGTGAACTAACAATAAGTATTGAAATCTTAAGTCTATAAAAAAAAAATTATTAGGCCCGACCAGAGTCGGACATAAATAATATATAAAGGTACCAACAGACGACATGTTTTTTACATGTGTTTTTTAGGTTTTCGACTCGTATGTTTTTCTTTATGCTTGTCAATATTGGTTAATTTACATAAGGTTTATAATTTTTGGTCACAAACATACATGTAGTATCACTTCTTCTTTTTCAGTACATAAATATCCACGTAGTTTGTTTTATAAATGGCTTGCAGCCGTCGAAATATTTTTGGTTCCGTGGCTGTAGTACTGGCGACGCAAATTTGCTTTTTTAATTTTTTCTTTTTTAAACAAGACGTTGAGGTTGTATCTAAAAATCTATACATTTTTGGACTTATTTTAATAAAACGACAACGTTAAATTAAAAAAAGAAATATATATAATTTATTTGTCTTGCAAAATACTTCATTCAGACTGCTAATGATAGTGCACACAATCAACCGCCGAAGAATTTGTTCGCATGATATAGACATTTGGAGCTGTATGTTTAACATAAGAAAATAGAGCACGCTCTATTTCAAATAAGTCTTATGTTTTTTGTCATGTTTTTTACACAAGCAATCTTTTAAAGGTAACACACGACATGTTTTCGTTTACATATGTAAATTCTGGCACATACAATGTGAAAAACATGTCGTCTGTTGGTACCTTAAGTAGTGATAATCAAAAAGGAAAAATAAATATATAATCAAGCAGTCCCATCTGAAGTGTTAAGTATAAGAGCCCTTGTGTCCCTCTTTTTAAGGCGGATGTGTCCAGCAATGTTCAAAATATTACGAGCCAACGGATTAGGATGTGACTCGAGTTTTGTTAAATATTTGCCTGCGTATTTTGCAATTTCTTCAGTCACTAGTGGCATATTTAAATCACGATGTATATTTGAATTTTTTATGTACCATGGAGCCGATGTTATTAACCGTAAAATTTTGTTTTGCTTTCGTTGGATTTTCTCGATATTGGAAGCTGAAGCAGTGCCCCATAGTTGAATTCCATAACACCATATTGGTTTCAAAATCGACTTGTATATTAAAAGTTTACAATCTAGACTGAGTGTTGAATTTCTACCAATCAGCCAATGTATCTGAGTTATTTTAAGTTTCATTTGTGTTAGCTTTGAGTCAATATGGTGTTTCCATGTAAGCCGACGATCAAGGTGTATACCAAGGTATTTCACATGAGAATGTTGAGGAACAACTTGACTGTTGATTCGAATGGGAGGACAAGTATCTTTTCGTAGGGTAAAGGTTATATGTACGCACTTCTGTTCGTTTACTTTTATTCTCCATAAGTTTAACCATAGCTCAAGCTGTGTTATATGTTCTTGAAGATATCGGGATGCCTCATGAGGGTTTTCGTGCATACTAAGGCAGGCTGTATCATCGGCAAATGTAGAAGTATGGATATTACTGTTCACAGGCATAACACAAGTATAAATCAAATACAAAACTGGCCCCAGTATACTCGCTTGAGGTACACCGGATGAGATAGTTGCGGGCGCACTCATAAATTCTCCTTCCATAACAGAGAACTTCCGGCCTAAAATATAACTTTCCAAAAGTTTTAGAATGTTATTTGGTAGATATGTCTTCAATTTCAAAATTGGGCCATCATGCCAAACTTTATCAAATGCCTGAGAAACATCAATAAATAGGGCAGAACAATACTTATTTTAATTAGTGTTTTTTTATGGGAATTGTTAAAATTTAAGTTTAAAATTTTTTAAACGCACTAATAATCCCAAATTAATATTTTACTTATTAAGTAAAATATTTTTTTTTATTAAAAATACATTGAAATTGATTATTGAGGGGTTTAGCTGGATCCTATGCGCATTTCACTGTTGTTTCTTTTCTTCGAATGTTTTCCTTATAAATTGAACCAATCTATGCGTTTGTTCAATGGTGCTATGCTGACTTCTAAAACCAAATTGATGGTCCGGTATGCACATATTATCTGTTAGACAAGGGGACAATTTTGTCATTAGCAGCTTATCGAAGAGTTTTGACATAGTTGACAGCAAACTTATTGGCCTATATGACTCTGCTTTGGTAAGATCTTTGCCCGGCTTTGGAATCATTTTTGGTATTTAAAATATTTAAATTTTGTTTAAAATTTATTAAATTTTAGGAAGTAACTTTTAACCCCAAGGGCCTAATTTAAGTTCAGTTCTAGTTTACGGATTAGGTTACTTTTTCTGTCTTTCTACTTAATACAGAAAATGGTTTGACTTGTGTTTATATGACAAATTTACAATGTTGCTCTTTTGTTAACCTTCTTGCACTAACATTTGCATTGAAATAATTTTTAAGCACTGAAAACACTAAAAAAAAATAAACCGGGTAAAGTATGTTCAAGTGCAACGCAAGCAAAAAAAAAAAAAAAAAAAAAAAAAAAAAAACATTGCTTGATAGAAACGTGAGACTGTTTTATTTCAACTACGTGCCTTATTTGTAACCCATTCAGCCATCCCCTTCAGTTATGTTGTTAAATGCCAAACGAATCGCATTATAATCGTTCACATGCAACTCAAGACTGTGTTCTTCTCTTGCTCTTTAGCTTGAAGTCCTTTAACGTCTCTTCAGATGTTTGCGGTTTGTGTGAATAGTTGCAGCTTAAATGTTACATGATTATTCACGTTGCATATTATGTGTTACATTAGATTACGTGCATCATATAATTTGTGCTTTAGGTAAAGCACAATAATACATTTCGTTGTTGTCAAGCTGTTGCATAACATTAGTGTTGCATGCAACATGTGCTAGCGCTTTCCAAGGTTTTTTCTCTTAATATTTATCTTTTTAAATTTTTGTTTCTTGTTATGTGCCCTTGCAAACCTTTATCTCTTAAGGTTTGCAATTTGATTGCAGCCACAAAAAATGTGTATAAACAATTTGGTAAATAGTTTTATTTTTTCCTTTAAATGTATTAGAAGAAAATCAATAAAAAATATTCATAGCCAGTTAAATGTTGTCCCCCATATTTATAAAATTTTAAACGAACTTGAAATGTATTTTATTTCAAATTTTCCATAAAAAATTTTCCTAAAAAGAATTTCAAATTCATTTTATTTTTTTATGAATATAAAATTTTATTTATTTTACAGATGAAACTATTTGTCAAGAATTCTTGAAATTTAATAAGTCTGATAATAATATTTCAAAGTATTTGGCTTCTTAAATTATAATCATTATAAACTTGCTATAAATTTGAACTTTCTTTAACTTTAATGTGTACAACATACCTGCCAAGCTAAAAATATGTTACAAGTAAATATATTTTTTATTATATTTTATTCTTAAATTTTTACATGTTGACTCCAGTCTACTGCCTCGTTTTATTATCTGTTGTTAAATGTAATATATGTACATACTTATATATTGGTTTTATGTTTAATGATGCTGTTGTAAATGTTGTAAATGATTGTTATCATAGACAGACAGACTTTATATTCGTCTAATTTCTTTTTATTACAATTTCAATGTTTTTGTAGATAAACGCAATATATTTAGTAAATTACTACTGTATGCCCAGATTGTTGCTGGTGGTACTGGCTGTTGTTATTGTTATTGCTCTAATGTTGTCTGGACTAATAATTGTACAAGTTGCTTGTTAAGGGGCGTTGATGAGACATGTTTTCACATGTGTCTACATGTCCATTAATATTCGTTATATTCTTGACTGTCAAAAATTAATTTCAACTGTTATTATTGTATATTTCTAGAGGAAAGGTTAAAGCAGGCAAACATATAACTTAGAGAAAAGTAAGCTTGTAAGGGATGACAGTTGGACCTCATTTAAGAAAATTGCGCTAAAGACAGATAGATTTCATATGAGGAGATCTCATTTAAAGGCAATTAGTTTTGTAAATGTCTTAGAAGTTTTTGTTTCTTATTAATTCTCAATAAAAAAGCAAAGAAAACAAATAAATAAGTTTTTAACAAGTTGTTTGCCACCGTATTACCAATCAAGTTTATTGTATAGATAAAATAAATTAAGTAAAGTGCAACTTTGACTTGCGCACAAAGGGTTCCGTATGGACACTAGATATGTAGTACTATACGAAATTTGGCCTATAAAATATCTGTAGCAAAAATAAAAAAGTGCTTAATTCGAGATGAGCTGATTTTAAGTTAATGCTACCTCAGTAATCTTCATATTTGAAAGTACCCCTGTTCAAAATATCAATTAATTTGTGTGATTTTTCAGGAAGTTATAGCACTAGGACTTGAGACTTATCTTCTTTAGACTTCTCATCTCATTTCGAATAAATGTCAACTTAAATGTGTTTCTTATAGTGTGTAGAACGATGTTTGCTTAAAAAAAAAATAAAGATAAACAGAGAATTTAACAATTTAACTATTAAAGATAAAAATTTCTGAAAATCGACTTGAACGCTTAAAAGTGCTCTCCTACAAAACAGCAAAATATGATTTAAATACTTTTTCCTTTTTATATATACTTTTCTTTTTAGATATATAGTTTTGGCGTTTTGTTAACAAGGCGTTTTTTAATTTCGGCTTTTTTTGCGTTTTTCGGTTTTGGCGATTTTTTTAGTTTTGGCGCTTTTTTCTCGTTTTGGCAATATTTTTTTCTTTTTTTTCTCTTTTTTTGGCGATTCCTTCATTTGGCGATTTTTGTTTGTTTTTTTTGTCTTTTTTTTCCTTTTTGGCGATTTTTCCGGTTTCCGTAAGAGCTACAGATCTGAAATTTAAACAGGGTATGTATGTATGTATGTATGGCCGCTACAACATTTAAATTAAACGGTGTTCTATCAGTTAATGTAATTTTGACAACGTGCAGTATCTTGGAAACCGTAAAAGGAAAACTCTTGAAATTTTCAGAAACGGTAAAACTAAAAAATCCTAAAATTATAAAATCGCCAAAAATTAAAAAAAAAAATCGCCAGAGTTAAAAAAAAAAATTTCCAACACTAAAATAAATCGCTAAATTCAAAATAATCGCCAAAATTAAAGAAAAATCGCCAAAATGAAAAAAACGCCAAAAACGAAAAAAATAGCAAAAACGCGAAAACGGCGCCAAAACTAAAAAAAATTGTTTATGAAAAAATCCCCAAAATTAATAAAAAAATCGCCAAACTGAAAAACGCCATAAACTGAAAAAAATCGCCAAAACGAGAAAAAAAAGTGTCAAAACTAAAAAAATCGCCAAAAAACCGGCAAAAACGCAAAAACTCCAAAACTAAAAAACGCTCAAAAACAAAAAAAAAAAAAAAAAAACCCAAAAACGAAAAAAATGCCAGAACTATATTTTATATGGGCTAAAGTTTGTATTGAATTACATATCAGGTGTCCGTAAGGAACCCTTCGTGCGCTGGTCAAAGTCTCACTTAACTGAATTTATTTATTATTCAGTATTATGAGAAAACAAATTTTTTTAATTTTTCGTACATATCACTTAGTTTCTGTTTAAGTAAACACAAGAGATAAACTCTGAGTAAGGTGGCTAACTTATTCATTTCTGCTTAGAATATTAAACTACAAATGAATAAATATGCAACTTTCATAATTATCTTAAGTATATTAATCATATTATGTTTTATTACAATAAATAATATTCTACAATTTGTACAAATGTTGTTGCAAAATCAAACGTGATCAATTTGAGCTGACAGTTCGAAAAATTTTATCTAACAGCAAGTAACATCAAGGAGAAGGAGACTACGAGTTTTTTTTTTCATAAATCAATCAAAAAAATTTGCTGCAGATGTTTTTAAGTGAAATATTTGCTTGAAATTTAATTTATCTATCTAATATAAAGTTAACTCGGACAAAGTTGTTTCTATTATAAGAAGTATGTATAAAATACTTCCCCCTTTGGAATGGGGTTTCTAAAGAGGAGTTTGTAATATGAAATTTTCTCTGAAATATGTTGCACGAAACTCATTATATTTTATTTGCTAAAAACAGCACTGAAGAAAAAAATAGTATACAGAGATAAATTAAAGGAGTATTTTTAGTAAACGTACAAAATTTGGGGATTCAAGCTGTAGTATTAGGTGTTATATATTAACGGCCATATGTATAAGCAAAACTGGCATGAAGTTAGCAGAAGTGGCAAAATTGAACATGATCTTAAAGAGTTTTGCTATGAAACTTCACCTTAGAAACCACGCTAGGACTTAGTAGTGGGTTAAAACTACATATTGCAACCATTTTTAATGTCAAATTGTATAGGGGAATTCGTTAACACCCAATTCAATTTCGTCACTTAGGCTAACTTCATGTCAATTTTTGCTTATACATAAGGCCGTAAATTATTTTAATATTGTATGTAATTATTTTTACTTTTGTTTTTTTTTTAAATAAAAATTTGAAAACATTATGACACCACGACACTTAAATATACTACCGTTTGAGAATGACAGAAGTATCGTTTAAAGTAATCTTTGAGTTTTGGCTGTCAAACAACTATGAACGCATTCAATAAAAAAGAAGCTGAATACTTTTTTAAATTAGGCAGCAAAAGCAACTTTAACTTCGAACTATAGACTGTATGCACTGCAATCATAGGCATGAGTATAAAAACACTCTGAATATTAATCAGCTATAGATGCGTATATGCAAGGCTATTTTATTTACACACACACATAAAGCATGTTTTCAAATAGTAGCACACACACACTCCCATACATTTTTCATTAAATTTTATATACACAAATGTATGCGAATGGTGATGAATAATGAATGAATACCCTGAGTATCGTGCGTGTAATTTTTTGTCCGATTAAATATCCATAGTCTGCATTTAACCATGCTTAGACTTAAAGTAGTAGAGAAAGAGCGCGAGAGAGTCAATATATTTGACAAACATGTACTTTTTTATTTTATGTTGTAAAATATTTTAGTTTCTCGCATAAACGAAGTAGTGATGCTGTTGTATGTTGGAATCATCTGTAGTCATAGTTGCTTGAGAGAAAATATGTGGCGCTACGAACTTGGTTGCGCTACAATTATGATTATAAGCAGTTTTTAAAGTTAAAGCTATTTTCTTATCCAAAATTTTTTTGAGTATTTATTGTTATTCCCTGCTTTGAATCCCCAAATTATATATTTAGGGTTTTCTTCAGTTGCTGGTGAAATGGTCCTGTATAGTGGAATATTTCTTTTTATTTTTGGTGTTCCTCCTTTAAATGAAAGATCTAAAACATGGAATTCGGAATCAGGTAAAGAAGCTTATTAAAAAGCCTTATAATATATTTCTTTTCTACTTTGTTCTATCTATAAGAAATACTGAAGTACATTTATTTGACATAAAGTCTTTATTTTATTTGAAAATTTTGTTTGCATTTTTGTTAAGCAACGTCTATATGCATTTCATTCATACTTCACGGAACTCGAGTTAAAGTTTACTGACAAGTTCCGTAAACCAGAAAATTAAATAATAATTAATAATTCTGTGGCAATAAGGAAAAAGTGCTTAAAGCATATTTCAAGTCGATGGTCAAAAATTTATTTCTTCTACATCGTTCTACAAGTAATAAATTTAAGTTGAAATATAACAAATTATAACCTAAGTTAAGCTATTTTCCAAATAAGAATAGAAATCTTAAAAAGATAAGCCGCAAGTCATTTTGCCATAACTTCCTGAAAAACCACACACATTAATTGAGATTTTGACCAAAAAGTACTATCGAATATGCAGATTACGAAAATACTATTAACTGAAAACAGCTTATTTCAACTTTAGCACTTTTTCCTTTTTGCCACAGACCTAATGAATTCAACATAATGATAAAATCACATCCAACATTTAACATTTGTTGAAAATATCGTGAAAATAACATTTAAATTATTTTATTTAAAAACTATGGTTCCGAACAAGTGATACAAGTAATTTTTTTAAATTTGGACTTGGACCACTTTAACACTTATGGGCACATATCTAAATTTGTTCATTAATGCTAATAATGCAAGATTAGTTACGAATATAAAATATATTTTTTAGTACTTCAGCAAATCAGTGGTTGTTTTTTGTGGGATTTTCTCTTTCTTTTTAAATATCATTCAACAAATTTTGTTTTCCGTTTACTTTCTTCATGTCGTTATTAACCCTGCACTATCGTACTTCGTCGAAATGACGACGCGCGATTTTATTTTCGATTTAAAACATATTTTTTGTGATTGTTTTTGTTTCGTTTTTCGTATAGCGTTAGCCGCTAATATCAGTTACTCGAAACTAATGTTGCTTTTTTAGTTTAATAAATTTATTATAAGAAACTACAAGACTTAATGGAAAAAAATCTGTAATATTTCATACAATTGATGCTATAAATGCTATGTTTTAAGAAAAAATGCCAATTGATAGAAGTCTGTGAAATGTTAATTTTACGTTAAACGATTAAAAGAAATATATAAATTTCGTTATATGATAATTAAAAACTAGCTAAATATCAATAATAAATCTATTTTCGTACTTATTTTTGCTCAAAACGTTTTTTATTGGCTCTTGAAATAGGTCGTAGTCGATTCGACGAAGTATGACGTTTGCGATATAAAAATAAGTATGATATTCTAGGGTTAAAAAAAAATAACTATTGGAATACGTCACTAACTTGTTTTTCATTAAAAAAGCAAAATTATAAAAGAACTGAATTATTCCCTTATTTTATCCATCAAGAGAAAATTAAGGAAATCGCAACAATGTTTTGCTTGAAAAGTTTTTTCTTTTAGTTAGCTGCAGACTTTTTTCTTTTCTGTTAAACCGCAAAGCTGGTGGTAGTTGAAAAAAAAAGGCAGCACACAAGCACACACATATATAGAGAATGAGAGAGTGAAAGATAGTAAATCTGCAAGTAAATTTATAATACAGGAAGTCGCTACTTCTCACTAGCCTGCTCACAATATATCGAGCCATAACCGCAAAAAAAGCTTAAGAAACATATTTTTATAATTTGGTTTTTGACGAAAATCGATTAGTTACGATCATAAGTAATCGATTTTCGCAAAAAAAATTAAACTCGAATATTATATCGCTTAAGATTTTCTGGCGATTATGGCTTGATAAGGCAACAATAACCCTGGCATTTAAATATTTCAACAATTTTACTTATGTACAGTATATGCATACAGGTTTCATACATTTTCGGAATACAAAAGTATTTCAACTACAATTAAGAGCAAAGCTTATAACTGCCTATCGTAAAATATCCTGCATTCATGAAGGAATTTATGCAAATTTTTCTGTTTATGTTGCCAGTAAGCCAATGTAACATATGAGTAAGTATATAAAATATTTTAAGGTGTTTTTAATTTTTAGTAAGGAAATCTAGTATTAAATTATACTTTTATTAAAACAAAAGTTTAGTGAAATTAAAAAAAAAATGTGTCAATAGGTTGAATTAACACAAGTGAATGTCAATTTTTAAAGTTATATATTAAAGTAATAGTTCTTACACCTTTGACCTTATACAGGAAAAATATTATTTAGAATTTTATATTAATTTCTGTTCTTTCATTGAGGAGCAAACAGCCGTTTAGAAAATTTTAAGATGTTTTTAATTTTGAGAAATATTCAATGTTTTAACAGACAATAGGATTTTTTTCATTTTAAACAATAGTTTTGTGCACATTATCACAAAATATCACTCTTTAACTCTCCGTACAGCGCTCGAATTTTCATTTGATTTCAGAGGCCTCAATTAAGCCAGAGAGTCTATAGCATAAAATTTATTATATTTCCTATCAATTCAGTCAAAAAAAAAAAAAAAAAAAAAAAATAACATATTCAAGATGAATTTGAATTTTCAAATTCTTAGAAATAGCGACCGACATCAAACTAGAACTCAGAGAAATCTAAAGAAAAGTTGAATAATATTTATGTTACGAGTAAACATATTCAAAATTAATTTGACTAGAACTCAGATGAATGTAAATAAGGCTTGAATTATATTTATTTTGTTTACGCAGAATTAAGACCAAAACAATGTTTGTATATTGAAGTTATAAAAAAAACTTAAACCATTATTGTTTATGATAACATCTACTTAGTCAAATAGGCATATTAATACATTACAGATTTCTTTTATAAACTTCAATAATTTATTGAGAAAAATACGTCTTTCGCATTTTGCCTTCACAAATCTTTTCGAGTTTGTTTTTATATATTTTTTTGTTTGTTTTTGTACGAGTTTTAATTAAATTCAGCTTTTGTGCAAAGTTGACTTTAACTAAAGCTGACACAGCGATATGATCTTAATGAAATGTGAACTCAACCATAGACCATGACATTAATTATGAAAATTATCATCTTGCAGCCACAATAAAAAGGTTCTCAAATTTATTTTTATGAAAATAGAAAACAAGACATGCTGAACTACATTGAAAAATTAAGTCAACAACAACATGCTTTATTTATTTCAAAATAAATGGTAAGCAAACAAAAAAAAAACAACATATAGAAAGAAAAGGAAAAATTAAAAAGGGGAAATTACAGGAAACAAAAAAAACCGTAAATTAAGCCACCAGCATACAAACGAAAGCAACACACAAGCCAACAAGGAATGAAATTAATTGCGAAAAAGGTTACAAACGTATATTAAATACTTCAAAAGTACACATTGCTGCAATTAAATACTTTCACTTGGTAAATTTTCTTAAAATTTTTGTGAAAAAAAATTAATAACTTACTCATACCTTCATTGCATAATTTCCATATTTTTGTTAAATCTTTTAAGAAATTTAAGCAATTTAATAACTAGTAAACATTTAAAACAAATATAAGTTTCAGATAGGAATTCATTACTTAATAGAATAATTAATAAGAAAATATATAGAAAATACTTTGAAATTAATATAGTCCTGTAAGCGATTTTAAATTGATTCAATGTTATTACTATAAATACAGAAGTTTTTAATAAAACAGAGTCTACATGCGTTTGATATTGCATTAAATTTTGATTTAATTGTTTGCTCATTATCTTGAGGCAAATTATTTAATTTGATATAAACAGATATTTTAT
The DNA here is from genome assembly GCA_949987645.1 of Tachina grossa. NCBI lineage: Eukaryota > Metazoa > Arthropoda > Insecta > Diptera > Tachinidae > Tachina > Tachina grossa. The sequence continues at coordinate 170,289,718 of OX465275.1, forward strand.
TATATATCAAAAGCAGTTTTGTTGGGATTAAAGTTGGAATTGTAAGCCGCAGCATCTCTTTTAGAAAATTTAAGCTGATTAAAATTTTTAGTTTATGATATACATTAAGCAAATTAAACACTTACATCCACACATTCCTGCATATACATATGAATGGATAGAGCTAATTTAATTATGTAACATGTGCTCCTTTAAAACATCATGGGGGATAGAATTTTTAAGTAAATGTGACAAGGTCACCTCACGCGCAAATTATTATTAAAGGAAAGCAAGCCACGCAAGCCACACACACACACACACACACACATGTAAAATAAAAAGAATAAAAAACACGGTATATCAAATATCCCTTAACATATGCAAAGGTTTTCAGTCATAGAACAATAACTATTACAGCCAGTGTGACCAGCTTTTACTAATAAATTTCAGCTAAAGAGTTCTTAAAATAAAGCCAGAATATAAATTTTAAGTCAAAATTTTTAATTATTTTCAATACAATATTTTTATTAGTCAAACGTAAGTCGTAGACATAATATCACATGCATATGCATATTTGAGAATGACAAAAGTATCATTGTTAGCCGTCAAATAACTATGAATGCATACGGCTAAAAATAAAAACACGCTCATGCAAACACACATAATAATTTTAAGCTGGGCAAGTTTAACTGTAACCACCCAACAGCTATGTTTATATACATTTCTTAAATTACGCAGTACAAACATCTATAGCTAAAATTTATAGACTGTGTGAGCTACAATCATACGCATGAGTATAAAAATACTCTAACCCTTAATTGGCTACACATGAATATAAACAGGGTTTTTTTTAATGTACACACACATACACATAAATCATGTTTTTAAAAAGCCACGCACACTCCCCATATATGTTCCTTTACACTTTATCTACACAAATGTGGCGAATGATGAATAATTATCTCGAGTATCACGCGTATTTTTGTTTGTCCGATCAATTATCCGTAGTTGGAATATAATTATGCTCATGATTAAAGTAAGTGAGAGGGTCAATGTTCTTAGTAAGTATGTGTCTTTTTATTTAAAGTTGTAGCGTATTTTATTTTTTCCCCTAAACGAAGTTGAGACGCTCTTCTCTTTTGGGATCGCCATTTGTGATAGTTGGATGCAATTATGATTATACGCAGTTGCTAAAATTGAGGAGCAATTTCTGGATAATTCGCTTTGTTTACCAAATGTTTTCTTTATAAAAACATTTCCATTGACTCCATTTGGATACTTTTGCATAACAATATTATTGCGCACCATTCTAAGAGTGAAGATATTTGACGCTGTGATATCATGCTATTATAAAAGAAAATATGATTGACTGAATCATCTTTGTTGTCATCATGTTTGTTATGCTTCAAATATTATCACCTTAAGTGCTATGGTAGTAATCTTAGGTCACTTGACACAAATAAGACACAACACTCTGTTCTAATAACAAAGATGATTGACGTCGAAGTTGGCGCAGTGGACAGTTTTTATAAAAAGAAATGTTCAACTGTGTGAAAGCATACTGTTCTAATAGAAAAGATGGTTGACTATATGACAGTTTACTGCGCTTAACGTCAAGTGTGTAAAGGCAGAATTAGTTTGTACGTGCTGTTCTGTTCTCAATCAGCTGTTTTGTTTCTGTTGAGTTGAAAATCTGTATGTGTGGTTAGTTTTTACTTTTTCGTTCTGTTCTGTTGCGGACGAATCTGTAGAAAATAGAATTCAACATTAAGTGACAGCCAAAAGTGTGTATGTATTAGTGTGTTGTGATATTTTGTGTACAAGTGTAATCAATTATACAGGTTGCCAGCTGATTTTTTTCACAGACAAAGTAATTGCAAAATATTTTATACAGAAAGGAACGGCACAGAACAGCAACAGAAAGTAAAGACTAATGAAGCCTTAAGGCTACTATTTCCTTTATAAAAAGTCTAATGTGCAAGACTTTTCTTATAAAGAAGATAGTTGGATTAGTAATAACGATATGGAAAGTATAGTTGGCCGGATAGCAGCATATTTCTTTTATAAAAAAAATTATTACTTGTTTAACAGGAAACTGTTATTAGAGAAAATATGGTTCACTAAATGAAAACAAACTCTACTTATAAGTAATATTATTGTCTGCATGACAGCATAAGTTACTTAATCTGGTGAGAGCACACTGTGCAAAAAAATTTATTGGCTTTGTTACATCATACTCAGTTTAGAGAAAACATTGTAAATTGCTTGAAAGTGTAATTTTCTTATAGAAAATAAAGTTGATTGTGTGACAGCACACTGATCTTTTAGAATTCAAATTCAGCCACTGAAATAAATTGTGGTGAACGTGCGTTAATTTTAAACGATATTGGAAAACATTTAAAATCTATGTATTTAATAGCCAGATTTTGTGAAAAATTTTGTTTCTAAACGTTTCAAATTTGAATGGAAAAAACGGAAACTTGTTTCAAAAAATATTTTTTCCATACAAATTTCAAAACGAAAAAATAATTTGTATTTACAAAACCTACTCTTAAAATACAATTTTAACAATTCAAATTTCCTGTTAATGAGTGCAATTTTCCACAGTTGAGATTTTGTATGTTTGCAGAAAATGAGTTTTCTTAACATTCGGTTTGAAACTTAGAAAACTCTAGAAATTTATTAAACTCAATATTTATTTATTTATTTATTGATATAAATTATGCAATGTAAATTGGGATAATAAGCTGTTGCACAAATGTGGGCGGAGTAACTAGACCATATGCCAAGGATGTTATTAACAGTATTTTAAAAAAGTTTTGTGACTGACTGTACATGACATATATCTTCACATAGGAAGTATCAACGCGGTTGTTAAAAGAATTCTATAAAAAAGTCTCAAGATTAAACGGTTATCCGTGGCAGATCAGTCAACCAGTGAAAGCGAGACGAAAAACTCCCGAAGGACAAGCAACACACACAAGCCTGACCACACTTCAGAAATAATTACGATGACGCTATTCTTCAACTCAGAGCTGCTTAATGACTGATAAACGCAATATATTTTAGTTGCAATAAGAAGGAAAATATTAACCTGGTCACACTGATTACAACAACAAAAGCAAGCTCATCGTGTAAAATAGAAAAAGTAAGAACAGCAATTTCTCTTCCCCCACTACGCACTACAAATCTTTCTCATTTTCTTAATCTCTTGCCGTATAGTAACATAAACAATATTTTTATGTGTGTGTGTGTGTGTGTGTGTGTGTGTGTGTGTGTGTGTGTGTGTGTGTGTGTGTGTGTGTGTGTGTGTGTGTGTGTGTTGATGTGATGATATACAAACATATAAAGGTATAAAAAAGTATACATATTTTGTATTTATGATTGAAATAGAAAATTCATAAATACATATGCATGAGTATGAGTATGGGTGTGAGTATGCATTCATATGTTTTCAAAACTATTATACAAGGATTCCATTGTTAATAGAAAGGATTTCTAAGGACTTAAGCGTAATAAAAGAAGTACGAAAATATTAAAGAATAACAAAAGCTTTGCCCTGCCTGTAAGTGTTATATATTACATTTTAGATTTAGGGGTTAAGGGTAAGTGATGTATATAAACAAAATAAAATTAAAAAATATTAGCATTGAAAAAAAAAATAGAAACAGTGAAACAAAAAGAATTCTTCTGAGGTATTTGGTTTTGTTGGATTCTTATGACAAAGTAAACATGAGATTGTAGACATTTTTATAGATTTTTTCTCTCTATTATTTCAAGTGCTTTAGTAATTGAATGTTAGATAAACTTTGGTAAAATTTATTGAAAAAGAAAAAGGTGTTTGCATCAAAAAGATTCAGTGATAGGCATTTAATAAAAGGACAATTTTGGGTTAATTTCTTGTAGTTTTTAATTGAATTTATTCTAGCAGAAGGATATTTCTTTTTTTAAGATCTTTTTATTAGATAAGAAAAATTGAGTTTTTTTTAATCAATTTGGAATTAGTTTATCTCTGCAAGATATTTTTATCGTTTGATGTATAAGAAGCAATTAATATTTTTATGTTAATTTCACGTATTCATTATAAAGACGCACATTTCTATATTTTTCTTGGAATGAAGTTATTTAAAAACTGATTGTAATGATTTTCTTACGCACTTATTCCCATAATAAATTGAATAAATTCTTATTTATTATAACATTTAAGCACTAAAACTATTTCACAATAAGCAAGTACCTGCATTTTTATCTTTAGCATTGAGTGCGTAAAAAACGACATTGGAAAACTAACATAAATTTTTATAAATACCACAGTGCGATTTACCTTAAACCACAAACTAAAAATTCATTTCATTGCTATTATTCTTTTTATCTTAAGTGCAAATTATTGCAAGTATTTACAAGGAGCTGTAACTAATAAAAGTAGGTTGTAAGAAAAGCAATATTTTGACTTTTTACAACTTCATACTTATACTTTAATTCTATTGTATCTGGTAAATGCCGCAACTGCCACAGACAACTTAACCACTTTAAATGAATTCGTACATAAACAAGGAAAATTTTAACGTGAAAACTTTTATTTATACAAAAGTGGAAAAAACTAAATAGGCAAAGAGAAATAAAGAAGAAACAAATTTAAATATGAAAATAAAAGGATAAAAAATTTTTACAACATAAATGTTGCAGTAAATTGCATTTGAAGCAACAGAAATAATTCCGATCTTAGTTGAGAGCGAATGGCATAAAGTATTTTACGGTGCCGGCAACAAAGCAAATTTTAGAAAAAAAATTTTAATCTCAAGGTATTTTTTTCTATCGTTTTTAATTTATATTTGCTTATTAGTGCAGAGGATTATAATTGAGCAAGTGCCAAAGCTTGATGTAATACTGAGCTTATTCCTTCTAAAAGCACGCTCTCCTTTTTTAGATAAGTTTTTTTTTGGTATAAACAATACTTTGAGTAAAAGTTTATTAAAACTGGAAAATAAAAATGAAATAGGAAATAGAAATATTTGTATTTTATTTAAAAAATAAATGTTTGATATTAACTCCCTGCTAATCAAAGATTATCACAAATAGTCACCTGTATTTATTAAGTAAATTTAAACTTAATTATTGCATTAATTTTCCTAAATATTTTAGAAATTCAAGTCCGGACCATAAAATAACCATAAACCTTTTAAAGCTGCTGCGCTTAAGGATTTACTTTCAAATTTTCCATTTTTTTTTTTTGTTTCTTTTCTTATTTGTCTATAATTTATGGAGCATATTATTTCTTACTCGAGCATGAAATTAAGACAAAACAAAAATTTCTAGTAAATTGTTACTTGTGTTTCATTTTTTTTTTGTAGGTTTATATTATACGAAAGAAAAAAATCATTTTCAAATTTCATACACAAAAAACATGTCAGCATTAGAATACATAGAAAAACTTATAAGGCAACAATTTCAAAAACGACACAACACAACACAACAGCAGTGACATTTCAATAATGCGAGCAAGCAAACAAAAACCGGAAAAGTGAATGAAAAAAAAAGACGAAACAGCAACTGAAATATAATTGATGGCAGTCAAAATAAAAACACATACAATAATAGCAAACGATGAGCAACAATGAAAAACTAAAATAACAACAAATCTATTTCAATAACAACGGTATCAAACAAAAAGGAAACAGACAGCGACTCACACACACACACTGTCACATAAAATTTCACAGACATACAGTGCTCATTCACTAACACAAATGCATTCAAGTGTTTCAAGCTTTGAGAATGTATAGAATTGGCAAATTTTAATCGTTTGGGGTGCGAATATTATTTTCTCATATTTTGTTACAAAATATGAAATATAATAAACTTTTAAATTAAAAATTCATGTAGACAATTGCTTAACCATCAAATCAAGCCAATTTTTTAAAATAAATATTTTGTTTTTAAATTTTCTTTAGCAGAAATAAATTAAGCATTATATTTTTTAACTTGCCGCTAGGAAGGATTTTGCCATAATTTGCGAGGTCCAGGGAGACTATTTCGACTATTTTCGCAATGATTTTCGTATCGATGAATGTATTCATGTGTACGTGGAAATGTGAGAGTATAACCTGCAGAAAGTGCGAATAGTAAAATTTTTGGTGATTTACTAGTGACGTTGTCAGTAGCACTAGTGACCAAGTGTACCCCAGCCAATGGTATCATCTATTGACATTTAACATTAGCTTGTTATTGAAAGTCCACCACTAGACTATAGCACTACTGACTTGGTAGTTCTTTCGGGACCACATGGAGACATTGGCACCATATATTCACAAGTAAATTTTAGGGGCTCTAGTCTGCAATATCGATATATCCTCTCTCGTTGTCAATAGTAAACTTATAGTGATTTTCTAGTGACATTTTCAATAGTGTTACTAACTAGGTGTACCCCAGCCAATGCAAATGCCTATTGACAAATAACATACGGCTGCCATTCAAATGCTATCAGTAGACTTTAGCGCTATTGAGAAGGTAGTCCTTTTACGACCATATGGAGATATTTGAACCGGAGATTCACTAATAGATTTTAGTGACCCTCGTCTACATATATTTATTTAATATTATTGCACAACATAATAAAAAAGAAAAACAAACTATTGACGCGTTCACTGACAATATCACCAGAAATACACTAGAACTGTCGTCTCTAACGTATCTCTACTCACGCATAAAAGGAAAGTTGTCTACATTTTAACTAGTGCAATTGTCGTTGGAGAAAGAGTATTGACATAGAGACATAAGGTTCTAAGTTGACTAGTGGGTATAGCATGAGTGTGTGTGTGTGTGTGTGTGTGTATGCACTCTGCAGTCAGACTGGGGTCAAATTTCTTTATGTCAACAATAGAAATCCAAGTATATAGTAGTTACATTATCTACAATTTCTTTTCTATTAGTCAGTATTTGTAGTAAATTTGTCAACAACTTGTCAATATACATAAATTTTTATGTACGCAAAGTATAGAAATGTACTAGTAAATGTCTGGTTCGTATGTCTTCATGTTGCCATAAGAACTACGTAGTCAGTACCTAGTCAATTGTTTTAGTATTATCAGTAGATTTTCAATGACAAGCACAAAGCATTGTATGGGGAATAATTAGAGAGCAGCACTCGTGACAAAGTCAAAAGCGACTCAGTACATTTTCACCATCGACATTTCCATCAGGGTATGTAAACATTTCTTAACGTCTTGAGCTCACTTAGATGTCAGAAGAAATCGAATCGATTCGGTTTAGTAGATTTCAAAAATAAATATTTCACCAAGCTTTTTTTTGAGCAAAGCCGATTAAGTTCAAAATCTAGTCTGCTCTTAAAAAGAAGCATATAAAATTGCCAATTTTATTTTGGTCGAATAAATCGTTTGACAATATCCTTGAAGTTCTTCTGAAAGCTTTAACAGGCTTCGCCAAATCGATTTAAGATATTCACTGATATTTTTAAAAGATTTGAACTAGTTAATCGGATTCCTCAAACTCAAGAAGTATGGTTGTCAAAAACATGCGAAAAAATGTTTCTTGCCAAATCGATTATCGATACACATTAATTATTTTTTTTCCTAAAAACTGGCACAAAAAAAGTTTCCTGCAAGTTCACAGTATTCCTATTATTTCTTTTAACTCAATTATTTAAGCTTTTCATGTCACAATTTTCCAGACATTTTACATTTTCAACACAAAAATACTACATTTAACAAACATTAATTTTTTAAAGGTTAATTTTATTTCATAAATCAAATAACAACAAAAAATTGCAGGCATTAGTAATGGGCGTTTTTTATTGAGGTATAGAACTTTAAGTTGGCATCACTTTTTTAACTGGCGGCCATTTTGTCAGCTGTTAAGTGATTAATATTTAGTTTGGTTTGCCATTTTATCACGAACAGGTTGACAAAAGAACAACGCTTGCAAATCGTGCAAATTTATTTCGAAAATATTGGTTCAGTTCGCGAAGTTAACCGCAAGCTCCGTCCATTTTATGATCGACATAATCGTCCATCAGAGCAATTAATTCGGTTAACCATGGATCGCTTTCGCACTACGTTTACTCTATGTGATAATACGCATCCGCAGAGACGTCGAACAGTGCGCACCGAAGAAACAATTGCCGCTGTAGAGCAAAGTGTTGAAGAGGACCCGAATAAATCGATTCGCCACCGTGCACAGCAATTGGAGCCGACTAACCGACTATTTTGTTCCCGAATTGGATGGCATGAATGTGGATGAGTTGTGGTTCCAACAAGACGGCGCTACATGCCACACATCGCACGTCACAATCGATTTATTGAAGGAAACATTCGATGAGCGCATAATTTCGCGGAATGGACCTGTCAATTGGCCACCAAGATCGTGTGATTTGACACCATTGGATTATTTTCTTTGGGGATATGTGAAGTCGCTCATCTACGCCAACAAACCAGAAACGTTAGGGGACTTGGAAGCCAACATTCGTGGCGTTATTGCCAACATACGGCCCCATATGCTCGAAAAAGTGGTTGAAAATTGGACCTGTAGAATTGGCTTTATTCGAGCCAGCCGCGGCGGCCACATGCGCGAAATCATATTTAAACATTAATGGCATAAAATTATCCTTCCAATAAAGCCAAATTGATGGACATTAAAACAATTTTCTTGTGTTTTATTTCAATTCGAAGTTCTATACCTCTAAAAAAAACACCCTTTATATTGTACTTTTTTCTTTGCATTATTCTATTCACGACAACTGATTCAGTTCCAAACAAAAGTAATGCATTGTAATATGATGGTGGCAAATTGAAAAATTTTAACATTAGAAATGACATATTGTTTGCTTCTTTGAAAGTAACACATGTAACATACTTGATGTAATTTTTCAAAACTTATTTGCTAAAACAAAAAAAAAATAATTTCTCCAGAATAGTGGAATAGTTTATTTTAAGCAATGTGCTTTGTCACTGCTTAATCATTTATGAAAACATGTCTTAGTTATTCTAAGGATAAATTGTTTGCTTCAACTACTGCTCACTTTAATATTTTATATTAAAGCGCACATAAATATTTGCCTCCTATGCGTGCATATGTAATTTAATCCCATTTGCTATTTTATGTACTGTGTAATTTATGCCGAGTTATATTACCATCATCATGTGTTTTATTAATTATTTTTATTGCGTGCTTTTATGCACACACTTCTAAGCTGTTGACTAATTATAAAAACTTTTCTTTTTATTGCTACATTTCATCAAAAGATATCAGATTCTTTACGATGTAAACTTCTCAAGTGACTTCTGGGGTGACTTTAATTTGGTGCTATTAGAAGCAGGTGATTTGACATGACGAAGTTTATTGAAGTGAAATTATTAAATATCAGATAGTTTAGTGTTAGTAATAAAATTTAATTGTGTCAATTAAAATTTTGTTTAACATTTGTACTGCCGCATAATAATTTCGTGATTTCTAGAAATATGCTGTCAACTTTCCTCCAATGTCGTGCTATTTGATACCTCCCGATTACTTTTTGTAAAGCTACGTGCAAATACACAGAAAAAAATATAATCGAATTGTAACCAACAAAACAAATTGTTAATATTTAATTTAAAAACTAACAATGATCATTGTTGATATGACAAATTTTAATTTTTGTAGTCAATTAAATTACTTAACAAAATTATTTGTTAAATTATATCATAACGGAATGCACACATGTAGAAGAAACAAGAAATCATATTTTGTTTGTATTTATTATTTGCGTATCTAATAAAGTGTTGCTCTCCAGGTGAGAGGTAAGTAAGCTGGTTTATTAGTTTTGAGGTTGCCGGTTCAACTCCGCCCAAAGACATTTAGTGTTTTTCGCAGACAAGCAAAAAATCGTTTCGAGAATTGTGATGGTGTTAATATAACAACTATGATAATCAAAATTTGTACAAACACTCAACAATTCGCATTGTTAATATAACAATAACTTTAATTGAAATAACTTTGAAGTCTAACAAAAATTAATGTTGAAAAAATTAATGAATTTCAACAAATTATTTGTTGATAAATTTAATTGAAAATATTTTTCAGATTTTCCTTTAACTTACAATTTCGTTAATTGTATTTACAAAAATCGTTGTAGGTTCAAAATCAATTAATTATTTAATTGATATAACAAAAAAATTAATTGTATTTACAAATTATTTTTTTCTGTGTACTTGCTTATGCTACACAGTGGGGCGAAAAATGCTTTTTACGCGGATCAATTCGGATCTCCACGACTACAATAGTGAGAAACACGAAATTTAATATAGGTAAGTCTCAAAACAAACTTCATGCTCACACATAATCTGTGCGGTGTAGGAGAGGGGAAACTGGTTTCCCCCATACAAAGAAATTGTTATTTTTCCCATTATTTCAGAACTACAACAGTTAGACACACTAAGGTCCAATAATTGAGTTCTCAATTATATGTCATTTATCTTTAAGTGCCATTTAGATACAGAATTAATTTTTTCGGCATAAAGTTGAGAGACATTTAAATGAAACTTAAGTACCCAAAATTGTATATTTAAATCCTATTTAAGTCTTACTAGCATAATGTATGTTATTGTGCTTGTAAAAACTTGTACATAAATATCATGTGGTCCTATTAAATAGAATTTCCTTTAATTTTCATAAATATATAACATATAAAATATATAGTTTCATATCATAGAAAAATAAGTAGAAAAATACGTTCTTATGCTCTTTTTGTTTCACAACTTTCTTATTAAGGATAAACAGGTAATGCTTGAAAAGCTTTTCATAATACTGGGAAATTTTGCAGTGCTGCCGTGCTTTCAATATAATTTAATAAGCAATTTAATTAACCACTGAAAAAATAAAACAACATTTGTGCCCTTAGTTATGGAAGTGGTCTAAGTGATATATTTTGTTTGGTCGAGATATTTAGTAGATTACATTTGAACAAACTAAAAAATATTTTTAAATTGTACAAAATTTTAATTAAGAGTTATTGTAGTCTCGATTTATATAAAATTATTTAATAATTATTAAATATTTTTTGAAGTTTTTTAAAGATTTATTCAATATTTCGAAGCAAAAATGCATATGACTTAGACCACTTTCATAATTAAGGGCACATTTAAGTGCAACTTAAATTTAAGTGGCAATTAGCTATATGATTTATAATTAAGAACTCAATTATTGGGCCTAAATTAGATGTGCAATGGTTTGAATATGAAAATTTTAGTGGTGTGGGAGGGGGTAGACGGCTACCCCATAATAAACATGATTTTTTTTTAATTTAAAAAAACGCAGCAGGAGCATAATATAGGGTCCACCAGATAACTTTTTTTTTTGAAAGCTTCGGTTGTGTGGCACGTAGCGCCGTCCTGTTGAAACCAAATGTTGCCAATATCCTCCTCTTCAATTTTTGTGAACAAAAATTCGTTCAACATGGCCCGATAACGATCGCCATTGACTGTAGCGGCCACTCCTTGCTCAATGGCCCAATTATACCTCTGAACCAAAATCCGCACCAAACAGTGACTCGTTTTGGGTGCGTCGGCTTTTCAATGTATGCGTGCGGGTTTTCTGGGCCCCAAATGCAACAATTTTGCTTGTTTACATACCCGCCAAGATCAAAATGAGTTTCATCTGAAAAGATGTTTTTTTTTTTTTGGCAAAATCGGCATCTTCTGTAAGTCGATCGCAGGCCCACTTAGCGAAGCGAAAACGCATTGGATGGTCAGTTGGCTCGATCAGCGGAAGGATAAAACTAATTATCTGTCAAGTCAGACATGAGCTAAGTGTTACCATTCACGAAATAAGCACTAGTTTAAAAAAAACCTTAGATGGCGGACCCTATATATGCATTATGTTCCTGCTGCGTGATTAAGCAACAAAACAAGCAAAAAATCATAACATTTTTATTCGCTCACGCTCCTGATGAATTGTCTGCCATTCAATGACGTCGTATACGAATTATCCAAAAATAGATTTTTTAACAAGCCTAAGAAAGTTATTTTTATAAATCTTTGTTTTTAAAAAATACAATTACGATTACGCGTGATGAATTCGTGACTAATACATGACTCACGCACAACAAATCATCCCATTTGTACATCTCTAACGAAAGCACATAAAACAGGGACAAGAACCACAGCAATAATAATGTTAGCAGAAGTCATTAGGGGCTTATGATTGATAAAGAAACAAAAAGCGTGAGGCTTTACCAATAACGTACATAACTTTTGAGGCGCAACGATGCGCAACATAAATATTTCTAAAATAACGCTTATTTTTTCAGCTTTCAAAATGTTATTGAAATCCCTGCTTAATTCAGCCCAATTAATAACTTCGTGTCCAGTTCAACTGAGGAAATATATTTTTTCTTGCACTTCCAATATATAAATATAAAAAACAAAAGCACTTCCACAAATAACTTTAATAGCAAATTTGAGCAAAACATTTTTTAAATTTATTAATTTTTCAAACTTACTGTAGTTAAATAGTATTTAATTATGCAAAGTGTTTAGCTTTTTTCTGCTTATTTTACGGTTCTTTGCAAAAGTACCGTTACCTGTTTTATATTATTTTTTTATCTAGTGATTTACCTTACCTAGTGATTACCTTACCCTTGTGCAAAAATGGTTATTAAATTTAAAGTTAGTTTAACAAACGGAATTTTTATGGCAAAACCGGTTTTAACACATGCTTTAACTTTAACAAACGTTTTTGCATAACGGGGTTAGAGTTTTACACACTTTAAGAAACTACTTTAAATTTTTGCGAGCTTTTTTTAAATTAATACGTGAAATGACCCACTGTGACCACAGTTTAAATTTCTATTGAGCTTAAGAAAATAACGAGTCACTATCAACAATCTACGAGCGCTCCGACTCAAATTATTGCTGTAATATATATACATCTAACTCTTAAGCCTACTAGTAAATTTATTATTAAACTTTTTTGTTAAACTAACGAACACATACATATCGTCACCTTAAATGCAAACGGATGTAACTACACAAAAATTCGAAATCAAATTTTTGATTGATTATGGATCATTTTATCAAAATACATGTTCACGCAAATATTTATTAGACCACTGCGATCAAAAATGACGACTTTATTAAAGAAATTCAAACGGACGTAACTACGAAAGCATTTTTTTTATTGCAAGGAACGTAATAGCATATACAGACGACAGCGTTAATTTGCATTAAAATCTCACTAATGTGAATTAAAAATTTACCCTGACAGACGACGATATTTGCATTAAGTAAACAAAATCTGTGCATCCCTTTCGTACCACACACTTCCATAATTTTCCTTGAAAATATTAAAATGGAAAAATGTGTCTCGATTTTAATATATCTTTATTCTTTTTTTAATAAAAACAATTAAAATAACTTACATATATTTCCTGACTGAATCGTATTTTAATTTTGAAAACGAAAACAATTTGCCAACATTTGATTGATTGTTGACGGTGTTATCATATGAGGACGGTGTTATCATATAGCTAAATTCACTCTCATTTAGTGTATTTACGGTAAATCTAAAGCTATGTACAGACGGTTGTCAGATCTTACAATATTGCCAGTAAAATGTGCTAAAAATTTCTTACAACCGTGTGAACTGGCAATTTTTGTCAGACGACGTTGCCAGAAAAAGTATTGTCAGTCCATTGCAAGACTAGCAACTGACAACATATTGTCAGACATCTTACAATCGTGTGAACACATTGTAAAATTATTGCCAGATATTTGTCAGACATTTTAATATTGTCAGATGTGCGAAGTTCATGCATCTGACAATGGCGTCATTGTAAGATAATTCTTTCTATGGGCAACACTGCACACGCTTGATTTTAAAGAAAAAGTTTATAATAAAATATATGCAGACAAAATCATTGCAATTGCTTCTTTATGGTCCATAATAAAGGTGGAAGTACATAACTCGCGTTCAATGCGCTAATGCGATACACGCGTCTGTCAAAAAAGTTGAAATGGTGTGTTTTCATAAGGTAAGTTATACAGTGAAGTTTGCGACGCGCGTACCTCGCAAAAAGTTGAAAATTCTTCAACTTTCACGCGTTGTATACAAAATTACAGCTAGTGTTGCCAGATTCATAAGCTAACATACACAAATATGATTAGAAATTAATTTTTTTATTAAACAATGGATAAAAAATGCATTAAATATTTAAAGAAATATAAAACGTAAATGCAAGACGAAAAAATAGCCGGCATAGGCTTTAAATTTTACAACTAAAAAAACCTGAAGAGCGTGTTGTGTAACTTTCCACTTGTATAGCGTTAAACGTTTAAAAAGTCAGAAAAGCGTTGCCGCGTAACGCGTGGTATGTACTTCCACCTTAATTTATACTTTCACTTTTTACATTTAACACAAACACACGATAAATATTTAACAATGTCCAACAAATGGTTTAAGTCTGGCAACGCATAACAACAGATCGAACAATTTGTGCATATGACAACCGTGTGAACTGACAATTTTTCTACTGACGATTTTGTCAGATGAATTTATTGTCATACAACCGTCTAGCAATAAATTGGAAGATTTTTTGACATCCGTGTGAACTTGCAAAAAATATTGTGCTGGCAATTTTCGATTGCCAGTACATTGTCAGCACATTGCCAGATCTGACAATATTGTAAGATCTGACAATCGTCTGTACATAGCTTAATGCGCATTGGGATGAGGATAATTCAGAAGTTAATTTGAAATTAATGAAAATTAACGCTGTCGTCTGTCTACGGTATAACTGACATAAAAGTTTAAATATATATAAGAAGGAAATAAATCGTAAACACATATAAGTATCCATACTACAAGTAAATTTCGATGAAAATTTTCAGTAAAACTTTATTAGTATTGATTTTGAAACATTTGTTGTTTTTGCTGTAAAAAATATAAAAGCGTAGCTAAGTTCGTTTGGATTTAAGGTGACGATATGTAGATATGTTTATAAATCTTTTTAAGATCTCATAAAATAAAATCAGCTTGTTGTTTTCTTTAATCGATTTACACAAATGGCGACTTAATGTCTAACAATAAATGTCCTTGTGTCGTACAGATGTTTCTTGAGTGAACAACTTGTAGTGTTTACTTTTGTAAACGCATGTAGGTGGACATCCTGTTGTGATATTTATATGTCATTTACAACTTTTATTATAGATGCTTTGTACATATGTATGTATGTATAACAAAACAGTTTATTGTAGTTGGCAATGCGTGCGGGCATTAGTTTCTCTGCAAACGGTTGTGCATACGTATGTATGTATGTATGTATGTGTGTATATACGCACGCATGTATGAGTATTCGTTGAAGTGTTATCGATAAAAATCAAGTATGCGTTAAATTAGTTTTTATGCTTCATATTAATTTAAACGACCTTTTTCTTCCCGTTTTAGATTGTTTATATAATAACACAGTGATATTTTGCAAGAAGCTTCCTTGTATAATAAAAAAAACTTAAAGATATTAATATATGTATATTTATTTAAAAATAAGCTTCCATAAACTTGTATGTATTTATTACTGATATAAAATATTTTTTGACATTAATTTCTCTTTAAGAAATTTTGGTATTATTAGTTCTCTACCTGCTGTGTGTCTATAAATGCAGTTGATTACAAAATGGCATAGCAATAAGAATGCTTATAAATTTTCCTGGTGAATCCTTTACTTCTATTTGTTGCTTCTCTTATTATTTTATAACGAATGACCGCTTCTATTAGAAAAGTTTTCTCATTTGGAAAGACTTAAGTTTTAAAAATTTATGTCTTTTCTTCTTTATTTTATTTGAGTTATTTAAAAACTACAGCTTTATTTTAGTTTCTTTTAGTTCAAACAACAACCTAAAGATTGTTTTGGCATCCTTCATATATACATACATATTGTTACCTTAATATAGAAAGGCCCTAACTTATTATTTTACTGAAATCGAGTTTTTTGCATTTTTCGATACATTCGATGTTCTTTTATCGAAATATACAAAAAATTCGATTTGTAAAAAAATAATGAGTTAAGGCCTTTCTATATACATATGTATGTGTATGTATCTACTTTCCAACTAAAACTATATATTTAAGCTAACTGCAGAAAACTTAATTTAATCTTTTACGTGTCAATTACAAACACTTATAGTTTTACATCTCGTCCTTATTTTTATCTTCCGTTTTTTGTGTTTGCATGGTTTGCTGAAGAATTTTAGTTGGAAGGAGAAGAAGAAACAAAAACCAAATTAAAATAAAACTTAAAAGAGTAAACCAAAGTTAGACCAGTTTAAAACGCATGTCAGGTAATGCATAAAAGACGTGATCCTTAACATTGAAAGTGTTAAAGAAAGTATTAATATATTGTTGTACTCGTAACTAGGAAAGCTGGAAGCCACAAGGAAACTAATTTTACACTGTGAACAAATTTGTTAAAAAAATGTTTTTCATCTTCTAGAAAATCTTATATTAAAATAAGTAACAAAAAGTTACTTATTCTAAGAATGGTTTGCCAGTGAAGTAAATATTTAAAGTCTTGATTTTCTTTAGCTACTTGTGAAACTTTAGGACAGTTTATTATTATTGCTCTTAAGAAATTTATTATTTTTCTCGGTGTAGCTTGAAATATATACAAGTACAAGATTTTCGAGAGCATGTAACATTAAATTTTTTAATCTCATTTGAAGTGAAAAGCTACTTAAGTCAATATTCTAAAACTACAATATGTTGTAAAGGAAAAAATATGCAAAAAGAAACTATCGAAAATTAAACATATGTATGTAAATAAAACTTTAGTAGATTTCTATTTGATATTTAAATCTGTTTTCTGTGTGGTTTTGTTTGGACAAATTTTGAGGAAGCTTAAATGAGATAGTTTTTAAGAAACAACTAAATATTCTTACAAACACTAGCAGAACGGAACAACAAATTGTGCCTAGTTTCAAGTGCCGTATTTCGACTACAACTAAGACGATTTTATACTGGATTGGGGATAAACTTAATATACTTCGCCAACTATTTAACCAGCACATTATCTTACACAGATAGGTATATCATGGATTCCTTCCTAAAAAGATATTTGCACATGCAGATACCTTTGGAAAGTTAAAAGTATACACTCTCACTGCCGTTACCGTCAGCATTATCCAAGTAACGCCAAACAAGTTCTTACACTCAAAATAAAAATCAATCCATCCGTACTTAAGTACGGTAAGTACGGATTTACTCAAATCAAGTACAAAAGTCTTAATTTAAGTACGGACTATTCAAGAGCTAAATATTTAATTTGATCCATATATAATCCCGATTCCGTACTTGAAATAAATCCAAAACCAGAATGCTTTCAGAAAACCTGTGATAGAATTAATTTCAAAATACGTTTGATTCAAGATTTTCTTTATTGATTTAATGCGAATCCGTACTTGAAATACTCCCAAAACGAGATTGATTTAAGAAAATCGGAGATTGAATTAATTTAAAAATGGTGTTGATTTAATCCCGAATATGTTTTAAGAAATGCTAACTTGATTTTTTGAATAAAAATATTTAATATAATTTTTAATTAGCTTTTTATTGAATTTCTATGGTAATAACAATTAAATTTAATGCAAAAGACCGAAAGCGGGTATTGTTTCCTTTACGTCGCTCTGTTGCATGCATCGCTAACAGTGTTGTCAAAAAATTATGACGGACGAATGCTAAGTGAGTCCAAGATGTATGTTCTATGGAAGAAAATATACTAAATTTTAAATTTATGTATATAGGTTATTTGTTAAATGCTTTTTTACTAAATAATAATAGGTACTTGGCCTGCACAATACTGTCTCTTTATCATCAATGAATAAATTATCTGTTTTGCTCTCAACTATAGCCCACGTTTCTAGGCTGATTACATTTGTAATCGTCATCGCTCCAAAAGTGCAAAACCATCAGTGCTCTAATCGAAACTATGTCATTAAGAAGCTAGGGGTTCTTGGTCACCTGGAGCGATAACATATTTCTGAGTCCGGTCTTACAGCGAGTTGAGCAAAATAAAATAATTATCAATGACAACTTATGAGGCATGCGTTGCAGAAAGTTTTCGTACTTATAACTATTTTTTACCTAATAATATTACATAGTATGTAGATATGTATGTATATTTATATAGTATAAAAAAAAACTACAGATTAAAATATACTGACATTTTCATAATGTTAACAAAGTGTGTATTTTTTATTTTTTTTATTTGCAAAGACGTGAGCGGAAGCAATTATTATACTGGGTTCACAGACTACAATTTCTGTTGAGCAACTTTTGATTTTATTAAAGATGAAAGAGAAGATAATGAAAATGGGAACTATCATATTTTTCTCTCCCGCTTATGAACTAAAAAGTTGCTCAACTAAAATTGCCGTGTTCGAAACGGGACTTGTTAAAAACAATACGCACAATCAATAACAAAAACTCATATTTTTACTTACTCTTTAAATAGAAACAGCTTCGCAATCAAAGTCCCTCAGAAGATTTAGCAGTTTGGAGTCGTCCTTTTTCACTTTTTGTCTTATTTATTTATTTATTAATTTACATTTTAATATTGATATTATAGTTTTATTTTGTTCACTTTTATATTATTTATTTTATATTATTTAAAAACACTTTTGCACACGAAAAAAAATCAACCGCGTCTAGTCACTTTTAAATAAAACATTTTCCGTTAAAAAGTACAATTATTATTTTTTTTTAACATATTAATTTTTTCATTTTATTGAATTACAATCACAAGCACACTAACGAACTTGAAATTTTTTGGTTAAAAGGTTTTTTATTCTTCTTTTCATATGTGTAGTAAATACAAAAAATCTTACTTTAAATAAGTTTTTTACTCAATTTAAGAACTTTGTAATTGGTTTAATTTTTTTTTTACATAATTTAAGCTATTCATACTCAATTTAAGAAACTCCAGGATTGGTTTTCTAAAGTAATCCTGTTTTCGGTTTGTTTTAAGTAAATGTTAGTGCTATTCGTACTTAAATTTTTAAGTATGATTCGTACTAAAAGTAACTAGAAAAAACTTAAATTTAGTACGGCTGTTTTCTTTCTGTGTATGTTTTTAACACGATCTAATTTTGCTATCAAAATCAAATTGAGGGTGGCGTTGGCTGAAGTAGTTAGCACGTTGACTACAAAACTGAAGATCCTGGGTTCAGTCCCTGTATCCGACAGTCATTAAAATAACAACACCACGCATTTTTCTGATGTGCATTAGAGTGACTTTACATCAGTTGTTGTAGGAAAGTTCAAGTGATGAAGGCATAGTCACTGGTCACTGAACTATACCGACTTCAGCAGATGCTAATCCTAATGTAACATCAGAGCGCCCTCCTTCGTCGGTATTGTGTAGCAAAATCATCGGCGAAGTAAAATAACCAATAAAATTGCTACTAAGCACAGCTTCAAAATTTAATACGCCTCATTTAACACCAGAAGGCGCTGCAACACTGCATTATTAAAAAGCGTGCAAAAGCAGAGTTGTAAAAAGAATGAAGCTTTCTTCTATCTCTTCCTTCACCATCTGTCTTCTATCACTATCCCTTTCCTAAAAGAAGGTAACACCTAGTAATAGTAGTAGGCATTAATTGCCTGAGTGTTACTTCTCTTTAAAAAAAAAAAAAAAAAAAAAAAAATAATAGAATACTCAAGGTTTTATTGGGTCAGATACTCTGACAAATGGAACAATTTCAAGACATAACATTGTGCTTAGTTACAAATTACACTACTCGACAATGAAAAATAAACTGATTGTACATTTTATGCATACAATTAAACGTTATAAGTAATGTGAAACTGGATCGTAACCACGTTGCAATTAGTTGCAATATACACTTTTATATTTTTTGGTTAAATATGTACCTTTTTACTTTTTCTCTATAGCCCAATTCACAGACATGTGCAAATGGTCTTGCATCGTAAAATGTGCAATATGGTTAGTATATCTAGATACTCGCTACTTAACAATTCTTAGTGCTGAGTAAAAATATACTATACCATTTTCAAAATGCTACGATGCTACGATGATCGTGAATCTGGACATACTAACTGACATATTTTGGGTAAAAATGGTATATAATATCCATGGTTCTTTAGTTATATAAAAAGGAACTTAACTTTTTAGTAATTTTTTTTAATGAATAATAAAAAATTATTTTCTGCTGTTTAAATCTGCATCGTTTTAATTTTTACGTTAAACTAAATTAAGCCATGGTACGTGAGTGCAGACATATTACTAGCTACAAACAAGATATCATCAAGATATCTTAACCATGGAAAAGCATTATCAAGACTGCTGTGATCCTGCAATCATGGAAGAGTGTTGCTGGACGGAAAGTAATAGAACGTATAGGAAAAATTTAAAGTTTTCACAACAAAAAAATATATAGCAAATTTACAATAGTGTAACCTATTGTATCAATTTAATGTGAATTGAAAACAAAATCGTATAATTATATTAATATTCACTAGAATATCTCTAATATAATAACTTGTATCGTCAAAAAAATTAACTTAAGTTTTTAGCATTTACAAAATTTATTATATGACATATTTTCATAAGTTTTCTTTAATTTTTTTTTTTTTTTTTGCTTGTGGTTAAGCATCTTTTTGTGCATTTGATTGGTGCTTTACCAAATCACCAGTAGTCAGTTGTTGAGCTGTTCTTCTAGCTATCTATCTAACTATCTTCTGTTCTTCTAACTATCTAATGTCTTGCAGGTTTTTTACCCACAATATGTTTGCAAAAATGTCTTGTTTTTGTATGATATGCCAATTGCAAAGCTGCTGTGCGAATGTAAAATTTAATTGGACAAAATTAAAATAAAACATAAAAAGGCAATTTTCACATTCCTTGCGATAAAACTCACTTATCGACAAACAAACTATAAAATAACAAAAATTAAAAATTTTAAAAACCCCCGACTTTTTTCAGAAAAGATGTTATATCTTCCAAACGGCTGGATCGAGTTTCTTCAAACATAGCTAGGAACCCTCTCGATCAAGTCATCTTTCAAACAAAAAAAAAACTAAAAGAAAATCGGTCAAGCCGTTTGGCCTGTACGTGGACACGGACAGACACACAGATACAAACTTATAACACCCCTTTTTTTAGTCGGGGGTTAAAAATACACGAAAAGAAAGCAAATGTTGTTTGGATTTCAAATTTGTAAAATTTTTATGATTTTTGGGTTAAATTTTAAATTTGACAAAATAATTACGACATTTTGAATTGTTTTACAAGTGTAAGAAAAACTTTTTTTACAACAAAAAAACCGTACATGCTGGATCCTTTTTGATTTCAGATCCTTCTTAAAAAAATTTAGGATATTTGGAGTCTTAAGAGTTTAATTTATTGAGTAGTGCTACTTTTTAAATTAGAAATGAAACTAGTTAATTTATTATATGAGTATCTAAGGAGCAGGTAATGAGACTTGAGCTATAGGGACAACAAGCAGAGAAGAAAATCGAAAATATTTAAAATTAATATATTCATAATGAGTATTAAAAAGATAATAACTACAATAAACAATATATTTCAAGCCTAATCAAACAATCATTTTTAAAGATTCTCTGTGAAAAACTAAGCCCCCCTTTAAGGCTAAACTTTAACGAAAGTGAATTGCACAAATGTAATAAAATCATCATAAGATGTTATAACATATTGACAGCTGTTGTTAAAGTTACTAAAATAACGAACAGGCATGAGAATGATTAATAAAGAATAAATAATAATGGCAAGACTTTTTTGAAATGTCCAACTAATATTTTGGTGGCGAAGTTATGAGTTAAATTGCTAGTAAACATATGAATAGAATACTTCTTTGGCTTTTTAACTCATTACTTTAGCATTGCGATGTCAGTGGTGGCAACTACTTACAACTTTGGCCTACACAAAATCATAGATAGTTAGAAGTTATACGTTAAACTTTCTAGTCAATCACACGTTCATTTTATTATGTACTCAAAAATATTATCGAACAAATACAATTAAAAAAAAAAAAACAATGTGAGTCCGATCACAGGGGAGATGTGTAAACATCTAGTAATGAAAAATGTTCTTAAGTTGGAAGTACTATGCTTTTAGTAATATTTTTTAATTAATCAATTAAAAGTATCAAAACTTTCAATATTGTAAATACATAGGAATTTGCTGGTTTTTGTTTGTTTTATTTAACTTATTTATTTAGTAAATGGGCGCACTGCTGTTTAATGAAATGCAATGCATGTAGTTATTTTACAGCAATGGTTTTCGAACTATACAGCGCTAGCACAATTATATGTTAGTGAAAATTAGTAGCTACTATTGCATACAAGATGGTGTTTATATGAAGCTGTTAAGTTTCTCTGTACTTCTTGTTGTCCGTATGAATGACAATCTCAAAAACGATGAAGACTCTTAGTTTGAAAAGTTCAAGTTATTGTTTTCCTTATTTTGCTTTGTTTTAGTAAATTTCTTATTAAAAGTGCAAAAAATCTTTTTAAAAGTTATTAAAATTAAATGTTTTTGTATTAATTTTATTTATTTGTTTTTATTTGCCTATGATAAATTAATAATGTACGACAATTAGCAATCAATTCAGTAAAGTGCGACTTTGACCCGCACACGAATGGTTCGTATGGAGACTTTAGCCTATACAACAAATAGTTTTGGCTTTTTTTTCGTTTATTGCGTTTTTTCGGTTTTTGGCGCTTTTTTTATTATTTTTACTGAAATTTTAGTGGTACTGTAGTGCTCATCTATGGTAAATGCCTTTACTTTTACTTTTTACTTTTTAATTCCTATTGTCCATCGTTTAGTTGTTGCTGTTCTTGTTGTTGTGTACGCATTGCAATTAAAATAAATTCAGTAAGGTGTGACTTTGACTCGCGCACGAAGGGTTCCGTAAATTCGGGTTTGAGAACTTTTGATGCGGCTTTTTTCCTTTTTAAGTTATTCCAGTTTAAAAGATTTTTTCAGCTTTGCCGGCTTTTTCTCTTTTTGGCGGCTTTTTTCTCTTTTTGGGTTCTTTTAATTTTCGAAATTTTTTTCATTTTGGCAATTTTTTCCATTTTGGCGACTTTTTCCTGTTTTTAGTTTTTTTTTTCATTTTGGCGATTTTTTTTGTTTAAGGGTTTTTTTTTAATTTTTACTATTTTTTTTAATTTGGCAATTTTTTTTCATTTTAGCTATTATTATTCTGTTTTTGGATTTTTTTTTCACTTTGGCGATTCTTTTTTCATTTTGACGATTTTTCCGGTTTTTCGCGATTTATTTTGGTCCTAGATTTTTTTTTTAATTTGGAGCTTTTTTCTGTTTTGGCGATTTTTTTTTGGCGATTTTTTTTAGATTTGGCGAAATTACAATTTTTTGATTTTTTAGTTTTACCGTTTTTGAAAATTTTAAGAGTTTTCCTCCTACGGTTTCCAAGATACAGCAAATTGTCAAAGTTACAAAGTCAAATTACATTAACTGATGGAACACCCTTTAATTTAAGTTTTTTAAATTTACTGTTAATTGTTGCAGTCTCTATAAAAATACACTAACTTTACAAAATTCAAGTGTATGTATATTACATGGGATTTTAAAATTTTTCGTTGCTCGCTTTGGAACACCCTTTAATTTTTAACTCTCATATATTTGCTGTTGTAGCGGCCAAATGTCTACACACTGTGTCCTAATTTCAGATCCGTAGCTCTTACGGTTCTCGAGGAAATACCCTGTAACAGAGGAACGGACAGCGTAGCGAAAACAATAGGGTTCATTTTCACCTTTGGTGTACGGAACCCTAATAAAGCAAAAAACCTAACGACCCTAAAAAACAAAAACCAGCAAATTCCTATGTATTTACAATATTTTAAATATGTAAGTTTGTATTGCTTCTTTCAAACACTAATACACTCATACATAGCTCACACCGATTTGACAATGCTGTTTGCATTTCAGCAAAGAAATCTCAGCAAAGAAATCTCAGTCAAAAGATTTTTACCCCCTAGCGTATAGATGTTTACACATCAAAAAAAAAAAAAAAAAAAAAAAAAAAAAATACACTTGTTATCGACAGAATTTTAATATGCCTGCATGATAAGCACATGCTTTACTTCTACGCCCAACAGAGATTGATTTATTTTATTTAATTACTTGGCAGTTGTTACACAATTGCTTTAAAGTAATTTAGACGGTCGTAATTGTTATTGAAAAGTAAGTTGTCCTTAATTTAAGTCATTACCAAATTTTTGCTGGGTAGTCATTGCACATTTAAGCTTTTAGTACAAAAACACTTTTAAAACTATGTTATACGACAAGTTAAAACAATTCACGTATTCCATTTGCTTTTAATTACTTTTGTATAATAATGAAATTGAATGCAACGGATACCATTTAAAGTAAGTCAAAGACTTAAAAAAAACTGTAATTATCTTCTAGAGAATTATCTTCTTTCGTTCTGCTAATATGTGTCTCTTCAACCATAATTTTCTTTGGTGTTATTAAATCAATTTAATTTAAGTTATCACATGTAATTTGGCTTCCTCAAAATACGAATTCTACCCATATTAAATCAAACAGAAAAAAAATTAATTTAATAACTAATACTCCAGAAGCAATCATTTGCGCTAAGCTTGTCCAATTGAATTCTTAATGGATTAATTGAAAAAAAAATAATAAATATTACGTTAAGTGTAATTTAACTAAATTCTCTGCTTAACGTGTCCGTATAAATAAGAACAATTTCAAAAGTGAAAAAGAAATAAAAGCCTTAAATAAATAAATAAAAAAAAAACTAAAGGTTAATGATAAAATGTAAAAAAAACAACCACTTAACAACAGTAATGTTGACCTTAACCCCATTAAAAAAAAAGTTAAAAGGATGAGAGAGGCAAATAATAAAAACAAGTGTTACTTGCAAATTAAAAGTAACAGTGGCGCTAGTTGTTGTTGAAAGTAACAAGATGCCAAGTACTTTTTCATATTGACACTTCAAGCTAGTCTTGCCACTGAAAACGATAGCGAAAATATACAGCCCAAGAACTCAACGAGTCTTTTACATTATTATCAAAGGAGGAGGAGTAAATATGGGAAATTACACTGCTACAAAGATCTAAAGCAGCTACGTCCAAACATATGTACATACACTGATATTTTTATATGAAGTAAACAGCTTTAAAAGCTCTTTAATTTGTTCTTTTTTTCTTTGCAAAGTAAAAGCAACCATTGTTGTAGCCGAGATATGATTGGCTGTTGTGCTCTTGTTGGTGTGAAAGCACATAAGCTCTTTTGTAAAAGTTTGCATAGTGTGCATATGGCTTAGACGTAGCTGATCTAAAGTAACGAAAGATGACTTAAACACTTTATGAAATTTAAACACAGGGTAGCGAAATATTAATAACTATTTCGAAATAAACATGAATAGCCTTTGTAAATGAAGATAAGTGTCACTTCAGTTTTTTTTGCGACCACTTTTCATCGAAAGTTTAAGTGTCAAAGGACTTTAAGTAAATATTTGATATGGACGGACATTTTTTGATTAGTTAGTAAAATTATAATCAAAAATATATTTTATTGACAGTCGTTAAGAAACTCTGGGTTGAAGAACAACTTCTTGCGTCATCGTAATTATTTCTTGAGTACGGCCAGGCTTGTGTGTGTTGTTTGGTCTTCGAGAGTCTATTGTCTCGCTGGCACTGGTTGACTGATTGGGCACTGATAACCGTATAGTCTTGTGATTATAGTATGTTATTTCGTTGACAACCACGTTGCTACTTCCTATGTGAAGGCATAGGTCGGGTAAAGTCAGTCGCAAAAATAATTTTAAGAATACTGTTAATAACATCATGGACATATGTTCCATTTTTGTACAACCATATTCCGCAAATTTTCTTCTTAGAATATGTACCAATAAATAAATAAATAAATCTATTTTATTGAGTGTAAGATATTGCGCAGTTAATTTTGTTATTTAAAGGTATTAATTCTTTATTAACTTAGATACGTTTTTCTTGCTTGAGTGTGGGAAGAGCTGATTTCCTAAATCTAATTTATGTTCTGTAATATTATAAAAATTGTGGGCAAAATAAAATCCAGCGATACAAATGAAAACGTAAGATTCATAATAACTTTAGTAACCTTTCTCGTTTCTAACACACACAAAACATTGAAAATTTCTTTTAAATCAACATAAAAGTAGTCTCAGACATGAAATACATAATATAAGGCCATTCTACGCTTTATTCAGCTTGTATGGTTACAAAATATACAATTTTCATTTAAATTTTAATTTAGCATATACCAGACCATCTACAAGTTCATTTTTATTGAAAGCAATAAAATAAACAACATAATGCTAATTAGAGTAGGAAATACACACCAATTTAAGTTTGTGCATTTACTTTTTATTATATTTTTTTTACAATATACTAAAATGAAAATACGTGCTAGAATTTCCAAAACATATCCCACGGCTTTATTTTAAAATTCTTGAATGACTTTTGTATGCCATAGTGAAATTTGCTGTAAGAATATTTTGAAAAAAAATATATATATATTGCTTAAAACCAAACGTACAAGATGTCTTGTTTTTCGTTCTTGGCAAAGTTACATGTTAAAATGCCAGCAATATGCCTCGTTTAATTATCCATTCAATGCTAGAAGCAATTAAAATCATTGTCAAAGTGTTTACAACAAAAAAATAAAAAATATAACAAATAAAAAGTTAAAATAAAAATGGGCAAAAACTAAAGAATCTATTGCTGCTGTATTATCTTACTCTCCTACTCTCGCCCTCTCCTGGTTTCATTTTAAATTTGCTGCATTACTAAAGATACTTTTAGTTGAAACAAACAAAATTCCTCCCTCAATTCTTTTGTTACTGTGTTGTTGTTTTTGTTATCTATCTTCTTCTTTCTATTGCTTATACGCAGAGAGAAGCATCATAATGTAAATTCGTAGAACTTTAGCTTATATGTAACATAGAAGATGATCACTTTGAATGACGGATGCGGAAATAAGTAAAAATTGAGAAAAAGTACAATTTAGCTTAAGCATTTTTTATCATATAGAAGTATTAAAAAAAATAATTCAAATTTATTGTGGGTAAAAGAGGATATCTTTGAGTTATCTTAAATTGAGAAATTTTAACGAAATCCATGAATGTATGTTTTACTTTTGAGGTTGAATTTTAAACAAAGAGCCTACATATTTAAAAAAAAGAAATTACTTGCAAAAAAATATATCAAAATAAATATTAAGAAATATAACTTACCTTACTGGCATTGCCTGAAGGAGTTAGAACGTTGACTATAAAATCGAAAGTCCTGGGTTCGAGCCCGGTATTCGACAGCCATTAAAAAACAATACCACGCATTTTTCGGGTGTGCATTAGTGTCTTTTGTTGTGGGAAAAATTCTAGTGATGCCGGTATAAGGAACTGGTCACCAAACTATACCGACTTCAGCAGATACTCATCTTAATGTAACATCAGGGCGCCCTGCTTCGTTGTGTAGCAGAATCATCGGCAAAGTAAAGTAACCAGAACTAAGCAGAGCTTTACAGAAAGTTATGCAACACTGCATTATTAAAAAAAAGCGAGCAAAAGAGCAGAGTTGTGAAAGAATGAAGCTTTCCTCTATCTCTTCTTTCATTAGCTTTCCCTTCCCTATCACTACCACTCACTATATTCTCATCAACTCACAGGTAGCACAAATTTCTCTTAATTTCCCCCTTCCTTACCAGCAGCCTGCTAATCTAATTTCATTGATAGCAATTATCCAAGAGAGCTGTTAAAGTGTGGACCAGAAAATGATGAAAATGGTTTTGAGTACTTTTTAAGTATTGAACGTCAAATACCAACGAATGTGCACAATCAAAAATAAAAAAATACACTCATATAAAAGCACACGCATTACTTTTAAACCGAATACGTACGAATGAACAACAACTATGTTTATACAATTTTTGAAATTACGCAGCACAAACAACTATAAATTTAAAGACTGTACATTAATACGCATGAGTATAAAAGTACTCGGACTATTAGTCGGCTACACATGCGTATATACAGGGCCATTTTTATTTTCACACACATACATGTTTCCAAAGAGACACACACACACACCCACATATCTTTCATTCCATTTTATACACACAAATGTATGCGGACGGTGGCGAATAATTAGTAAATATCCCAAGTAGTATGCCTATATTTTTTTTATCAGAGAGAGAGAGAGAGAGAAAGGGAGGGAGAGAGAGTCCATGCCTTTGATATGCATGTGCCTATTCATTTATAGTTGTAGCATATTTTAATTTTTCGCATAAACAAAGTTGATATGCTCTCGTATGTTAGAATCGATTACAGTCCTTGTTGCTTGATTGAAAATATGTGAGCTTGCAAATTGTTTGCGTTACCACTACGACTATATTATTTACTTATATATTTTCTTGTTTTGAGTAATCATTGTGATTCTCTGATGTGGACCGCATGTACGAGTATTTGTCTTTTAACACATATTAAGATTTAGCCACAATGCCAAATCATACGATGTTAATATACATATCAATTTGTATGTAGACAAAAACCTAAAATTTTAAGATTACTTAAGAACACAATGAGATTATAGTTTTTCCTGAGGAATAACGATTACATAATTTGTTGAAATTTGTAAAAAGCCTATCCTGCCCCAGACAAGGTGTCTTTAAAACACATCCTATATTTATTGGATCGAATTGTTTATTTGTATAAACAATTTGTAAATGGCATTTATTTAATCAAGTAGCAAGATTTCCTAAGACGAAAACTTTAATTAAAAAAAAAAACTATATTTTCTTTTTGAAAGATTTAAGTCGAGTCTGTTCAAGCGTGCTAAACAAGAAATGACTTATATTTTCACACAATTCAATGATCCATATATGAATAATTTTCTTCATAGTGCTTTTTGACTTTAATATATAATTATAATTCGACGGTCCCATTCCAAAACATGCTTAGTCGACATAACATGTTAAAACTTGATTAGCATTTCTGAATTTATCGTTTATTAACCTAGATTCTGATTGTAATCGGACTATTCTATCAAAAGTTATGAACAAAAGTGTACTTAACATAATTTTTCAAGTTTAAAAAACCTCAATTTTTAAATGTTTTAAATACACTTTGGAATTAATGCCCGGCATTTCTACAAGCAAGTAATTCACCCAAGGTTTTTACCTACCTTAAAAAATTTAGCCTACACTATAGATATCTGTACACTAATAGATATCAATGGCTAGAAATAACGGGCATAAGTAGTCGAAAAAAATTAATTAAAATTTTTCTCCAAACTTAAACCAAACATATGTACTTAGATGACCATTGTAGGTGAGAAAGAACCTTACTACTATATAGGTTTAACTATGCTCTACGAAAGTATGATCTACGACAAACTTATAAGGTTCAAATAAATTAAAAAAAATTCTATTGAAATTATTATATGATTACAAAAAGTCTCAAGTTTCTATCTCATAACATTCCCGAGATATAATCAATAAACTTTGAAGTCGTTTATCTCAAAACTAGCTTTTTTGACTTAGCAAGTTTTAGAATGGAGCCGTCGATATTTAAAAAAAATAAAGCATTTCTCTACAAATAAAAAAAATATGGATAAAACACAAACTGTTAAGAAAATATTCTCCAAAAATTTTTGCTAAAAAATATTGCATACTTTTAGGATAGGTATTCAGTTAGTTAGTTAGTTAGTTAGTTTTATTGAGGCTTCATATTTTTTCATTAAACAAGAATTACCAACATAATTTTTAGAGTACTTAAAATTATAAAGTATTGTTCTAATTACATAACTTATTTAAGTGAATGCATCTTGCTTTTTAAATATAAAAAGGAATTAAGAATTACGAAAATTAAAAAATATTACTATCGCTTAAAACAAAGCTTGCTCCCGGCTTTTATCCTCATTGGTAGAGTTCCATCTACCTTAAATAAACTTAACACTAAACCTAAAATTAAACCTTATAGCTAAAGAACTAAAATTAAAGAAAATTAAAAAAATTAAAAAAATAAGAAAAAATATTAACCCCTATGAACGCCAGGAGTAATACTTGAGTAGAAGTTTTGACCAGGAATATCATTTGATTCCTCATGTAAAATTCCTATACTAGAAATATATTGGGTGTTTGACCAACTAAACATTTGTTCATTAGATAAAATATCTTGAATAACACTGCCTTCAAAATTTGACAGTTTTTCCACAAAACCTCGCATTAAGTCAAGAGCGTAAACGGACAACGGACGTAATTTTGCCTTTTCGTATATGTATTTATTCGAAAAGGATAGGTATTCACAGAATATTGAATATCAAAATGTTTTGATAACAATTGCGGAAAAAGGTGCATAGAAGTAATAAACTATTACAATTATAATAATATTACAAATAATGTTATTCAAAAACAATACCTGGGATGGACTTAAACTGTAGTATTCATTGAAAAAAATCTTTAATGCAACAATTGTTCCTATTGGGATGCTGGGTGAAGAAGCAAAAAAAAAAAAAAAAAAACAAAAACTAAGAACAACACGAGGTATAGGTTAATGTTTTCTAGCCCTAGACGCTCTTTCTTATTTTTAAACCTATAAGAACTTTCTTCGTCGAATAGACGAAGTCCATTTTTTATCTGGCCCCAAACGCTACCAATTAAAAAAATATATAAAATTTTGGTTTTATTGGTTAAACAATTTAGTTTTTATTCGTATTAAACACAAAGTTTGCTTATTTCAATGCAACTTAAAACTAATAAACAAAAAAAATTAACTTTAAGTCTTTTTTTACTTTTTTTAAATAGAAAAAAAAATTCACAAAAGGCGGTATTTAAAATAAAAAATTATTTCAGGCAGTTGTTAAAATCTTAAAACTGACACTTAAAAATAAACTTAGTTTGGTTAAAATTTTCAGTCATTTAGTGCAAGAGGCACAGAGATCAATCGTCGATTTGACGAACACAAACTTAAAAAAACATACTTACACACGTCTAACGAGACTGCACATGTGCACACTTCAGCAGCTTGGCAATGACTAGAGCTATAAGAAAAATGAGCACACAGCAATGAGTAACAAAGAAAATAAATGAGAAAGAGTAAACGATGTTCGTCGATTCGACGAAAAAAAAGCGTCTAGGGCTAGGAAATGCAGCAAAGTTCTGATAAACGGTGATATTTTTCGTTCCTGGTTTCATCAGAACCAGCTTAAGACATGAGCCATGCCATCAAAATGTGCAAGGTAAGTTTATAGTCAAAAATGTGATAGATAAAGAAAAGAATATATAAAAAATTACTTATCTACATATCGCATACTACATATCGCATACTAAGTCACAATTCAAAATTATCAAAGCGATAATTGGATACATCTCTAATGTCCGCAACAATTTCTTTTGCAACACAGTCTCCTTGAAGTATATAAAATACAGTTATGCTTGTTTTTATGTTACATACTCGCGTCATTTGTACAGTATCAGCAGTTGTTTGGCACTACTATACATCTGAAATTGTTCAAGTTGTGACTCTTTATGATTTAGTGTGCGATATATTTGGTAAAGGTTTCATGGTTGGTGGACATGGCTGCTTTTAATGAAACTTATTGCGCATCTTTTCTTAATCCCAGAAAGTATGTGTACCTAATATGACATTTACATAATTTATATCTTTCACTGTATGCACGTGTCGTATTTTTTTCCATAACACGAACATGCACTATTCAACACGAAGTGTTCGTGGCAAAATGTTCGTGACAAAAAATCTCATTTCTTTCGTGTTCGGTTCGTTTCGTGTTTAGCAAAATTTCCAAGAAAAACACGAAACGATTTTAGCTGTGGTGGCAGATAGTATCAGCTGGCAGTGCCAACTTGGTGCCATATTTTGAAAAGCGACTTTTGAAAAAAAAAAAATCAATTAAATTTTCTGATTTTCAATAAAATACCAATAATTGTTCGTGCTTGTTGTGCAGTATTGTGCTGATGAAATTTTTCGCGTGTGTGTTTCGTACGTGTTGAGCGTCTTGGTATTCGTGTTCGTGTCGAGTAGTGTTGGAAAATTTCGACACGCGCACATCTCTACTCCAAAGTGACTGAAAAGCAGCAGGTCTGTAAAAATATGCATTCCAAAACAAGATATAAGAGGTTTACAAAACAAATTTTATATAGAAATAAACTAATATAATTCTATTTAATAAGGTCTGAACTGTGTATAATAGCAATTTTTGTCAGACTTCTTAGTAATTAATTGGTTAATATGACTTTTAATGCATAGTCCTATGTAACAGATACATGATTTAAACAACATCCTTTAAATTTAAATTTAATACCTTTTTATTTTTTTTATGTTTATTTTGTCTGTGTATTGTAGTTAACAACTTGTAAGTAGTGTTTTGTTTATTTTTTTCATATTTTTGCTCTGAGCGAGGTGACTCAAATTCCATAACACTTTTGTCTTTGTTCGGCTCCAGGCTATTTTAAAAATAAAAAGCGTCAATTAGGAAAAAAATACAACAGCAGTAAGGATGGAAGGCAAAAAAAAGAAAATTATGTACCGGCAGTGTTAAATTATAAAACTAATAAAAAGGTATTTAGCAAAAA
Source organism: Tachina grossa (assembly GCA_949987645.1). Lineage (NCBI taxonomy): Eukaryota > Metazoa > Arthropoda > Insecta > Diptera > Tachinidae > Tachina > Tachina grossa. Next base: position 170,322,335 of record OX465275.1, read on the forward strand.
CAGAAATAGTTCGCTTAAGGAGAATGAGTGCCAAAATTGTTTAAAGTCAAAAAATAAATTATACAATTAAGTACTTAACTACTGCAGACTTAATTTGGATGTGTCGAAAACATCTTAATGCTTAATACCTAATTTACATTAAGCACTTTTTCATAAAATTTCATGAATTTTGTTGCACGAAACTTTTTCTTTTTGCTAATTGCAGCGCTATAGAAGAGAATTTTATATAAAAAAGGACGTAGAATAAATCTCAGATGCATTTTCGGCACCTTTTTCTATATGAGTTGCTCCCCCAGGCCTCTTATTGACAAATAAAAAATTTTCATGCAACTAATTTCATGAAAAAAGTGCTTAATATAAATCAGGTATAACTTAACAAAATAAAAAGCTGAGTAAATTAGTAATGTTTGGCAAATAGATTCTCAAAATTTTTGAAAATTATAAAAGGAAAAAAATATTTTTATGGCATTTTACTGAAAAAAATTAATAGAGAGGTGATTCCCGCATAACAGATACTTTGGTTAGTTTTATAAAATTTCATAAAACATAGAAATTTTGCTTGATTATGCCAATGCGTTTAATTATAGTGGAGTTAATTGGAGTAGCTTTTGAAAAAATTCTAATAAGATTCAATGCCGACTTTTAATATTTTTAATGAAAAATATCTAAATAAAAGAAGAACAAAATAATTTCCATAGAGTTCACAACTAATTAGATAGTAATTTAACAAAATTGAGATATTTTCGAAAAGTGGACAATTTAGCGTCTGACAATGAATGTGTATTTTTACTTTATAATAAACAATTAAAATTAAAAGTACAGTTTAAAGGGAAACCATTGATTTTTATTTAATTATACAAATGTACATGAAAAATAATATGGCAAAACATGTTAAGTGGCAGTGGCAGAAGTGTCCGTGGAACCAGGAAGTAGCCACTACTTGAAAGAACTTAAAAGTTGAGATTATAGGAAGAACAAAGAGTTCATAGATCAGTAGGAAAGTGTTCCAAGTCTTGCACACCTTATAAGCAAGAGGGTCCTACGGGTCCTTATAGTTGCGTTGACTGGTCATTGCCCGGTAAGAGAAATAATAATCAGAGGGGAGGGGAACTGGCAGTATAGATTTTTGCAAGATATGCAAAGCTGAAGGGGAGACTGAATCACTGGTATATACCCTGCAGGAAATTGAACTGACACAATATTCGTCACGTGACCGGTCCCCAAGTGATAGGGACTAGTCCAAGTTCTAACACTTCCTATGAAGCGGACCAGCCACTTTTACATGGGAATGGCCTATGATGGGGTTAATTGATACTTTTTATACACCTATTGGGTGTAGAATAATATAAATTATTTATAAATGTCATTCCGACATTTAACTGTAACAATGAAAACTTATTATTATTTTTTTTTTGTTGTTACAAATACAATTATAATTTATTTTTAAGCAGAAAATTTTTTGAGATTCGAACCGACAACCTCGCGCATGACAGGCTTGCATGCGCGTGCTTAACCAGCTAAGCTTAGTTTAATATCTCAGTATAGTTACGGGACTGGTTCCAAAGTCACATTGGAGGGAGTAATTAACATAATATTTACACTATTTGATAGGTCCATGTATTCAACCACATCGAACATGTTCAGTGCCGTTTACTACAATATTGCACCGAGTCTAAATTAAATAGATCACGAAAATTTTGAATACGTAACCATTTACACGATTTATCTTTTTTTTCACCGTACACTTCTCCGTACTTTTGATAACACTCGCATTTTTTCAAGTCATAGGACGTGTACGTTTGCATCAATTGTCACCAAATTTTCTGCAGGGTATGTACATATATATGTATCTGTGGAAATAAGGAAATGGTGCTTAAGCCATATTTGACTGTTTTGAAGGAGAGCACTTTTAAGCATTCGAGGCGATTTTCAGAAATATATTTCTTTAACAGTTGAATTAGGAAATTCTCTGGTAATCTTTATTGTTTTAAGCAAACCTTGTTCTACACACTATAAATAATGCATTCAAATTGAAACATACCAAACTATAATTTAAATTAAGCTATTATTCGAAGTAAGTTTAGAAGTCTAAAAAATAAAATCCTCAACCGAGATCAGATTGAATGCCTTATTTTGCTGTTTTGAGTGCAATCACAAAAAAACTGCATATTGTTGTCAATCCACAACATTTGAAAAAAAACAACGCATGGCACAATCAAAAGAGATGAGTGTGGCGAATATTATTGCCTGCATTGCTTGTTTTATATAAATGTTCACTGGTCTTGTCAAAAGCAGCGAATATTCAGTGAATGGTGCGAATACTTTTTATTGTGATTGAACACAACGTAATCTTGTATAAAACGTACATATGTACATATGTATGCTCTTACATTTGTATTCATAAAACACGATATAGATTTGAAATGTATGTATTTATATGTATGTATGTATTATACAAAAGATCAACGAATACTCCAGTGAATGGTATGAAAGAAATACATTCTTTCATGCTGCATCATTTCATTTCTCTGCTTGTATTATAACAGCATTGCAATAATAGAGTGTGTCAGAGCAATCAACAAAAACAACGAATTATAGCAAGGCAACTACATTTGTTATTGTTGTCGAATAAATGCATGGCAAAAGCAACGAATTTATGAATAGTTAGCAAATGTGAATGGTCTCACTCTGTCCACTGATCCTCAAGTCATTGAGCTATAACTTATTGAAAAATCGAGCAAATTAATTGAGATTTTGCCCAGAAGAAGTTTAGAATATGCAAATTAAGGAGGTATCATTGACTCAAAATCAGTTTATTTCAACTTACGCTCACAGGATATTATGAGCAGAGCTCGCAAAATATGCCCAACCAAATTTCTCTGTGCGGTCTTCTCACTAAAAAGACCTAAAAAAATGAGACAGAATCACTCAGTGTCTGAACAGCAACCCTCTTTTTCGTTTGAATCGTGTTCTCGCTAATGGGTTATGGATTGAGCGTAATACACGAATCGGTCTCTTACTGACCGCATGGTACGAACAAAATCGTTATTTGCTCAGCTACTGACGATCAGTAAGTGACCCAAACAAGCAAAGTGTTTCCAAAAAAGGTCTTTATTTTTGTTGTTGCATTTGCTTTATGTTGTTGCCTTAGATATTTCGTCACAGGCAAAGCATTAAGGAGGAAGGGAGAAGATAATAATAAATAACAATAAAAATATTTGTTAACAAGCTGTAAATGTAAAATAAGAGACAGATATGTTAAATAATGTTTATAAAATAAAATAATAAGAACAATAAATCTCCATGACGTACATAGTATGTATGAAAATATTTACTTATCCACACTCGCAACATACATACATGCTCAAAAGACCGTTTGCAGAGATTTTACGAAATAAAGGTCTTGAGTGAGCACATGAGCCGCACGATTGAAAAAAACGGTCGTTGGTTGAGCGAGGAGCAAGCCAAAGAAGAACGAAGTTTGAGGGTTTTTTCACGACAGTGTCGCATAGTGTCAGTGGATGAGTGTTTTTTTTTCTGATAACAAGCACGACAGAGACCAATTATTGCGAGCTCTGATTATGAGTCATTGCTCAAGATTAAAACGTCCTAGACTAAATGCTTGAATCTGGCCCTGCTTAACAGACAACAAACAAACTTTTTTGTAAACAACCCAGCAAAAAAAATACACATTACCATCAGAACTACTTGCCATATAATGACTTACTTTTCTGATTACCAAATTTCGTTACTCGCTTACAAATCACATAACCTAAAATTTAAAAAATTATGTATACGATGCTAAATGAGCAAAATGATTCTTTTAGATTAAATCGATTACGTGAATAAGTTTCCAAATAAAAAAAGTAAGTACTTCTCAAGAATCGATTATTTTAGTCTCACGCCTTGTTAAAATCATTAAGTTGGTAATCCAGTAAGGAATAGCTTCCACCAAAAATGCTTAATTCCAAAGTCGATTACCTTTTTTGAAATTTTTTGCTGGGATGAAATTGATTGCCCAAATAATCGAGACATTTTCTTTTAATAAATTTTTTCTTAACTACCAACTTTCAGACTATCACTCGTTCCTTGTGGTATGTTAACATTCATATGTGAATACAATTTATACGAACTCTCTTTATTAAAGCATCAATTTCAATTTAATGTTCTATACAGAAGTGGTTTCATAAATTCCTCTGCCTTACAAGCTTATATGGTATATTTGTATATGTCAACACTTTGATACCCATATTTATTAAAGTAAAGGGAAATACATAGAGAGAGAGAGATAGAGAGAGAGAGAGAGAGAGAGAGAAAGGGAAACATAGTCTACTGAAACGTACTAATCGTAAATTATCTCTTGTTCAATGATGTGTGCAGTAGTTCAGGGTTTGAAATAGAGAAAAAATACTATTTATTATTAATCTTAAGCATACTCTAGGGCAAAATAATATTTTTAAATCACCAAAATACAACATTTGCCTGTGTGAGTTAGTGTTACCAAAATAAGTTACTGTCTTCTTTTTATAGTCCTTTTTTATGGTGTTAGAAATTCAAATATAAACTGAAAATTAAAAGGTATGAGCTAGTTTTATTTGAATGTAGGGTTAGTTTTAGTAAGCACAATAAAAAAGTATTAGTGTAAGACAACATAACACACTTTATATAAAAAAAGCTCTAGTACTTGGTCATCATTTACATTTGCTTATAAACATGTGCCTTCAGTTTGTGGAAAGACACTAAGACACTTTTTTCAAGTCGGTTAAAAAAGAACTGCATAGCTAAAATTTTCAACACTTCTTGGGTTTTTAATTTATTTTTGACCCAAGAAGAGACCACTGAATGGATTTATATTGAAAAATCCTATTTAAAGTTTAAAACAATTATAATAATATTAATAGTTGGCTTTAAATTTCAAATAATTATAAATTTTGAAGGTGAAAATTATTTAACCTTTATGTCAACGGCAACATATCTGGGTATGTTTTTAGTTTTGAAAACGCTGTAGCTCTAAACTGGATAACCGGATCGACTTGAAATTTCTTGATATCCTAGTCAAAACTGTTTTACGTAATAGTTCTAAGTTTGGTTAGGATTAGATCATCCGTTCGGAAGATAAAGCCCATTTACAAAGTTGCACCCTTAAGTCAACAGAATACATACCTGGGTATGTATAGTAAAACGGATGCAAATATGATAATATAATATAAAAGTATAGTTTATTTTGAGCTAAGTTTTGTAATTATTTTTTTATTATTATTATATAATGTCAGTTTTAATTATTTTTGCTTAAAATTATTGAAATTCAAATACATCTATCGCATTGAGGTAAGTCTTTGGAATGCTCTGCGCACACTGGTTTGTTGCATAATGTGCATGCTTTGCGAGTAGGGCATCGTTTCGAGCAGATGTAGCAATTCCCCTTTACTTTTAGCCGGCCCATACTATCACGTTCCTCCGATGCATGTGCCTCAGCATCCGCAACTCCGATGGGCCCACCTTTCATGGCTTCGATGGCGTTGCGCGTTGAAAAAACTCTGGATGTTCTGCTGTTATTCGCCCTTCTTTCCATTTCTGGCTTGCACAATTGCTCGCTAAGCTGATGGAGAAACATCCTACGGCGGCTTGTAGATGTCTTCAGGTGAGTGTTGTTGTCAATGTATATTACGTATGCAGCAAACGCAGCAACGTCCACAATATTATAAAAGAAAGCCAGAGGCCATCTATTTGTGCGCCGCTTCGTACTAAATTCGGACAAGCACTTGTCCATGTTATCAACGCCACCTTTGGTTTTGTTGTAGTCCAATATAAGCAATGGCTTCTTCTTAGGACCGGTCGTTTCTGTTGTATAATGAGTAGTGGACAACATTACAACTGCCTTGTTTTTCTTGGGAACGTACGACCACATCGTAACGTGATTACAGAACCCAAACATTGATGATTCAGCCTCACGTCGTTTCGGGTTGGCAAATGCTGCTGGCACGAATGTACGCCTTTTATTGCAAGTACCCAATATAGATAAATTGTTGTCTAACATCAAAGTTTTTGCCAAGTTGTAGCTAGTGAAAAAGTTGTCACATACAATATTTCTTCCACTTCCAGCAAAAAGGTTGACACATAAATCCTTTACTACTCTTTCGCCAACGTTTCTTTCACGTTCACCAGATGGTGCCATTCCTGTATAGATTTGTCCCTGCATTGAAAAATTATATTCAATTTAGTTATTTAGATTTTCAACAATTTTCAACAATATTCATTGTACCTGCAATGGATAGGAAGCAATGGAGTCGCACACCCACCACACTTTTATTCCATATTTGGCAGCTTTTGATGGTATGTATTGCGTGAAGCCAGTTCCACCACGATAAGCATACAATTGTTCATCTACGGTGACGTTGGCTCCAGCCACGTAATATCTACGAAGACAGCTGTTAAGCATCAAAAAAACGTCCGATATTGCTGCTGCTTTGTCAGTTTGTTTTCGTTGCTGGCGTGTGTTTCCATTATCAAAACGTATGAAGCGGCTTATTTCCCAAAATCGTCGTACACTCATTGCGGCACGATATAGTGGATGTGAAGTAGTTTTCCACAAATCTTTCGTATGCACGTAACCAGAATGTGTAACGCCACTTAGCAAAAGTAGGCCCAAATATGCATCAAATTCACTTTTTGTTATGGGAATCCATGATCTCGGTTCTCTTGTTGGATGTTTTGCGTTGTCAATATCATAAAATTGCCTTGCCTTTCGATTTGATTCACGAATAACTATGTCGCATATTTCCTTTGACATTATCAATTGGAACGTTTCTGCAATGGTCAAACCCTGTGTTGCCCGTACTGGTCCAGATTCTGCACTTCTGAGAATGTTGTGCGTACGGAATCTTACAGGTTGTTGTTGTATCGAGGACCAAACATTACCATCTCTGGCAGTAAAAACTTCGCCAGTTTCAATTGGTGCATCTTCAAGATCTTCATCAGAATCACTGTCGCCCTCTGGGTCATATTCTGGTAACATGGGTTCTTCAACGTCTGAGTCATCTAAACCAATATCACCTAAAGCCTCGTCACCAACTATTGAATCGTGGTCACTTCTTTCTTCTTGGCTCTCTTCAAGCGCTTGCCGAATATATGCTTGTTGTTCTTCGTACGAAAGTGCGCTTAGTTGCCGCGGAGTAAGCCATTCACCATCAGCCACTTCACTTTTAATATTTTTTTATTTCCACAAAATAAACAGAAACGTCTTTTCACTTCGAATCACAAATGTAAACTAAAGTTTCTGACGATACTACAAAGAATGAAATTTCCGCAACAATAAATGTTTCTACCTGCCTATATTATATATTTATTATATACGTATGTCGTCTACCTATACAACCACTTTTTTCAACAAACAATGACTGTGAGGATGAAATTGGTTATCATAAATTTTTTTAGCCTTTTGTCCATTTCTAACAAACTAAAAAAATAATTCGGAAATTCCAACAAACCAAGTAGATACGTAATTAGCATTTTTATGCTAAAGACGTACCATTCCCCATACAAAACGTATGTACATACCCAGGTATGCTGCTGTGGTCGTGCGTAAAGCATTTCTGCTGTTGAAATAAAGGTTAAGCGCTTGAGCAACGATTTTCAGTTCATAATTACTCCCAAAGATATTACGCAAATGAGATAAAGTTTTAAAGAACAGGCAAATAATTTATTGAAGAGTAGAAGGCAACTATTGCCGGGTTTTGCTTATATTAAAATAATTCCAAATGAATCTAGGATCAAGCAAAACAAGCAGACACGAAAGCCTATAATTTCGTTAACCTTTATGTGAATGGCAAAAAAAAAAAACACCTTTAAGGCTGTGATACACTATCATACACAGTCATTCGATCTGTCAAAAAAATCGTGTGTGCTCAAAAAGTATGACAGTGTGGAATAAAATTTGACATGTGTGACAGATTTTTTGATAAGTCTGTCCGATTTCCGAAAGTTTATGAAAATTTTCATAAAATGATAATTTCTATTAGATCAGAGACGTATTTTGTAAGGCAGTTGATAAGAAAACAGCAAATTCTGCTTCATTTATTTAAAGATAGAGAGATACATTTTGAAAATTTGGGTTATTATTTTTTTGCAAACGCAAAATAATTTAACATAAAAATTATTTTAAATATGTGTGGCACCTTTAAGAGATTTTGTTGCTATTTTTTTGGAGTGTGACAGAATTTAATTCGATTTTCCAGTGAATGAATCGTACGAATGTGTATGATAGTGTATCAAGGCCTTTAACAGCATTGTAAGGTACCCGGCTACCTATAAGGAAATAGTGTTGGAAACTAAAATTTTTTGTCGAAAATGAAAAGAAAAACAAGAAAAGGAAAACACGTATAGCTTGCACTAGATATTCCAAACCCATTTGTAATGAGCATTCAACAAACTCTCTAAATTGTTCGCAAAGTGATCAGTAGAAGTTTATTTGTGGGTTAGTGGTAATTTTTGGTTGTTTTTTTTGTATGTACGAGTATATATAAAAAATATATTTTTTGTTTGTTTTTCTTTCACCAAATAAAATTTGGTTTTAGTAACATTTCACTAAAAGTAAACCTGCAATAATAGTTTTCTCATCTACATATGTAGGTACCCAGGTACCTTGCCATACCGTTGAGGGTGTAAGATGAAAATTGGACCACCTTTTCAAAATAATTTTTAAGATAATTTAACATTTATTAATAGTTAGGAGTTCTCAAGACGTTCCTGTTTCTATAAAAAAATTAAGCTAAAAACGCCAAAGGTACCCGGGTACCTTGCCATTTACATAAGGGTTAATTAAAGGCCTAGTTTAATAAAACAAAACCGCTGAGTGATGACAAAAGTTGTAAGAATTTTTTTTTTTTGGTAATCCAGCGTTTTTACGAACCTTAAAATTTAAAGTCAATTGAGTTTTTTTATATAAATACTTCACTTCATTATTGAAAAGGCAATGAGGATTTTTCGCTTCTGAAAAAGTTTGTTGTGATTTGGAACAATTTTCCCTCATACCACACCAAATTTAGTTTATAAACATATCGATTTAGACTAAATTTGGTTAGTAAAAATGTGTAAAATAACGTCACAGAGATGCCGCCTATTATTATCTTCATATAAAAGGGCTCTTTCTAAAAATGTTTTGCTGATTTTATGATGACTGTGCCAAAAACATACAATTAGGTAAGTTAAATATTTCATAAAATAAAATGACTAAATTAAATTAAATTCATGTTGTTTCAACGTTGAAAAACTTTGATTCAATATGGTTAATCGTATTATTTTACTATCAAATTCACGTTATTTCAACATAAAACAACTTTGATTCAACATGATTTTTCATTTTAATTTAACAATAATGGAATGTTAAATCAAGGCGACATAGTTATTTCAAAAGAAAAAGTTTTTGAATTTTTGAAAATTACTGTAAAACATGTTGAATTAACATTGAAACACTTATCAAGCAAAGTTATTGACAAAAAATATTAAATTAACCTTGTTTATGTACATTTTAATAGAAAAATTTCCTGTGTGTGTTGCTATATGTTGCTCTGAGCTTAATCACAGAAACACGCTATTTTTAATGCAAAAAAAAAAAAAATTGCCAACATATGCCGATTGAAATTAACTCTTGAAGTAATGCATTCACGAAAAGAATCCTAAACATACTTTATTTCCAGAACCAAAAAAAAAAAAAAATAAAAAAATTGTGAATAGGCGGCCAATTAAATACGATACCTCTTGCAGTAAAGCATTCATGGAAAATGTAACTTAACACCTTTGAAGATTCACTGCTCAGTGTACGAGTATTTTGCTTCTGTAGTGAACCTCCATTCCATTTTCAATTTCCCAACTCCTTTTTTAGAAAATTTCATTAAAACACAAGATAATCACATTACATTTATGAGATTATGGAACACTTTAACTCCTTCTATTTTTTCAGTCCATTCTTATATAAGCCATTTTGCTTTTACTTTTTGTTGAATAAAAGTAACCTTTTTCTACTCGTACCCATCAATTGAGATTTTTTTTCCCAGAAAAACGGAAAACACCGAAATACTGGAAAAAAATGTGTGCGTGTAACTGAACTCTTGTGTTATCGGGTTTTATTTTGTTTATTTGCTGTTACATTTACACATTTCTCATGTCCTGCAGGGACACTTAAAATATTTTGTTTCCCTTAATATTTTTATGAACACATTGCACTTGTCCTCTGTTGCTTGGCTTTGAGTGAAAATTTTTTAGTTATTTTTTTTAGTTGACACATTACTTCAACATGACAAAGAAATTATACAGCTATAAACTGTTTGTTATACATTTTGGTAGAGTGACAATTATTTCAGTAAAAGAAAAATACTTTGTGTAGACATTTTATGAAAGAACAAATTACAACAAAATTGCTATGTAATTATAATGAATTGTGAATAAAACCAAACTAGAGCACCAGAGCTAAACTAGTTTTAGAGAAATTACTTTGAGGCAGCAGGTATTTGGGCTGCAGTACTTAAAACTATAATAGGGAAAGCCGTTTAAATGAAAGTTTTCCAATGCACTACGCAAAATCAGCAAACTTATACTTTAATCTTTATTCTGACTATTAACATTAGTATCACTCTGAAATATTATATAATAATTTACCAAATACTTTAAGTATACATGCAAGTACTCGTAATCATATTCTGGCATTCCTATTTATAAATATTTTATCAGCAAAACACTAACAAGCTCTTATGTGCATATACATTTTACAAATGCATAAATTTTTGCTACAACTTTCCTGCATTAAGTATTTTTTTTTAAGGAGAAAACTTTTGAAATCTTTCGAAAAAAAAAAATAACAGTAAAAAAGAGAATTGTAAATATGAAATATTATACGAGTAAAGCTGCAATTTTTATATACAGATTAAAGTACAATATATGTACACATACACTTACACTCTAATTAATTTATATTTATCATTGTTGTTGAGCTTGTATGTAGCATACTATTCAGCTGAACTTTATTTAACTTAAATGCATGCATGTGTTACATACATATCTATGGATATTTGTTTGTATGTATTTATTTAACTGTACATCTCTGTAAACATATTTATGAGTGATTAAGAGAATTTGTATTATTTCAGTATTTATCTTGCATTTATTCATACGTGATAGAAATGTTATTTAAGCAAATATTAAAAGCTTATAAATATTTAAAAACTTATTCATGTGTGACAACAAAATAATCTTTTAAGAAAGAATACAAAAAATAATTTAGTTTAAAAAATTTCTTAATTATGAATATTCGAGATGTAAACTAAATAAATTTAGCAAAGTGCGACTTTGACTAGCGCGATTACCGATTTTTTTTAGTTTTGTCTTTTTTATATTCATTTGGCGATTTTTTCGATTTTTGGCGATGTTTCCCGGTTGTTTTAGCGATATTTTTAATTTTTGGCGATTTTTTCGGTTTTGTGACTTTTTGACTTTTTTCGATTTTTTTTAGCGATTTTTAAGCTATTGCATAGCTTTTATCGCAGGCTTTATCGCAGTCGACCGAACCAAGAAATTCTGTAACGAAAATTAAAACCTATGACTATTTTTATTTGAATCGCCCAGTGTATGTTAAACCCTAAAGTATGCTATTGATTTCATTAACATACAGCATTGCCAGAACAGATTTTTACATGTCGGAAAACACAATGTGGCGTACTTAAGAGCAATCGTGGATGACAAAAAATTATAAATTCAAACAAACAGACAATTCGTAGTTTTATTATTTTAAAAAATAAATTTGAACAAGTTGATAAATAAAAAGCTAAGCAATAGCTTTACCGCGGCAGTCCCCGAGTGCGACACGCATATTTTTACTTTTGGAGCTATATTTTTTTGCGATTTTTTCGGTTCTTATAAATTTTTTCCGTTGTTTGTTATACTTAGCGATTTTATTTATTTTAGCGTTTTTTTTTGTGTTTTGACTACTTTTTCTCAGTTTTTGGCGATTTTTGTACTTCTGGCAATTTTGTTGCATTTAAGCGATTTTTTTGTATATGGTGACATTTTTCACTTGAGCGCTTTTTCACTTTATCGATTTTTTTAGCGAGTTTCTTACTTTTGGCGATTTTGTTGCAATTTAGCAAATTATTTTTTATATGGTGATATATTTCTTTTAAGCGTTTTTTTACTTAATGGTTTTTTTTGGCGATTATGTTCAGTTTTTGGCGATTTTCTTGCTTTTAGCGATTTTGTTGCATTTAAGCGATTTATTTTGTGTTTGGTGATATTTTTCTTTTGAGCGTTTTTTGTTCATTTTAAAGATTTTTTTGAGGATTTTGTTGGATTTTGGCGATTTATTTTGTATTTGGTGATATTTTTTATTTAAGCATTTTTTGTTCACTATCGATTTTTTTGCGATTTTTTTTTACTTTTGGCGATTTTGTTGCATTTTAGCAAATTATATTTTAAAAATCGTGATATTTCTTGTAAGCGTGTGTTTTTACTTAATGGTTTTTTTTGGCGATTTTGTTCAGTTTTTGGCGATTTTCTTGCTTTTAGCGATTTCGTTGCATTTAAGAGATTTATTTTGTATTTGGTGATATTTTTCATATGAGCGCTTTTTTTCACTTTTTTCACTTTATCAATTTTTTTTTTGGTGATTTTGTTTGGTTCTTGGAGATTTTTTTGATTTTGGCGACTTTGTTGTGCTTAAACGATTTATTGTATATTAAATAACACTTTTTATTGAACCGCTTTTTTCACTTTATCGATTTTTTGGTGATTTTGTTTAGTTCTTGGAGATTTTTTTTAATTTTGGCGATTTTATTGCATTTAAACGATTTATTGTATATTAAATAATACTTTTCATTGTACCGCTTTTGTCACTTTATCGATTTTTCGTTTCAGCATCTTTTAATTTTGGAATTGCTTGGTTCTAGCATGTACCTCTTAGCAGCCCAAACACTTGCAATATAATTGTGAAATTTTTCGTATTGTACAATATTAGAAGGTGGCACAATATATTGGCAAATATCAAAAAACTTTTAATTTTTTTACAATTGTGTAATGTGGTGGCAACATTGTTCAATATTGTTTTTTTTCTTTTTTTTTTTTTTTTTTTTTTTTTTTTTTGATAATCACGAATATTGAGCAATATTTTCTTTGAATATATTATGCCATTTATTGCAAAGAGTAGGTCAAAACGACAATAATATGTACAACAACATATGCAATAATATTGTATACTGGATGGGCCGCTTTACGGTGTTCAAGATACAGCAAGTTGTCAGCTTAATAGAAAACAAATTTTATTGAAATCTGTTTTATAAATCTTTTATAAATCAAATATATGTTTTATTAATAAGGCTTTGAGTCTTTGTTTGCAATTAAAACTTCTAAAAACTTAATTGCTTCCGTAGTTTGTATAAATGCTTGAAAATATTTCTAAATTAATTTAAAAAAAAGCATTAAGAATGCGCACATAACCTTCTATTTTAGCTGAACAATTTATTTATAACAATTAAAAATTTATTAGAACAAGGGTTAAATTTCTTTCGTAGCAAAGTTTTGCATTAATTTTTTTAATTTTTGCTTATGTTTTAAAACATTTATTATAACTATTTAGTTGCTGTTTGCAAGTATTTTCGACATACAAGCACAAGTGTTAATGAATTGTAAAGTACTTCGTGTTGTAGTTTGCTGGTGGTTGTGTGTTGTACTCGTACTTGCTCTTGTACTTGTGCTAGAGCAGTAAAATATATACATATATACAAGTTGTATTGTAGTATTATGTTGCCATTGTACTTGTGTTGCTGTTGAAAGTTGTTCAAAAATATATAAAAGTTCAAGGACTTGTTAACATTTATAAAGCAATTAAAATTTAAATGAGCATTTGGAGTATTTACATCAGCCTGTATTCCTTTTCGCTTTTCGCTATTTTTCAATTTCAAGCTCAACATTATTTTTCATTCTCTTTCCTTTTTTGTAAGGCCCTGGCCAAGGAAATAATTGTATAACAATAAGTCGACGTAAAAGCAAGTTTGAATGGAAATTAAAAGCACAACAAGAAAGGTTAACATTGCATTATCCTTTTAGTGTTCATGAGCAGGGATTTTTTTTCATTTGCGTCCCATCTTCTTTGAAGCAAAATTTAACTCCCTCATCATTTGCCTTAATTATAGTATATATTTTCCTTGTAGCCTTTTTTTATTTGCCTTGTACTATATTTGAATTTATTGTTAAGTTTCAACTCCTGTTCAGCAGTCAGTGAAATAACTTGTTAACAATAATTTTTTTTCTTGCATTTATGGCGGTTTAATTTGATACATTTCTTGTATTTTAATATTTAAATTATTTATAATATTTATTAAGTTATGCAACTTGTTGGCTTTTGCTACAAGCAAAGGAATTTGTTCGAACTAAAATGCATCTTAAACAGAACAACGTTAATGTGTTAGACGTATTTAATTGCATGCAGGTCGGTGAATTGGTGTGTCAAGTCAAGCCATGTCTGAAAAAAGTCAGTAAATGTAATAAAGTAAGAAAATAAAAAAACATGTTGATTATTGAGTTCTTACTTAAACTTTGTTATTTGTTGTTGAACTTCTCATTTGTTTGAGTGAAAGTTTGTAATATAATAACTCTAGTTGTTCTAAGAAAGTTTTTGGTTAAAGGTTCCCTGATAATCTGCATTAGCAACATTGAAATGCGTTTAGGGTCCAGCTTAACCACTCAATAATTAATGTCAATGTATTTTCAATAAAAAAAAATATTTTACTGAATAAGTAAAATAATAATTTGGGATTATTAGTGCATAACCATAACAGGATTCCACTTGAGTAATTTTTTTAATAAAGGAATAACAATAATTAGACTGAATAGAATATATATTAGAATTATTTAATTTTCATCTGAATCTCTAGTTTAGGTATTGAGTTACAATAAAGCTATTAAGCTGTGATATGCTTAATGTTTAAATCTTAAGATACAGAATTGTTTTAATTAAAAAAAATGAACAATTTGGAAAGTGGAAGTGTTGTATTTGGTTATGGACCTCTACAATTAATTCCGTTAGTTCTTATTCAACTTTTAATGCACGTCTGTAAATTGTTCTCTTTCAGTTTTGTAAA
This sequence comes from Tachina grossa, assembly GCA_949987645.1. Lineage (NCBI taxonomy): Eukaryota > Metazoa > Arthropoda > Insecta > Diptera > Tachinidae > Tachina > Tachina grossa. The sequence continues at coordinate 170,337,457 of OX465275.1, forward strand.
TCATTTTTCAGACACTGTCTGTTGCATTGAAATTCACCATCTCTATATATGTAAAATAGAGGCTTGCGTAAACAGTCTTGAAATGACAATACAAAAATACTAAAATACGAAAATACTAAACCAATAATAAGTGATGTCGTGTAATAAGCGAAGCACGATGGATGATGCTTTGGTGTTCGTGTAAATGAGTGTTTAAGGCAGTGATACACTATCATACAAAGTCGTGCGATCTACGAAAAAATACAATGCTGGTAGGATGGAGTTTATGAAAATTTTCAAAAGACAATAACAATTCACCACACCAGAGTTGTATATTTTCGTAGATAGTTCGACTTTATAAGATAGTGTATCACGGACTTTACAAGCAATGTAAAGAAGTAGTGTCTTCAGATGTAGCTAGTTAGCTATTATGTTTGTGTATAAGGGAGTTTTTTTTAAGCAAGCGCACACAGCTCATGTCAATGCATGTGCGCGTTTGTATGTGCGCAGAAAAATAAAAGAGCATTCACACAAGATGTGTTTGTATGTACATGCATGACGTTTGTATACGCGCCCATGCGTACGAAGAAGAAAGCATCACAAATTCTTTCGTGACAAATTATTCTCTTCTTTAATTCTATACCTGCAATAACTGAAACAAATGTCTTGCCAACAGTACTGGTTAGCGTTTGTTTTAGAAGACTTTGCAGTAGTAAAGCATTTGAAAAATCCCTAATGTCTTTAAAATTCTGTTAAATGGTCTTTTGCAGTGGTCTTATATAAATTTGGAGACAATGCAATATTATGTTAATCAAACTCACTTAATATTCTATACTTTAGTTTGTGAAAAAAAGTCCATATTCTTGAAAAATAATTATTTTTCCCTATCAAATAAAAAGAAAATTAGACTGCCAAGAAAAGAAAAAAATTATAGCTGCCTTAAAAATCATTAAGCCTTGTAAAAATTAAAAGAAGTAAACTTTAGTTTCCTTAAAGTTTAAAGAAAAATATTTGCCATTTTAAAACTATTATTTTTCAAAAATTTATTTTCCATTTAATTATCAAAACTTTCTGCTATGCTTTCTTCTATTTAAACTAATTGCAATATCCTTAAAATTTTGTGCAAAAACTACAAGCAAACTTATAGTTTGTTTAAGCAAAATTTTCCATTTATTATTAATTATTCTTAAATATCTTACGGCCTTATGCTTGTTTTCATTGTATTTGTGTTATTGTTTTAAATAACTTTTTATAGTCTTAAATGTGCTGTTCTTAATTAAGTCTGAACATTTTTATTTTTTGTATTTAATGCTGTTGCTTTTACTTAATTTTGTAAATGTTGGCACATTCTTAAATTAAACAGAACAATGTTTTCAAGATAAAGATAATAAGAGAAGTTAGCAGTAAAAAAAGATATATATAAATTTATGTTAAATTTAGTTGTTGCAGAAATTAAAATAATTTGTAATAGATACATATACACCCCTTTTCCACATGCAAAGTTTACTTTGTAAAGTCTTAATTCAGCTGTGTGAAAGGCAGAGGTAGTAGTACAGAGTCCGTCTGTCTTTCTCCCAACTGAATTAAGACTTTGCAAAGTAAACTTTGCGTATGGAAAAGGGGTAATATTGCAATGTACAAACTTTGGGCGTGTAAGTAAAATGTAATTTTAACAATTTTAATATATGTGCCCTCAATTATGAAGGTGGTCTAAGTCATATAATGCCAGTATTTCTTTTGTTGAGATATTCAGTAGATTATATTTGAGGAAATCATAAACAAAATTTATTTAATGATTATGAAATATTTATAGGAGTTTTTTTTAAATTAAAACGGTTGCGTATGAGTAATATTTTCAATGAATATAATGAAACTTATTGCTCATACGCCACCGCGGCCCATACACTACAACAGCATGCATGCGCAATCAAGTGTTTGTGCCAGCGGTTTGGTCGTGTATGGGCGTTTTGTGTGATTGTACGGTTTGCTGTAGCGATGTCAAGTAGAGTTTGATATTTTGCTCATGGTACCAGCTTGCTTGTGTTGTATATGGTGAAATTAGCTCAGTTGAGCAAAGTTGTCATGGAGTAAGCATGCATTTAAGAAGTATAATTTTTTGAAACATAGTTTGTTTGAATGGAAAACAGAATTTTAGCACTTAAGTTATACTAGCTGCTAATTTTAACAACATACCAATAATAATTGCAGCAAAAACTGTGTGACAATTCATAAACTCCCTTCCCGCAATTTAGTATGAAATGAATATTGTACCAGCTTGCTGGTATGTTGTGCGGTTCGAGCATGAATACTCAATCGCTTGAGTTGCTGTTGTAGTGTATGGGCCGCTTAAGACGCAATTTACACTGTGCTTTTTCTGCTTGCCTGTGCAGACAGGCTTTTTTAGTTTTTCGGTGAGAGGTGGTGAGAAGCTTGCTGTGTAGAACAAAAAGGCACAAAATGAAAATTCGAGGGGATTTATGACATTTCTCTTTGCCTTTTTCATACTCTCAGCATTAAACGTGTATATAAATGCTAAAAAGGCATGAATAAAAAAGGCTTAGTATAAATGTGTGTGACTTTTCGTAGGGGGTTTAAAAGAAAATTGTCAATAAAAGGCAGGCTAAAAAGTCATAGTGTGAAATGGCTCTAAGCAAAAATAATGGTATTACATTTTTAAGCGGGAACCCGTTTTTCAACCCAAAAAGTAAAAATTGAATTATATTTTTTTCGTAAGCGTGCGTGACCGTGATAAGTTGTAAACAACTTGTGCGTGGTTAGGAATATTTTATTCGTGAGCGTGTGTGATCGTAAAATTTTCTAAATCATTCGTGCGTGAAAGTGCGTGATTAAAATATTTTTCTACATGAGCGTACAAGTCGTGAGTCAAAAAAAGCTTACGTGCACATCTCTAATATTTATCATAAGTTTAATTCATTTTACTTACTCATGTTTTCGATTCGGTAGTTTTTCTTGAAGCAAGTCTGAGTTTATGGGAGAGAGAGGAAAGAAGAGCGGTACTGACTTGCTTGTACAGAAAAGTTACTTCAATTATCTTTTGTTATTTCATTCGCAGCATTAAAACAATATAAAAATTGAACAAGAAATCGTCTGAGTATAAACAAACGAGCAGTATTAAAAGAGAATTGAAGATAACTGCTTCAAGAAAAACTGCCAAGTCTAAAACAAGACTTACAAAAATTAAAAAATTGTTCAACGGTCACTCCAAAACATTTTATTTAAAAGAAAACTAAATAAAGGCGGGTATTGTCCTTTTCAATTGCAGTTTGAAATCACAGTACTTTTGATTTTGTATGTATGTCAGTATGTATGTGTGAAACAATTTTATGATTGAAAAATTACTCGTTATGGAGAGATTATTTAGCATATCAAAAAATTGTTGTGCCTTAAAAAAAGGTTCTTTACAAAGAAATATACGCTATAGAGATATAAAAATGTGAGAAAAGCTTTTGCAGAGATCGCAATCTCAACCTGCGTATGATTAATAAATAATTCATATTAAAAAATATATTACTCATACGCAGTCGTCAATAAAGTTTTTCCTTGTAAATATTGAACATCTTCATACATAATATAATTTAATCACAAAAATGCCAGAGGAAAAAATTTAATAGTTTTACAATTGAATTTTTTTAAACAACTATTGAGAATATTTTCATACGCATGCACTTATTCAAGGCTAAATGCATGTGAAATAAAATTTCCAAGCTATTTCATGTGTTAAGCATTTGTTGAAAAACTCTATGTTCATTGTAAAATACCTTAAATGCAGACAAACTTTATTAAGTAAAATATTTTCTTGTTCAATTGAGCTGAGCAAAGAAAACTATATATATTTTCAAGCACATTTTTATGCTAAAAAAAATGTGTTCTCTCCCTATTTCAGTTGTTGAGTTCGTTGAAAAATAAAAACTTGATTTAAATCCTTTCCTTTTTTTAAGAATTGTATATTAAGCTGTTTTTATTATTCTTTTTTTTTGCATGTATATTTTTCAGCTGGTCCTTTTTTATTCTGTTCTTTGCTTGTGCGGCAAAGGAAACCGGAACTTCCTCTCCTTGAGAAGTAGCTGCTTTACATGTGTATTTTTGATAAAGTTAAAATATTCTTTTGTGTTGCTTCCTTTTTAATTTTTTTTTTTTTTTTTTTTTGATAAGGAACTTTTTTGTTAACAAGAAAAATTTAACCTGTATTAAAAGAAATTGCTTTAACAAAATCTTGTAGCAGAAAAATTTATTTAAGAGCCGGTGAGAAGCTAAAAGAACAATAGTTGAAATCTGTGAATTTCGTTGAATTAATTTTGTTTAATGGGGTGTGTTTTCCAAGTTTGAACATACTTTTAAAGATACTAGTCTCACAGGGATCAAAAATGGCATGGCATGTGTTCTATCTTTTCTGCAAATGATTTTGTTTTATATGTTTTTTTCTTTTCTTAAAAACGTCTTTTGTATTAAGCTATTCACGTATGTTTTGTTTTATTTTTATTTGTATAATTTTTCTTAACTCGCCTCTTTATATGAATATTTGTCTTTTGATTTATGTCACTTTTGGGACAGTTAAGTTTTCTCTACCATTCACTGTCACATTCCGTTATTCCGTTTGCTGACGAGTTTCAGCCACATTTTCTTATCCTTTTTGTTTATTATTTATGAAAAGGTTAAATGTTTGTGAGTTTATGTTCGCTGCTCTGGCTTTAAATTTTGTTTATGGCGTTTTGTTTTTTTTTTCGGCTGTTAATTTTTATAAGACATCATACACATACCCCTGGCAGAGATTTTTTATATTTGTTGAAAAGCAAGACTTACCTAAAAAGAAAAAAGAAAAAAATTACGAAATAAGAAAAAAATATTTTTTTATATTATTTATTTAATATGAAAAAAACCTAAAGAAATCATTTTTTTGTCGTTTTGTTGCAAAATAAATTATGCTCAAAGAAAGTGTTATTAGGAATGTAAGCAGCAGTGAAAAATTCAAATACTTAAAATTGAAAAAGTTTTATACTATAAAATCCTTTTATCATTTGAGAAAAACCTTCAAAAATTTTTCTAAGCATCAAATATTGTTAAGTTGTTTTCTCTAAACGTTGAAAATAAATTGTTATATATTTCAAATATATTTAAGCCTTATTTAAATTATAAGAAATTTGAAATAAACATTCAAAAATAATTATTAACTATCTTTTCACAAGCAAAATTTGGTCTTATTTAATTATTCAGAAGAAAAAAAACTTTGCAAAAAGTTTTTCCATAAAACTTTATTTTTTTTAACCTTAAGCATATATATTTATATGAAAAGACGTATTGATATCTATAACACATTTTACTTATTATTGAACAAAAAGTTTAGAGATTCAGGACTAATAGGAAAAAAATTGTATTGAAAGCAAGACCAAATCAAATTAAAAAAAATTAAACTCATAAAAAATCATAACTTCTTAAAAGTTGAACAAAAAAGAAAATATAAATTATGATTTCAACAACTAAAAAACATTTGGCATTTGCCATTCCCTAAAAATTTTAATTAACAAACTTTTCCATTTGAACTTTTTATCATTTAGAATACTCTTACCAAACCTTTTCATTCATCTGTTTTTATTTCATTGAGCTTTTTATTTAATTTTCTTCTTGAAAAATGTCACCCTTACCAAAACTTGAACCAAATCTGCTTTTGTATCAATATAATCATTTTTTATTCTTGTTTATTGCTTTTCCTTTTTTCATGTATTACTATGCTTGTCTTCTCCTAATAAAATAGTTGCAATTTACTGCAAGTAAATTTATATATTTACAATGCAACACAATCTTGATTTATACACACACGTATTGTGTTTCCTTCGAAGCCATGAAAACTATTGCAAGATAATACAATCAAAGGTTTGTATATAAAGTAACGAAAAAATGTTTTGTTATACTCGTACTTATTTGATTTTTATTAAGATCGATACTCTTCATATGACTTCTAGTGAAATATATTTTTTTATTGTAAATTTTATTTCTTTTAAGTCTTTCTTAATATTTCAAAATTGATTTTGGTTGAGGTTTCAGAAAACTGTGTATTTTTTTGCCCGTAAGTAAAGTCGTTTAAATTTGTAAAAAACATAACAAAATATATTTACTTACAGAGAAGAAAATTATTTTGATATTTGCATAACAAATTTTAATATTCAATAAACAAAAATTTTTTAATTTTCTGGAAATTTTATAGACTTGATAAATAAAATTTTATTTTTTCGAAAATATTAACAGCCTTATTGATAAAAAATTATTAAGGATTTATAAAGACTTTTTAAGAAAAATTTTGTATGAGAATTAAATTAAGAAAACACAAATCACCTTTAAAACAGGGTTGTATGTAGTTGAAATGTTGTGCGAAAATATTTTTCATAAAATTCTATTATAGGTCTCACAACACACTTAAGTCGAAAATACAAATTTAATACCAGAAATGACCCACAACTTAAAAGGTGCTTTAAGGGTTAATAAAGTTAAAAGTGTCAAATTGAACAATTATTTTTTGAAACGTAAATTCCTAATGGCACGCCATGTACATCAATATTTGAAAATGGAAAAATACTGGCGAATACTGGTTACAAATAGTGATAACAACTACATATCATAATGGTGCTGCTACTGCGGATGTTTAAGATTTTCATAGCTACCTTAATTTTCCGGAGAAGTGCCGGACAGCTCCATGGAGTTTTGGAGGTTTTTAGACTAGATTTTTGAAATCTTCAATATGGTTTGCGTCTTTGCAAAACGGTTCGTGGCAGTGATAGCTTAAGGTGTTTCTGCTAAATAATATTACAAATGCGAAAGTAAATTTATTGTCTGTTTGTTGCGCACGAAACTGATTTTGATGAAATTTATAACATAGATAGATCTAAGTATATAAAGACACATAGGTGATATGTGACGAGAGTTATATACGACGAGAGTCGTAGGGGGAAATTTCTGCCTCTTTGAAACTATTTAACCGATTTTGATTAAATTCATAACATAGATAAAACTGAGTCCAAATAAAAAGACATATGCTATTCATTTCTTCCACGAGAAGCGGAATAACATTTTTTCCTCTTTAAACTATGAAATTGATTTTTATGAAATTTAATACGGAGATAGATCTCGGTCTTAACCCTAGACGCACTTTCTTCGTCGAATCGACGAACATCGTTTACTCTTTCTCATTTCTCTTTTTTTCTTTTTTTTTGTTACTCATTGCTGTGTGCTCATTTTTCTTATAGCTCTAGTGCAGAGCCAGCCACGACATAAAATGAGGTTGGGTTAGTGAGAAAACACCCTGCAACCCAACAAACATTATGCATTATTAGGGAATAGTTAATGAATTGCGAACTCTTGATTTTTGTATTCACTGTGTAAATCGTAACTACGAATACGGAATTGATCACATTTTAAAGTCTTGCAGTAAGATTTTCGGTGTTAATACTCTTGTGGCAATTCTTTATCATTAAAATATGCTTCACATGCGAAGAACTTAGGCTATTGCATTGCTTTGAACAAATTAGTTTAAGGTCAGAAAAAATTTGCTCACACAAGTAAGTAGATGGAAAAAACGATAAACATTTCATAGCAATTTTTTTGAGTTCGGGATATACCAATGTATCCAAATTTTTCCAGAACTCTGTAACATTTAATTCACTTCGAAGTATAATCAGTTCGCTTTGTATATCAAAATTGTAGTTGGTTACGTCACAAGTGAATGGACTTTCAAAAATTTCAAGCAATGGTTGCATTTTTTCGAAGTCTTTAAACTTATCTTGAAAGTTATATAAAAGTGTTTCAAATAGTATTATGTATTCAAATTTAGTTACGTTCTTCTGTTTGTCATATATGAGATAAGTTTTTGGAAAACTAGAAAAATTATTTGATTGAATTTCGGAAAGGAGTAAAAATATCTTTGTCTTAAAGTTAAAAAGAATTCGATACAAATCGCACAAATTCTTTTCCTTACCTTGCAGCTCTAAATTGAATTCATTTAAAAAACTAGTGGTATCGGCCAAAAAAGCTAGATCCAAAATAAATTCTTTATTTTGTAAGGCCTGCACTCCACAATCATTTATCTTTTCCGTTTCTAAAACTGTAGCACTTCTTCTTTTAAATCAAACAATCTATTTAAGCAATCACCACGGCTTAGCCAACGAACTTCCGTGAACATTTTTTGATCATTATATGCTGCGTTTTTGTTTTTCAAAAAGTTTACAAACTTTCTATGTGTGAGGGCGTGATGCCCTCCTCGTATTTTATTAATAATGCGTTCCGCAGTTTTCATGGCAGGATAATTAGTGATAAATTTGATGCAAGAGAAAGCTATGATGAATGATGCAATGAAAGCTATGAATTGAAATTCCATTTTTATTCATTTGCCCAATGAAACCTTCACATTTGCCTGCCATTACATTTGCTCCATCTCTACAGACACCAACATTTTTTTTTTTGTATCTGTAACAGAAAAAAGCTTATCGCTAACTACATCGAATAACAGTTTGCCAGTTACGTTTCCGTGAAATGTTTCCAAGGAAAATAGAGTTTCAAAAACTTCGTAGTTGCGACTTACACAGCGAATACATATAACGAGTTGACAAAGGTCATTTATGTCTGTGCTTTCATCCAGACAAAAGGACATGAATTCGCAATTCATTAATTTTTCCCTAATAATACATTCTAATGAATTTCCTATTTGGGAAATACGCCGTACCACCGTCTGAGGAGACAAGGGAAGAGATTGTATTAACGTAGTTTTGTAATTAAGTCTTTGTAAGACTTTATCAAACATATTTTTTAGAAATATACCATCAGAAAATGGCCTTCCATGTTTGACAATGTCTAGTCATTGCCAAGCTGCTGAAGTGTGCACATGTGCAGTCTCGTTAGATGTGTGTAAGTATGTTTTTTTTTAAGTTTGTGTTCAGTAAGTGTCAGTTTTAAGATTTTAACAAATGCCTCAAATAACTTTTTATTTAAAATACTGCCTTTTGTGATTGTTTTTTACTATTTTCAAAAAGTAAAAAAAACTTAAACTTATTTTTTTTTTGTTTATTAGTTTTAAGTTGCATTGAAATAAGCAAACTTTATGTTTAGTACGAATAAAAACTAAATTGTTTTTCCAATAAAACCAAAATTTTATATTTTTTTAATTGGGAGCATTTGGGGCCAGATAAAAAATGCACTTATAGGTATAAAAATAAGAAAGTGCGTCTAGGGTTAAAGAAGACATAGGCTATACTTTTTTGTTTTAAATTGGAGCAAGGGGGGGGGGGATAAGGAAACTATCTAACAGATTTTGATGAAATTTAAAACATGGTTAGAAAGATACAAACGCTATATATTTTATTACAAATAAGCTTACTAAGTGGTAAGGGGAAACTTCTAAGGCAAGTAAAACGTTCCTACCCGGTGTCACATGACACCACGTGTTCTTTTCTTTTTTTTTAATTATTTAGTATTTTTCAATTTTTTTTATAATGTACTGTGTCCATTTTAAATTTCTTAAGCTTTTGTTTTTAGAAAAAAAAAACATGATTGAACTTTAACATTTCCACGACATCAATAATAAAAATGTATGCCAGTTGGCAACTCAGTTTCAGAAAAATATTTTACTAATTGCAAATTTCTTTGAAATGCCAAGCTTATTAACAGATGACCAAGTTGTGTGATGCTTAGCCAATTCGAAATAATTTTCCCACAATTTTAGCTACTGGTCAGGTAGTACAATTTCACAATTTAGAATATTAAATAAACCTCCCACAAACTTTAACCGCAATGCCACCATTTATCTTTTATGAGTTTGTTATTTATCATAAACAACTTCTGTGATGAATCATAAAATTTCAACAGACTTTTACTCTATATTGCTGCTGTATTTTTTTCATTTTTATTTATTTAAAAATGCATCAAGAGTATTTGGTAGTAAAATTTTATCAATTTAAAAAAAACTATGCACCTGGTGCAATTTTGTCAAAGTATGCATTTAGTGAAATATATTCGGTGTGCACCCATACATGCACACATACATATACAGCAACGTATAATAGAGTAGTTGTTAGCGCAACAATAGTGTTTTTGCCATCAATGAAATGAACAAGAGTTTTAAAAGCAGCAACAGCAATGTGCTTCAGTAACATGGATATGCTTGATGTTGCACATAACTATTCATGTATTCAGCAACAACAAAAAAAAAAAAAAAAAGATTTGCAATTAAACTCGAAAACCTGCAAGCGTTTAAAGCAGCCTTTTACCGAGGGAGGTGGTGGAAGTTTCCAAAAAAAAAAATTATCTATGAAACAATAATATTTACCATTTACTATTATTTTATAAATATGCAGGATAATTGTTTTTATTTATATATATGCTTATCGACAATTTTTAAAGATTCTACTGTTTTTTTTTTTTGCTTGTCTTCTATAAACTGACAGTTAGTCTACGCTAACCGCAGGCAGTCGACTCATCTAGAACGATTGTATGGAAGTCATACAAAATAATTAGCGCTTTCTATATACATAGATTTTCCACTCAAGTCACCAGCTGGGTTACAAAAATAGCGGGTTTGTTTATATTTTTCTTATTCCCTGTTTACATAACCCAGTCAGTCGACTTGTGATAATAATACTCAGGGAATGGTTTTGCCCATATGTGCTAGGGAAACCTAAGTGAAAAGATAATTTTTTTATTTAAATACACATTTTTTAATTCTAGGTATACATATAAAAAAAAACAATGTGACTCCGATCACAGAGCAGATGTGTAAGCATCTAGTAATGAAAATTTTTTTTTAAGTTGGAAGTATTTATGCTTTTAGTATCTTTTTTTAAATTAATTAATTAAAAGTATCAAAACTTTCAATATTGTAAATACATAGGAATTTGCTGGTTTTTGTTTATTTTATTAAACTTATTTGGTTAGTAAATGGGCACACTGCAGTATATGTATATGTACTGCATTCAAAATTGCAGTAAGCAGTAAATTTACTGATTACTAAAAAAAATTCAGTAAATTTTTACTGCTAATTAAGTTTAATTTGCATTACCAGTAAAGTCGTAGGGCCGTAATCATAATAAAATTGTAGCAAGTGGCAAAGTTTTTTCGTTAAAATTTTTAAACATTTGTATGAAAAACATTTAGCCACTTAGTAGAATTTCAATATGAATACGGGCATTACTGACTACTGAAAATTCAATGCACCTCATCATATAACAAATCATTTAGGCTATTTATAAAAATTGTAGAAAAAAATTTTAGTAATCAGTAAAAATTTACTTGTTAAACATTTTTATTGTTTTTACTGAAACTTTAGTGGTACTGCAGTGCTCATCTATGGTAAATACCTTTACTTTTACTTTTTAATTTTTAATTCCTGTTGTTCATCGTTTAGTTGTTGCTATTCTTGTTGTTGTGTACGCATTGCAATTAAAATAAATTCAGTTAAGTGCGACTTTGATTCGCGCACATTCGGTTTTGATCATTTTTCTTTTTTGAGTTAGCTATCTTCCTTTTTTAAGTTTTTTCAGTTTAGACGATTTTTTTTCAGTTTTATCGCTTTTTTCTCGTTTTGGCGTTTTTTTTCCCTTTTTGGGTTTTTTTAATTTTCGCAATTTTTTTCATTTTGGCGATTTTTTTTCTATTTTTTGTGGTTTTTTTCATTTTGGCAATTTTTTTCTGTTTTTGGGGTTTGTTTTATTTAGGCGATTTTTTCATTTTGGCGATTTTTTCATATTGGCAATTTTTTTGTTTAATGATTTCTATATTTTGGCGATTTTTCCGGTTTTTCGCGATTTATTTTAGTCCTAGAGATTTTTTTTTAATTTGGTGCTTTTTTTCGTTTTGGCGATTTTTTTTTTGTTTTTGACGATTTTTTTATATATGGCGATTTTATATTTTTTGGATTTTTAAGTTTTACCGTTTTTGAAAATTTCAAGAGTTTTGCTCTTACGTTTTCCAAGATACAGCAAGTTGTCAAAATTACAAAGTCAAAATTGCATTAACTGATGGAACACCCATTGATTTAAATTTTTTAAATTCAGTGTTAATTGTTGTAGTCTGTATAAAAATACACTAACTTTTAAAATTTCAAGTGTATATATGTACACACAATTGTATGTATATTACATGGGATTTTAATATTTTTCGTTGCTTGTTTTGGAACACCCTTTAGTTTTTAACTCTCATGAATTTTTTGTTGTAGTGGCTAAATGTCTACACATTGTATCCAAATTTGAAGTCCGTAGCTCTTACGGTTCATTTTCACCTTTGGTGTACGGAAATATACAGAAAAATAACCGGCATCGGCTTCGAGCCGGTCGACTTGTTTCTATGCTTGGTATTGCTTCTTTCAAACACTAATACTCTCATACATAGCTCACACCGATTTGACAATGCTGTGTGCATCTCAGCAAAGAAATCTAAGCAAAGAAATCAAAGTCAAAAGATTTTTACCCCCTAGCGTATAGATGTTTACACATCAATAATCAGTCAAATCAAGTTGAAATCTAAGGCTGATTTACATCTGGCATTTCATGCCCAAAAAAGTGTAACCACTAATTACTAATGAAAACTTGTTTGATCCAGACACGTATATGTATAATTTTTCTAAGGGTCAAAATGAGCAAAAGGTGATACTTTTGGTATTTATTTTCTCTTCGTTAAATCTGATATACAAATGGTTTAATGCCTAAAGGCTGGTTAAGTTTTAAGGGCCAATGTGGATTTTGAATAACAAATTACTTGGAGAATTATTGTCATTTCATTTTGTTATGATAATATGGTATGGAACAAAATGTCGGCGGCATACCTCTATCCGATGCTCCAAATTTTCGATGACGCTCATGCATAATTTAGCTTTAGCTCTTGAATTATTGCTGGCTTATCGACGTACACCTTTTCTTTCAAATAACCCCAAAGAAAGAAGTCCAACGGCATCAAATCACATGATCTTGACAGCCAATTGACATCGCCACGACGTGAAATAACACGGCCGTTGAATTTGTCGTGCAAAAGAGCCATTGTATCCTTAGCTTTGTGGCAAGCGGCACCATCCTGTTGAAATCTCATATCGTTCATATCCATATCTTCCAATTTGGGCCAAAAAAAGTTTGTTATCATCTCACCATAGCAAAAACCATTCACATTAACTGCCTGACCGTCCTAATTTTGGAAAAAAAAATACCGCTCGATGATGCCGCCAGTCCATAAACCGCACCAAACAGTAAGAGTGCGAACAGAGTGAGCGCTGAAAGCCGAGCCGAGATTGTCAGTGCGATAAAACTGATTACATACAAATCAATACAAATAAGCTTGTGTATAACACATTGAACGCCGACAAGAGCAGAGAGCAAAGCTGATGAGTGCGAGAAAACAGTTTCAAAGCGTTTTTCAGCGCCGAAAACATTGTTTATGTTTACTTTTTAGAGTGCAGTCGTGTTTTTTAATGGTTTAAAAATAATAAAAAATGGATGTCGATGAAAAAAGATGAAATTCACCAAATGCATTCCTTTTTAGTGTAATTGGATATTTTCCAAATTCTTTTGTGTTGATAATTGCATTAATCACACTAGGAGAAGCAAAATACTCTTCATCAGATAAATCCATTACCGTGTACAGCAATTTTATAAACACAAATGAACAACAAGATTAAATGACATAAAAGCAAAACACATGGAAAAAACAGAATTTCAGCGCTGATTCTCGCATTCACTGTGTTATATACAAATTTTGTTCTCGCACGAAAATAAGCGTCAATAAGCTCGGCTCGGCTCCGCTCGGCATCAGCGCTCACTCTGTTCGCACCCTAACTCTTTGTGGGTGCATTTGTTTTTCGACAATCACTCTTAGATTATTATTCACCCAAGTGCGGCAATTCTGCTTATTTAGGTTTAATTCTTTAGTAAAAAAATTGTCATGAGTGATCATGAAATTTTTCATCAGAAATTCGCACATTTGCGATTTTTGGAGCTGTATGTCTTCGAAAGTTTCACTTATGAGATCTTGCTTAAACAGTATTTTTATGTATCCGCAAATAAATAGTTCTAAGTGCATTAAATCATAAGATATCCGCGGCCAGTTGTGATTGCCTCTTTGAGAAATATCCATGCCCTTCAATTCTGACCATACAAAATCATTAATGATCGTTCAATAGCTTAAGCTCGAATAATTTTTCCAGAACAAAAACCAACACTAACTAATTACAAGTTGAGCATAGAGAAGCTTGTCAACAATAATTTTTAGATATCCCCGTTCCAAAATGCAACAATTCTGCTTATTAATATAGTTTTTTAGGTAAAAAATAGCCCTCTTTACTCAAGATTATTTTCCGATGAAAATCCATATCAGATTAATGCATTTCAAGGACCCATTCAACAAGGACATGACGTTGCTTATGGTCAATAGTGAAAGTTCTGGTATTAGTCGAACTTAAAAGACTTTTTATAATACGGATGTTAAAATGTAAATTCCTAGGTAAATGTTTAGTCCCAAGGATCGACGAGAAAGTAACAAAACTGGAATATTCTCCCCACTATGGGCTAAAACAGCATTATTTCCGGCTACTTTAGAGCCAGGTGCACAACCTTGATTTTTCACATCACTAACTTCTCCCAAAAGCTCACATTTGTCTTCCAGTTTCACAAAGATTTTTAATAATTTCAGTGCTTCATTTAGTTATTTTTATTTAACGAAAGTTTTACTTGTCATGTGTCAAATAGTAACCTAGACTCATTCATGACAGCTGTTTTAGTGGCATTATCAAGGCATATTTAACTAGATGTCAGCCTTATTTTGCAAGAATATTTTTTTATTTGCTTTATATCTGATGAATAAAAAAAAATTCTTTTTGTTTTGGTTGTGGTAAAATTATTTTTGTGCTTTTGACATTCTTAGGATCCTTACACAGCTATGGTTGCCATAGTTTTGTACAACAAATTATCATGCAGTCACCTGGTATAATTGCACCAAAAGCATTATATTCAAAATAAAACGTTTACCTATAAAGCATAGACACATAGAGCCAAAAAACTTAATAAAACATTTGTTAAATTTCTACGTTACAAACCATTTTCTCTTCTTCATTCTTGCTCACAATTTGACGTGAATAAAGTGACGTGAATGAAGTAAGTTAATAATTGGTTCATAAAAAAAATTAAACAGCTTCAAAAAAGTGTTTACACCTAAACAAAACTGACACCGATGTTAGATGCTTATGTCGCCAAAGTATTAAAAGTTAAACTACAATAAAACATTACCATAAAGTGAAAGTTAAAATTTTGGTTTTAGTACTGAAATTGAAGAGTAAAACAAAAATGCACTGTACTTTAGCATTTGACAAATTATTGAAAGTATTTAGTTTCCAAATACACTATATGCATACCCAGGCAGAAAAAGACAATCAGCATGACGTTGCTATGATTGTCTCCGAGTACAACTAACATCAGTACAACATTCGTTTACCAAGATTTTAATGTACTCATAGCATTAAAATGATAACGCCGAATGACCGTCCTCCGACTCTTGTTTTCAATGTTGTCACAATACTCTAAATACATATTTATAAGATCGTTACAATGTAAATTTCCCAAATTAAGTCAAATTTTTGTATTTACGGTGTTGCAGCGGTAAAGAATTATTGTAAACGGGGTACTTGGGGAACTAAAGTCAAGTTTTTGTATTTACGGTGTTGTAGCGGTATAGAATTATTGTGAACGGGGTATTGGGAAATTAACGTCGAATTTTTGTATATACAGTGTCATATTTTTGTGTTTAGAGTACTGTGGTGGTACAAAAAATTTGGAAGAGTCGTAATTTTGTATTTGCAGTGTTGTGGTGGTACATTCTGTGCGCGTTGATTCTGTATGTAACAACTTACTATGAATAATTGTCTATGGCATTCACAACTGCTGCACAGTGGCACCTAAGATAGAAATAATAGTAGAACAGCTATATATATTCGGATTTCTTGATCAACTGGCAATTTTTTTTTATTTCTCGCAATTAGAAACAAATGTAAACACACATATAATGTAAAATTCTTAGCTGGAAATCGTAAATTTAAAAAAAAATATATGTTCCCTAATATCCACTGTGTGCTGTAAACAGTACAGTTAATATAGGATATATTTCTATAGTTATTTTGCAGCATCATCCTTCCACTATTTTACAACTAAAACTATCACACTATTTAAATATGCATTTATGTACACTCCATAACATCAAAATTTATACATGATGCATGGTTGCGATAGATGTCCATTTGTATGATAAATCCAATGCATAGTTAATGCTAAAAAGAACAGCACTTGTACGTATGTTTGTGTGTATTTCCTAAAGCATTCATTCATGCACCTACAAAATATTCGTTAGAGGTGGTTAAATGAAATATGTTTGCCAGCCAGCACAAGCACGGGAAACTGTATGAAATATTCAAAACAAGTGAAGTTAGTTGAAAGTATGCTTGTATACTTGTTTGGGAGAAAGCATGTGTTTATTAATATGCATGCTTGTTTGTCCATAACGTCGAAGTGCTATTATTTATGTGAAGTTAGATTTAATGTTGTGGTATATCTTGTAATATACTATATAAATGCACTATATAGTTATTTTTAAGCTAAAAATATATATAAATTATTTATTTTTATAGAAAAATGTAATAACATAAAATCATAGAGAAAATAAGCTATTAAATATTAGAAATTATGAAGTGCTTTGATAAACATTACAGCAGTAAAGCTTTATTATATCTTTTGTTTTGAACTAGATTTAAAACTGTAATGGGCTAAAGTATTTTAATTAACTGCTAAACATCTCCCTGATACATACATCTAATTTATATAGTATTTAAACTGCCTGATCGACTTTTTCCTGGATAATTACAGCCAATTTATTTATGTGAGTGAAGATAAATTTGAATTTAACTAGCAGAGACAGAAACCAAAATTTTTAACATACTATTTTAAGCACTAACAGAGCACTGTTAGCTATTTAACAGTAGTCGCTAAATGGATTAAGATCCTAAGTACTTCGAACTAGAACAAGATAAATATATAAGAAAAAAATTGTGGACAATTTTCTATAAAAGGTATTTTATGAAATTATAATTATATAGGGTGGCGGAAATATGTCTGGCAGAGCCAATAAATTATATATAAGGAAAAATAACTTCCTTTGGAACACAAGCGGTAATTTTAGAAAAATATGGAGAAAAATATTGGTGTAAGGCCCTAATGTAGCCTAACTGATCAGAATTTTGAAATAACTTTGGAATTTGAAATATGTAATCGATTTTGAAAAATATAATTTTTTTAAGTGAAGTGTCTTGAGAAGATTATTGGTCATTTTGGTAAAATATGTAAAATCAGAGCACATGTATCACTATCACTACCACTTCTATCTTAATTTTAATTTATTGATTCTAATAAACATATTTCCACTATTCTACTTTTAAAATAATCATATATAATTAAATAAAATACCTTTTAGATAAATTTTTCCCAACAAAAAAAAAATATCCATTTCGTTCCAGTTTCAATAATTTAGGATACCAATTTATTTAGTGACTACTGTTAAAGCTGTTAAGTTAACAGTGCTCTGTTATGTGCTTAAAATGCAATGTTGGAAATTTTGGTTTCTGTGTCTGCTAGTTCAATTCAAATTTACATATCTGCGCAAAAAACATTAGTTTCAATAAATCAAAGCTTATAAAGAAACATTTTTTTTAATACCCAGCTAAAAAAAAAAATATGTCTGGAGCATGATATCCCATATGTGGTTCGGATCCGAAAAATTAGGGTATATGGGCATATATGATTATATATAGTCATACATTTTCATACATGTACAGGGTGGGCCAAAAGAAACCAAGGGGTGTAAAAGTTTAATAACTTTTTTGTTTATTAATTTTTTTTTATTTTTTCTTTCAGATTATATAATATACAAAATGGAATTTTTTTTACACTAAGTATGAAAAATGATGTCTCTTAAATGACCACCGTTTTCAGCTTCGCACTGATGGGCTCTTTTTAGAGCATTTTCCATAACATCTTTCAAAACTTGTGGCTGTAGCGTTCGAATTTCTGCAACAATGTTTGCCTTGAGTCCAAGGATTGTCTCTGGCTTGTTCACATACACTCGCTCCTTCAAAAAACCCCAAAGAAAATAGTCGGGTGCTGTCAAATCTGGCGATCGTGCTGGCCAAATAATTTCCGAATTTCGAGAAATTATTCGCTCTCCAAAAATTTGACTTAAAAGTGCCATTGTGTCTCGGGCAGTATGGGCAGTGGCTACGTCCTGCTGAAACCACATACCACGTCTGTTTTCAAGAGCAGGACGTAGAAAATTTTCTATCATAAACCGATACCGCTCTCCATTTACGGTTACAGCACTTCCATCTTCATTCTCGAAGAAGTAGGGCCCAATGACATTTTCAGATGTGATCCCACACCATACTGTACACCTGATGGGGTGCAATTGGCGTTGATGAATGGCTCTTGGATTTTGAGAACCCCAGAACCTACAGTTCTGCTTATTAACAAAGCCATTCAAATGAAAATGAGCTTAAAATAATTGATCTCTGGTTTAAATAATAAAATTCTATTGTTCTGGTTCTCTGTTCAGTTGTGAACCTCTCCATTATAAATTCTCCAAGTGTTGTCTATATAATCTGAAAGAAAAAATAAACAAAAATTAATAAACAAAAAAGTTATTAAACTTTTACACCCCTTGGTTTCTTTTGGCCCACCCTGTATGTGTATATATTCCCTCTACAGTATGCAAAGTTCATATTCATACTCTCTTGATTCAGAAAAGCGCACTGCAGTGCAATAAATTAAATTATTTTTTTTAGATTTTGAAAATGGAGGTTGTATTTAATGAAACATTTGTTTGGACAAATAATGAAAAACGAACTAAAAATAATTTCATTCATCATTTTAAGTCAAAATTTAATTATTTAAAAAACACAAAACTCATACTCGTACATAAAATTTAATTTAAGAAATCAGATTAAAAAAAAAATATTCCGTCTAACAATAGTTTTCAATATAATTTTATGCAGTAATATGAATAGAGAATTCTAATATACTGAATGAGGCCACAATGTATAAAATCATACAAGAATGTTTTTTTTTTTTTTGTAACAAAAGTTTTTCTTTTTTAAACGTTGAGGGTACGCATGTAAACTTTTGATACCGTATGTATTTTCTAATGGATTTCCAATTCACCAGTGATATATAAAATGCCAAGCTTTTTTGATTGCAAAAACGATCTTATATGAAATACAGCATACATTCTTATACGGCTCCATATATTAAATCTTATTTCTTTATATGGATCCACATATGAAGAGCTTCATAATTAAATTTCCATATATGAGCTCATAGATTGTAATACATTTCATATATTAGTCCATATATTAATTCATATATAATAGTTTTGCCATGTATAATTCCATACATTTCCGTACATTAATTCATACCTACACATATATATAGCTATATACATTCATATATTAAAAATATATGGACCATATATAATTTTTTTAGCTAGGTAAGAACATTTTAGCTCATTAAGTCAAATAACAATTTCAGCATGATATTTTCTAATAACATATAAAAAAATTAGTTTTTGAATAGAAAATTGTGATAAGATACAATCAGCTTTTCTTTAAGAAAAGTGTGCTGTGACGCAGTCTACTTTTCCAACAGAAAATTATGATCAGTCGATATTTCTGTAATAAAAGTGGGCTGTGCACAGCAAAATTTAATTAAAAATATTATGCTGTATTACAGTGATTTTTTTAAAGTGTGCTGGGACACACACAGTCGAATTCTGGGACACAGTCGAATTCTCTTTAAAAATATTACACTACCTTACAGAGCTGTGACCAGTCGACTTTTTTTTATAAGAAAGTCGGTTGTTTGGCTGTAGCACAGTAAATTTTTTATAAAACAGTCTACAGCATGCTTAGAAGGCTTTCATATAAAAATATGTGTTGTAAAACAGTTGACTTTTCTATACTTAAAGTGTCCTGTGACACAGCCTACTTTAATATACTAAGAAAAAATCTATCATACAGTCAAATTTCCTTTTAGAAACCTTCTCTAATACGGTCTGATACTCTGCAAGAAAGAACTGCTGTGAAGGAGTCGACTTTTTATAAAAAAATTTATATAGAAAAATCAACTGTTTGACTTGCACTTTTTTATAGAAAAGTCGTTTATGGTATGACATCATACCATTTTTCTACGAAATTATTTTGTTTCACAACACACATTCCTTATAGAAAAGTTAATTCTGTAACAACACACTTTTCTTATATAAAAGTTGGTTGTGTCACAGCACACTTTTTTTTAGAAAATTTGATTGTGTTACAGCAGAGTTTTTTTATAGAAAAGTTGATTGTGTTACAGCAGAGTTTTCTTATAGAAAATGTTTTATGTGTTATAGAAAAGTCGACTGTTTTTATAGAAAATAATGTTTGAAATATGTTTTATACATAGAAAAGGTTTAACTGTAATTAAAATCTTTTTTTTATTTTCCTTCTTTATCGTCTAAAGGACCACAAAAATCTATTAGTATACTTGTTGGCAATAAAAGAGAAATACTCCCGTATATTTTGTTTTCCTTTTAAAGTCAATATAACAGATTGAACAAAATGCTGGCGACAACATTTTTCGATTTTCTACTTGCAGTTGAAAGCACACTTTGATTCATTAATGCTCTTTTTTCAATGATTTGTTTGAATTAATCCCAATCTGTTACTCGCTTTTACTCTACTTTATTGTCATCTTCAGCTATTTTAATACACTCTTGCAAAAAGATTTTTTTTTTTAGTTTACAGTAGATAGGAAAAAAAGTAAAACCTAAAGCTGATTTTAGTGCTGGACAGGAAAGACCGTACATGAATGCGTTTTAATCTCAATTACATATTTCTTTTTCAAAACATTTTTTTATTTTAAAAAAATCAAATCTTGGGAAAAAAAATATATAAATAAATTTCCTGGTGTCATTAAAAATTTGCTTAAAATGATCACATAGAGATTGTTTTAAATCTTGCAGGTGTTTATTTACTTATTTAAATTTGTATGGCCTTATACATAATTTTTTATTTATTTTTTTTTTTTTATTTATAAAAGTTTTATTAAGTTTGTGTAATATTTCTTATATAAAGCCTTAATAAAACTAAATTATTTTTAATGAATAAGGTAATAAGAAAATAATTTCTTTGACTTTTAAAATTTTAACAAATTATAACTCATATTTTTATTAATATTCAAAAAAAAACTTTTACAGCCACTGTACGTTTTGCCAAGTGCAAATAATTGATATGCAATGCAATTTTTAGCAAGACCAATAAGCTTTCAAAACCAAAAAAAGGGGAAAAATAAGCAGAAAACGTGTCAAGGAAAGAGAATAATGTCAAACCTGAATAACATTTGGCCTAAAATAAAACCAAGTTTTCAAAAATTAAAAAATAAAGGTTACAATTACAAACATACATACGTTACTATCATTGCTTTATTACAAAACAGTCATAACTCGAGAAATTGTTACGCAAAATAAAATCACAGAATACACAGAAGTGAAGAAAGTGACAAGCAAAAAAAAGCTCCAATCAGGTTTTTTTTTAATTCGTCGAAAAAAGAGAACAGTACAGTGTATTTGATACTGTAGTATATAAATTACTACTTACCAATTAACACAGCTAAACAAAATTTATTGCACTAGAAAGACGTATCAAATCAAAAACGACGACAAAATTTGTGGGAAAACGAGACAAACAGAAAAATACCCGTATCTTCCGTCTCGTGACACTTCTGTGTGTTTTGTGCTAAAATATAAAATCAGCAACTATAGTACACTATTAACTCTAAAAACTATTTTTCTCTTAGATTTGTTTATGTGCAAATAAAGGAAAGATATGCAAAACATTTCGCTTATTTACTCAAACAACGTCATAACTCAAAAAACCACTTTGCCAGAAAACGAGTTTGAAGTTTTCAATTTATGCAGAACTTATCTCATGTTTCCACAGCACGGACGGTTAACTTGAGTAGAAAATTTATATGAAAGACACTCATTTCTTTGAATAATTTTCATACAATTTTTTTTTTTTTTTGGACGAGTCACCTGCCTTACTTGAAGAAACAGGGTATTAATGGAAAAAGAAAATTTTATTTTACTTTCAAGAATTGAGTAAACAAGACATTTGTATGAAATTTGTACAAAATATGAAGAACGATATGAAGATTAATTCTGCATTACTAACAGAAAAATTAAATTTTTTGAGTTATGACGTTCTTTTAATAAATAAGGGATTTGTTCGAACCCACCCTTACATGCTGCAATACTTTTATAAGAAACGCATGCACATTGTTGTAACACTGGAGAAAGTGTCACATATACTTGCTCACACATACTAATACATATTTATCAAAGAGAGATAAAAAAAGCATACACGCACACATAAAAGTTCAACTAAATGTCTGTGGGAAGTAGTGAATGCCTTGAATATCACCTTGTAAAAATACAGACATACTTTTACATATTCTCTGTTTTTCTTTTTATTTTTATTTGATGCTTTTGTTTTTGTTTCGAGTACCATTGTCAATTGCATTAACCCACACTTACGCACAGACCTACTGAATGACTGACTGACATATATAAAGTTTTTTTTTAAATGCATTTATATGTATTCATCATGTTTATGTATGAGTATCTTGAGCATATTCAACGTTGCACCAGCAACAGTTGTGGCAGCGAAAATGCCAGCAAAAACAGCGAGGCAACAAAGTTGTTTTATATACGACCGTGTAAAAAAAAGTACAAAATAATATGGTTTTCAATTTTATCTGCAGTTTGAATAAGGTATTTTTGATAAGGTTCTATTGGCATGAATTCCTTATGATTTCGAAATGATGTAGTTTTTTAAATACTTCCCAGCCGAATGATAACATTAATTTCTATAGATGAAATACTGAAGTTTATTTATTTAACATAAAGTCTTTATTTATTTAATTTGAAAATTTTACTTGTTTTTATGGTTAAGCAATTGTTTTTTTTTATAAAGCGAAGTAGGTTAGGTTAGGTTAGGTAGGGGTGGCAGTCGGAAACCTGGACTCACTTAGACCTTTTTGGTCCATTGTGATACCACGGGCACTCTGCTTATGCGGAGTCCCCACCGTCGAACCTACCAGAGCTCAATATAAAGCTACTAATACGTTGAAGTTCAACACTAGCAACGTCGGAAAGTTCCCTGAACTCAGGAGCGCCCATTGTGGTCAATCTCTTTTTTGCAAGTCCAGGACAGTGACAAAGAAAATGCACTATGCTTTCCTCTTCATCAATGTCCTGGCAGCTACGGCAGTAATCATTGTGTTCAACCCGTAGCCTTTGTT
Organism: Tachina grossa; assembly: GCA_949987645.1. Classification (NCBI taxonomy): domain Eukaryota; kingdom Metazoa; phylum Arthropoda; class Insecta; order Diptera; family Tachinidae; genus Tachina; species Tachina grossa. The sequence continues at coordinate 170,360,844 of OX465275.1, forward strand.
AAAGCGAAGTAACACTCAGGCAATTAATGCCTGCTACTATTATTAGGTGTTGCCTTCTTTCGGAAAGGAATAGTGATAGAAAGAAAACAGGTGCTGAAGTAAGAGATAGAAGAAAGCTTCATTCTTTTACAACTCTGCTTTCTGTGCGCTTTTTTGTAATAATGCAGTGTTGCAGCGCCTTCTAGTGTCAAATGAGGCGTATTAAATTTTTTCAAGCTGTGTTTAGTAGCCATTTTATTGGTTATTTTACTTCGCTGATGATTCTGCTACACAATAACGATGAAGGAGGGCGCTCTGATGTTATATTAGGATTAGCATCTGCTGAAGTCAGTATAGTACAGTGACCAGTGACTATGCCTTCATCACCTGAACTTCCCTACAACAACTGCACATCAGAAAAATGCGTGGTGTTGTTATTTTAATGACTGTCGGATACAGGGATTGAACCCAGGATCTTCGGTTTTGTAGTCAACGTGCTAACTACTTCAGCCAACGCCACCCTCAATGTCGTTCCCGCTTTTGAAACTCGTCAGTAGACTTATACTCAAAAACTTTTTGAATTTATCTAAAAAGCTTTATTTATCTTTGGATCAAACGTTAAAGCCCTTGTAAACATGTATCAATGGCTAGCGGAAATTTAAGCAAAATTTCAGGTCATTACATAAATTAAAATACATATTTGTAAAGAAATTCTCTTTGAAAAGCACATTCTCCAAATATAAAGACATAGTGTTTGTGATAACCGCATCGTTATTATGCTTTAAACACACTCACCACAGCAAGCTACCGAGTACCAAATGTCAAGGATAGAATACATATCTTTATATGAAAATGATTCTTTTGAAGACAGCAAGGCAACAGGGCGACAGGTTTTTGTCTATGCTGATTTTGTCGTTGTAGTCCAATTAAACTAAATTCTATTTCTAGTTAATTTTAATTATTATTCGAACTCCATTTGTTTCTATATTTGTGATTTGAATGTGCTAAGGTTCGTATTGCTTTTTAAGCCAAATTACATGTGATAATTATTAATTAACAAATAACACCAAAGTCTGTTGTAAATATTCTGACTAACAACACATAGTTGAACGGAACAGCCAGCCATTTTCGAAGGCCTATTTCTTTGGCTACAATGAGAAAATTCAGTGTTGCCACTATAATACAAAATGTTGAATGAATTATTTCATATTAATTAATAGAAACAATATCCAAAAATTTATTCATTTTTATACTTTTACGTCATATAAGTACATTTCGAAAGAGTAATTTAATTTTTATAAATGCGAAATATTTGAAGGTGGTAATACTGAACTATGTATTCATACTTAAATATGAGGTGCAGATGGTGCTGCTGACGTCTCCAAAATAATTAAGTAGCTGGCTACGAGGCGACAAATGCTGCTAGCGGCATTTGAAATCGTGTGTTCGTGCAGCCTGCTGTGGTGAATGTGTTTAATGCATTAAAGTCCAAAGGTTGCAAAAACCATTAACATCTAACTAAATGAATTGCTTACTTTGGTTTGGATTTGAAGCGTAATCACGAAATAAGTTCCAAATGAAAAAACTCCCAATAAAAAATTAAATAACTCCCAATGATTTTTCCATGCAAAATTGGGACTTTTTTTAAAGAGAAATAACACTCAGGCAATAAATGCCTTCTACTATTAGGAAAGGAATAGTGATAGGGAAGCTAGGGAATTATTTCATTAGGAGTTATTTCACGTTTGCTTGGAAGTTATTTAATTTTTCGTTTAAATTTCTTCGATCTTGTGATTTTAAATTTTGTTTTTTATATTTATTAAGCATGAAACCTTAACTCATTTTATTTTTATTACAATATTTCGTTGCATAAAAAAGTTACCCATTTTGGCAACGAAATATTGCAATGAAAATAAAATTAGTTAATTTTTTTATAAACAAACAAGATCTCAAGCTTAGTATACATACATAAAAAACAAAGTTATTTAATTTTTCTTTTGGAGTTACTGCATCTATCTTATTATTGCTTCTTTTCAATACAATTGATTTTTTATAACTTGTCTGCGGCCATGCTAAATCAATTTTTCGACTTCGTTTTCTCGTATCGAGGTAATGCTCTGGCTCCATTGCATAAACTTTTCTTGCATTCGGTCGGGCTGAGTAAAAAAAGGCGAGCTGTATATTATCTAGTTAGTCGAATGATACAATGAATCGCTTAAAGTGGACATTAACTGATACTGAAATTTTAAAGTTTTTTGAGACCTACGAAGATTCCGACAATTTAAAGTGACACAAACGATATTGAAGTAATTTTGAGTGATGATTAATATCCATATTGCAAATATCTTGCAACGAAATCGAATAGGACAGTATTCCCATTGCCCATTAGCAAATGGCCTATGGTATATCAGGCAGAAATACAGACAATCACCCAGTATGTTGACATTAATTTAAATAAAGGCATTAGAGGTGCACATATAGCTATCTTTTCCGATATTCAGGCAGCTCTTAAGTCTCTTCTTTCATATGAATTCCGTTCCAGGCTAGTTTGAGAGTGTTTTGTCTCATTATAAAAAGTCCATACGGTACCAGGTTTTCATTTATTGGATACAAAGCCATTTTGTGGCCTAAGTCGGTCGACTGTAACATCTCTGATCAAAGAAGATGACACTTCAAGCGCTAAGGATATGTGGCTGTCTGCTTCTGGTTTAAAACAGGGCAAAGCTTTGATGCAGCCATTTATACATAATGACATCCTGAATTTCAACAGTAATAACTTACGGCTTGTTACTGGTTTTCTTTCTGGTCACATTGAACTGAACTATCCTCTGTGGAAAAGTAAGCAAGTTCATTCACCCTTGTGTCTTTTATGCTTGAAAAATTACAAGGCAACGGCACACTTTCTTCGTGAGTATATCGTCTTATGTGTCATTAGAAGGCGTGGTTTTCATTCTGAGTTTCTGTGTTCAGATGATATAAGATGGGCTTCTCCAATATCTATACTGACTTTTATAAAGAGAGTCATACAGAGATTGATTTAATTCAATTTACATATCTATGCTACAAGAGATCTATCAGTTGTTGCAGTGCCGGTCTTTGAATCAGATCTTTCCCCATTTCTATTCTATTCCCTTAAATATGCTGACAGCTGCTCAAAAGTCGAACATTATTATATTGTTACGTTTTTACCCTTTAAAAACGCTTTTGCGTGGACTTGAAGATTTGCAAATGCATATAAGACCTCAGTGTACTAATGATGGTTAAAAATTACACTTTTATTTACTAATAAATCTGTGTCAATAAGGAAAAAATGCTTACGTCATATTTTACTGTTTTGTAAGAGAGCACTTTTGAGCGTTCAAGTCGATTTTCAGGAATTTATTTCCTTTGCAGTTAAGTTGGAAAATTCTGTGTTAACCTTTAGTTTTTTAAGTAAATGTTATTCTTGACACTATTAGCAATACATTTAAGATGAAATATTCCAAAGTATAACCTCAATTAAGCTGTTATTCCAAATGAGATTAGAAGTCTAAAAAAGATAAGTCGCACGTTATGGTGCTATAACCTCCTGAAAAATCTTACAAATTAATTGAGATTTTGACCAGGAGTACTTTCAAATATGCAGATTACGGCGGTACCGTTAACTCAAAATCAACTTATCTCGACTTAAGCACTTTTTCCTTTTTGCCACAGAAATAAAGAAACTTATACTAATCAAGAACTTAAATACACACACACAGCTTAAATGAATCAAATATATACAACTGGATACCAGCACGTCTACTCCGCTATTGTATATTCACGTCTCATACAACTAGCTGCGGTCGTATTGAGGTAATACCAATCTGTCTACTGCTCGTCACACACAAGACTCACTCTGCCGGCACTCACAGTTGATACAACAATAACGACTAGCTAGCTTTATTCTAGCACACTAATACACGACTATCAGCTGCGTTGTTAACTGCTTTCTTCACCCAAAACAACACGAGAGACTTCAATACAAACTGCCTTATAGACTCTAATTACAGATGATTTATTCAATTATCAGAATTACTTTAAAATTTTATTCCAAAAAAGTCTATAATAAAAGTCTCATAACATAAAAAACAGTAATACCACAACCTTTTACTGTCTTCTTTTTTACTTACTGTATATTTTATAAAATAAATTTCTGTTTTTGTTCCACTGTGTATCGTTTTATTTGTATAAAAATTGTTATATCTTTATTTGATTCCCAAAAAAAAAAAAAAAAAAAAAAAACTTTAAGCAGCGTAGGCTATCAAACTTTATAATACAATAAAAAAAATTTAATATTCATACTGGTAGAAAAAAGGTAAAGCTTTAAAAGAGTAAAACATAAAAATGAAATATCGTTAAAAAAAATAATAACAGCAAAACTTTTAAGAAGTACACAGAAAGAAAATATCTTTATATCTCTCCACGTTTTGTACCTAGAAAATAAAAATTTTTATTTATAACTCTAACTAACTTAAAAAAATTATTTTATTATCTACAGCATTCTCTCTTTCACTTCCAGTCTATTTTATGAGAAGTGTTAAAATAAATTCATTTACACAATAAACTAAACAAAATTCCACTAAATTTAAATGTTAATAAATTTTTATATTTATAACTTATTCTCTATTAAATAGATCACTTTGCGGCATTTGTTTGTTTGCCTTAACCATCAGTTTGCCACCATGTTTTCATGTACTTAAAACAGAATATATATATATATATATATATATATATATATATATATATATATATATATATATATATATATTTATCTCGTACAAAATTATACAGAGTCATACAATTTTATTGTCAAGTTAAATAACAATAAAAACATCAAGAGTAATAGAACATTTTCTATGTACTTGCAACAAATATTTGGTTGCATTCATGCATAAAGTTGTACCAAATAAAAATATATTTTTCTTAAGAACTCGACATGCATGTATTTATGTTGATAGTTACAAGAAAAAATAAAAAATAAATAAAGAAACAGAACCACATACTGGTGGTTTATGTAAACATCACATCATAGAGAATATTAGAAACTGAAAGATACAAAGCAACAACTGAATAAATATAGAGAGATACATATGAGTAAATATTTAAGTTTAACTAAAAGATGAACAGAAGACAGGACTCTTTTTCAAGTAAATCTGTAATATGCACAAACAAGTTACGAGGTATGATTGTAAGAGAAAAAAAAGCATACAGATTTATTGGCATTGTTACTTGGTTATAATATACTCAAGCATAGATGCGGACCCGAAGCTTTAAGCCGAGATACCGCTATCGCCACGATGCAGCGATTTTCGTAGGCTCACTGCAATAAAGTCAAGAGTAATAAAACAAAATAGACTTATTTCGCAATTAATTCCAAAATAAGTATATATGGCTTAACTAAAAATACAGTGTGTTGCAATTATACCAATGAGTTGAAAAAAAGGCTAATTTACCTCAATAATTATAAACTTATTCCACTGTGTCGACGAAAATCGGTAAATTGTGCTGATAGTGGGATCTCGGATTTATAAGCAGAGTTTAACAAAAACTATTTTTAAAATATCGGGTGTTTTTTTTAGAGGTATAGAACTTCGAATTGAAATAAAACACAAGAAAATCGTTTCAATGTCCATCAATTTGGCTTTATTGGAAGGATAATTTTATGCCATTTTTGTTTAAATATGATTTTGGGCAATGCCACTTCTACAGGTCCAATTTTCAACCACTTTTTCGAGCATATGGGGCCGTATGTTGGCAATAACGCCACGAATGTTGGCTTCCAAGTCCCCTAACGTTTCTGGTTTGTTGGCGTAGATGAGCGACTTCACATATCCCCAAAGAAAATAATCCAATGGTGTCAAATCACACGATCTTGGTGGCCAATTGACAGGTCCATTCCGCGAAATTATGCGCTCATCGAATGTTTCCTTCAATAAATCGATTGTGACGTGCGATGTGTGGCATGTAGCGCCGTCTTGTTGGAACCACAACTCATCCACATTCATGCCATCCAATTCGGGAACAAAATAGTCGGTTAGTCGGCTCCAATTGCTGTGCACGGTGGCGAATCGATTTATTCGGGTCCTCTTCAACACTTTGCTCTACAGCGGCAATTGTTTCTTCGGTGCGCACTGTTCGACGTCTCTGCGGATGCGTATTATCACATAGAGTAAACGTAGTGCGAAAGCGATCCATGGTTAACCGAATTAATTGCTCTGATGGACGATTATGTCGATCATAAAATGGACGGAGCTTGCGGTTAACTTCGCGAACTGAACCAATATTTTCGAAATAAATTTGCACGATTTGCAAGCGTTGTTCTTTTGTCAACCTGTTTATGATGAAATGGCAAACCAAACTAAATATTCATCACTTGACAGCTGACAAAATAGCCGCCAGTTAAAAAAGTGATGCTAACTTAAAGTTCTATACCTCAATAAAAAACACCCTTTATTTTCATACTAGCTACACCCGGTGTGGTTCGCTACCCCCATTGTCTTTTCAATTTCATTTATATTGATTTGAAAGTGTTGCGCATTGGTGGTGCAATATGAAAATTGGATTTTGCCACGCCCCTCCGCCCACAGACCGAAAATTAAAAATCAGACTTCACAGTGTCACCCGCCTGAATATTCTGAAGATTACCTGAAAATCGGTCCAGCCGTTTTTGAGTCCATACGTTACATACATACATCCTGTTTTATATGTATATGTTACAGCGCATAGAGAAAGGGACCTAAGGGTAAAAAAAATAATTTTTAAATTTTTTTTTTTTTTTTTGATGTGGACAACATCTGAGCATCAAATGAGACCGATCCCATGCCCCAAAAGTGTTCCCTCCCAGGGATATGCGCGTTTTATGATGTGATGGTACACCAAAGATACACGTATTTAAATCTTTAAAATGGCTCTCCTGAACAAAACCGGGTTTTACCCTTAGGTCCCTTTCTATTTTGCGCGTCACATATATAGACATATTAAACATTTTATAACAGCTTTCTTTAGCATTAAAACTGAAGTGCTTTGAAATGTCTACTTAAGAATTTTTTTTTAACAATTATTGTTATTAAAAATTAAAAAAAATTTTTCTTCAGCCCACAGAATTTATATCCTTAAAAATTTGTTTCCTTTTTGCTCAAATACTCACAAATTCACAGAAAAGAAATATATTATCAAATAACTTTTAAACAAACGTTTGAATATAAACATTGACCAAACCCGTATTGTTCAAAGCATTTTAAGTTTATTGATCACAAAACCTCTACACAAAAGGATGGAGGCAGAACGAAACAATTTTTTATCTCTGCCACAAAAACAAAAAAAGATTTATTTTATTGGATTTTGTTGGGTAGCAAGCAAATGTGTAAGTACATACATACTCGTATATTAAATTGTTAAGGCAAGTGTATTTTCAAATATCCGTATTGAGCAAAGGAAAAAGTTATTTCTTGGAGCTTTTTAATCTTTTTGTAATTTAAAATTGTAATTTTATTAGACTTACGTCCCTTTTCACAATGTATGATTAAGAGTCAATGTGAACTTTAACTGACAGTTCTTTATATAAAACTTCCCGTTAAAGTCCCTGTTAGTTTTTAATTGCACATTGTGAAAAGAGCCATTGAAGTAAAAATCAATTAGCATGATTTCTGTTCCAATGAAATAATATCTTTTAAAGCAATTTTAATACCTGCTTAATGGTGCTTATGAGTTTCTACTAAACTAAAGAATATTGCAACATTTTTTCTTTAATCTAGTACAAAATCGTCGTAGTCGTAGTCGAAAAACAATGCCCAATATCTCAACTGTGAGAGACATTCAAGGCTTTGTAAAGCTTATCCTAAACTTGTATTAAGAAGTTAATGTTAAATTTTACAGGTTGTTAGTTATTTGAGAATTTCTTCTTTTGGGATTTATTTGGGTCTAGTTAGGAAGATAAGTAAATATAATTTTACATAGAAATATTATGTTGCTCAGTGCTAAACTAATCTAAGATCCTGCTAAACAGAGTTTTATTTTTCATTACATCTCCTTATACACTGCTAATATTTTTTGCGTCGAGGAAGAAAAACATCATTTCCTAAGTGAGAGCAGAGTAGTGAGAGTGCAATGTCTGTGAAATTGGATTTTAAAATTTGTAATCCTAGACACAAACCGCCGTATTTAACACAGCTCTGTTACCAAAAGAACATACCTCTGTTAAATAATATAAATTGTTTTTTTTGCACATAAAACTTTAAAAAAATAAACCAGCTTTAAAAATAAGCACTAAAAAGTTAAAATTAATTAAATTTAATTAATTTAAAAAAAGTTAAATAAAAAATTTGTGTTTATCTTATCTATAATTCTATTTCAAGTCGTTGCTTATCAGTTTCGCCTATTCTATATTTACTAAGATGTATACATTTAGTTGTCATTGTTTTTGTCACTGAGTTTTAATATCATTATAAGCAACAGATATAAAAATATTTAATTTAACTAAATGTAATAGTGTTTTCACACTGAAAGTTAAAACCTGGTTTTAACGTTAAAACCATAAACAGCTGATTTTGCTTTCACACTGCAAGTTTGTTAAATTCAGTTCTTAACTCACAAGCTGTCTAGTAATTTTACTCAAAATAAAATAAATCTCCTGCCGAAATGCGCGTATTTGTTGTTGCATTTTTTCTGCTTTTTAATAACACTTATTGGACATACTGTTCAACTGTTTTTGTTTGTATGAAAAATTGAAATATTTCACAATGCGCTTTAAAATAAAAATTATTTTATATTTTGTAAATAAAATTTTTTTAAATTATGGAACTTCATATACAGAATGATGAAGTGCTTGGAAATATTGTTAATAATATAAAAATGCACAAATACATTATAAGATAAACCTTTTTTATAGGCAGATGAATGTCAGTTATATTGTCTATTTTCACTTTCCACAGTTCAATTTAAAATATTTTCGTTGTTTTCCTTCCAAAAAACTCTTTTTTTCCATAATTTTTTGACTATTGTTGCTCCTGCACTAGTTTTTAAGTTGAAAAATTTTCAGGCGCCATCTATTGTTATTAACTGGCATATCATTACCAGCTGCTGTCGGTGATTTCAACTTGGTAGTACTGAATTTATCACAGCGAAAACAAGGTTGCATTTCATAAAACCAACTTAAAACCAATTCAAAAATGGTTTTAATTTGGTTTTAGCAAAAACAATTTGTATGGTAAAACCAGGTTTTAACAGTTGATTTTAACGTTAAAATCAACTTTTATTAAAACCATGTCAGTGTGAAAACACTACAAGACTTAAAGGACTTATTTTTCAAGACAGCTTAATTTTTTTTTAGTTTTAATTGAAATTTTTTAGTGAAAAGATTATATTTTTAGGAGTGTGTTCACACGGCAAATATTATTGTTCACTCTTTTTTCTAAATTCAACACCGCGTCACTTTTAGAGCATGTCAAGTTTAAAAAAAATGTTTAAGTACAAGCACGTGACACATAATATTAGTCTTTAATGGGCACGCCTCCGCCTATTTCTTCAATTAGAAAATTATGTTATTCTAAACTTTCATGGGCGTATCTCCGCCCACTTTTTTGAACCCAAAATTAAGTATTTTTTAAGGCCAAGTTTCGCTAAAGTCCATAAAGTAGAATCTTGTAATATATAACATTAAATTTTAAAGGGTGTGGCCCTATCCACTTTTTTGAAAAGAAAAAATTATCTTTTCAACAGCTAAAATTTTGTGCCAAGCTTCGTAAAAATGGTTTAAGCAGAAGTACGTGAAAAATCATATTAAAATTTAAAAGGCGTGATTCCGCCCACTTTTTTGAATGCTATATTGTGTATTTTTCAGAGTTTAGGATGTGTGGCGGGTCAAATAAAAGTACGTTAAGTATAACATACTATATAAGGTTTTAATGGGCATAAATCCGCCCCTTTTTTAAATTTCAATATAGTGCCTTTACGGGAAATCAATGTTGTATGCTTAGTTACGTAAAAATCGATTAGGTGAAAGCACCTGAAATATGATATAAAATACTAATGGGGGTAGTCCTGCCCACTTTTTGAATGCAAGATTATGTCTTTTTGAGAGTTCAAAATGTGCGACAAGTTTCGTAAAAATTTATTAATTACAAGCACGTGATATATAATATTAAAATTTAATAGGCATGACCCGCCCACTTTATGAATGAAACGATATGTCTTCTTTTGAGTTAAAAGTGTGTGAAAAGTTATTGTTTCATTACAAGAGTCTAATGTGTTGGGTAAGTTACCTAGCAATCGAATAGATAAAATATGATAAAATAAAAATCGGTCTAATATACAGACGAATTGACACTCTCCTCTTTTTTTTGAAAACGGTTAAATACAGACCTCTGTTAAATAATAAAGACTATAGTTTTTCTAACAAGGAATTTTTAACAAGGAATTTTAACCAAATGAACTACGAAGCTTAAGCCGAATATTTCTTTTATTTAAATATAAAATTTAATACTTTCAAGGACGCGTTAAGTATATATCTTACCTCACAGTTTTAATATGGATTTAGTCTCTATTTTATATTTAATAGAAATTAGTACAAAATAATATGTTGAAGGAGACATAAAATTCTATTTTTGTACAAATTTACAGCACAATTTCCAATTCAATTCATTCATTTATTTATTTCAATTCAATTTATTTATTTCAATTCATTTTTGTAGAAATTGGGCGATTCTATTCTGACGGGTGCAACATTTAGACGCTTTAAACGCCTTTTACTAATAGAAAGAAACACATTTTCAATTAATTTATTCTAGAAGGGTTTTTCATATACTATTGTTATCTATTTACAATAATTTATATGAAACGCTCAAATAGCCACGAGAGAGCTTTAAAGTGCATGATGGGTGCAACCAAATTAGCCCACTTTCATAAGATCATACCACAAACAGACAAAACTCTGTTAATTTTTAAACTTTTATTGTATTATTCTTTTTTATTGCTAAAGACGAGATATCAGACGATGATTATCAAATTAAACATCTTTAAACTATGACGGGTGCAAATCTATGAATCTTAATGCTTTGAAGTGCATAACAAATTTATATTTTTAAATAAAGCTTAAAAGTTTACGTTTAAAAAAATTATATTATTATAAAATATGGATATTTTACTTTAAATTGGCATCAAAAAAAGTATCAAAAAATTATTTGAAAATTAATGTTAAAAGTTGTCTTAAATAGAATCGCCCAATTGCAACATATATCAATAATAATTTAATATGTTAACGAGTCCTAAGTAAGTGGTCCTTAATACAGTCGACTCCGATTTATTGGAAATAACCAAACCCCCATTTTTTCAGTTATCCGTTTTTTCTCTAAAACGTAGTTCGGATTACTGAAATTTGTTGCAGTTAAGCGTGCTGCTCAAAATCAGTAAAACGATATGTCTAGCCACTTGCATTGACAATATAATAGAAAAATACAATAAAGTACGCAAGAGCGAGAAGGACAAATATATTTCGCCAATTAATCTTTTAACGGAAAAAACATGCACAATTTTTACAGCCTTAAGTTATGCAATCGATTTCTAATAAATAAATTTGGCATTCTTAATTTTTTCACTAAATCGAAGTAAGTTTCATACAAAACGTAGTTGTGGGCTTGCTTTTGGTTTTCAAAAATACGATATTTTCAGTAAAGCGATGTTTCGCTAAAGCGAATTGAATAAGACTAGCTGCGCTTAAAATCAGTACGGGGATTTGTATCGCATTCAATAATCCGATTTTTTTTCAATAAAGCGCGTTGCCCTAAAAATTGGCACTCACAAAAGTTCTGGCTTAAAAAGAGTGCTGGACCTTTAGCTTCCACCTTATCCTGTGCTAGAAGCGGGTAATAATAATTATATCAGGCAATGTTGCTCCTTACTAAATTTAACTCAAACCTTATATTCGGCATCTTATTGTAGCTGCTATTTGAACCATATTTATAATAACAATAATAAAGATAAAACAACACAAAAATCGAACATTCCTTTCAGTAATTTAAATGTTGCATTATAGAAAAATAAAAAAAAAATAAACCGAACCAACCAAACCAAGCTAAAAGGAAGTAAACAAAAAAAAAATTCTTTAAGTTTCACAAAAAAAAATTAAATATACATACTATGTATGTATATATATAATTTTTTTTTTTAAACAAGTTTATTTGTCTTGATGGCCAAGTTGGTAAAACTGAACTCGTCTACCCAAACAATGCCATAACTCCAAAAATGGAATTGTCAAGTTTATGATACATAATTAGTCCTTCATATTTTGTAAAAATTTCATATAAATATCTTGTTAACTCAACTCTAGAAAGCAAAATAAAATTTCCTTTTTCCATCAAATTTTGTGTAAATTAAGAACTTTCAATTCGTTTTCTGGAAAACTCTTTTTTTCGAGTTATGATGTTGTTTGAGTAAATGAACGATCTGTTAAGCAAAATAAAATTCAACTTATACACCAGCATTACGCACATACTTTCATTCTAAGGCTTCTACAGGTAAACAGCCAAGAGTAGACGCACACACACACACACACATACATGCAGCCTGTATATGGAAGCTGCAAGTTACAAAGCACAAGCTTATACACACACACACACACATACACCCAAACATATCTGCATTCAAGCAAAAACAAATGTTAACAACAGGGAAGTGTATGTGCACGCAAACACATGCACACACAAACACATTATTCTATCATTGTTGCTTCAGGGACTTAAATACTTTTTAGTGAAGTTTCTTGCAGTTTGCCTGTGTGTGTTTATTTGCCTACGAATGTGTGTGTGTGTGCATATGTGTGTAAATAAATTTTAAAGCATATGTTTTTTACATGCGTTGAGTTGTGAGTTTATTTTACTTTATTGAAAATTCCTTGTTGCTTTAAAAAAAAAAATAGAGAAACGTGTGCATTTGTATGTGTGTGTGTTAGTGTGCATAATTTTTTTATTACTCATTGTAGTTGTTATTATTTCCTTTTTATACTTTCTTAATCGTTTGCTACTTGTTTTCTATAACCAGAAGATAGTTTTATTTTTGCTAACCAGAAAACAGAGTATTTTAAAAATACTGCATACTTGCGTACATACATAATTTTTTTGGCAAACATCTATTTGTATTACTTCTGCTAAGATTTATGTTGGTTTATTTGAGCTGTTTATTTAATTTTAGGAATCCTTTTTTGCTTTTAAATGCAATTAAATATATATTTTGTTTTTTGGTTTATTAAAAGGGTTGTTTTAAATCAGCTAAAGCGGCCCATACACTACAACAGCATGCACGCACAATCAAGCAATTGAGCAGTCATGCTCGAACCACACAACATAACAGCAAGCTGGTACAATATTCATTTCTTACAAAATTTCGGGAAGGGTGGTTATGAATACTGACACATATTCTGTTGCAATTGTTTGTTGGTATGTTGTTAAAATTAGCAGCTATGTATAACTAAAGATCTAAAATTCTATTTACCATTGAAACAAATTATATTTCAACAAATTATATTACTTAAATGCATGTTTGCTCCATGACAACTTTGCTCAACTGAGCTAATTTCATCATATACAACACCAGCGAGCTGGTACCATCAGCAAAATATCAAACTCTACTTGACATCGCTACAGCAAACCGTACAATCGCACAAAATGCCCATACAGGACCAAACCGCGCATGCATGCTGTTGTAGTGTATAGGCCCCTTAAGTCCAAGCCATATGCACAATGTGCAAACTTTTACAAAAGAGCTTTTCTGCTTTCACACCGACTACACAGAAAAAACTAAATTTCATTTTCAGTAACCAAATTCGTTGAATCAGTAAATATTTTATTTGAATGCGGTCCTACAAATAATTTTGTAAATTCTAATAAAAATTTTGTAAAAGTTTAAATTAATGAGAGTTCGGCTGAGAGAAAATGTTATTTCAGAGTGTTGGTGATTATCTTGCTTGTTGATAGGAACAACGTGCTGTTGTGCGGTTGTTGTTGTTTATTTTGATTGATCGTGTTGTATACATGTAAATGCCGAAAAGTAGCCAACAAACGTCGTGGCCTGTTTCTTCTCTACACAGTTTTTTGGTACAAATTAATTTAATGGAACAGTACAGAATATTTACTGAAACTAAGTTTGATTTCAAACAAATATTTGTTTAAAAATTTTTTGGGTATAATTTTTTCTGTGTAGAGTACAACAGTCACAACAACAACATACCCGACAACAATGCTTGATCTTACTTTGCAAAGAAACAAGAACCTATTTAAGAGCTTTCAAAGCTGCTTACTTCAAATGAAAATATCAGTGTATAAGTGTTTGGACGTGGCAATTTTAAATAATAAGAAAACTAACAACTAAGGGCATCTGCTAATAATTTACGATAAGAAGATAAGAATAAATGGTGATGAAAAATTTAATAATTTTCGAAAATTTGTTATAAAAAAATTTTTTAAGACCACTAAAAAGCCTTTTGAGAGAACAAGTGTATAAAATTTTTTAATTTTTCTATTTATTTCACTAATAAAAATGTTTAAACAAATAAATAATTTATTTTAATTGGGAAATGCACCATTTCAATAAAGATTAAAATGTTTGACAAACTTTTCCCCACAACTGTAATGACAGGCACTTAATTGTTCTTTCCCTGAATTTTTCTATTGCATTTTGAAAAAAAATGCAATTCTTAACAATATCTCTGTTTTATCTCTGAAAATATTTCAGTATTTTCATAGACTTAAGACTTTAGAAAACTCAAGAGAAAGAGCATTAAATTTGCTGATCTTTGTTTGGCAGATAGATTTGGTCTATGAAATTACATGGCGTTTAGATCTATGGCACTCAGGGAAAATCATACAAATTCTGATAATATATTTTAATAACCAATGCTATTCAAAATGGAATAGAATCACTTACCTATTGGTTTTAAATATGGTTGCTTTGCTAAATATCAGCATACGATTTTAAAGTCAAGACGCCAGTATAAATTGACGGTCCCATTCAAAAACATGCTAAAGCGACATAAGATGCTATGCTGGGAATAGTAAAGGGTGTTCCAACAAGAACGCAAGATTTAAATTTTAAATAAAACACAGATATTAAAAAAAAAAATCGTGAAACTTTATTATATCGTAAAGAAGACAAAATGAGGTTATATGTGGAACAACAAATCGGGCAGATGGCCGCCGCGGCTTTGCTGGCACACACGCGATCTTTTAATGAAATTTTCAATGGCCGTTTTGCATAAATGCTGTAGTATTTCATTAATGCAGCGTCCAATTTCCTCTTTTAAGGCTTGAGTCATCGTAAGCTTATTCGCGTAAACCATCGACTTCAAAAAACCCCAACGAAAAGAGTCTAATGGTGTTAAATCGCACGATCTAGGCGGCCAATTCTGGTCTCCACAACGCAAAATAACACGACCGGGAAATGACTGATGCAGCAATTGAATTGTTTCTCTGGCTGTATGGTATGTGGCGCCGTTTTGTTGAAACCACATACCCTCCACATTCATTTCTTCAATTCTAGGCACGAAAAAACTGGTTATCATTTCACGATACCGAATACCATTGACTGTTTGCGCTTGACCTGCGTTTGAGCGACATCATCACGTACAGCTGCGACATTTTCGGTCGATCGACCTGGTCGAAGGCGCGTTGTTGTCTTTACATCACTAACAGGCCCGGTTTCGGCAAATTTACCCATTAATGTCTTTACAGTTGACTCTTTTGGAGCATTATTGTGACCCCAAATTGAACTGTAGCCGCAAAACTTTCACCATTTTGGTAAAACAATTTCACAATGAGAATGCGTTGTTCATTCGTGTAGCGCTCCATTTTTACTAACCCCATACCTTCTACTAGCAAACAATAATAATTGTTTAAATGTCAAACAATGACACTTCAAATGGCGCCAAATTTAAATCTTGCGTTCTTGTTGGGACACCCTTTATTTCTGAATTCATCGTTTATTAACTTATATTCTGTAAAATTTTGATACTAATTGGACTGTTCTATCAAAAGTTATGAGCAAATTATGTTGGCATCATTTAACGATTTTAAAAAACTTTAACTTTTAATTTTGTTTGGAATTAAGTAGTCAAAAAAAATTGAATTAAATAATTCTCCAAACTATAACGTGCTGTACATACTAATATGACCATTTTAGGTGAGAAAGGACCTTACTTAGAGTACTAAGTAATAGATTTGTGATTTTAAGTAAATTTTAACTATGATTTACGAAAAAAATTTTTTATTTAGTTCAAATAAACTCAAAAAATTCTATTGCAATTATTATATGATTACAAAAACTCTCTAGTTTCTATCTCACAACATTTCCGAGATATCATCAACAAACTTTTAAGGCGTTTATCTCAAAACTGGCTTTTTTGACTTAGCATGTTGTAGAATGGAGCCGTTGATATGTTATATTTTTTCCATAGAATTAAGTTTCCATAAACAGATTAATATAAAATGTGTTAATTAAATGCTTTCTACAAAAAAGTTTTATTGCTTTGTGAAAATATTCACAAATAAACAATCAATCTTTTAACATTTAAGCTTTAACAAATGACTCTTAACTTGCTAAGACCTCAAATTTGCAATGATTAAAGGCCTTCCTCAGCTTTCAGCAGTCTAATAATATAAATTTGTTTCTTTTGATATTCAAAGGAAGCAGTTTGCCTTAAAAATTGTCAAATGTCAAGAGAAAAGAAATTTGTGATATACAGTCACAAGTATTCTTTAAAATATATACTTTTCAGTAAATTAAAATCATTTGTAAATAGTGAAATTACAAAAAACCTGTTTCAAATGAATTTTACCACAAACGTTTTTAATATAGTGTATATTTTTAACGCAACGATATAAATAAATTATTAGCAATTGTTTGCTCTTGTCAAAAAATGTGTGTAAGCTTGGCCCATTCCTAAAGTATGCAATAGAATTGTAGATACAAACCCATTGCCAATACCTTTCATTTAATATTTATTGCTGACAATCATAACAACACAAATACAAACAAATATATACAAACACACACACACACACACACAGTTGTAGCAATTTATAATTATACAATCTCATTTATTTCTTGTATGTTTATTAATAACGACGAAAGCAATAAATTGACTATAATTGTATTTTGGTCTATATAACTTTTCAAAATTTTCCATAATTTCTAGTAATTGCCAAGCAATTAAATTTATATTTTAAATGTCATTATTTTTATATTACACTATTATTATTGTTTTTGCACGGGCACACAAGTCATAATATTTTTCGAATTAATCTAAATGTTAGCAGGATTTTACGACACGCTGAGTAAAAATAAAAATAAAAAACTTTAGCAATTAATTTGACCGCAAAATAATAGAAATAAAGATTTCAACAAGAGCTCTAAAAAATTTATAAATAATAATTAGTAATAAAAGAGTTTTTCATGTAAAAAATTCTTATTTAGTTTCTTGCAGTCAATGAGTTATATGTGGCTGCTTGCATTGCCAGTGGGTAATAAAAAGGTTGATTATTATTATGTATGGGTTTTGTTTAATGAATGTAATCAATGTTATTTGTAAATTTTATATGTTAAGTTTTTTATAAGAAAATTTGATATATTTTTAAGTGCTTTAGTGATATCATTTTGTTCAGGCAGAGAGATTTTTATCTGTTTAAAATTCCTTTCAGTTTGAAGGATAATTTTATTAATGCGTATAAGTTTATTTTTGTACTTGATTTTTATTAATAATAAACTGTAGAAATGATTTGCTCAAAGGAAAGTTCAAGTGATGAAGGTATAGACTCTTGTCACTGAACTAGAATGGTTTCAATTAATACTAATGCTAATGTAACATAAGAGCTCACAGCGTCAATACGCCTCATTGACACTAGAGGCGCTGCAACATTGCTTTATTAAAGACGTGCAAAAAGCAGAGTTGTTGACGAAGCTTTCCTCTATCTTTTCCTTCACCACTTGTCTTCTTTGTCACTATCCCTTTCCTTAAGAAGGTAACACTGAATAATAGTAGCATGCATTAATTGCCTGAAAGTATTTTCTCTTTCGAAAAAAAAATTAATAAGCTTGTTCAATTCACAAGCTGAACTTTTCATAAAAAAAGTCTACCAAAAACCGCCTACATCTCACAGCATATGTGCGGTTGTTTCTCCTAATGAAAAAATTTAACAACTGAAAAATGGCCTAAAAGATACAAACATTTGGTCTATCGCTGCTGCTCTGTCAGGCTCAAATGAATGCCAACTGTCCTTAGCACGATTATAACAAGTCCTTATTTAAGGGCGGTCTTTATAAACTAGTTAGTAATTAAATTTTATCAACAGCAAGAAAATAGAAAAAAGACACACAGTTGATTTCCTGTTAGCCCTTAGCATCGAATACAAGCTCGTATGTGCAATAAGTATAAAAAAAGATTTAATAACAACACTAGAAATACACATAAACATACATTTTATTGGCCTAGAGTATAAACCTGCTAACTCACTTTCAGCAAATTTTACAGGAGAGACAAAAAACAGTTAAAATTTCTAAAAATAGTTTCAGAAATTAGCATGACACACAAAGTTTTTCCGATGTGTAGAGTTTCAACTTAAAAAAATAATATTTTAGCTTGTTGATGTGGCGTCTCGTTCTCTTTTGAATATATACAGTAAAATATTATATGTTATGATAAAATAGACTTAGCAGGTTTACACTCTAAGCCAACGATATATCATTTACTCTGTCTTAATAATAATAAAAAAATATTATTTCCCATTGAATAAGTTGGCAGCGAAAACCCATCAAAAGCAACAATCAGCAAATGCAACCAACAATCACAACATCGCACTGTATTTATGCTTTCAATTTAAAATATTGATTTCAATAAAAATCCAAAATAGAAAATAAAATCACATTAAAAATTGAGTTGTATATTGAATGATTTTTATTTTTTTTTGTGGCATTTATGCTCATGCATGCATGCACCACAAAATATTTAGTTGTGTGCAGATTATTTACACACGTGCAAAAGCAAAATTGCATTGAAATGCAATAAAAAAATTGGGAATGCCAAAACATTAAAAAAAAAATTCGTTTACGCAGTTATAGCGAAATCATAAAGCAATGGGTGGAACGAATGGAAACGGAACGGAAATTAATAAATGTTTTTTTTCATTCCTTATTGCAAAAAGATTTTTATTTCTTTTTCTTTTTTGTCCAAAAGGAGTCATTTGAATTGAGTATTTTAATGAAATAAAAATCTTATATATTTTTTTTTCAATCAGAGAATATACAGCATATGCAAATAAGCTTTGCAAGTAGTGAGCTTAAATTATTTACAAACAATGAACATTTCAAGTTATAAAAAAAAAATTCCCTACCATTAGGCCAAGTGAAAAACCATGTAACTCTATAAAATATTAATATTTATATCATTCTTATTCTTAAAGACACGAAGGTTAAATTGATTTTTCGTTTTTGAAATCTCTTGCCCCTAATTGAAGGTTAATAAATGGAACAAGAAATCGTCCATTTCGAATAATATACTTTGAATATATATTTCATTCCATTTTGTTAAAGGAAACGTTCTTGGCAGCTTAATTTTGAAGAAACAAAATACATATACATCTATCCCTCGATTTACATGATAGATACGTTACTGAGAAAGTCGTGCAAATCGAAATTTTTAATTTTTATATGAAAAATCGTATAAATCGAAAATAAAGGCAGAATCGCTTAAAAAATTGATTTTATTCAAAAAACTATATATGTATTTCCACTTAGTTTTTTGAAATATCAAAAGCGTTTACTCAAAATACATAAAAATAAATCTTTATTCATTAAACAAAATAAATGCTATTCATAAAAGCAAAAACAATATTAAAAATATCAAAAGCGTTTACTCAAAATACATAAAAAATCGTGTAAAACGAGGTATTTCATAAATCTCTTAATTTACACGAAAACCAAAATAATCGTGTAAAAATAAAATTGTGTAAGAAAATTATCGTATAAATTGAGGGATAAGTGTACTTCCTATGGCCCATGAACTTAACCCTCTGCAACTGACATGCTCTAATTGTAACAATGTGACTGACATGGGGTCTGGCAGACCTCATTTTTAAACCGATTTCCCATGTTGAAGTTTTTGACTGGTGCTTTCTTGGCCTTATTTATGTACAACAGTAAATAGTTTTCAATCTAACATAGATTAAAAATTTCATATAAAAGACGTTTTTTCAAGGTACGGTTTATTTCATTTAGTTCTATAATAATAAAAAAAAATACTCTTCTCTTAAAAACAAAACAAAAACAATAATTCTTACAAATATTTAGGAACTTCTTTTTTGACCTTATAAAATGTTAATCAAATAAGTTTTGGTTTGATTTTTAGCTAAATCGTACGGTTAAATCAGTACATGTTCAGTTTTAAAAATTCAGTCTTAAAAATTACATTTTTCTTGGCAGTTTTCGCAGAGAGGATTGGAACACTGCAAGCAAATAGGTTTTTTAACAAGAACAGCAGTTGTAATTTGTTTTTCTTTGTAATTCAGATGGACATATATGACAAAGTTTTCTTCCACTGCCTGTCTCAGGCTGAATTTTTGGAGGTGGAGGAGGAAAATCTTTTCCCAAAACTCGACTGATGGTCATGCGCGATTCTCGTGGTAATCTTTCATTATATGCACGTGCTTTCATGTGATCTAGCACCATTTCACGAGCCATATTTAACAAAAATTGGCCTCTTCTCAATTTGGGGTCCATATTTTCACATGCTTGGTACGCAACGAAACAGTTGACACCTATCATATCCAGTATTCTATAAAAAATTGCCATCGGCCAACGACGAGTTTTGTGACTGCAGGAATATATCGAGCACTTTTTGTCGATCTCATCAACGCCTCCTTCTTTTTTATTGTAATCTACAATCATTAGTGGTTTGCCTGACGCAATGTCGGATTCCTGGTTGTGGTGTGTGGATGAAACTAAAAGTACTGCTTTATTTTTTTGGAACAAAGGATAATAATGTAAAGTCCTTAGTGAATGCGTAAAGTGAACTCGAAACTTCTCTTTCTTTGTTTGGCAAAAAATATGCAGGGATCTCCCTCTTATTTTTTTCAGTGTTCCAAGATAGGTTAGTTTCTTTTTTAGCAAAGCTTCCATTAGCGGAATGGAACTAAACCAATTGTTCGCTGTAATGTTACGGTTTGAGCCTTCAATAGCTTTCACAAGACGTAAGACTGATTGCGATGGCACCGATAATTTTTTCTCTTCTTCACTTAGTCCTATTCCATCAGAATTTTTCCCATAGTAGATATAAGCATTGTAGGTATAAAAAGTTCGTGCGTCACATAAAATCATGATCTTTACCCCATATTTAGCAGGTTTTTGTGGCATGTAGATTACAAATTTGCAACGACCTCTAAATGGAACCATCATCTCGTCGATGCTTATATAGGCGCCAGGGGAGTACTGAGCTTGAGAATTTAAGATGAACTTGTTAAATAAATTTGATATAGGAGCCAGCGGATCCTCCTTTAAACGTTCTTGTCTGGTCATAAGATCATCAAACCTCAAACAGTTGACTAAACATGAAAATCTATACTTAGGGCCAATTTCACCAATTTATTTAAATATCAATTCATATTTAAAAATAACTTTTCCATACAAAAATTAATCAAAATCGACATTTAAATATGAATTTATATTTAAATAGAGTTGGAGAAATTGGCCCTTAGACATAACGCAGCGAAATATTTCACGGCCTGTGCCATCAGTAGAAAATACTGTATTGCGATCAGAGTCGTTGCATTTAAACACCGACGAATAATATAACAGCCCTATGAATGCTCTCGTTTCAATCTCATTCGTGTCCATAAGTTCTGGCCGGCTTTTATTTTTGAACCGGCTCCTAAACATATTAAGCTTTTGGGTTGTATATATTTACTATCAAGTTTGAAATCATAGACTGATCAAAAAATTTTGTCCAAAGACCAACATAACTTTCAAATTTTGTGAAAGTTACAATGTTTGGTAGCCTTAGAATATTATGAGCTGGAACTCTAGAATGTCTTGGACCCTCCTGATCAGACCATACAAAGCCATTTTTACATTTGTAAAAATTCTCACCTATGGATTCCGTTTGAACTACCGCAAAGCTATTACCTTCCTCTTGAAATCCCGCTTCCAGAGAAATTTCGTCGTCCCCAAATATATATTGTTCTGCTTCAAAATCTGGATAATTTACAGCATCGTCGCCGCTGAAATCTTCGCCCTCTTCATCAATTTCTTCGAGCCACTCAGTTATTTGCTGTTCGCTGCTTTTAAAAGTTCCAGCTGATGTTCTCTTATGGGAAGTCATTTCCTCTGAGCTTACTGCCTGCAAAACTATAAGTGATAATAATAGTCAAAATACAATTGTATTGTCGTGAGCTCTGAGAGACAATATGTAGTTTTACGATATTACTGATGTGAGGTCTGCAAGAGCATATTGAATTTCACAATAAGACTGACGTGGTGGTCTGCTGTCTACTTACACTAATGCTCGTGCGTTGTCCAAGATTGCTCTTTTCACACTGAGCGACTTAGAAGCATGAATAGAAAAGGTAACGAGAGCGTAGAGATCGTAACTTGGAATTTTACAAAGTAACGCACGATTGTTTTCTTTGCGGGGTCTGTCAGACCACACGTCAGTTGCAGAGGTTTAATCAAACAATAAATTGTTTAGGTTTTAGCTAAAAAAAATTTAACTCAGGTCTAAGCAAAATATTGCTGCAAAACCTTGAGTTAAATTTCAGTATATTTTTAGCTCATTGATAGAAAGCCTTGAAAACATCAGCACACAGAAAAGTTTGAATTTAAAATCTACGTAAACAAGATTTTTCGCCAATAATTTGTAGTAATCTTCAAACAAAATTTTTAATCTTGAAATAACTTTTTTCAAAGTGATTTAACATTTACGTCCTGTTAAAATCAAAATGAAGAATCATGTTGAATCAAAGTTATTTCGAGTTTAGGCAATGCTAACTAGTTACTGTTAGAGCACGAAGAACAATGTTTAATCAAAGTTATTGAAAATTGAAACAAGATGAATTTAATTTTATCTAGTAGTTATATTTTATTAATTATTTATTTTAATTGAAATTAATTTGCTGGTGGTTAAGCATTATCTATATATTTCATTGGTGCTTAGCCAAATCAGTAATAGACTTCAAGCAAACCTCTTATATTATACACAGACTTTTAAAAACTATTTGAGAATTCGTGTGTTTGGCACAAACATCATAAAAATGTTTATTTGTATTTAATTGGCTTCCCCAGCCAAGATTTGAACTCGCAACTCATCGCGTAAAAGCCAACGCGCTTACCACTGCAGCCACACCAACTTTAAATATTCTTTAGATGCACATTAAATATATATCATCATGAATAAAATTTTAATTCAACATTATTTAATTGACCATTTAACACAAAATTTATTGTAAATGAAGATTTGTTTTAAAGTTCATGGCAGTTGACGATAATTTCTATCCATTCGCTGGAGTTAAAAAAAAATATTTTCCAGGTGTAGTAATAAGATTATTAAACAATAACCCAATAAGCGATTTTGCTTGAAATCAAGTGTATAACAATTGTTATTCAAGCCACATATTTAATTGTCAAGGGTTGAATTATGCTTAATTTACACTTTATTTCAATAGCATTCTCCAGTGAAATGGGAACTTGAATTAAATTCGAACATTTCAATTGTATTGAAATTCAGTTCAAGCCTTGAATTATACTGTTATTCAACCTTGTATTACAAGTATATTTCAAGCTTCAAAAACGATGCTTTTAAAATGGAAAGAAAAATGCAATCAAAAAGTTTTCTTACAATTATTTTCTGCATATATATCTTCAGTATTATTTTCACGATTTTAATCACCTTTTGTTTAAAAAAAATTACTTTTTATTTATATTTGATATTTTTCACCAAAATATCAATTTTTTTAAAAAAATAAATTACTTATTTGACAAGGTTTGAACATGTTGTATGTTGTTTGTTTTTTTATTTCAAAATATTTTCAAACTTGAATATTACTTGAAAAAATGTTTGAATTCAACTTTGTTTCCAGTTAAATTTCAAGTGCTTGAATTTTAATTTTTTGAGTGCTTATTGGGAAGAATGGACTATTGATGAAAATGGTAATTTGGAATTTTGAGCAAAATTAAAAAAAAAAAATATTAAATAATTTTATAAAAACATATGTTCGATTTTCCTCTTTAATTGGAACCAAAAAGTGAATATGTTAACTAATCAAGAACTAATTCCAGCTATAATTGAAGGACTTAATATTGCTCATGGGATTATATATCTTTAATTTAGATGTAAAAATCATCTAATTTGCAACCGAATTATAATATTTTTTTAATAAATTTATATACAAGCATATCAAGTGAATTTGAATTATCCTGAATAAATATCAAAGTCAACACTGAATGAATTTTACTCTGCATTGGAAAGAGAACTGTAAGTGCAGAGACTGCAGACGTACATAATACTAAATTTAGTTAATTAATTAGAAATACTACAAAAAGAAATTGAACATTAGTAGAAGCTAACAAATTCAATGTCTATAAAAAAAAGAAATAATCAAAAGAAATAAAAAATAAGAATCACAAGAGTTGTTTTTCTTCTTGTGTTATTTTCTTAAAAGAATAACGTTGGAAGCAAAAGTCAAACCATGCCAATCATATTTCATCATGTGCAAAATATTGTCTAATGCCAAAACAAAAGAAATAAAATGCATAGATAGATTGTTAACGTTTTAGTAGGAAAAAGAAGAATGAATGAAAGCTAAAATTGAAGGCTAAGGAGCAAGTATTTGTATAAAACTACTTCCGGAAAATAAAATATCTTAGCATTCGAAAAAAAACTATTTATTCTGAAAGAAATTTTAAAGCAAATGCACTATTTAGTTTAAACATTTTATAGACTTATACTAATACACACACACACGCACACACACAGACATACATACATATATTTGCCATTACACAAGCAGATGAGAATATTTGCAATTTACTTTTTATTTGTTGGCTTTGGCAGGCACGTGAACAGGAAGTTGTTGATATGAGAAACAGATGGAATAACAAGATTTAAAGATGAGTTTTATATGAATTATTATTAATTTTTTTTTTGCAAATATTTCTTGATTTCTATCAATAACTTCAACAATAATAAATAGTTTTAAAGTTAAAGAGATTTGCAACTGAAGTTTCTTTTTCTTAAAGTATTTAAATAAATATTTAAATTAAATTTAACTGGAATGAATTTAAATCAGGACTAATTTCTTAATCGCGCTTAAGTTCAGGGGGTCTACTCTGTAATTTCAAACGAAAGAAAATACTTTCAAATTTGTGTGTCAATTATATGCAAATTCGAAAGTATTTTCTTTCGTTTCGAATTATAGAGTAGACCTCCAGTATATTAAATTCTTAACGAAAAAAATATTTGTATTAATTAATGTGTCTTTCTTAAGAAAAAAAAAATTAATCGAGACTTAAAAATTTATTTTTATCAACAATAAAAAGTAAATATACAACTGTAGCTATAATTTTATTTAAAGGCTATTTGGGTATATAAACAATAATGAGTTTAATTTATCTATCTATAAAGTAAGTGAAAGCTACAAAAATAAAGCCTCAGTGGATTAAATACGGAAAACCAAACGATGTATTTTATTTTTATCTTATGCAAAGACTTTAAAAAGAGGTTTGTGACTATACAAAATGTGTGGTGTGTGTCTACTGATGGACTCCATGAAAAATCGCCCAAAACCAAATCGCCCAAAAATAAAAATGAAAAATAGCCCAACATTTTTCCATACACATTTTAAGTAATTTTTCATATGAAAAATCGCCCAAAAGAAAACGTTCTTACGCAGGAAAACTTTGCAAGGCTGAAAATATTTATTAGGCAGCGCCCTGTGGAGAAAATCCTTAAGCCCGGACTTAGGCCGGCAGTGCAAAAAAACGTTCTATTAGGCAGCGCCCTGTCGGGAAACACCATGCACCATGAAACACCATGAGCACTGCAAGAAAACGTTCTTAAGCAGGAAAACTTTTATTAGGCAGCGCCGTCTCGAGGAACGCTATGGTGAAGAAAATTCGGGAACGAACGAACATTATTTACGCTTCTCTATAACTTTTCTTTTTTCATTTTAATATAAAAATGAAATTACTATAATTTTAATTTTTTTCTGTTGTTTTTTAATTTTGCTCGATATTTCATTTTTTTGAACGATTTTTAATTTTTTTTTTGGGTGATTTTTAATATTGAAAATTTTGGGCGATTTTTATTTTGTTTTTTTTTTTTGGGTGATCTTTCATTTTAATTTTTGGGCGATTTGGTTTCGGGCGATTTTTCATGGAGCCTTACTGATAATTTGGTACAGCAACAATGAAATGCATATAGACAACGCTGAATCACCAGCAAATAAATTTCAAATTAAAATAATCTTCTGACAATATGTCGAATAATAAATTTTTTAAATACATTATTAATAATTTACATTTAATAATATTTTATTCATGAGAATTCATTTGAAAAATTTCTTCAAGGTTAAATAAGTGAAGTCCACCACAAACTAGAGGGCTGCGTAAACAGTCTTGAAATTTAAATACGTCTTGTTTTTAAATGTATTGTTGTAGCATGTATTATACTAAATTAATAATAAATGATGTCGTTTAATAAGCGAAGCACTATGGATGTATCGATGTACGTAAATAAGACTTTTTATAAGCGATGTCGCGAAGAATTGTTGTTCATATCACACACTCAAAAGAAGTAGTGTGGATGCGTATATGCTTGTTATTTTGCATATTGTACGTTTAAATGTGTATGTGTAAAATGAAGATGGTAAGCTATTATGTGTTTAAGGGTGATTTTTAAAACAAGCTCATACAAATAATATCAATGCATGTGTGCGTTTGTATGTGCACAGAAAAATAAAAGATCATACACACAACGCACCCATACGTATGAAGAAGCAAGCATCACAAATTTTTCTGTCACGAAGTGTTTTCTTCTTTACTCCTATATTCAATAACTGAAACAAATTTCTTGCAAACATTGTTGTTTAGCATTTGTTTTAGAAGATGTCGCTGTAGTAAAGCATTTAAAAAATACCTCATGTCTTAAAAGTTCTTCAAATTAGTCTTATGCAGGGGTCTAATGTATACATACATACAAAAATATCAATTTTAAAACAATTGAATTTTTTATAAATTTTTAATTTCTTATAACAATTTATTTTGTATACACAGGAAACAGCCTTCAAGTTAGAAAAGTTATGT
The DNA here is from genome assembly GCA_949987645.1 of Tachina grossa. Taxonomy (NCBI): domain Eukaryota; kingdom Metazoa; phylum Arthropoda; class Insecta; order Diptera; family Tachinidae; genus Tachina; species Tachina grossa. Next base: position 170,388,171 of record OX465275.1, read on the forward strand.
CATAAGTTTTAACGTGCCATCATTAAAACAAAAAATTATTTTTCCTATAAGTTTAAGATGTTTGCTTAATAACTTAATTTTGTTATTTAAGTAATACTTTGATAACATATAGATACAATTAACTTCCATTAATTCCAATACATTGATAAATACAATTACTAAATTCCAAAAGGGAAATAAAATGTGTTTGCAGACACATACATACTGCAACATTTTACACTCATTCTCTTAACAACAATCAAATACTCAATTGCTCATTTGACAGACTCGTTCATTAACTTTATTTCTTCTCATAAATAATCTGCTCTATAAACAGTAAATCTTTTATGCCTGTTTCATAAAACCAGGACCTTAGCAGGAGGTTTATCTAACAGGGTTTTGCGCAGGACATACAATTTGTCTATACGCTCTTTTTCTATATCTCTCTCTCACTCTCTAATTCTCTCAGCTTACGTTTTAATATAAACAATGAATTAAAGCATACATGCTAACAGGTCGCATTTTCTGTATTTGTTTTTATTTTCCTATTTTTTTTTCCTTTTTGCCTGCCATTTACTTATTATGATAATTCTTGTCTTTCCCATAATGGCAAGTCGCAAGTATAAAATGTTGCAAACATCATTGTATATATAGGGATAAACACACTTTTACTTACAGCAGGCAGGTATATAGAGTAAAAAAAAAAAAAAAAACATGGCACAGAAAATATGCTGTGCTCTACAAAAACAATATTTAAGTTGTTATAAAAGTTATTAAACATAAAAGGTAAATGGTATAATTAGGGTAGAAATTAAGGTCTAGTAACTTAATAATTCTAGAAAAAACAACAACAACAAAATTAAACAACAACCAGTGAATACAGCCCATACTTATACTGGTTGTAGAACGAGGCCAGTGCATTAAGTTTTTATTTAAAAACAGTGATTTTAAGGAGAAAATAGTTTAAGTGAAAGTCTTTTTGTGTTAAAGTTTAATTATTGAAATAGTATTACTAGGGTCCTGGCGAAAACACTTTTCTAGCACGAAATCAAGTTTTAAGTTTGGACTAATCCACTTTACTTATTAAATTTACAATAAGAAACTAAAAGACTTAAAAAAAATTTTAAATTTTTTAGTGCCAAGTTTATAATTATTTCTAGCTGCGTTCTAATGCCCAATTTAGCAAATATTAGTGTTCTTAATTCAAAATCTCGTCACTTTGAGACCTCAAGATGTGTGGCAATTTTCGTAAAAATGCGCCAGGTACAACCACATGATATATAATATTAATCTTTAATGGGCATGTCTCCGCCCACTATTTTTAATGAAGGATTATGTTTTTTAGCTCAGAGAAAGTGCTAATTTTCGTAAGAATCGGTAAAATTGAAGGATGTGTAATACAATATTAAGTTAAATTGGCCGTTGAGTAGGTTTCGTGGCAATTGAAAAAGTAAAATATGATAACATCAAGTAAAGAAATGACTGGAAACGAACAAGAACAAGTTGAACAAAAATCAGCAAATGAGCTGAAATAAGCATAATTATTAAAGAACAAAAAACAATGGCAATACTATTTAAATTGGATATGGTGAAATTGAGCTTTCGTTAAAAAAATTATAGAAAATATTAATGCGAAGAATCATAATAATTCTCGTATTTCATTTGATTTGTATGTATGCGATCCCTGCAAAGCACCATTTAAAATATCTTTCAAGATATGAGGGAGTCTTCTAAAAAAAACACTAGACAACACTTTTTGCAAGCATTTGTTTCAGTTATTGTAGGTATTAGAAATAAAGTAGAGAATACTTAGTGACGAAAGAATTTGTGCTGCTTGCTTCTTTCTACGCGTGGACTCGTATAGAAACGACATGAATGTGCACACACACACACGCACTTTATGTGTATGCTCTTTTATTTTTCTGAGCGCTTGCCTTAAAAAATCACCCTTAAACACATAAAAAAAATATACCTTAAACACAAACATAATAGCTTACCATCTACATCTGAACACACTACTTCTTTGCATTCTTTGTACGCACTCATAAACAGCCATGCCAACTATTTATAACCCAAACGCTCTACTACCCTTCTCAAAACGTGCTAGAACACGCTAAGTTGCAGCATTGTCAAATATTTATAACAAAAACGCGCTATTTTCTACGCGCTAAATTAAATTTCAATAAAAGTCGCTGTATGTATGTAGTAGTACTCGTATATACAATTAATTTTTCAGATTTTGCAATATTGCTTCCTTGACATTATATTTTAATTAACTAAAATCATTAATTAACAGAATCAGAAACGCCTTCCAAATAATCGAAATGCTTAGTTTTTACTTTTAATTTATTTCTAAAACTTTGTAACAACATATAAGTTGTCGAATAGTTTTGAGATTTAAATGCTGTTAGTACTTCAGCTATAATAGATACTTTGTAAGTTATGTACATTTTTTGGATCATTGTACACAGAGAAAACAGATTCGTTGTGACAACCGAATTTGTTGCCAATTGAATTTTGGCGGTTGCAGCAACTATCATAGAATTCGGCTATAGCGACTGAAATTTTCTTGTGGTACCACTATATTTTAATTATAACCCTCAACCCAATAGTTGCAGCAACAGAAAAAATTGGTTGACAGTATGGAATTTGAAATAAATGTTATTCTTGCTACCGAAAATTTGGTTAATATAATTAAAACAATATCATAACTGGTACCTGTAAAAAAAAATTGGCCTTCCTTGCTGAAATAAAAATAAACAATAAACGGAAATAAAAATACACAATTTAAGAAATTTATTATTTGACATATTGTCGTAAGTTTATTTTAATTGAAATTTATTTCCTAATGGTGAGGCATGTCTACATACATTTCTTCAAGCACACATTTTGAAAAGCCACAACAAACTATCGAACTTTATCTTATGCACAGACTTTCAAAAACCATTTGAGAATTGAATTCACAAATCATAATATCTTTCAAAGTCACAAAAGTTAATTTTTTAATTTGCTGCTATAAACTATGATAGTAAACTCAACCTCTAGTTAGTTGCAGCAACTGATTGAAAGTTTTAATTTTAATTTTAATATAGAACGACAATTTTTTAGTTGCTAATACCAAAAGTTGGTAGTAAAATCCAATTTGTAATATTTTATTCGGTTGGGTTAACCAATCAGTTAATTTGTCATGACAAAAGCATACACTCGGTTGATGCAATCAATTTAAGTATTGTCACAATCATATCTTTATTACAATTATGCCCTTATGGCAATGAACATGGTTTGTTTTTTGGATTAACAGAAAATTGATAGCGTGAACTGAAATATAGTTAATGCAAATGATATTTTATTGGACTAACCGTTTTCCAACCAATCTTTTTTCTGGGTGTATGTAGTACATATTTTTATTTGTGAAATTTCAAAATATTTGTCATTACAGTAATAAATTGCGAATTTCGTTTGCGATATCTGAATCATCAACTAATTTAAAAAATTTTATCGGAGTTTTGGATATTAGAAAATTGTTAAATTTATACAAAAGAAGTTAAAAAAAAAAAATATTGAACTGAAATGATATTATTGATTTTATTCAAAACGCGCTAATTTAGCGCTTTTTTATTAAACGCGCTAAGAGGAAAAAAGCGCTTTTGGCATAGCGAAACGCACTAAATTGGCATCATAAGCTCATAAACACGAACACTAATACATAAATCGTGTTTCGATTATTATACGACAGCATTTACAATGTATTTAGTACAATACATGCCACGAGAATACATTTTAAAAACAAGGCGTATTTACATTTCAAGACTGTTTACGCAGGCCTCTGGTATGCATGTATGTATGTGTGTGTGTGCATGTATATATGTTTGTCATAACCAAAAATGACTGAATGACAGGAAAATTTCTTCCGCTGATCTCATTTATTTTTAATACAGTTATTTTAATTTTATTATTTATTGAACTGACAAATAAAATTCTATTAAATTTTGTTATGTTTTGCTTAAAACTAATTTGTTTTGAATTTTTAGTGTAAGTACATATCTACATTATACGAGAAACATAGAACTTCAATACTATCACGATAGTATCGTCGATATATCGATAGTTTTTCTTACTTTCGATAGTCTTAAATCGATATATCGATAAAGTTTTTTGAACTATCGAAAACTTTCGATAGTGACACTATCGATAGTTTTCCACCTCTACTGACAGCGTTTGCCAGAATAATTATAATTAGCATTGGTGTTATTGGCTCCTTAATAATTGTCACATGTAAATTAGCTTGCAGAGTGATACGATCTTTACCCTAATCAAATCAAAATTATAAAAATATTTTATCAATATCAACGATTATTTTTCAAGTTTCACTTTAAGTCACAAATAGAAAAAGTTTTCTTCTCAAAATAAAACAAAAATTTTCTTAACATATTTTTGTCTTTCTGTAATGGCTCACTTGCTTTATATAACTGCTAAAGAAACAAAATACTTTGTAGCTTACTTCTTGATATTTTGTTACTGTGAAATGTGGGCATATAAATTTTCAAGAACAACTAAAAAACTTTAAGGGATGTTTTACTTTAAGATTACTTAAGATTTTATTCACTTTTAATTTCACAGAAATAAAAAGAAATGAAATAAAAGTGTAAAAGCCAAACTAACAAAAATTATATGGGAAAATGTATGTATCGAGATATGTTAATTTAAAAAAAGAAGTTAAACTAGCGGAGCATAACAACAAAAATTTAACACAAAGTAACTTTAGAATTGTACTCCTGAGAATATGCTACAGAGTTTTGTATGCAAAACATTATGGCCAAGAGAAACATGGATGCCTACAGTGAAGCATAAAACAGTTGGCGGCAAGAAGATAAAATACTTATTAACATATCAATTTGAAAATAATTTTTTTTTTATTTGAGAAATTGAATTATTGTTCCTTATTATTACAAGAAATGTTTATTTATCTAATTGTTGTCGAAAACAACTTATTGCCCTTGGCAAGATCATGCTATTTTCTAGAAACTAAGGAAGATGATTAGATTATTAGTCATTTTCCTTTATATTTATATTATATTATATATATTTATATTATTTATAACAATTACTAAGTTTATGTCCGATACTGGTCGAGCATAAAAACATGTATTAAAAAAAACAAATAAAATTAGCAGGGATCGGTGTTTCATGCAAATTCATGTTTTTCCATTAATCCTGATAATGGCAAGAATGAAAAAATTCATATTTTTTCATAATTTGGTCTTAAAGGCATATTTTGTTATAAATCCATGGTTTTGTGTCATATTTTGTCAAAAACTTAAATTTCAAAAAATATTATTGTTAACAACTTATTAATGCAAAAATGTTTTTTTTCTGCAAATTTATTCGCTTGAATTGTTGTAGAATTGTTGAACAATTGTTCACGCACACAAAGCATTGGTAGGTTGTTATTTTGATGATTTAAAGAGGAAATTGTCTGTTAGTAAAACCGAAAATAGTGAAACAGTTGTTGGAAAACTTGATATTGTTTTTAAAAATGATAACGGATTTAAAAAACAATTCTAATAGATAGTATTCAGTTCATTTATATATTATATAAAAGGAATCATTTAAATTTGAGCCGATTACATCCACAGACGCTATAAGGCCTTTTTCAATGTACAAAAGCTTTCTGAGAACAAACTGATTGAACTTCACATTCGCAAATATAAAAAATATATAATTTTTGAATGAAAATAAATATATATAAACACACATTTCTTTTTCTATGTACGTATCGCTCTTTTACTGTAATGTAAACATATCTCGAGAAAAGAAAATATTTTTATATCTTTTTTAGTTGTATGTAAATTGAAAACTTTTCTTTTAAATAAATTTTTTTTAAATATATGCATATTTGATTGTTTTTAGTGAATATTTTGAGTTTTTGACGTCACATTTTAAACTCCCGAAATACCTTTTTTGAATGGATGACGGAAGGCCTTGTCCCTGGTCATCAGCATACAATTATTCTTGACAGCGAGCAGACAAGGCTTTTTGAAATTTTTTTTATTACACAGAATACGAAAATATTTGAAAAAGAAAATCATTCATTTAATTTATAAAATTATTAAATTTGCTGTGATGATGATATTTCCATAATAAATAAGCAAAATTATATGCATGTTTATTAAAAATATATATTTTTTTAGTCAATAAAGAAATTTAAGGTATCAAAAAATAACGTTGTTGAGTAAAATTTTATTGTCAGTGATAACTGTTATTGTTTGTGTGGATGAATGCCACAATATTGCAACAACTTCGTGCTTGTTTCTACAGTTTAAGGTTTGCTTGCAATTATGATATGCCATGTATTTGAAACAAGCATATGAAATTTCGTTAACTACTTATTTTTAAACATGCAACAAGACAGTTTTTTGTAAATTTTTGGGAATATTTTTTTTCTGTGTACCCTCAATTCATTTATCAAAAAAAAATTATATATATGTACATCTGTTTATATGTATATGTAAAATTATGCCAAATTATTTTTTGTTTACAACTTTTGTCCTTTACTGTTAACAAACAAAATTTCCTACAAAAGCCGTATCCGAAATGAAAATAAAAATTATCTCACTCCTCAGTGAATATCACAGGTTTTTCGCTTTCTGCTTCATAAAACACAAAGACACTGTGAAATATGTTGTAGCTTTGTGCTTTATTTTAAATTCCTTTAAACGAAAAAAAAAACAAATTGAACTTTTTCATTTGAGATGAAATTTACTATTAGCATTTTGCGCTGAATGCCAGCCAGAAAATGCTAATGTTTCGTAGTCGCTGCTTCCATCTGTATTGCTGAGTGACTGACTGCATAAAGTATTGCCTACTTATAGGCTTTAAAATGTTATATTTACATTTTCATAAATTTTTTTGTTGTTGAGACTTTGGTGTTGAGTTCTTTTATTGCCTTATTTTTTTATTTTTTGTATGCTGTTCTTGGATTTGTTATAGCAGTCACCTTGGGTATTATTATCATAATACCACTCGAATTTTTTGATGTTGTTGTTTCTTTATTTTGTTACATACTTTGCTCTCATGCTCAGCTGCTGTTACAATACCATACAACAGTTCTACGCTTGCATGGCTTACAGTACAAAACTTTAGTTTACAGAAATGATTAAGTTGCGTGACGTGGGAACATTTTTGTTTTGGTTTTGTTAGCAACTTCATTACCTTTCAATTTTGAATGCACTGAACTAAAGCCCAAGCAGTTTTTATTTAAGAAATTTCTTATTTTATATATTAAAAATAAAACTCTTTAAATATTTGCTTTAAAGTCAAATTAAAAAAGCTATCAAAAAAACTTGGAAAATGGTTTTGATTTTATTTCCTTATTTTATACTCTCTTAAAAACCGCAAATACTCTCCAGGCGCCACTATACATATTTTTCATGAAAATAAGCTAAAAAAAATACTAGTTAAAATTTTTTTGAGCTTATGAAACTACTATTGAAGGCAATCAGCCATATTAAAGAACTTATTAACTCACGAAAAAAGAATAAAAATTATATTTGGTTCTTAAAATAATGAAGTTATATGAACGAGTGCTTAAAATTACATAATTTTAAGTAAAATGATTCATTGAATGGAAACATACGGAATATCAAAAGCCTACAGGGGCATTTACTGCTGCAAAAAATCGAATTTAATTTAAGTTTAATTTAAATCTTTATGAAAATCTATACCGTTTACACTCTATCTTTTTTTTTGACATTTATCAAAATTTTTATCCAAAACAAAACCCATTAACTGAAAAATTTCCAAAACTACAAGCAAATAATTTCAATGTAGCCAATTCAAACACCTTTCCACGGAAACCGTTAGCTAATTTACTAAATTACTAAACTAAATTTTGTTTCGTATGGGAAATCTAGTAAAAAGCAGTCAGATTTAGCTCAAAATCTCGTAAGTACTAGATTTTGAGATAATGTAAATGTCTTATAATAAAATAGATTTAGTTTTGTATGGGCTATCTATTAACAAACAGCAAGATTTAGTTCAAAATCTCGTAACTACTAGATTTCGAGATAATATAAATGCTCTATAATAGTGCATTTACATTACAGCAAAATCTAGTACTTAAGAGATTTCGGCTGCAATTTAGTAAATTTTCCATACAAAACATATTTATATTTTGAAGAAATTGAATGATCTTGAAGGCCTCAATAGAGACAATATCTATAAAGCCACATTAATTGAAAACAAAATCTACTTCGTCACTAGATTTCGTCAAAAGCTAGTATAATTTAATTGATGCAACTACGGTTTCTTTCAAATTTGTACTAAAAAGCCAGCCGGTGTACTTAAAAAGGTGTGTGAATTGACTACGTTGCAGTTGTTTGATTGTAGTTTTGGAAAATTTTTGCTTAGAGCCATTTCACACTATGCCTTTTTAGACTGCCTTGTATTGACAATTTTCTTTTAAACTCCCTACGAAAAGTCATACACATTTACATTAAGCCTTTTTTATTCATGCCTTTTTAGCATTTATATACACGTTTAATGCTGAGAGTACGTAAAAGGCAAAGAGAAATGTCATAAATCCCCTCGAATTTTCATTTCGTGCGTTTTGTTCTAAACAGCAAGCTTCTCACCCCCTCTCACCAATAAACTAAAAGAGCCTGCCTGCACAGGCAAGCAGAAAAGGCACAGTGTAAATTGCGTCTTAATGGATTCTGTTTTGGATAAAAAATCTTGATAAATCGTCGGTTGGTTATTGGTTTGCGGCACAGTATATTCAAAATACATTATGTCTGCAGCAAACCAATAACCAAGCGACGAAATGTCAAAAAAAAAATGTGCTGCAAACAGAATAAATTTTCTTAAGGAATTTTATTGAGAAGATGGAAAACAAAACTAGATATGCCGCTAGTAAATAATTTTTTTAAGAGCTATGCTCTTTATGCCACGACACAGGAGCTAAGATGTGGTTTTCGTAACAAAGATAATCGACTATTGGAGTTATAAATTTATTTTAGTTTGGATTTCTTTGTACTTAAAGCCCAGTACGGAATTCTTACGGAATTTCACGTTTGCAAATTTACATTTACTTCTACGCTGACAAATAATTGTGTAGACTTTTGTGTAGCATTATGTTTGCATACACACGAAATCGTTTATTTTTGAATTGTATGAACATTAATTTTTGTTTCAGTTGACTGAAAAATGTGTCCATTTATATTTATAACATCCCTTAGATATGCAATATATTTAAAAAATTCCGTGTCCTTTTTTTCTCTTCCTTAGTGAAATTTACCAACCTGAAGTTCCGTAATTATTTTTACATACAGTTTGTATGAAAAGCTGAAATTCCGTATGAACTCTCCGTACAAGGCTTTACTGAGAGTAATACAAAAACAAAACAAAAATAAAGAGAACAATTGGTCATAAACACAAACAATACACTAATTTAATCGTACGCAGCTAAAAAACAAAATAATGAGAAAAAAATGTAAATGTTTTGAAGGATTTGCGGTGAGTTTCCATCATCATATAATATAATTTTATTGCATTGTTATTTAACACTTGAAATTTATTTTATACATATAATCAGCAAAGCTCTAACCTGGTGTCCCAAGACATATATCTTCTTTTTCAGTATACTTCCATGAAGTCACGAAATATTTTCATTCAACACCAGTTTGAAAAACTGACTCTTCCTTCCTCTTCCTGTAAGAACCTGTTAAGAGGACTAGTCTGGTTTTTTTTGTAGTAGTGTAAATGACCTATATGATTAGTTCATTTCCATTTCAATGGCGTAACTGAGTACTAATGTGTGGCTTCTAAAAGCACTCTTCCATCAAATATATGTTAAAATATGCTTTATAGTTCAATGTTTTAGTCTGAAAATCCTTGTTTTTGCTTTTCCTTCCTTTTTAGGGTTCCGTACACCAAAGGTGAAAAGGAACCCTATTGTTTTCGCTACGCTGTCCGTCTGTCCATCTGTCCGTCACAGGCTATTTTCTCAGGAACCGTAAGAGCTAGAGACTACAACAATTAACACTAACATTTTGCAATTTTGACTATGTAATTTTGACAACTTGCTGTATCTTGGAAACCGTACGAGGCAAACTCTTAAAATTTACAAAAACGGTAAAACTAAAAAATCCCAAAATTATACAATCGCCTATCCGAAAAAATAGCCAAAAATCAAAAAAAAAAATCGCCAAAACGAGAAAAAAGTGCCAAAACTAAAAAAACGCCAAAACTTTTAAAAAATCGCCAAAACCGAAAAAAACCCAAAAACTAAAAAAATGCCAAAACTATATTTTATATAGCCTAAAGTTCGTATTGAATTACATATCTAGTGTCCGTACAGAACCCTTCGTCCGCTGATCAAAGTCGCACTTCACTGAATTCATTTCATTTTAATATGACTTTTAAGTTTTTCCACTAAATACCATTTAAAGACTTTTTAATTTTATGTTATAATTATTAATGAAATCACATTTTTTTCCATATAATTTGTACTAATAGTACTTTAAGTTTTATGTTGTCTGTTGGTCTACCTACAAATTTTTTATGTCTTACTTCTTTCTTATTACACCAATTTCGTTTTTTCATTTCTTTGGAAATTCCCCGAAGCCTGTTAATAGTCGTGTCATAAAATTATTACCAATTACATGTTTAAAATAAGACCTCCAACTATCTTTCTTTTTAATTTTTATTTGCATTTTCTTTGGAATAAAGAAATTAAATATGTAAAGCAGGCAAGAAGAAAACAAGGTGCTGTACATTTTTTTATACTTCATATTGAATCTTTTATTATGGTTCCTCTACTTTTTCATCTTATTTCATTTTAAATTTTTGTTGTTTTTAAGTGACTGCTGAAGTTCACTTAATGTTTATTTTGGTGACAATTTGGCAATAATGTTTTTGATTATTATAGTCATGACTTTTGGGTATTAATTTTATTTAATACTTTGCAAACAAAATTAATATATATATATATATATATATATATATATATTTGTTAAAAATTAATGGTAAAGGTAATGAGTAACGTTTTATACTTTTAAGAGCAGCGTTTAGTAATGCGGTAATAAACATTTATTGGATTAATTTTTAATTCAATTTAGGCTCTTTTTTAAAATTTAGTTTATTTAGCAAACTTACTTATATTTAAACTATAAATAAATGTTAATACTAGACTTTATATACATAGTACCATATGCGAGAGCTCTAGTATAATTTACATTTAATAATTTACAGCCTTATTTATAAAACTTAAAAAGTCTTTATAAAAGTTTTATGATACAAATTTTCATAAAAAATTTTTCTTAAAAAGGCTTTATAAAGCTTTTTTAAGTTTTGTAAATGAGGCTGTTATACTATTATGTATAATATTTATACAAAAATTTGTGTACCTTAATATAAATAAATCCAAAAACAAAATAACATACAAATCATTACTTACAACACTGATGAGCTCAGTTTCAAGTACTTCAATTTGTGGTGAAGCATCAATGAATTTAACACATGATTGCCAGAGTACGGAATTGATTTAAATAACTAAATGAATGATCATATTCAATTAGCAATTTTTTTTATTTACTTTTGATGTGTAAACATCTATACGCTGGAGAGTAAAAATCATTTTCACAATACAATCACAAATTTTGAGTAAGGTCACACTGCGTTGTCAAATCGGAGTGAGCTATGATTGATTGTATTAGTATAATCATACGAACAAGAAGTACAAGGAATTTTATGCCCATTTTTTCAGTTGATAATCAAACCGTAATTATTTTTAAGTTCTAATTAAATACGAAATTGTGTTTTTGAGTGCTTATTTAAATAATAATTAAATGCCCAACCTTGCGAAATTAAACACTACTTAAGTTTTATGATTGTACCATATGTTTTTATGTGTGTGTGTGTGTGTTTACTGAAAACATGCACATGAGCATCATGCGGTCGTATTAAAAATAATTTCGTTTAAATTTCATAAATATATAACATATACAGTACAAAGTTTCATATCATGGAATAAAGTCATTATGATGTTCTTTTGGTCTCATAAAATGAGTTTTTATGCAATTTAATTTTATACATGTTGATAACCTAACGTTTTTGTTTACATTAAACAGCTGCTGCTTGAAAAGCCTTCAATAATACTGGGAAATTTTGCAGTGCTACCGTACTTTCAACGTAATTTAATAAGAACTTTAAATAACCACTGAAAAAATGAAATCGTATTTAATTACAACTTAATTTTAAATAAAAATTAGCTAATTACGTACTTAATTTTTAAGTTAAAAACTGGGGGTTAAAAGCTGCATAGAAATAACTCATCCGAATTTTAAAGCATACCTTCAGGAGTTAATTTTAATAAAAATTGCTTCTGAAGTGTAATAGTGTTGCCAGTGGGGATAATTTTGTTAAAAAGTTGAAAAATATAAAATAAATAAAATTTATATAAACTTTTAAATAAAAGAGCATTTTAAATGTCGAATATTTGTTTACAAGATATATAGCAGTCTTTATGAAGAATTTATACTATTATATTATAACATATCTTCATTACGTACTGTTGCCTTACATTGAAGCTGGTGCACAATTGGGTATCAATCTCCATCTCCTGCCAATTATTATGGGTGGAGACTTAAATACAAATTTTGCAAACCCATAGTCGCAAGCCTTATCAAAATTTTTATTTGACATTTCCCACTTGCATATGAGCAATTCTTCACAAACCCCCATAACTAATAATTCCACTACTATAGATGCAGTTTTCCATAGATTTTTAAATACAGAAGAGTAAAAAATTTATATATCTTACTTTAGTTACCAAAAGCCAATATTAATCATTTGTACTCATGGCATTTACCATAGATGGGCACTTTGCAGTACTACTAAAATTTCAGTAAAAATAATTTTTTAACCAGTAAATTTTTACTGATTACTAAAATTTTTTCTGCAATTTTTATAAAGTGCATAAATAACTTATTATATGATGAGGTGCATTGAATTTTCAGTAATCATTATTGCTTGTGTTCATAAGGAAATTCTACCAAGTGGCTCAATTTTTTTCATACAAAAATTTCAAAATTTGAATGAAAAAAACTTTGCCACTTGCTACAATTTTATTATGAATACGGCCCTACGATTTTACTGGTAATGCAAATTAAATTTCATTTTCAGTAAAAATTTACTGAATTTTTTCAGTAATCAGTAAATTTACTGCTTACTGCAATTATTAATGCACTACATATACATGCACTAACTAAATAAATTAAATAAAACAAACAAAAACCAGCAAATTCCTATGTATTTACAATGTTGAAAGTTTTGATACTTTTAATTTATTAATTTAAAAAAAATATACTAAAAGCATAAGTACTTCCAACTTTAGAAAAATTTCTCCTTGCTAGATGTTTACATATCTCCCCTGTGATCGGACTCACATTGCTTTTTTATTTTACTTTATTTTTCTTTTAGAATTGTAGAAATAAGTACATTTCACACTAATTCAATTTTTTAAACTTTTATTTTAAAGCATGATAATTAAAAGAAACAATAAAATAATTTTCTTTAAACAAATTTTTTATTTAATATTTTTCTTTTGGCAAAAATTTTTTGTGTGCACCAGGACTAAGTTTTGTTTTGCTATTAAACAAATCATTAGGCTAACATTTAATTCATTAGTTAAAAATTTTGTGTGCTTTTTTTATATATTATAAAAATAAATTTCTCTGCATCAACAGCTGTCTAGAAATAAACCAAATGAAAAAGTGATCTTTAAAGACTTAAATTCATATTTTGTGTAGAATGAATGAGAAAATAAATTAACAGAAAATAGTACCAGCAGAGTTATTAACACAAACTTGTTATGATCTATTTATCATTTTAAGCAGGAAAAAGCATATTGTCAATAGCAAACTGTGTAGACCTTACAATTTTCTATGAAAATTTAGAAAACCAACAAAAAAAAAACACTCCCTCATCACATCCTTCCGCATTTGTTGCATAATGACGCCTGTTTTGCAGTGTATCCGGAAAAATGTTTTCTCATTTAAAACCGGCTGGAATTTATATTTTCTCTCCTTTCGCTTATGACTTCTTTATTTATATGTATGTTTACGCCATCATGCGATGGTAACTATGTGTGTTATAAGTGCGTGTGCCGCAGCATGTGTTTTCCCTGCAATTGTGTTAATGCTTTCATGAATTAAAGCTTACGACCGCATGAGTTTAAAAATTAACTGAAATTTAATCATGACTTCCGCTTTTAAATGCTGCATTTTTTTTAATTTTTAGCATTTTATATTGTTGTTGTGGTTGTTGAAACAGTTGTCACAGCAGTTGTTGTTTCAATACCAGCCGCAAATTCCTCTTGACAAGAAGACAGCTTTTTCTTCTCGTTTTGTTTTAAATTCTTTTAATATATATATTTTATATTCTATCATTTATTTCACAGTTGTTGCACTTTAGAAGAAAATTTGTTTTTTTCTTAAGAAAAGTTTTTCTAACTATTTGTATGGGAAAAAGTATAAAAATGTTTTCTAAATACAAGTGTACTAAAGATAATTGCTCACTTTGAGGTTTCAAATATTTGAAATATTACAAGAACTAAAAGTTTGGCAAACAAATTTCATTTTTTTTTTCACTTTTTTATCATAAAATATTTTGGCTACTATTTTCAAGCAAATCTATTAGGAAAGTTTGAGAAAAATAGATGTATACAAGAACCGCAACAAATATATTTAAAATTAAATAGTTTTTTAAAACAAAAATAAAGAAAATATTAAATCAAAAATATATTTGAACGAACGAAATAAATAAATAAAAGTAAAAAAATACAATTGACCTAATTTAGTTATAAGGAAAAAAAACTATTGCCTTGAAAGTATGCTCGATCTAAGTGGGCCTGCAATCGACTTACAGAAGATGCCGATTTTGCCAAAAAAAAAATCATCTTTTCAGATGAAGCTCATTTTGATCTTGGCGGGTATGTAAACAAGCAAAATTGTCGCATTTGGGGCACAGAAAACCCGCACGCATACAATGAAAAGCCGACGAACCCAAAACGAGTCACTGTTTGGTGCGGATTTTGGTCCAGAGGTATAATTGGGCCATTGAGCAAGGAGTGGCCGCTGCAGTCAATGGCGATCGTTATCGGGCCATGTTGAACGAATTTTTGTTAATAAAAACTGAAGAGGAGGATATTGGCAACATTTGGTTTCAACAGGGCGACGCTACGTGCCACACAGCCGAAGCTTCAGTATTTTTTTTATAGCATTTTCAGTTTTTATAATGATGGTTACAATAAAGAAAAAAATTAGTTATATCATAAGCTTAAAGTTTTTTTCAGTTTACAACATCACCCAAAGGAAAACAACCGATATGTGGCAATGATCTACTATTGGAAGATTTTAAAAGAATAATGTTGACCCTTTTACAAAAATTTTTCAGCAAAGATAACAACCTAGTGACCATATGTCATCGATTAATGGTTTGAAGCCCAACTATTTAAACAATTTTGAAAAAAAAGGGATCTAATCGTCGATTTCGATAACGTTCTGATTCGATCACCTTTTTCAGTTCGAGATTAAAGCATTCGATATCTAACCATATTATTATGTTATTAGATAGCGAATGAAATGATCTCAAACTGAAAAAGGTGATGGAATCAGCACGTTACCGAAAACAGAACTAAGAGATCCCAAAATAAAAATATCGCCAAAACAAAAATATCACCAAAAATCTTAAAAATCGCCAATACGAGAAAAAAAACGCCAAGAACCGAAAAAATCCATAAAACGAAAAAAACGCCATAACTAAAAAATCGCAAAAAAAGCGAAAAAATCATTAAAAAGCGCCAAAACAAAAATTCTTTATAACTAAAATAAATCGCCAAAACGAAAAAAAACGCCAAAACTAAAACCAACCGGAAAATGGTAAACCCTAAAAGTCGCCAAAACTAAAAATACGACATAATTAAACAAATCGCTCAAATTAACATAAGTCGCCACAACGAGAAAATCGCCAAAGACCGAAAAAAATCTAATACGTTAAAAAGCAACAATATTAAAATATAATAAAATATATCGCCAAAAACTGAAAAACATCTTAAAAAACAAAAAAAAAAAACGCCATAAAACGAACTCGAAAACGAAAAAAGCGCCATAACGAAAAGAGCACACAAAACTTAAAATATCGCTAAAATTAAAATAAAAAAATTTAAAAAAACCCAAAAAATTTTTACCGTGCACTTGAAAATGTTTTTAAAAATGTTTACATCAGTTAGGATATGCGATTATAATATAGGCTAAAGTTCGTATCGTATTACATATGTAGTGTCCGTACAGAACCCTTCGTGCGCCAGGAAAAGTCGCACTTTACTAAATTTATTTATTCCTTGCATTTTGGTTTATTAAAACCTTTTTTATATGTAAATTTAATTTTGCTAAGAACTTCTGCAGGAAATTGTTAAATCACACTTTCATATTTCTTCATTCAGACTTCAGCTAAATGGCTTTAACTACACTTTGTGCGTGTCTATCTATGGCTTCTTTATTTTTATTTTCTGCTATTTAATTTCGTTTTATTAACAGTAGTTTCATTTTATTTTATTTCATTTTCTTATCAACAAACAATACCATAATCAGCACTAGGACTATTTTTATTATTATTTTTTTTTTTCGTTTCAAATCTACAATCAACAGAATATTGTTAAATAAAAAAATTAAAAACCTAAAAGGACTAAGAGATATAATAGTTATACGTACTCATACATACATACATACATATATTATATATGCATACACCCATACATAAACAATTACTTTAACTACATATTTTTTCCTTCATCACTACCACCACCACTACATACGAATATAAAAAAGCAAAGGCTTCGTAATATAACTGGCCCAAAAGACAAATGAAAATGGTTGTTCAAAAAAATACACTATATACTAGTCCTTACAAATTTTCATATCCATTCATTCTTTCCAGCCACTTTCAATTTTAAATAACTATCGAATGTGAAGTAGAGCAATAAACTTTAGTTTATATGCGACAACAGCAAATTTTTATATTCCCCTTTAGCATCTTTCTACCATTTACACGTAAATTCCATTAAAGGAAAATACAATAAGTTACTGCAGATATTAAAATAGCAATAATAACAAGAGCCAATAGCCGGGGTCCATAAAAATAAAAGTAAAAGTGTCTTTTATGATGCAGCTAAATAAATGGATGCTAGAAAAGAGATTATCATAAAAGTTGATGATTTTACTTTGTAATGTATATAAATTAAATAAGGAACACCGTCCAATTTAAAAAACTAAAAAAAATTCGACTTGAAAGCAAATTTTGAATGCCAGCAGAAGCCGTTTTAAGTGAGTTTAAAAATAAAAATTTAAAAACTTTGATTAAAAATTTCTAAAAAAAAAAATCATTGAATTATGAGTAAAGTTTTAAGAGATTGTTATAAAATATTGACAATATGTATTACTTAAAGTTTGTACAAAACAAAAACCAGGATTTATTGTTTTATATTTATAAAACTATAAAAAGAAAAAAACGCACTGAGAAAAACTTGGCCGTTTAATTTACCTTATGTTTTTTCTCAATTTTTCTATTTGCTAATATCAGCGCTATAAAAGAGAATGATATGTAATAAAAATTAATAAGCATGAATCTCTGAAGTATTTCTGGCAATACAGTTTTGACCTGATTTGATTCTCCAGGCATCCAATTGACAAACCAAAAATTTATTTTCATGCATCTTATTTCATGAAAACATTCATATTGTAAATTAGGTTTTACTCTCCTCTTTTCTCATTTAACCGCAAGAGGCAAACTTTTAAAATTTTCCAATACGCTAAAACTAAAAAATCACAAAATTAAAAAAAAAATACTGAATTGAAAAATCGCCGAAGTGAAAAAAGCGCTTAAATGAAATATATCACCAAAAACAAAATAAACAGCTAAAATGCAAACTAATCCCCAAAAAACACCAAAAACAACCAAAAAAAAATCGAAAAACCCGAAAGAAACGCCAAAACGAAAAAGCGGCAAAACAAAGAAAAAAAAAACGCAAGAAAACAAAAAATCGCTAAACGAAAAATAATGCCAAAATTAAAACAAATTGACGAATCGAAAAAACGTCAAGAAAACGAAAAAGCGACAATACTAAAAAATCGCCAAAATTAAAAAAAATTAACGAATCGAAAAAATGCAAAGCAAAATCGCAAAACCGGAAAAAATCGCCAAAAACCCAAGAAATCGCCAAACGAAAATTAATGCCAAAATTAAAAAAATTTAGGAATAGAAAAAGCGCCAAGAAAACAGCCAAGAAAATCGCCAGCCACGAAAAAATCGCCAAAATGAAAAAGCGACAATACTAAAAAATCGCCAAAACAAAAAAAAAATCGCCAAACGAAAAATAATGGCAAAATTAAAAAATAATGGGCGAATCGAAAAAATGCCAAGAAAAATCGCAAAACCGGAAAAAATCGCCAAAACGAAAAAATCGCCGAAAACCTAAAAAATCGCCAAACAAAAAATAATGCCAAAATTTAAACAATTTGACGAATCGAAAAAACGTCAAGAAAACTGATAAGAAAATCGCAAGACATGAAAAAATCGCGAAAATGAAAAAGCGACAATACTTAAAAAAATCGCCAAAACGACAAAAATCGCCAAAAACCTAAAAACTCGCCATATGAAAAATAATGCCAGAATTAAAAAAAATGGACGAATCTAGAAATGCCGATAAAAAAACTCAAAACCGGAAAAATCGCCAAAACGAAAAAAGCGCAAAAAAACCTAAAGAATCGCCAAACGAAAAATAATGCCAAAATTAAAAAAAACGCAAATATTAAAAACGCCCTTAAATGTAAAATATATCCCCGAAAAAGTAAAGAAATATATGAAATGCAAAAAAAAATCTTCAAAAGTAAAAGGTTAGCCAAAAAAAAAACAAACAAAATCATCAAAACGAAAAAAGCGACAAAAATATAAAAAAATAGTTTAAAAGAAAAAAGTCGCCTAAACGAAAAAAAATTGCCAAAAACCAAAAAAAATAAGCGCCAAACGAAAACAAAAAACCAAAACTAAAAATATTCGCTAAAACTAAAAAATCACCAAGAACCGAAAAATGGGCAAAACGAAAAAACGCTAAAACTAAAATAAATCTCCAAAACTAACAAAAAAAAAAAATTAAATATCTAAATCAGTTAGGATATTCAATTATATAAGCTTTAGTATTATGTATAAGTATATCACAATATAAATTCCAAAAAGGACTAAGATATCTTAAGATATTTTACAAGAAAACATTCCATAAGTTTTAGTGTATTCTGTTCTCAGTATTCCTTTGACTTTCGTTAATAAATTCGAAATATTTGAGCAAACTGGCATAAAATTACAACATGAAAATTCGATTGTGATTTTTTTCTAATTTATGCCCTTTTTGAATTTATATGACGATATGTAGTATCTATACGGAACCCTTCGTGTGCGAGTCTAAGTCTAACTTTACTGAATTTATTCCGGATTTATTTCAAAGCTTTTACATATTTTTAAAGGTATTTTTTTATTTAATTAAGTGTCGTAAAGTCGTATCAATAGAACAACATTATTTATGATCATTTCATGTCAAAAAAATCGGTATATAAACAAACAAGTGCAAATTAAGCTTAAAAAAATCTGTTTGAAATTTTTATGAAAAAAGTTCAAAAAGTTCATTTCTATTAAGTTTGTTAAAAAACAAGAAGTGCAAAGTTTTAGGAATTTACCTTTAATGATTAAACTTTTAACATTACTTCAAAGATTACAAAGATAAATTTTGAGTTAGTATTATTTATATTATTAAGTGATGTTTTTGTAGTTTGATTTAAAAAAAAAAAAGTTTAATTTAAACTTTATTCCACCATTTTTAAGCTAATAAGAATTTGAAATGCAAAACCCAAATTAAAAGATATTGACTCTTGCATCGTATGTAAAGGGTCCGCCATCTAACGTTTATTTTTTCAACTAGTGCTTATTTCGTGAATGGTAACACTTAGCTCATGTCTGATTTGACAGATAATTAGTTTTATTCTTCCGCTTAACGAGCCAACTGACCATCCAATGCGTTTTCGCTTCGCTAAGTGGGCCTGCGATCGACTTACAGAAGATGCCGATTTTGCCAAAAAAAAAATCATCTTTTCAGATGAAGCTCATTTTGATCTTGGCGGGTATGTAAACAAGCAAAATTGTCGCATTTGGGGCACAGAAAACCCGCACGCATACATTGAAAGGCCGACGCACCCAAAACGAGTCACTGTTTGGTACGGATTTTGGTCCAGAGGCATAATTGGGCCATTGAGCAAGGAGTGGCCGTTACAGTCAATGGCGATCGTTATGGGGCCATGTTGAATGAATTTTTGTTCACAAAAATGGAAGAGGAGGATATTGGCAACATTTGGTCAGTAGTTTTTTTATAGCATTTTCAAAAAAAAAAAAAAAAGTTATCTGGCGGACCCATTATTTGTAAGCCGAAATTTTGCTTTTTATTTCTAAATCAAAATTAAAGGGTATTCGATCACTTAATGTAATTTGAATATAAAAGTTTGACAACTTACTGTATCTTGGAAAACATATGAAGCAAACTCTCTAAATTTTCAAATATTCTGGAATTGAGATATTCTAAAATGTAAAAAAAAAATCCCCAAATTTAAAAAATTGCCCTAAAACTGAAAAAAAATCGCCTTAACGAAAAAAGCGCCACAACTAAAAAAAAATCGTTTAAACTAAAATAAATCGTTAATAAACAAAAACATCGCCAAGAGGAAAAAAATGCCAAATAAAAAAAACCAAAAAGATCGCCAGAACGATAAAATTACGAGAAAACAAGAAAAACCCATTTAAAAAAACGCAAAAAATACGAGAAAAAATCGCCAAAACTAAGGAAAATCGCCAAAACTAAAAAAAACACCAACACCGAAAAAGAATTTAACGGGTACTTTTTTTTTTTTTTTTTTTTTTTTGAAAAAGAAGTAACACTCAGGCAATTAATGCCTACTACTATTACTAGGTGTTACCTTCTTAAGGAAAGGGATAGTGACAGAAGACAGGTGGTGAAGGAAGAGATAGAAGAAAGCTTCATTCTTTTTACAACTGCTTTTTTGCATGCTTTTTAAAAATGCAGTGTTGCAGCTCCTTCTGGTGTTAAATGAGGCATATTAAATTTTTTGAAGCTGTGTTTAGTAGCCATTTTATTGGTTATTTTACTTCGCCGATGATTTTGCTACACAATACCGACGAAGGAGGGCGCTCTGATGTAACATTAGGATTAGCATCTGCTGAAGTCGGTATAGTTCAGTGACCAGTGCCTATGCCTTCATCACTTGAACTTTCGAACAACATCTGATGCAAAGGAACTCTAATGCACATCAGAAAAATGCGTGGTGTTGTTATTTTGATGACTGTCGGATACAGGGACTGAACCCAGGATCTTCAGTTTTGTAGTCGACGTGCTAACTACTTCAGCCAACGCCACCCTCATTAAAATTTTTCAAAAAATGTCTTAATAAGGAAGAGTTTCGTATAGTATTACTTATCGATGGTCTCAGGTAGAAAGGCCCTACTTTAGTGTTTTAGTGATTAGAAATTAAGCTATAATAGCTTTTTAATATGCAGATCTATGTCAGTCATATCGTCTATACTCATTTTCCAGAGGTCACTGAAAATATTTTCGTTCTTTTCCTTACAAAAAAAATCTTTTTATTTCATAATTTTTTTTTGATTATTGTTGCGTCTGCATCCATTTTTAAGTCAAAAATCTTTCAATCGGTATTCATTTTTACTCTCTGGTATAACCATTACCAGCTGCTTTCGGTCATTTTAACTTGGCAGCACTGAATTTAGCACAACAAAAACTAGGTTGCATTTCATAAAACCAAACTAAAACCAATTCAGAAATGGTTTTAAGTTGGTTTTAACGAAAAAAAAATGTGTATGGTAAAACCATGCTTTAACAGTTGGTTTTAACGTTAAAACCAACTTTAATTAAAACCATTTCATTGTAAAAATGCTCTAACTCGTATTTTTTGCGAAATTAGGTTTTTGAGTGATTCCCTTACATTTCAAACAAATACACCTTGTCAGAAAAGTTTTTTGGGATAGTTTAAAAATAATAACGCTTTTACAAGCAGTTGTACAAAGCAGTTTTTACAAGTAGTTGTAAAGTTTCTATTATTTTATTACCTTCTCCTGTAATGTTAAAGTTTCTAGTTGAGACCAACGATATGCAATGCCAAAGTATTTTAGTAGAAATAAAGAAACAGAATAACTCTATTCTATAAACTTGTTTCTTTATGTAACTGACTCCTAGTTTAAGTTTGGTATAAAATTTAATAGTTCTGACACAATTTTTGCTGAATCACACGTAGCGCTTTTAAAACTGCTCAAACTCCTCTAAGAAGATTTCACTATGAAGTACATGCAAATACATTGATGTAAGATTGCTTATTTGTTATTGCTGCTTGTGTTTTCTGTCTATGTTTTTGCTTATATATGATCCAATAATTATATTGGACGCATTCATAAGGGCGACTGTTGTATTCGACATTAAGATTAGTTTATTTTTCCAATTAGCTAATCCGAAAATTAACTTAATCTCAAATTAATTCAGTTTGATATTTTTGTGTGGTAGTTTAAACTTCTTATTATATGTAGTATTACCATACTGAGGAACAAATTAGTGGCAACATTTTCTGTGTAAAAGTCATACATGTTATCAACACACTTTGATTTTGTGTGGGAAGAAGAAGAAACTGCCATGTTTTATTATTTACAAGTAAAATTTTGCGCGTGTTAAAGGAAATAGATAAATAATATAAAATATATATATATTTTTTTATGTGTTTTTAAATTATTTTATCATATAATTTTTACAAAAAGGAATAAAAGAGGAACAAATAAAGTAATTTAAATTGGCTAAATTAATTAGGTTAGCTTAAAAGTATGGACAGCACGGAATTTGTAATGAAGTCAGCACAACACTGCGCCTATAGTATTTCTATTTTAACGCCAAGCCGCCATGTGCTCAAAAAATTTTTAAACGCAATACTGAACTAATCATGTATGTTTGTTCCTAATGCATGATCTCTGGAACTATAAGCGCGGTGGGGCAGAAATTTTCAACACAGGTTAGGGTCAATACCCGGTAGGTTTTTGTTTTACTTCTGAACCAACAAGTGACCACAGTGTGGAGTAATTTGAAGTTTAAAAAATATAACATATTTGAGGGTAATACAACTTGTACCAGGCTCAGCTACTATAATATAAATAGACAGCATAATACATATACATATCGACACCGTAAATGCAAACGGACGTAACTACACAAAAATTCGAAATCGAGTTTTTGATTGATCAAAATGACGACTTTGTTGAAGAAATTCAAACGGACGTAATTACGAATGCATTTTTGTTATTTTTTTTATTTTAAGGAACATAACTAACATAAATGCCTAAATATATATAAAAAGGAAATAAATGATTAAAAACAAATAAGTGTCCATACTACAAGTAAATTTCGAAGAACACTTAAAAACGCTTTATTATTATTGATTTTTAAACGTTTTTTTGGTTTTTAAGGTGACGATATATTTGATGAAATTAGTCATTTACCCCCTGTTTGTGTAAGACGTTTGAGTTAGAAATCTTGGCGTTTCTGTAATATATAGATTAAAGAAAAGTTGTACGATTTTCCTTTAATCTATTACAAAAACGCCAAGATTTTTAACTCAAACGTCTTACACAAACAGGGGGTTAATTTTATTTCTTTATTTCATTATTTTATCGCATTTTAAATGTAAAATTTAACAAATATTTGAAGTTCGGTTTGAGCACAACATGTTAAATATAGTTGAAGAAAAAAATTTTACGATGAAAAAAATGGCAGAAATTACGCAACTGTTGAGTGGAATGAAACTAATCTACTATGCGTTTCCAAGACAAACACTCAACGGATATTTATTTAAAAAATTACAACAGAATCTAGAGACAAGATTGCA
This sequence comes from Tachina grossa, assembly GCA_949987645.1. NCBI lineage: Eukaryota > Metazoa > Arthropoda > Insecta > Diptera > Tachinidae > Tachina > Tachina grossa. The sequence goes on from OX465275.1 coordinate 170,412,200, forward strand.
ATATTGTATAAAATCTAGTTTTGCAAATCGTTCCACTGTACGTTGCAACGTGTTGTTGGCATTTTATACAAAACAATACAAAGCTGTTAGTCTATTTAGTTTCTTGTGGTAGTTTTCGCTTTATTTTTTTTAATGTTGTGTCTTTTTTATTTTTTTATTCGACTGGGCGTAGGCAAATATTTAGGTAAAACCCATTTTATATGCAAGCGCTGATTTCACATCAAATGGAAGCGAGTACTGCAGCTGGTCTCTGATTGATTTATGGAAGAAGATTTGTTATCTGTCTGCAAGAAACAAAACATGCTAGCATGGAGATTACAAAGTTTAAATTTTAGCTCCAAAGAAAATTTTATTATTTGCCAATACGAACAAGGTCTTTTTTTTGCAAAGGCAACTGTAGTAGAATACATAAATTTTTTTCTTTTTGTCAGGTATTGGCTAGCTTCAAAATTTAACTGCAACTATAATATCTTATGGAAAATAATATGAAGAACTTGCTTGTATATAATGTATATAAAAATTCTAGTAAAAAGTTTTTAAGCCTATACAAAAAAAATTATATGAAAACTTTAGTAATATCAATTCAACTATTAATCGAATCAATTAAACTTTTTAAAAAATGAATTAAACTATTAATTGAATTTAACACAAATAATAATTGAATCAAATAAAATATTAATTGAATCAACTAATTTAATAATTGAATTGAAAAAAATTAATTGAATATAATATATTGTGAAAAGTTTTTTTTTGTAAGACATTGATTTTAGCGGATTAAAAAAATGCTTACCTCACTTAGGAATATATGTGCCCTTAGTGGACTAATGCTAGGAACACAACTGGGACGAACGACGAATTTTTCGGTGCGAACTTTCTTCATAAAAAATAAAACACATTTATTCATATGAAAATGAACATAACACCGTCGTAGAACGAAATTCGTCGTGCGTGACGAACTCTGAGATAGATTTATTTCTATTTATTTCAATATTCTCTCTCAATCTCTTTACATACACAATAACCAGTGTGACCAGAATTTAAAATAAAATTAAGCTAAATCAAGTATGTCTTTAATATATTTTTAGAGAATATGCTATTTGGATTAAAAAAGGCTAAAAAAGCTAAATCCGTTTTTAAAAAAGCTAAAAAAAATAAGCTAAGAGCTTAATAAAAATTTTAAAGCTAAATCCAGAAGAAATAAGCTAAATTTAACCCAAAATTAGCTAATATGGTCACACTGACAATAACCAACTTTATCAATTATAAGAGCAGAATTCGCTGAGTAAATTCGTCGTTATTGTACTTCACACAACGAATTTACGCATCGAATTCTTATCGATGAACTCGTTGACGTGGACGAAATTCGTCGTTCGTCCCAATTGTGTTCTCAACATAAGTCATATATTTCTTTGGTCGACTTATTTAGCATTTACATTTGAAAAAATCAAAAAATATTTTTATATTATGCTACATTATTATTAAAGGTTGTGGTAGCCTCGATTAATTTTTTTAAGATTTATTTAAAATTTCGAAGCAAAAATGCATATGACTTAGACCACCTTAATAATTAATGGCATATATATTTTATTATTTTTATCTTCACATAACCAACTGTGAATTACAGCTTATTTTAATTTAAGTGTTTTGATTATTTTTTATAGAAGACTATAAAAGATTTTTGCTGATAAGGATTTTGCAAAATGTCTATGCATTTTAATATTTTTACCGTAAAACTCTTTCATTGAAAAAGCACCGTGTCCTTAAATTTGTCATTTATTATTTACCTTAAAAGAATAAAATTTGTTCTTTATTATTTATTATATTATTTACGAAAGATAAAAATTTTAAAATCATATAAAATCTCAAATGCCATTAAATGCAATGAAAGGTGAAAGGCAGTGAACTCCTTTATCGTTAACTCCACATACATAAAAAATTTAAACTTCCAACAAAATGAGAGCATGCATGAATACATTTTCTAAGCAAATAAGAAAATATTTTTGAATTTATTTCAATCTCTGGGGAAATCATCAAAGATCTCACATGTATAATATTGCTTTAACTTTGACAGTGAAAGTTTTAAGTTCAAATAGAACAAAACTCGCGCACAAAATACTCGTATGTATGTTAAGTAAAGGTTTTAATAAACAAATACTTCGTTTAACGTTGCATGAGTGAAGCAAATGAACTAAGGTAACAGAAATGAAAAATGGCTGAATTAATATGTAGTTTCAAGAGAAAATACGCACACAGACATGCGCGCACACATACACACTCAAAAGCAGTTGCAAAATCACGCCTCATTAACATAAAATGTGTGAAAAAGCCCTGCACACATTTCCTAGGGAAAGTTACTGCCAACGTTATGCCAATATCTTAAAAACATTTTGGCTTTATCGCGGCAGTGCCAACCAGAGACCTGCACCAGTCGGCTCAAAGCCGACTAAACCGAGCCGCTGAATGAATGTGTCGCTGACGATTTTTTTTCAGTTATAAAACGGCTTAAAACTAGCCGCCGATTGTTATAATTTTTGTTATATTTTTCTGAGCTTAAGTTCCAAGCAAAGAAGTGTCGAAATGTCGAATTTTTTTTATCTAAAAACAAGAGACCTTAAGTTCATTAAATTAAAGATTATTAATATCTAAAAGAGATCAAGAAATAAGAAGAATTATTCTATCCATTTGCAAGTTAATTCTAAACGAAATAATATCCTTTAGGTCTGAGAAAATAAACGGAATTCTTTTAAAGTGACTTTAATCACACCTTGACTCTTTTTTATTATCATTAGCAGTTTATTTCGGAAGAAATCATTATAACACAAGTAGAAAAGATATTAATAATTAAATTTTTTTATTTTAGTTTAACTAATTTCCCTCAGCCGCTAGGGGTTATTATTAAAATGAAGGTTTGTGTAACTATTGCCGAAAACATCTGACTCTTGTTTGCAGGTTTAGGAAACGGAAATGGACTCTCAGTATCACAAAATTGTTTTCGTGAGTGAGTAAACAGGCCCCAATTTTTTGGTATTGTGTAAAAGTGACGTCGATGACGACAACTGGAATAAGAGTGAATATAGAATAAAGAATATAGATTTAAAAAAATTTTATTCAAGCAAACAAACAAGTGTTTGACATTTTGAGAAATCAATAACTATTCTGTGTGAGTGCACTGTGTTGCATTTAAAGCGTTTACCTGTAGTTGTCGCTCAGCCTATCTTTCTGCGCAGGTCTCTGATGTCAACGTTTGCAAGAGAAGAATGTACCAAGAGATAGCGTCACTACTAAGTGAAACGTTTTAGTATCCTCCTAAAGCAGGGGTGCTCACGAGTTCCTTATGGAAGAGTAAACACCAATACATTTAAAGAAAAACTAATTTTTATTCAATATTTCTTGTACAAAGAAGAAGAAGAACGAAAAAAAACTAATGAGGCAAAAATGTTTGTGTATTTCGTATTTCCGGTGCTGAGTGCTGCATGTGTGTATGTGCATTTCGTATTGCTAGTGCTGAGTGTGTGCTGTGAGTATTTAAACACACAGCCTATAGCTAAGTGCTTTACAAAAACAAATGAGCACCAAGCGCATAGGGCTTGGGCACCCTTGTCCTAAAGTGTAGCAATAATATTTTATTGAACAAATTTATTCATTTGTTTTTATAAAAAAACATTTTATGTAACTTAAAAAATTCGTATTCTCTATGTTAACAAAATCAGCATCTTAAAAGACTTTTCTCAAGCTTCAGCCTGCTGTAAATTTATTAAACCTCTGTCATATTGAAATGTTTTATTTCAATATGGAAAAATATTGATTTGCAGTATTTATTTATTTTTAAGTATATCAATGTACATTTCCTATTATATAGAAAATTATTAAATTAATGTGACGCGTTCTTAGTTTTAAGTTGAAGCTATTCCCTCAGTCTAGAGTAGAAAACTTATATGAAAAGCTCTAATTTCTTTCAGTGATTTTGAAACAAACTTTTTAAGCAATTCAACACTGTTTCCACAACCCGATTTCAATAGAGTTGAAAATTTATTTGAAAATCTCTAATTTTTTTATTGATTTTTAATTAAATTTTTTTAGACGAGACAACCTTTGGGGTTTTGAATACAGATCGCAAAAATTAGATTAAATATTCTAGACACTTGAATTTAGTATCGAAGAGGTAACTTTATAATTAAAGCCTACAAAAACGATTATCAAAATGTTTGCGGGGAACATGTGTGTATATTTGTGTTAATGTTGCCATTTTGTATGTATTGGAATATATTACAATTTTGCTACTTGTCTTTTTCTGTTTTTATAACTAAAATCAAGGTGTTGTGGCGTCAAAACACATACATGTTTTTTTTTTTTTTTTTTTTTTTTTTTTGTAAAACTTCAAGTACTTTAGGGAGAACCCGTCATTTGATTGAAGTTATATTTTGTGAAAAGGAGAAAAAATATATATTGCTACTTCACAGGCCCTCTTACTCTCCTCCTAAATTCTGGCTACGAGCTTTATATTTTTACTCAGCGTTAAGAAATCAAAGATTAAATTTTGTTTTCAACAATAGTTAAGGAATTCCCTTACAACAAACAATCTGATGCTTGCTATGTTTGTGTTAAAGTAAAATAATAATGCCGCCATCAATTATTAGAATTCAAATTTCAAAATTTATTGCAAGATGGTTTACCTCGAAACAAAAATTGTTTAATAAATAAAACTTGATTTATATAAGTATTTTCTAGCTTTTCCTTCATAGCTTGCTTATAATTTATCTAAGCAGCTTTTTCCTCCGAACTGTAGGGTGTTCATCAGTATGCTCATAAATAAATAAGTATGAGTGCCACGGTGTATGTCGTTCTTCAAAGTTGTATACAATTTATTACTAAGACTTTGTGTAGCTTAAATACGATGGTTATGCAAGGTTAAGTTCGAAATAAACGATTAGAGATTTTCATTAGTTTTGTATAAATAATTTAGTAATTTACATGCAGAGAATGTAAAAGTAGTTTGTATTTAAGTAAAAGTAATTTAAATTTGAAAGCTACACAAGAGCAAAATAAAAGGTGTACCAAAAATCACAAAAAGATCAGACAGATAGCTTGCTACAATTTAAACTTCAACACATAGCTCTGCTATAAGAGATAGCTTTTTTGGGAAAATTTTTCTGAAATTAAAAAATAGATAAAAACTAAAATGCAACACACAAAAGACCTGTTGACTCTAATGTACAATAGGCTATTCAATTAATTTTTAATAAATTATATAACCAGTCTTTTGAAATGCATATTAAATTTGATATTGTATATATCTCTTAATATTCAAAATTCTTGCTAAATGCGCTTAAATAGAATTTAATTATTTAATCTAATTTTAAGTATACTCTCTTTGATTTAGTTGTCAAGTACATAATAATTTTTTTTCTCACTGAATTAAAACTAGAAAACAACTATGTAGAAAACATGATAGCATAGAAAGTTTTACATATTATAATTCCATTAAAAATCAAGTAAAATAACAGGGTGGCTTAAAATAAAAGCAACAAAATAGCAATTGTAATCGAAATTTTGCTTGATATTAAAAAAAAAACTCGCTGATTGTAGAAAGTTCTTTTACAGTAAAAAAATTAAAAAAATAAATGATCTATAACTTATCGATAAGAATATTTAAATCGATTTCAAGCATTTAATAATATTTTTGATATTTATTAACCAAGTTATCGATAAAAAAAACGAGTTTTCTTTAGAAATTGCTAAAAAATTTAAAGAAAATATATCGGAAACTCATAAATCTTATCGATAACTTAAATTTAATTAAGAAATTTATGTATAACAAAAGCTTTAGTTTAGAACATTGTTCACTAGAAAAAATGCTATAAAATATATATCATTAAGAAAAAATTTTTAATGCAAATTTATCGTTAACAAAATTGTTTTAACAAATAATTATGGTTTTTAACTTTTTTGCTCAATTTCCAAAAAAAAAAGATATGTTTCTGATAAATTGTTACTGAACACAATTGTTAGCTTAAGTCTTAAAGAAATTTTTTTTTTTTGTATAAAAAACATCGATAGTTAAAAAAAAATAATCGATAAAAATGTAATCCAGAATTTTTTATATTTGTTATTAATATTTAATTTTAAATTAAAGTTTTTATTAATAACTTATCCATGTTTAAAGTTTTTCAAAAGGTTATTTATGGATTAAAAAAAAATTTTGTTAAAATTTCAATAAAAAATAATTCTTAAAAATTATTACTGATATCAATTTTTACCGAATGCAAGAAAACACTTTTTTGTTACATTTTGCTAAAGAAAATTAATCGATAACACAACTTATCGAAAAAAAATTCTTATCAATTGATATTAATATTGAATAAAATCGAAATTATCGATTAGAAATTTAATTAAAAATTTGTCGATATCAAAAGTTTTTCAAAAAGAATATTTTTCGTTTCAAAAAAAAAATTGTGTTTAATTTTTAGTAAAAAATTTTTTCTTGTTAATTATAATTAATATTGCTACTGAAAGTATATCGATGAAAATACTTTTCTATAGGCGATTTATCGATAATTTTTGTAAACAAATTTAATCAATAACATAAATTATCGGCAATTTCTTTTCTTATCAATTAATATTATTTAATATATATATTAAAGTTTTTTATAGGTTATTTTTCCATTAAAAAAAATTGTTAATAATAATAATAAAAAGTTTTCTTATAAATTATTGCTGATATCAGTTTCTGCTAAAATTTTACCGATAACAATTTTCTTGTAAAGAAGACTAAAGAAAATTAATCGGTAACACAACTAATCGGAAATGCTTTTTCTTTCAAATGTTATTAGTATTAAATAATATCGAAATTTATCGATCAAAAAATGTTATTAAAAATTTATGGATGTGAAAGGTTTTTTAAAGAGATTATTTTTAGATTAAAAAAATTTTTGTATTTAATTTTAAATAAAAATTGTTCCTTATAATATGCTGATAAAAATTGTTGCCGAAAGTTTATCGATAACATTTCTTTTCGAATAGAAGACTCATCAACAAAATTTCTAAACAAATTTAGTCAATGACGAAACTTATAGCAATTTTTTTTTATCAATTGAAACCAATTTTAATTATCGATTAGAAATTTTAATTATAAAATTATCGATATTTAAAGTTTTTCTAAGGTTGTGTTTTGACTTAAAATTTTTTTTTTAAATTTTAATCAAAAAATTTTCTTATAAATTATTATTGATATCAATTGTTGCCAAAAAATTTTCAAGGAAAATTTAATCGACAACAAATATTATCGAATTTTTTTTCTTAAAAATTTTTATTAATATTAAATGATATCGACAATTTGTCGAAAAAGTTTTTTTTTAACTAAAAATATATCGATACCACAAGATATACTAAAGATTATCTATTTATTTGTAACAACATTTTTCTTTTGTATAATTTATCTCGATTATAGTTTCTTTGTAGAAAGATTATCGATAACAATATTTTCCTAAAGGAAATTAAAAGCTAGCAAAAGTTATCGAAAATTTTATTTCTTGTCAATTGTTATTAATATTAAATGATAAGGAAAATTTATCGATAACATATAAAATATATAACGTGGAAAGTTTTTCTTTACGCGTTTTTTTTTAGTTTCAGTACTTAATATTTGCAGTATTCTGTTTCTCTTGACATACATCACACTGTAAGACTGTTATAAAAATAGGTCAGAACTGAAAGTAAAGGAGCCTTGAATTCCCTTAAGCTTTCAAGTCAGCAAAAATAAGGGCAAAAGTAAATGGATGCGAATGCGATATTTAGAAAAATACAGCAACATTAGATTTTACAAGATTTTCGTTTATTTTCCACATTTTCCTTTATTTTTCTAAGATTTTTTTTTCATTATAATAAAATGTATATTTGCTTTTTTATAACTCTTTAACAAATCACTTGTATGCTACAGAATTTATCACCACAAAACTGTTGCTCATCTTTTCCTTGCAGTACTAAACGCCAGAATAACTTAGATGCCATGCAGCCAGCAACTTGTTCAAATTTAATATTAGAAAATAAGAGGAAAATGAAATTTTTGCTGCATAAATAAACGAATGGAAGGATGAAATGTAAGTCTGGATATTTTACGAGTTGATGACAAACTGCAGTTTTGCTTGCCACACTAATGTTAGTTGCTGTGCAGCATGATAATGATGATGATGTTGATTTTTCATCATTTTTATAGCATTTTTATTTTATCGTCACTTATTTTTAGTGTCTTTTAACTAAAAGAATTTAAATTGTATGTATTTTAAAAAGAAAATACATAAATGTGTATAAGAAATTGTGCAAATTATTTAGCAGTTCTGTTTGGAAATATTAAAAGACATTAAAAGAATAAGAAACACTGAAGAAGACTATTTATTGAAGCAAAATTAAATTAAAATTCTGTGTAAGTGGGTTTTCGCTCTTATATTTTGTTAACTAGCAAGTGTACGAGTATCTATAAAGATGCTTTCTAAATGATTTATATACAAAGCATCAATATAATTAAGTGTAGCTGAATCAAAGTAGACTTTTTTTAAGAATTTACCACCGTAACAGTTTTTTTTCTCCTCAATTCTTTTTTAATTTTATGTGATATATTATTATGCACAAACATTTCTTCATGTTTTCGTTTGAAAGTATTGCATACATTTTTAAAGCTTTTCTAGCGAAAAACAATACTTGTTTTCCAAATAACAGCAGAAGTTTTTTTTTATAAATAAATAACAACGACAAAAATAGCTGAAAGAGAAAACAAAACAGTTTTCATGAGCTTATTCCCCCAAAAAAAACTTTGATATTAATCAACAAAGCTTTTGACTTGTTTTTATAAGTTATTGCTGTTTCTTGCTAACTATTGTTTCTGAGGAAAATTTTGCGAGTTTTATTTTGGAAATAATAAAAAAAACTGTAATATTAGGAAATGTGGGAAGCATTTGGTGATGAAAACAACTCCCACGAAGTTAGTTATAAAAAATATACATATGTATGTATGTATGTAATGACAAAAATTTGTTAATGCATATCAATGATATAAGCGCCAAAAAAAAGCTTAACCGACACATTTTTAGGACCTGGTTTTTTTTTCAAAAACCGATTGCTTACGATCGAAAATGATCGATTTTGGTTAAAAAATTTATTTCGAAACTTAAGTCGCTTAAGCTATTTTGGCCGTTAACGATATGGCCATTTAATGAATCAGTTTTATTTATTTATTTACTTACTTATTTATTTATTTACAAATTTATTACAATTAAAATTACAATAAATTAAAAGCTAAAAGCTAAAAGCTAAAAGCACTAGCAGCAATGGCTATCGGCTAGTTTTATGTAAAATGAGATCGTGCTTCTGGCACCTTACTTTAAAGACTAACATACTCATTTCCGACTCTTGTAGCTTTCAAGCATAAAAGTCATATCATCATAATTATATCAATCTTTAAAGAAAAATTAATAGTCTAATGAAATAAATGTTTTATATTTCTAATAGAAAATTGTTCATCTACATTTTACCATAGTAAGATAAAATCTACCGCACTTTTCTTAAGAAATGGCCGTTTGCTATTTTCCGGTACTTTTTTTCTTTATTTATCTTTTTAGTTCACAAACAATAAGACTAAAGCTACGGTCACACTTATCAAAGCTTTGCCCAAAAAAACGTAACCAACAAACACTAATGAAAAAAGTTTTGATCCAGACGCGTATTTATCAAATTAAACAGTTTCGAACACAACTAATAGATTATGTCATAGAATCCAACACTATTAGCTACTCTTTAACTTGACAAACTTTTCTCTGAATTGAAAGATTTTGCATAAGGATTTAGTGGTTACGCTTTTTTGGGCAAATGTTTGACAAGTGTGACCGTACCTTAAGTCTAATGAAATAAATGTTTTACATTTCTAATAGAAAACTGCCTGTCTACCTTTTACCATTGTTCAATAAAATTTACCACACTTAGCATAAGAAAACACTGGCTTTCTACAATAACTTATTACCAAATTTGAAATTTTCTTTTTAAAATACTTATTTCCGTTCAAATCACATCATTCAAATTAAAATATCTAAAAAAAAAAAATAAAACAAACACCAAATAACTCCTACACCAATCCACGCACACTCTAAAATACCAGGTAACAGTAATAGCAAATCGCTGTAAGGACTCTTGAAGTGCTTTGCCCTCCCACACTAACATTTCAATGCTATTTAGGATGCCAGGTTTTTTTAAATAAAAAGCTTTTTTATATTATTGATATAAAGTAATGGCCGTGAGACAATATCCTGTTTTTGTATGGCTGTTGAATATATTTCCCTTTTCCGGTAGTTTTTTTTCTTTATTTCTCTTTTTATTTAACAAACAATAATACCAAACAATACACATGAATTTTTAACAGAGGTAATAAATAAAAAATACAAAATACAAACACACACTTGTATAAAATTCAATAGCTCAATGTAAACTGAAAAGTTATTTAAAAGCTTATTAACAATATTTGTAATCGGATGTTGTATACAAATTATTTTGTATATTTTTATATCATATAAAACACAAAGTTCTCCCAAACTCTAAAATATTACATCTAAATTCCACATTAGGAAGACGGAAATAAATATAAGAGCACAAGGTATAGATATATATTGCTGAATTTTTATTGTTCTAAAATATTCCATTTCATTAAAATGCATATTAAATGACTGATATTATAAAAAATCTCTGCAGAAGTGTATAGACATGGCTGCTGATGAAGTGCGTGGTGGTACAGAAAAAGACCGTTTTTTCTCCACCTAAAATCTAGTTCAATTCTTTATGTCTTATTTAGATATATAAATTTATACACAAAATTTAATTAAAACTAGAATGAATTTTTATCAGAAATAATTTTTAATATTTCATTATTTAAGAATTGCAAATACTGGACTTAAGACCGATTAAGGAAATTATTTCTGGTTCAAATTTATGTGAAATACTTATTTAAAATTGAGAACTAGTGATATGTATTTATTATTTCATTTAAATTGTAAATAATAAATCTATTGTCAAGGAATAATTTCTTTATCAGACTTAAGTTCAATTTTCTTAAAGCATAGTATATTTTGTTAACTAATGTGATTTTCAAAAGAAAATGAGTTAAACTAGACCAGCAAGTTCTTGTTCTGAGAAAGCCATACCCAAAGCAATGAAAAGTTGACACAGCCTTGTCAGTTTTATTAAAAGTCAACAGATTTTCTTTTTAATATATACAATATCTTTTATTTTATATAACTCTGGCTTAACGCAATTTTTTTCTCACTTAGAACTGTCCATAAGGTGGATGACTCCCTGCTTTAGCTGACCATATTAAAATTCTAAAATGTATCACACAGACACCATATTATTCTTGCAAAGTATTATTATTCGATAATCATTATTTTTATAAGCTTCAAAATAAATTCCTTTTCAGTCCTCTTACATTTTGAATGAAACAACAATATTCCCACACTCATACATTTTCAATTCTAAACTCATATAATTTGGTAAAAATAGAAATTTATAAAAGCTGAGTACCACTGGCGGCATTTTTATACACACAAACATGCACACACTTTTATATTCTCTCATATTTGTTTCATAAATATTGGTATAAGTTGTTGACGCCACTTTTATTGTATGAGTTTATACAAGTGGACATACTTATGCGAGTGTATTTATGTGGGTGTGTATGTATGCCTGTGTGTTTGTGGGTTTGTGTGGCTTGTTCACAAACATGAGTAAGGGTGCTGGTTGCTGGTTACAAGAGTGTCTATAAGTTTCTTTGTTTATTCATATGTGTGACAGTCGAGTGTAGTGGCGCATGTAAAATCTATATTTCTTTGTTTTTATTTTTTTATATATATTTTCTTTTATAAATAAAAATTGTTTTCAGTATGATTGTGTTCCACATTTTTATTTTTATTTTTTCTTTTTGATTTCTTTTTTTATAACATTTTCATTCTTACACTTTTACTTCCTGTCTTTTGGCTGAATTGAATTTGGCTGGTGTGTGTTCTCTTGTTTTTTTTTTTTTGCAATTGTAATGTATTGTGACTTTGTCGGAGACCTCTACTTTGGGTAGTAAAGGAATATCAGTGAGCAAGTTAATAATGTGTTTGAATATTTTTCCACTGTAAATGTGTATGATTTTTTAGATGTAATAGAAATTATTCACATTGATTGTTTCAATTACAATTAGCTGCCATAAAATCTAATTTAACGGGTGCGTATACGTAATATGAAGTATATTTATTCAAATTTCTATTAATCATACGCTGCAAGCCAATTATATCTAATAATTAAGGTGACCAGATGGTTTTTGTAAAAATGCGGGATATAATCGATCAAAAAGGGAAATTTTTAAGATAATACGACCAAAAAGAAGAATTTAAAAATAAATATATTTTAGAAGGCATTATTTGTAATATGCACATACACAGTATCGTACACCCAGAAAAAAGATTGGTTGGAAAATGGTTAGGCCAATAAAATATCATTTGCATTAACTATACATATTTCAGTTCACGCTATCAATTTTCTATTAACCCAAAAAACAATCCATGTTCATTGCCGTAAGGGCATAATTGTAATAAAGATATGATTCTGACAATTTTTAAATTGATTGCATCAACCGAGCGTATGCTTTTGTCATAACCAGCGTTGCCATAATATTTTTTTGGAAAACTCAAAATATAGAATAAAAAAACTGATTTTCATGTGAAAAAACTTCTCGTAAAAAATTCTTTAGTATTTTGTATATTTTGGGGAGAGGCGGCGTCTATACCTGATATATTTCCATATCATGATTTGATAATGTTTGTCAAGTTGTTACGTTTTACCATCTCGAAAGCCTCATCGGCATCAGTTAAGAAAATATGGCTCTACAAATTTATAAAGTTTTTAACTCATTGAAATGGAAGTGTTTTAGTTGCACTATGGGGTATTTTGCATTAAATTACACAGAAGTAATTGGATCCAAAATTCAATAAATAAAGTAACTAAAATGTTGCTTTTTCTGTGAATCTCTAATGTGTATGGCTTCAAATCCTTTAGTTTGGTATATATTTCGTTATGTTTTATCTCATTATATAAGGGATCAAATTATTTCAATGAAGAAACTTGCTTTTATTTTTCAATGAAGCAGGGCGAATTAATATTAATAAAGGAAGTGCTACGTCCGTCTGAACCAAACTTGCAAACAATAAGACCAAAATCCATAGAGAAAAACACAGCTTTCGTGTGAATTCGCTCTTCCTGTTTGAAAAAATACTAAACCTTCACTATTATATTAAGCAAAATTGGTAAAACTATGGCTTCAGATATTGGAACTAAAATAACAAACTTGAAATAAAGTAATAATTAAAAACTGCAAAAATTGATTTTATAGAAAAACTTAATTTTTATGCAAAAAACTGCAAAATTGCTCTATGCTTAAAAGAACTTCTAAAATCAGTTAAAACTGCACATTTGGCAACGCTGGTCATGACTATTTAACTGATTGATAAACGCAACCGAATAAAATATTATGAATTGGATTTTACTAACAACTTTTGGTATTGGCAACTATATTAGGGTTAAAATAAACATTTTCTATCAGTTGCTGCAACTAACTAGAGGTTGACTTTACTATCATAGCTTATAGCAGCAAATTAAAAATTAACTTTTATGACTTCCAAAGATATTATGGTATGAGAACTCTCAAATGGTTTCTGTAAGTCTGTGCATAAGATAACAGGTTTGTGGCTGTTCAAAATGTGTGATTGAAGAAATGCATATAGACATGCTTCACCACCACAAAATAAATTTCAATTAAAATAACTTTATGACAATATGTCAAATAATAAATTACTTAAATTGTGTATTTTTATTTGCGTCTCTTGTTTATTTTTATTTCAGTAAGGAAGGCCAATTTTTCTTTCACAGGTACCAATTATGATATGATATGAATTCTATGATAGTTAGTGTAACCGCCTAATTCGATTGGCAACAAATTCGGTTGTCTCAACGAATCTGTTTCCTCTGTGTATGTATTTAGGAAACACAATTTTCAACTCAAAAGAAGCACTATTAAATAAACATAAATATGTATCTATATAAATAAAAAGCAAATGCCGTTCGTTGGTAATCGCGTCAACTAAGAACAGCTGCACCAATTTCGCAATTTTTACTTTTTTAAATTTGTCACAACCTAACGCAGGTTTTACAAAAAAAAATTAGCACGCCCACTTTTTTAAATTACCTAAAATAGGAGAACAGCTGAACCGAGTTTTTGAATTCTCTTTCAATAGTAATTTAAAGAAATTTTATTAAGGAGTTAACACATGGGCGTGGCATCTCCCATATATAGCAAATATTTATTTCGAAATATTTTGGGAACTAACACGGTGGAACACCTGAGACTTTGTAAAAGTTACTCCATTGGCCTTAAAGGTTGTTTAAACAAAAATAAAAACTAAAAATAAATTAAGTGGGCGTTGAATCTCAATATCTTTGCATCTAATGCAGCAAAAAACGTGAAATTTTGTGTAGGGCTGAGTTTACATCTGGCATTGCATGCCAAAAAAAAAGCGTAACCACTAATTATTAATGAAAACCTCTTTTATTCAGACACATATTTATTAAGTTAAATAGTTTCCTACATAACTAAGACAGAGTGGCGCAGAATGAGCTATATGGTTTGAATTCTTTATAACATTTTTAATTAAACAGTACAACATTTTTGAAGTCATTGATTCGGGACTCATTTCTGACAATTTCACGTGAAAGTAGGCCCAAAATGAAGAACTTGTGCATCATTCGTTTTGTCTTCTTACCTGCTAAAATATTTTTAATATCGATTTGAAGTTAGTAACTATCGTATTGGAGAATTTTTCACGTTTTAGGCTCTTTTGTTTGACATAACTCGAGAACCACTAGTCCGATTTAGCTGAAACAAATTTAGAAAAATTAAGAATTACAATTCCTCTAATCTGTTCTTATACTGTTTTCCTATGTGTGCAACACTTTCGAAGTTAAAAATGAATGTATGAAGGGAAAAAAGTATTTTTTGCAGGATTAAACAAAAAGTTATTTGATTTTTATGACTGCGAAGCAATAAACGCTAATAAATGTGCGTGTACAATTAAAAGGAAAAAAAAGGATAGTGGACTGTTTTAATTATTTGGGGTTTTCCGGTGACTACCTGTATGATTTTTTTTGAGAAATTGCACCCTCATTCATTATTTGGAAAGTTTTGCACAATTTGAAATGTACAAGTGGTGAATCAGGTATATAGCCAGGTATTCTTAAAACACGCGCCCATTTATAAGTACCTGCCAGTAAAATATTGAAAAATACGTAGTCAAAAAGTGTGCAAAAGTTGTTATAATACCCTTGTAAATTTGATACATGGAGGAGGTGCAACGTTGTCTTTTATGAAGCCAGTAATTTGGGTGGAAGACACAACTGGACATGATGAATCCAGGTGCTACGCATGCATAAATTTTCGTCCTGGATTAAACAGACAACAATTGAAAACAAAAGTATGCACTGCTGAATTTACTGCCACACTTCCAGTTAACCGCCCTGCTGATGTCGATGCACCTAAACCTCCGAGTCTGGATACTGTGTCCCTGCAAGCCAAAACCGTTTTCACCAATCCGACTAACGTGAATGATGCGGATTGGATACCCGATATTAAAAATAATACAGGACAACCGCTAACACAAATCGAAATGGATTACATTGTAGCCAAGCTCAGAATATCACAACAAAACTCCGAATGGTTGTCATTTTTGAAGAGAAGAAAACTCACACAGAAAAATGTCAGCGCAACATCATACCGACAACGCCAAGCTGATTTCCAGAAATTTTGTTCCGTTGACGAAGCAAATACGTTCACGTACTCCCATGATATCCCAGGTTTAGTGAAAAAATTGGGAATGGATTATATCGCTGGCGACTGGCGTTTATTCATCGATGGTTCAGTTCCCAGTTTGAAGGCTGTGCTGTTACACAAAACAAACAAAACAAAAAAAAAAACATTTTGAAGGAAATCAAATACGATGAACACAAATGGAAGATTTGTTGCGATCTGAATGTGATCAACATACTACAAGACATTATACAAAAGGGCGGCTATCCAAAATACTTCTAATACTAATTATTATTCTTTCTTTGTTTTTTTTAGCATTTTGTGAAGAAGACTTGGGGAATTATTTATGAATCATTATACGATCGAACCAAGCACATATTGCAGGTGTCTCAATGGCTTTGTTAAGGGACTTGTTAAGGGCTTTGTTCGGCGAACGCATTATTTTGCGTACAAGCGATTTTAAGTGGCCTCCACGTTCATCAGTTCTAGCAGCTCCTGACTATTTTTTTTTTTTTTTTTTTTTTTTGTATATTCGAAAGAAAGAGTGTACCTTAACAAGCCAAGAAAAATACTCCAACTAAAACCCGTTATTCGAAATGAAATCATGGCCATTACACCCGAAATTTCGCGGAAAGTTATAGAAAATATGCTACAAAGAGCACGTATGTGCAAAGCATAAAATGGACATCACTTACAGGATATCTTTTTTCACAGCTAATTACAAAAAATTCCGCAATAATATACTGTATTAAAAAAATATATATAAAAATTGCATAAATAAAAAAGTTCTAAACCACTTAAACCATATAGCTCATTCTGCGCCAGCCTGTAGAATCCAACATGATGAGAAACTGTTTAATGCAATAAATACATAACTGAATCAAACAATTTTTAATTAATAATTAGTGGTTACGCTTTCTTTGGCAATATGGCACACAGATGTAAGCCCGGCCTAAGCAACAATTTCTTACAAAAATATCAGTTTGGACATGTGGGTGTGGCACCTACCATAAAGAGAAAATATTTATTTTGAGATATCTGGGAAAGTTTATATAGAGCGAACGTTGAAATTTTGTAGGGATAACTCTGTTGAATATGTGAACTGTCGCAGGGAACAATTTTAGAATTGAAAAATTTAACTTGAAGGATGTCACAAAGTACAAAGTTTTGTTTGCCTTCAAAAATAATACCACTGTATTGATCTAACTCAGCAATAGGCTATTAGTTTATTTATTTAATTTTTTCTTTTCTTCATAAAAGCAACATTTATTAAAACATTTTGAAATATTTTCGTATCGAATCATAAAAACTGTATAGTTAATGCCGTTTTCTTTTTATTAAGAAAAATTAAATTTAACGTTCGTTTAAAGTAAACGTTAGTGCTCGTAGGGGATGATATAATAATTTCTAATAAAATCTAATAAATCTAATAAAAAAAAAACATTTTATTGCGATTTTTCATTGAAAAGTGCAATAAATGTAACATTTTTCTAGAACAGAAAACCCCATAAGAGTCAGGCAATAACTACACCTAAAAATATATTTGGAATGAATTTTTATCAGTTACATACATTGTAATGAAAAACCAAATAAAAGATTAAATATCCAAAACTCTGAAAAGAGGCATAATGCGGGATAGAAATTTGAGGCGGGATCTACCTATGAAAAGCAGGATAGTCCTGTCTAAGCCAGGACGTCTGGCAAAATGACTAATACTGCACCTTTTCAAAGTTTACTTCAATTCTTGATCAGATTATTCAATTTTAATTGAGAATCAAATGTGTTAGAAATCTGCAATTGTAATTCGAAATAAAATAAATATTATAAAATAATCACTAAAGCGATAGGTTCTTTTGTTTGAAAAGTTTTTTGATATTGTTTTTCATCACTCTAAGATACTCTTTTCTTTATACATCGAGCTGAAACTTTTTTATTACAATAGTCGTTATAAAATTATGAGAAGTAAATTTTCAAAAATCCTTCAATTATATATTATTTTCATTATTATACATAAATAAATGTATAAAATAAATAATAATATATGAATAAAGTAAATAATAAAGGAAATATAATTTACTAAATATCATTTAAAGTCTATTAATGATACATCTGTACCCTTGCTATATCACCATAGCTTTACAATGTAACATCAATTATATTATAAAAATTTAGTCCTTGACTCCAGCTGAATCATTGCAAAATTAAATAAAAACGAATTAGTTTCTACAGAGAAAACTTTGCATTGACTTAAAAAAATTTTAGCTGCTTTATTTATAAAAACTCTTACAGCTTTATAAAGGCGTAATAAAAAAATTTTGTATGCAAATCAGTTTTATAAATCTTTTATTAAGCCTTAATATTTTTTGCAAAAATAACCTTATAAATATATACAATCATTCCATTTTTCTATACAGAACTCAACTATTCGACTCAAATCAAACTTCGAAATACATTTGTAAGAAAAAGAAAGCATTTTTCTTTTCTCTATTTTCATATCCTCTTTTTGATTGTCTCCCTGCGCATTTCCTACACTCCCCCGAGAATGTTCTGTTATGATTTATAGGTAGTATGTGCATACTTAGCCAAAAATAAAAAATAAAATAAAATTTGTTACCGTTCTTTTTTGTAGCTTTTATTTCCTTCCGTTTCCATCCTTTTCAATTTCACCTTTTTGGCTGTGAAATGCATAAAAATTTTTTTTGTTAATACAAAACAGCTTTTGTATGTAAGTGTAAAAATAAAACTATAAAAATAAGGTATTACAAAAATGAATTGTTGTTTGTGTGATATCAAATAAAAATTAAAATCCTATAAGCCATTTAAATCTGCTGAATTTTTGTACACATATTCCGGAAAAAAAAACATGGCAGAGAGTAACTTTTTTTCATTATTTAGCATAAAATATTGAAGCTGTAATAATAATGTTTATTTTATTACAAATATCAAGCTATAAATTTTTTATAAGAGTAGAATTTTTTTTAAATGGAGAACGCTTTTGTGCCAAAATATAATTCTTTTTAAGGACGTGCAACTTAGCTTATTCCAGAGAAACTGCCCTGAGAGAACATGTTATCAATATGGATGATTAAGTAACCCCTGACTGGAGAAAATGGGCACTGTACCACACTCAGTTTCGAACGATGAACGTTAGTGATCAGACATTTCATTTTTATAATTTCAAATTATAAAAAAAAAATTTCATATCGACTTGACTATTTGGGCTATTAAAGTAACTGGCAATTAAAAATTAGAATTAGCAATTAAAAGTTAGAACTTCGTGCTAACCTAAATAGAAAAATGAAAATATGGAGAAACAGGGGAAATAAATATTAATACTTACATGTGTATTTACCAAAGGTAAATCAATAATTGTACACAACAATCATTTCTCACATTTTCCGTTTCATTAGAATTTACGTTAAATAGCTGATGTTAATAACAATCTCTACCCAAGTAGATAGACTAGGGTGCTGATGAAGTGCGTTGCTGCACAGAAAATATCGGTATTTCCCCCAGCTTAAAAGTCTAATTTAATATTTCTTCTCTTCTTTAGAAACTTACATTAATTAATAAAATGTTTCATTCAATAAAAAGAATTGAAATTACTGAACTTAAGCCTGACTAAAAATTATTTCTCATTAAAAATTTACTATAGTTCAATAAAAATTAAGAAAACGTTACATCTTTAGTTAATGACGTAGTTTATCAGAATTGAAACTAGATGCTCATCTTGAACTACGATTTCCCTGATGCCTGTGACTAGGGTTTGCAAATAATCGCAGGTTTCCATAATAGCGATTACGATTAAAAAATATGCGATTAATCGCGATTATCGGTTAATTTCGATTAATCAAGAAAATATACTATTATAATTTTTTCTAAAACCAAAATAAATTGCGCCGTGAGTTTTAGTCGAACTGTGTGGGCTTAGCCAAAGAAATTTAATTATTTTGTCTTGAGTTCGCGTTTTAATTTAATTTTTCAATTAAATTATATTTTTATTCTGACAAAATTGTAAAGCATGTAAAATAAAGTTAGTAAATGGGAACTTATGAGTATCAAAAACAAGAAGAATTATGGGAAATCAATCTTTTGATAGGAAAATTTTTCTAGGACGAAATATATTTCTACTTTCTTAATTTATTTTTTATTTAATTTTGTATCCACTCCTGATGAATTTATGTCATAATGAATAAACAAGTTCATACTCGAATAAAAACAGTATTTTTTACACCGTTTTTTTTTATACGAAGTTGTCCATTCATCATGATATAAATCCATCACGTGCAGACACTCACTTATAACTAACTATATCCTTTTTAGGGTTTCGTACACCAAAGGTGAAAAGGAACCCTATTGTTTTCGCAATGCTGTACGTCTGTCCGTCACACGGTATTTTCTCAGGAACCGTAAGAGCTACGGACCTGAAATTTGAACACAGTATGTAGAACCTTGGCCGCTACAACAGCAAATACATGAGAATTAAAAATTAAAGGGTCTTCCAAAACGAGCAACGAAAAATGTTAAAATCCAAACAACAATTAACACTAAAATTTAAAAAAATTTAAATTAAAGGGTGGTCCATCAGCTAATGCAATTTTGACTATGTAATTTTAACAATTTGCTATATCTTGGAAACCGTAAGAGGCAAACACTTGAAATTTTCAAAAACGGTAAAACTAAATAAAACTAAAAATTATAAAATCGACAAACCCAAAAAAAATCGCCAAAAATTAAAAAAAATCGCCAAAACGAAAAAAATCGCCAAAATTAAAAAAAAAATCAACACTAAAATAAATCGCCAAATTCGAAAAAATCGCCTAAATGAAAAAAACGCCAACATGGAAAAAAACGCAAAAATCGAAAAAAATCGCCAAAACGCGAAAGTGTCGCCAAAACTAAAAAAAATTTTTAATTAAGGAAAAATCGCATAAATGAAAACAATCGCCAAAAATAAAAAAAAATCGCCAAAATGAAAAAACGCCAAAAACCAAAAAAAAAAATCGCCAAAACAAGAAAATGAAGTGTCAAAACTAAAAAAAGAGCCAAAACTTAAAAAAATCGCCAAAACCGAAAAAACGCAAAAAACACAAAAACCGAAAAGACCCCAAAAACGGAAAAAAATGCCAAAACTATATATTATATAGGATAAAGTTTGTATTAAATTACATATCTAGTGTTCGTACTGAACCCTTCGTGCGCGAGTCAGAGTCGCACTTTACAGAATTTATTTAGTATTTCTGTGTTTTTTGTAATAATGCGATGTCCCAAGATAAAACAAACTGCACCTGTCTGCCTACGAATGAAAAATATTTGTATCAATCGTAATGAAATTTTTGAGATATCACGACGTTTTTGAAATAAAATTGGGAGAATATAATAAAATAAAATAATAAATTTAATAAGTGCATAACATAGATTTTAATTATCGTTTTGTCTTATAATACTTTTGTTGTATTAAGGTGTAGGAAAACAAAATAGAAGCACATAGATTTTACATCGTTTCTTGTGTTTTTTATAAATTTCTGAGCCTACTTGCTTATTTTATTGGAATTTCCAAAAAGCTTATGTAAACTATCAGATGATTTTTGAAAGTATGACTGAAGTCTACTGATAATTCATTAAAGCGCCAATGAAATGCGAATATATATAGACATGTTTATTTCAAATGTATATATATATTTGTATTAAAAATTTTAATTTTAATTTTTCATGAGTTGAATTTGCCTTCCTTGCAAATTTGGCATACATTCTTTGCTTAAAAGAGGGAAAAATTTTTAATCGTAATCGAGCGATTACGATTACGATTAAAAGGTGTGATTAGTCGCGATTATGATTACTGTTATAACCGCTATGCAAAACCTACCTGTGACAATACCCATAGCCTCGCAAGCTAATAACTTAATAAAATAAAACAATTACAATTTTCAACTTGAAATAATTTTGATTTAAAATGATTCTTCGTCTTATTTTAAAATCAAAATCACGTTGTTTTAACTTGAAATAACTTTGATTTGACATGATTCTAGATTTTGATTTAATAGTACTGAAATGTCAAATCAACATAAAATAAGGTTATTTCAAAATGAACAAATTTTTAATGGTTCTGCAAATCACGTTGAAGCAACATGAAAAAAATATAAAGCAAAATCATTACCGATAATTTTTTAATTAAGCTTCTTTTCATAGATTTTAATATAAAGATTTTTTTTCAAATGCCTGTTCAATTATAACAATTTTAATATAGGTCAACAACTTCTAATGATTTTTTTACACAAAATGGCGCTGGTTTGCCGTCGAATTGAATTTTGGCTATTTTCACATTGCCAGACTAAGACAAATCAACTGAAGCCATAATCATTAAAAACAGCTTACGCATTTGGTTTATATAGTTCCATTAAGGTACGCACATGCATACATACATACATTGGCGAATAAAAGTTATGCAGGGTATTGCTTCGCGCAGTCGAATAAAAAACTCGCACCATGTCCATATGAGTACAAATTGTTTTTAAAGTAATTTTTTCCTTAAGGATTGCTCTTACTTTTAGTTACTAAAAAAATATTATCCTCCACGAATTTTCGTAGAGATGCTAAAGTTTTAAAATTTAGTTTTGTAATATTATTTAATTATAAACACAGTATAAGTGTTCAGACATGCATTTTTAATTGAGTCAATTTAATTTTAATTGAGCAATTAAATCTAGTGTTCACACATACTCAATTTAGCTGACTGAATGATCATTTGACAGCTGAAAAAAACATTAATTTTATTTGTTTCGTGAATATTCGTGTTTATGAATTTCAAGAATTGATGCAACTTCGGCTTTAAAAGAAATTTCGCTAATATATAACAGAAATGTCGAACTCTTCAAAATTTGCAGTGTTAAAAAAAGAAAACGAACAACTTGATAATTCTATAAAGTGTTAGAAAGCAGCAACTCTTTGTATTATGAGAGCAAAAGTTGGAAAATGATAACAATTTTGATGATGTGGAAGAATCTTTGCTATTAATTTATTACAACTATTAATATTAATATATGTACATCTCATGGATTTTATTTTGTTTGGCCACGAAACCCTACTCGACATGGCCACAATTCCCCACTCAACGCCGGCCTCTTCCTCATAAAATTTTTTGCTATTTGTAAAAGATATCTGTTAAAAAATAAATTTATTTAGGAATTTTAAATAAACTTACCTTCTTCACTACCCATTTCCTTTTGCATTGTTTATTTACTTTTTTTTGACATTTGGTTCGCCATTGTCGGAAATTGTTCTGCTCACTGAACACAGTTCTCAACAAACACCAGGGTTGCATTTCGAGTTTTACGCAATTAGTGATACAATTATCTACTAATTGCTCAATTTATTAATTGATTTATTGTATGGTAAATTCTATTCAATTAAGCCCTTAATTGCATAAAATGTCCTAATTGTGCAATTAAGGTGTATGTCTGAACACGGTATTAGTAACATACACTGTGCTGTCACTATCTTAATATTCATGTTGTTATTTATTTCTTTGGTTTTGCTATCAACTTTTTTTTTACCACATACACTTACTGGCCTTTGAAAAACTTTGTCTAACGTAGCTGTTATTATTTTCAACCAATTCTTAAATTTATTAAGAAACTAATATGTTTTAAGTTTCTTATCTATTGTTAGAGATTTCAATGCAAATATAAGTTGCTGAGGTTTGAGTTATTAAAGAAAACCGCACAAGTGTAAATTCAATATTTTCGTGGGATTGAAAAATTATTTTTTAGCAATATTTTGTTCGCTAACTTTTTGCTTTGTGTGGTTTGCTTTGTGTAGTTAAACTGATTTTTTTTTTGTAACGGGTGATTTTCAGAAGTATAAATAGTATAATTTCCAACAATTTGATCCATTTATTTAATGTTTATGCTGCACTATGGGTTAGAGAAAAAATAGCATTGAAAACAGATATGATATGATACCATAAAAATTGGCTTGACAGACTTTTATCACTAAAACACTCCGGATTAATATTGTAGCTATCAAGAAAGCCAATAGACACCAATACACTTAAACAACATATTCCCCCTTATTGCCGATGGCGTCGTCGACGTCACATCAAGACGACAGTAAAAATTGGCACTTGTCTACTATTTGTCAACAACAATTGACTACTATTAATATGCTCCATTAATTTACAAAGCCTTAGAGATTACTAAGAGTTTATCAACAAGAGCCAATCGACGACACCATTCATATTTCCATATAATTTAATATGGTTTGCAATCAAAATTTTACATTGAAATTTTTGAGCTGTGTTCTATATGAACTATTTAGTTATGTCATTTCTATGCTTAAATTTGTCTAAAAATCCATAAATTTTGAATTTTTTTAAATTTCTTAACAAAACTATTTAATTTGATTTTTAAAATTGAGTAGTAACAAAATGGGGGTTCGGAACCCAAAATCCCACTTAAGGTACCAACAGACGACATGTTTTGCACATTGTATGTGCCAGAATTTGCGTATGTAAACGAAAACATGTCGTGTGTTATCTTTAAAACATTGCTTGTGTAAAAACCATGACAAAAAACATAAGACATTATTTGAAATAGAGCGTGCTCTATTTTCTTATGTTAAACATACAGCTCCAAATGTCTATGTCATGCGAACAAATTTGTCGGCGGTTGATTATGTGCACTATCATTAGCCGTCTGAATGAAGTATTTTGCAAGACAAATTAATTATATATTTTTTTTAATTTAACGTTTTCGTTTTATTAAAATAAGTCCCAAAATGTATAGATTTTTAGTTACAACCTCAGCGTCTTGTTTAAAAAAAAAAAATTAAAAAAGCAAATTTGCGTCGCCAGTACTACAGCGACGAAACCAAAAATATTTCGACGTCTGCAAGCCATTTATAAAACAAACTACATGGATATTTATGTACTGAAAAAGAAGAAGTGATACTACATGTACTTTTGTGACCAAAAATTATAAACCTTATGTAAATTAACCAATATTGACAAGCATAAAGAAAAACATACGAGTCGAAAACTTAAAAAACACATGTAAAAAACATGCCGTCTGTTGGTACCTTTATCGCTATACAATAGAATATACAAAAAAAAATTTTTGTTACATTCTGATATCTGTCTAATGAAAATTGTTTAAGTAGAATGATATAAAAAAATATTTTCGATAAAAAAAATAAAATTGAGCTGACACTGCAATTTTTGGCCATCAAACTAAAAGATCTTTCGGGCATAAAATACACTGGTATTTGACATCCTTCACTTCAGAACGAATATCAACACACCCGTTAAAATTTGTTCTTGTGCAAATTATTTTTCTTTGGTTTTTTTCCTACTTGTATGATTGCTTTGTAGACCGCAGCATATGTGGCACTTTTTTATTTAGCATATTAGTTAAGGGTGTGATAAAACCAATGAACAGAAACTTAAGAATAACAAAGTTATAAAAGTTTTCTTTTATTAATTTTTTTATAGATTCTACTTTTGAATTGTAATCGTAAAGCAATGAAAAATAAAATAAACTATATATTTTTTTTCATAAACTTACCTTTTATTATCACAAATATTAGCAGCAGCATATACAGTAGAGACGAATCCATGACAAAAGATTAATTGAAGAGTTAATGCAGCTTTATTAAGCGCACCAACTCAGCAGCCTTAAAAATGATGAAAAGCTTAAAAAAACGAGATGGCTGATGTTTAAAAATCCAAGCAGACAAATTTTAATCTGGAGACCTTAAGAGATGAAGGAAGTTTGCTGGAAATTTTATTTTTCCAATGTAAAAATTATTTGGTATAAAAAAAAATTGTATCCGTTTTAATTAAAAATTTTTTTATAACTAATTCCGGTTGCTTTTAACATAAATTTAAATAGCACTAATAGCAGGCATATTACTTTAAGAAGACGTTTGTTTGATCGTTGGTGGAAGTTGTGTATAGAAAAAAGTAATTTTTTTATAATAGAGATATAGACAGACTTTTTGTTTGCTTTGATTTAGCTTCTCTTGTTTTTTTTTTTTTTTGGGGTGAGAGGCGTGTTTGCTTATCTTCAAATAAACGCCACACTAAATTTCATTTAGCAAAGTGCTTTGGCTAGTTACCAAAATAAATTTTGTGTTTTATCTCTTCATCATTTTCATTATGATATTAATGCATTTTTCTTCGTGTAGCGGTACGGGCCTTTTGTAGTAAAAATTTCGTTTCTTTTTTTTTGACAAGAATATAAGAGAAATTGTATTTCTGTTGTCACAAGTCCAGAAAGAAATTTAGTTTTTAAGATATTTGCTTTATATATATAGATATACAAGTTTATTAGCCCTCAACTTGTTTGTCTACAGTTTGGCTGAAGAAAATTATGTTCTTTAATTTTTTTATATGTAGGTATGTTTATGTTTTTGTAGAAATTAGCTGCGGCTTGTTTCCAAATCATTGATTTTTTTATTTTATTTAATGTTAAAGATTTAAGTATATTTTGGTTATTTTTTATAGCTTTAATTAGTTCAACAGAAAGTTTTAGTGATTAAAAAAAATATTTTTAACAAACAGCCTAAAAGTATGCAAATGAAAATTAAAGCTAAATATTTAATAAGAAGTTATTGAATTTTTTTTAGCTTAAGCCAATCATTTTACATATTTTATTTCACTTTATTTAGGTCTAAAGAACGTGGGGTTTTTTTTTATTATATATTTATTATTTAAAAAAACTTGTGCTCTTACACAATTATTATTTAACTATTATTTTCTTTTCTACTTTTTTAACTAGTTTAATTTATTTTAATAATTAATTTATTTAATTTAATAAAGCAAGACTTTATTTTTCAATGTTTAATTATATTAGGCCTAGTTTTACCAATATCGTAATTTATCTTAAGCATTATTATATATTTATATTTTGCTAATTTTTTTTCTACTTTATTTTTTGATTGTTATTATTAATTTTTTATGGCGAACACATTTGTTATAATTTCTATGCATATTGATTTAATTAGTTGCACTCATTTTATTTTTTATATTAAACTAAAGTTGATTAGAGATATTTTATATTATTATTATTATTTATTTTAGCTATTCATGTGCTCTAGAAACCCTAAAATCCAGGAAATAATTTTACTGCTTTTTTAGTTTGTCGTTGTTGAGAATGAAACTTCAAAAACTGCAATGAAAAGATAAGAAAGGAAACATTAAATAAAACTTTTTATTAATTAAAAAATTTATTTAGTTCGAAAATGTATAAAAAAAATTTTATAAAATCTTGTGTTTAAAGAAATTTCAATTAATTTAAGTTCTTACATCCAGTTCCCTAAAGTCATGTTTAAACATTTGTTTGCAGACCAAGAAATATTAAAAAAAATTTCTTCTTTGCTACAATTTTCGTTTAAAACTAATTCCTAATATTTCCTACTGTTGTGCCTTACTGTGAGATCTCAACTACAAAAAACTTGTTGCCTTGCCTATACAATAAATTCATTTGTTTGCAGCATTATGCAGTAAAATATTTTAAATGAAATGATTCACATACAACTTTAATTTAATTAAATGTCACTGCATGAGCTTAATATTAAAAATGTTGTTTTACTTTCTATTCCAGTTTTATTTTCCCTCTAACCTCATCTGAAGTAAAGGCTCGGTTTATAAATAAAGTAAAAAATATAAAATAAAAACTACAAGCTAACAAAACTCATTCGAAATGTATAAAGATGTAAAAATAAAAAGACTTACTTACACACACACACACACATACACACAAATGTCACATGTTTCTATGTTTGTATGTAGTTATTCTAACGGTATACATAGTTGCCTCAAGATGACATTCTATTTGTTTATTTCCCCAGTATTTTTCTATTTCCGTTTTAATTGCAATACTCTCTGTTGTCTACGAACGCTCTGTAGGGATTGGTTTTAAGGGTCGTTTACTGGGTGTGAGCAGTAAATATTAATATTTGATTTGTTTTGCATTTAAGTTGTAAAGCAATTGCAAAAAAAGTAAGTAAATCTAAAAAGTTGTTGTTGGCAGAATACTAAATGAATATTTAACTGTATTTGGATGGAGAAAGAAATAATTTTTTATATCGAGTTTGTTTTGTAAGATCTCAACAAGTGTTATTAAACAACAAGAATTTTATACTAAACTAACCTAATATAGATTTTGTAGTTCTTTTTATTTTTACATAAAATTTTTTTATTTTTATTTTATAAAGTAACAAGTTAGTTGTTGTTCGATTTTATATCATGGCAAGAACAGTAGAAGGAAGTAAAATATTGTTTCAATTGCAGACAGTGTCTGAAAGGGTAACAAAGTTTGCTTTAAATATTTTTTTCATATTATGCTTGATGCTAGAGGTATTAAATTTTTTATGTAATTTTTTTTTCCAAATAAAATATGATTTTTAAATAATTGCCTTTACCATGGCCAGCAAATGAAAGTACTTTCAACATAGGCGTAGAAAGGCCATTAAGGGGAGTGCAATTCGCCCCCAAGAATTGCTGTTGCTCTCCCAGAATTATATTGTTTTATTATTAGTTAGTCATGAAAATTACCATTCATAATGCCTCCACTTAAAAATTTTTATAGCTTCACCAATGACCTTAAGTGATTATTAGTTAGTCATGTTTCAATGAAATTTTCGCTTATATTTTTTAAATTATTACGTAATATTAATTTAATAAGTGCTCCATAACTCCATAATAATGATCGTGTTGTGTTCGTATTTCGATCACCCAGAGACATTGGCATTAAAAGAATAATGAAATTCGAATGACAAAATATTTAACTCCCTCTACGGATATATTTCTCTCTTTCTTCCTGTTTCTCCCTTTAATTTGTTTCCCCTCTATCTCTGTATATTGCTTTCTTCATCTCTTTAGATCAAAGTCAAGCAAACACATACCTCTTCATATTATTTATGTATTAGTATATAATATGAGAGAGGGTAATGCTTAGGAGAAATTGAATTGCTCTCCTCTTTACATGTGCTTAAGTATGTGTAAATAACAGAAGAACGAAGTGTCAATGGACGGCATTTTGTTTGTATTTGCTTGAGGTGATCGTATTATGTATAATACCGAGAGATTATGTTCAATTGGGAACTACAAAAACTAATCGAATTCCAAGGGTGATATTTTTAGTTTTTTCTCTATCTTTCTCCCCACATTAATTCGCTCTTTCCTTTTCTCACCCTCGCAAAACCGCTCTTGCTCATTTGCTTAATTCTCTTTTCTCGATCATCATGTTTATTTACTTCAACAAGAGAAAGACTTTGTCCACAGTGGTATTAAAGTGAAACCGAACAATGATACTTTGAACTCTCTCTCTCACACCTTTTTCCATATCCTCTCTCTGTCACTTTATCTCTCACTCTATCTCTCACTCTCTTTTTAACTCTATCTCTCACTCAATCTCTCACTCTATTTCTAACTCTATCTCTCACTATATCTGTCACTCTAGCACTCACTTTCACTTTTCTCTCTCTCACTCTTTTTTACCTCTTTTCTTCGTTTGCCTCGAGTTTTCTCATCTTTCTTTTGTTTTTCGCTTTTTGAAGGATGTGAAATACAAAATGAAAAATTCTTTGCTCTCTTCAATTCACGCAATTCAATACTTGTATACAATTGAATGTTTGAACTTAAACAATTCAGCTCGCAATTGGTTTTAATTTAGTATTAATAACAATTTTGTTTTCCTTTTTGAATCAAGAAGTTTCTACCAAAGAAAGCAAGAACAAAAATCACCGCACTCTTCATTCATTAATCCACTAGGAATTAAGTAATAAAAATATTGATTCTAGCTGTATTTTACATGCAAATATATTGAAGTATTCATTTTAATAACAATAATACTAATTATTTTAAGAAAATCGTTCACCATGGTAATAAAATCGAGCACACGCAAACAGTTTCTCTACCCATTTCACTTTGCAGCTATTTAAGCTATTAAGCTTTATTTGACTAATTTGTTTTAATTTTTACAAGTTATATGGCCTATAACGATAAACTTAAGACTTTGGGATACTTTGAATGCAATAGTAGTCAAGTTTTAAAAAACATACAGATTTCTTACAAAATATTTTACTTTTCGATTGGACTTCCTTTCCTTCTGCATGCCGAAAATCGAGAAAGCTTTATATTATCACTGACAGAAATAGAGATACATGAATTCTATAAATAAAAATAAATCTTTAAAGTCAGGAAGCCCTACAAAATTTCCTAAAGAAGTTAACCAAAACTTATTGATATATCAAAATAGAAAAATAAAAATATATATGAAGATCTAAAACTTAAAAAAAGTTTAATTGTACTTTTTTTTGTAGGCTCAAATATTTGGAATTAAATCAAAAGTTAACATTATACAGTTCTGATCAAATCAGAATGCTTTGTTTAGTGAACACTGATCAAAAGAGCTATCAGATACACAATGTTCAATTTTTAAATGTTAGAATAACATGATGTTAACTTCGATAATGTTAACATAAGGTTGTGTTCTTAACTTAGAAATCGCTCTCTTTGAAGCTAACATAATGCTTCCTAAATAATGTTGGCAACAGCCATCTTCCACATGTCTGTATGGTTGTCAGATCATTGCTATTATTGACAAATATTTATAAGGGAACATTAATTTCAGGTTTGTTTATTTATATTAATGAAACAATATTTATATTTGATTGCTCTGTTGTGAAACCACTGTCTGAAGAGATTTTATTCCTCCCTTACTTTAATTTTGATGTTATTTTCTTCTTTTTTATCCTTTTTCTTTTCGTATTTTATTAAAATTTTCCCCCAGCCCCTTTTGTTTAGTTTTATTTAGTTTTCTATCTGTTCTAAACAATATAAATAAAATGTTTATTTTTCTGCCAGAGTTTATTGTAGTTCGAATAAGTTATTTGTGTACATATAAACACACTACCTATGTATCTTTACAAAGAGAAGATGATAAATTACAAACATGTCCTACATCTGCTGTCAACATTCCAGTTTGCAAATGATATCAGTTCCACTATGTTTATAACACTTTATATTGCAATAAAGAATACTTTAATTTTCAATACTTTAACTAAAATAACAAAGCAATGGCTGGTCATACTTTTTACAGCACAAACAAACGCTATTTTCGTTTTAAAATTTGTATGGGAAAAAATTTTTTTTTAAACATATTTTCGTGATTTTTCATACAACTTTGAAATGTTTAGAAACGAAGGTTCTTACAAAATCTGCCTATTACTGTCGTTCAAGTAATGTTCTTCTTATTTTTGTTCTTTTTTTCCTTTTACTTTGATTTTACTTAATAAAAGTCATTGTTGCATGCTTTTGGGGATTTTGCTTCTTTGCCTGGTTGGCATGTAAATAAATGTTTTATTTAAATTTTTAATTTTGATTAACTATGCATTGCAGTTACGGAAATGAGAGCATTTTATTTTTCACTAGTCCAAATCATTATTCATGTGGCACGAACAAGGAAAAATGAGCCAGAGTCAGAGAGAGTTATTTGAAGTTTAGAGAGGCTAAAGAAAATAAGACAAGATGAAATATTGAGAACAATGAAATAAAAGGCCAATCTGAATTTAAATAAGTTTGCTTTAGCTTAAATATTAAATAGAAGAAAATAGTTGTGCAGTTCAAGGAGGACTAGTAGAATAAACTGAATAAAAAATATGCCATGTCAATAACTTTTTCACAAAAACTAGGTTGCACGTAGTGTGCTTAAATTTATAAATCTTAATTAAAGCCTTGGAGTTCAGTTTTTGAAATACTTTAAATTTTTCTTAAACGTATTTCAAATTAGAATTGAAAACCATTAAAAAATAAAACAAGGTTTTGTCTTAAATATAAAATATAAAAGCTTTAGTACAGTTTTCAAAACGGCATTGTAATATCATGCATCCTAAGTAACGATGGATTTAACATTTTGTCGTAACTCACCAACGTCCTTATAAAAATACTAGATGTATTCTCAACGCCCCCAGTCACTCATTCTACCTAAGCAACAATAAAAATCCAAACAACTGCTGTTGCTCTATGTAAATTTTGCCAATAAAATTTCTATCACACTTCCAGCAAGACAAATTATTTCCCTCGTCAGAAATGAAAGCAAAAAATATTAAAACAAAAATACAATAAAAAATAAACCAAAACAAATTTCTGTCAATGACATTTATTTAAAACAGCATCCAAATACAAACTAAAATACAACAATGTTGGCGCCGTTAACGAAAACAACAATAAAAAATAAAAAAAGAAACTAATAACAAATGGCTGTTTTACATAAAAATCGTTCGTGGCAATAAACCACCATCAACAAATTGATGGTTGGAAATTTTGTTTTTTTTTTAGTTCTAACACTATTTGCAAAAAAAATTAAAATTTATTGAAAATATTTACATATATTTTTAAATGTTTTTCCATTTTAGTTTACCTGTAGAAACCGCAAAATATTTGATTAGCGGTTTGTCTTATGAAAATATGAATATTTGTGTAGCAAAAGCCTAAAGCTCTTAGAACAGGGTGCCCCTTCAATCAGCCCCAGTTAAGAAGATGACAGTTTTCTAACAGTATTTTTTTTATAAACACATCAAACTTCATTACACTGCATATAAATTATATTTTCCTTTATATTACTTTCTATATGTAATATCTTTTATAATATTCAAACTTTAGCTGCTATGGCAGCGTTTGCTTCTGTGTCACCCCTAACTTGTGCTGCAAAAAAATTAATTAATAAAAGGTAACAAAAAACTGTTTGTAGAAGAATGCTAGAGCAGCTACGATTTTAAACGCGTTAGCATTATTATACTTTTCTTAATGCATTCCTAGTTGATTGCAAAGTGTGTATGTATGTATAAAACACTCTCACCATAAATCCCAAAAAGTATGCTATACTTTTTTGCATTACCATTTAAATAGAAATACGTATGATAGTTATGTATTTGTTTTAATATTACTCATACGCACGGGCTTACCTATTTCATTTTTCCCTCACATTGTGAGAGGTGTTGCCACATAAGTTTGCGAAAATAACTACACATATCGAACAAAAAACAGCTTACAAATTTCCAACAGCATTTTATTTCTTATTGAAACTTAAAAATGGCATCAAATCGTTGTTGCTGAGTCCTCTCAATATTTGGATACATTTTACGAATTTTCCTTTGGTGTGGGCAGTCTGGAATACGTATCACATTATTTTCTTCACAAAAATTTTGCAAATTCAATAAGTATTAAATAAAATTTAAATTTTAAATTAAATTAAATTTTCTTTAACCATTATGTGATCAATGCTGCAAAAAGGTATTTTAGTCAAATACAGTAGAGTGAAAATTATTTAAAAGAAAAAATTTAAATCTTTTTTTTATTTCTTGGAATTTCTTCAACTGAAAAACCCGATCTTTTAATACTTTTGGCTCTTTTTTAGGGTTGCGTACATCAAAGGTTTTTTTTTCAAGAACGAAAAAAAGCCAAAACGAAAAAAAATCAAAACACGAAAGAGCTCCCAAAACCAAACAAAGAACTAAAAAAAAATAACTAAAAATCGTCAAAAAAAAAAAACTCAAAAAGAAAACACCAAAACAAGAAAAAGTACCAAAATAAAATAAATCGGCAAAATCAAAAAAATCGCCACAACGAAAAAAAAGCCAAAACTAAGAAAGGCAAAAACAAGAAAAAGCTCAAAAACTAAGAAGATGTAAGAAAAGCGCCAAAACTAAAAAAAAATCACCAAAAACATAATAAATTGCCGTTTACTTAAAATTTAAGTACAGGTATTTGATTATATAGACTAAAGTTTGTGTAGTATAACATAAGTATGAAGTGGGCACACGGATACAGCGCGTGTGAGTTAAAATTTTTTTTTAATGTCTTCACCACGTAAGATATTCGATTATAAAGGCTTAAATTCGTATAGTATTACGTATGTAGTGTCCGTACGGAACCCTTCGTGTGCGAGTGAAAGTCGCACTTTACTGAATTAATTTTTTTCTATATAAACTGCACCTTGAGGAGTTTTAAGCGATTAGGACATCAAGAAGAATATATACGAGATTTTACTGATTGTTTTAAGGAAAACCAGATTTTTTAAACAAAAAACTGCATGACTGCTCTATAGTTCAAAAAACTGTGAAAAACAATTAAATCTGCATACTTGGCAACGCTGATTGTGAGTAATAGACTATTATTATTTTTAACAATTGGTATTTAGTTTTTGCAATATATAGTTTTATATATCTGTGCAATTTCAAGTTCTTAGTCGCACATTTGTTTAGACCTTATTAACGTTGTAGCTTAGGTTGCAAATGTTTATTAAAATTTTACTAACACGTGTAGCTCTCGCAACATTAGTAAACCTGTGTAGTTCATCAGTGCTAAGCACCTTTTATTTAAAAATGCTTTTATGTTTTATATAGAGTTTGATTTTTCTGTGTGCTTCTCTCCACTTTCGCCAACTGAAATTCAGCGCCATGAATGGCTTCCGGTTTTAGTTTAGAGCTTTTATGTTTCTGTTGCCTGGTTTTAAATGCAAATTATTTTGTTTTTTTTTGCAGCAATACTTTTACATTTTATAGTATTCTTTTTATATTATTGATGTTGAGCTAATATTTTTTTATGCTTCACCTGTCAGCCATCAGAATTTGAAATATTATTTGTCACACTGAATTGAGTTTTCAATTTCAAATTCAGCTTTTTTTCAATTTAGTTTTTTTAACGAAAGTTATACAACAAAATCAAAAAAGAGAAAGCGAAACAATAAAAAAAGAAAAACTTTAAAGCTGCTAATAAAAATTAGAACTGAAGTGTGGACACTTTCAACAAAAATGTATATACATATACATACGTATGTATATCAATAAAGTTTAATTAAATTTTTAATTGAAACCTTTTAAGCGAAGTAAGGTAGTCAACACAAGTGCCCGACCAACTAACTAATGGAATTTTTTTTAATTGAAGCTTAAGCTCTCTCAGTGTGGTTTCAGTGTGTTAAATATTGAAATTAAATTCTCTTTTTTGCAGCATTGAAGTGTTTGAATTCTATTTTATTATAAAATTTCACAGCACGAAGTGATGCTTAACGGTTTGCAAGAAAACAAGATTACAATTAAACTTTAATTAACTAGAAAATATTTAAATGGTTTGAAGAGCACTTTAGTCCTTTTGCAACTTATGTAACATAATAAAAGGTTTGAGTTTCACTTTAATCAACAAATTAAATTCAATTAAATTCACAGCATTTCATGGTTGAAAAGAGATTTATGTTTAAGTTTATGCCAAGTGCTACCTCGGCTATTTATATTATTTCTTTCAAAATGCTTTCGATAAATCTAATATATTTTTTCCCTGAATTTGTTTTCCTGTTGCACTGCTGTAGGAGTAAAAAATTAATTTATATCAAATTTTTTTTTGTAAACAATGCAACCATTGATTAAAAGCCAGTTTACATTACAATTTTTCTCTTTAAACGTATTTTTTACTGTTTTAAATTTCCAAGATTGTGGCTAATTATTCTTCTTTTACAGGAAGGGTAAACAAGAATAGTTTTCATTGCAATTTTTTTTTTGGCTTTCTTTTGTAAAACCATTTGACGCAAATGAATGCTACAATAATTGTTTGAAATAAAACTCAATTTGTTATAAGAAAGAAAGCAATAGAATTGTTAGTAAGATTTTTTTTTTTAATTTGAACAGTTTCATCTTTTGGAAGTAAAATCAAATATAAACACTAGATTCCAAAATTTTTATTAAATTTCTCAGTATAATGCTAAGTATAGGGCTAAGTATTAAAACTGGTATGAGACACAGTATAAGACTTGGTATAAGACTTAGTAGAAAACTTTGTATAGAACCTAGTACAGTACTTAGTATAGTTATAAGTAAAAGACCCACCATAAAAGTGACTTGGCTTAGCATACTATTTAGTAAAATAATTAGTATAACAGGTAGTATTAGATGTGCTATAAGGTGTAGTATAAGATTTCATATAAAACCTTGTATAAGACCCAGTAGAAGATTTAATATAGGGTTAGTGTAAGGCCTAGTAAAGGACTCATTATAAGACTTAGTACAATACTTACTTATAATCTTTAGTACAAAAATCAGTATAAGACTAAGTATAAGACTTAGTGTAAAACTTTCTATCAGACTTAGTACAAGACTTACTATAAAACCTAGTAGAAGACTCATATAATGTTAAGTTTTAAGATTTAGTACAAGGCTTTAAATAGAGCTTTATTTTTTATTTAATTTATTTATTATTTTCGTCGATTATAATTTAAAAAACTGTCAACTTCGTAAAAGACTTTATGTGGTACAACTAAATATTTAATCCAGTAAGATTGAATGCAAGAAATTTTTAGATTATTTCTTGCCACTAGAAGTTAAAATACTATCTGTTTGCTTAAATAATTTTATAGCAGCTGCTATTTCGGTATAAGACTTCGTATAAGACTTAAGTTGTTACATATATAATAATATTGTAATTTCCGTGTGGGGCGTTTTAGTGATACATGATTTATATATTAAAGTCTATCATTGTACGAGTAAATGCAATGAAATTTTTTATTAAATACTTCTTGTGGTTTTCACAACATGACAATTTTTTTAAGCTATTTCACTTTATGGCAAACATCTTTATATTAATGAACAAATATTTTTTAATTTATATGACTTTTGTTAATAAATAGTTAAGTTGCAGAAATCGACAATTTAAAAGTAAAAAAAAAATATTTTAAATTAATTTTCATATCTTTCATCTACATTTTAACACAAGCATCAGTTTAAGCAAATTTCCAAGGAATTCTAGTCAGGTTTTTCCCTAAAATTTTATATTTAACTGCAAACATTTAACACGCAATCAGAAATACACAAATGTATGTAATCGTACATACCTTTAATCGTAATATTTGTGTATAAGAACGTGCTTTTATACGTAGCCTAATGCTAAGGAGCAGGTTCTTGCGTAAGTCGTTGTATATTTTAGGGGGTTGTTATTTGTTTTTAATATAAAGTCATGTTGCCAAACTTCACTTAATTTTAATTCTTGCTTGGTATTCCTCAACAAATTTAATTTCTTAGTAGGCGCGAAGAAAAATTTTACAAGGGCTTAAGAAACAAAAAACTTTTGTTGTTTAAAAATTCTACGCATGAGTTAATTCATTACAGCCTGCCAGACTAACTATGAGAAGAAGTTTTATTAATTTTGCATTAATTGAAAGAAATTTTCTTGCTTAAATTTTTGTCTTTTAAACGTATGAGTTTTAAGCTGCTATGAAAAAGAAATTTGCAAGGACGAAAAAAAATGTTCTTTACAATTTTTTAATGGCGCTGCTTGTCATTATTTTCGTAACAAAAATTTTTATGAGCAGTAAATAGATAATCTTATGCAAAGGTGTGGCTTTAAAATATTGTGAACTTCATTAAAGAAAAAAGGAAGTCTTGAATATTTTTTTTGTGTGTTTGTTATATAAAAAGTATTTGTAATGATACTTATTTCAGTATATTAAAATCCTGTCAATTGAAAATTGAAAAAAATTGTTCTTGTTGTCAATGTTGATTACAGGGGAAAAAAGTCAAAAATAAATTGATTTATTTAATTTTTTGCGATTTCGATATTGAAGTTGAAGTTTTTTTGATTTTATATATTCACAATTTTTGTTCTTTATGATAAGAGTTTTTTGTAAGACTGATACCGAAGCCCAAATCTTTTGGGGGCCCATAAAAAAGTGCATAACTTGGGGCAAAACTGGGAGATACGGTTCTTTTTTTCTTTGACTTAAAAAATTACACACAATGTTATCGAATGCATACATCCCTTTTTACTTGAACAAAGTCATAACTAGAAAAAAAAATCATTTTGTAGAAAACGATTCATTTATACAAAACTTAATGAAGACAGAACATTTTTACACAATTTGGATATTGATATGAAAATTAGTTCTACGTTATTAACTCAGTAACCAAGTTTTTTTCAGTTAAGATGTGACATGATTCACGTATTTTGAGTTAGAATATTATTGAACTAAATGAAGGATATATTTTTGACATCATGTAAAGGGACATTATATATTGCCTTGATTTTTTTTTAAGACTAAGAAGACAAGAACAACTTAATTTTCTCTAATATTCTTATATCAGCATTATTTTCTAATTGAAACTTTGGCATTTATTTAAGCTATTTTTAAGGAATTCCTGCAAAACCAATCACTTTCTATTATATTTAAATTTTCTGCTAAGACAGATTGAATTAATTTAAACTTATATTTATTATTATAAAAAATAAAATTTTCCACCCTCAGTCCTACTGTGCAATAACAGCAACTGTATATGCTTAAGACAGCTGTTCTCCTTTTCTTTTAATTACTCTTGTTTTAATATTTTTTATCGTGTTATAACTGATGTTGTTGTTCTTAATGTTGTTGTTCTTAATATTGTTGTCATTACTAACACAACAACACACATGCACATATTAATACCATCATCATTATTGTTATTGCTTTGTTTTTGTTGTTGCTGTTTTAATAAACGTTATGGTACTAATATAATTAGATTGTGGTGCAAACAGCTGTTGGCTTCAAATATTTTAATAGCATAAAATTTTGTCCAACAGAGCAAAAAATAAGCTTTCTTTTTCTTCTGCTTGAAGAGAAGGAAATTTTTTTTTTTTTTTTGTATAAAAAATTTTCTGAGCAGAAATTCAAAAATAAAAAGACTTTAAGAGGAAGCTTTAAAAGTCTGTTTTTTATTTTATAACAAAAATATTTAAACAGTCAATCAGTTTAAAATATTGGCTTCATAAGCTTGAATCAATGAAAAGAAATTTGTGATATGTTTTGTTTGCCTTTAAACTTTTTCTTTTTTCTTGAAAATTTTATTTATTTATTTTTATTTTTATTTTTTTTTTTTGCTGTTTGCTGTTTGCTGGCTATTGTACTTAGATCTTTTGCCAAAAGCTCTTAGAATATTTTTAATATTTTGTTTTCTTACTTTTATAGGCTTGTTGTCAACAGGCTGTTTTGTCCTTGTTAAACATTATTTTTGTTGCTAGTTTTGTCTTGCTTTACTAAGTTTTGTACAATCTCTGGTTATAAAAACATGAAATAAAGAAGATGAATAAAGCTCAATAACAAAGTATCTTTACAACAAAAATGTATTGATAAAAGCAATTATTATCTATATTAAACATTTTATAATATTATTAATTAAGGAAAAACACTCTTTTAAGAAAACTTTATTAAAGACATGCACCTGATAAAACGGTCTCTTTTAATTTTTAGCAATAGAAAGACAGGCTTTGAGCTTCATTTTTTTTTTTGAATTTTCAATTTTTTATTTAATTTTTTCCTTTTGTAGACAGTATTACTTAACCCTACGTCTACACCTGATATATTTTGATCAAGACAAATGTCAAATTTCATATAAAAAAAGAGCTAACATAAAAAAAATAATTTTTCAATATAAAGTTTGACTTCTGCTATGATAAAAATATATCAGGTGTAGACGTAGGGTAATAGCGGCTTGTTTAAATAGTTTTTTCACATATATTTGAGAGTCGAACTCATAACCCACACAATCATATACTTATATTGCACTTAATAACTTATTAGGGCCAAATTGTCTTAAATACCTTTCAATTGTGGTTTTTGTGGAAGTACATTTACTTAAAATATTTACCATATTGTTATTGTTATTATTGTTATTATTTTTGATTAAGGCTGAAAAGACAAAAGGGAAAATCTTATTAACAAATCTCTCGTCATTCATTTCTTAAGTAATATTGAATTTAATGTAACCTAAGCATATGATCCCTTATTCATAAAAAATAATTCTGGTTTATAACAGAAATTATGTATGAAAATCTGTTTCATAAACCTCTTGTAAATCAAAAATAATTTTTTATGAATAAGGCCTAACAATATCCTTATTTTATTCAATAGGCAGACCACATAATCTATTTTGATACATATATTATATATATATTAATTTTTTTTAGTGTTTTTATGGGAATTGTTACAATTAAGTTTAAAATTTTTAAACGCACTAATAATCCCAAATTAATATTTTACTTATTAAGTAAAATATTTTTTTATTAAAAATACATTGAAATTGATTATTGAGGGGCTTAGCTGGATCCTATGCGCATTTCACTGTTGCTAATGCAGATCATCAGGGAACATTTACCCAAAGCTTCTTAGAACAACTAGAGTTATTATATTATAAACTTTCATTTAAACAAATGAGAAGCTCATAACAAATAACAAAGTTGAAACAAGAACTCAATAATCAACATGTTTTTTATTTTCTTACTTTACTATTGCTACATTTTTTTTGCTGGAATAAGTCAGTCAGTCATTATTCCATTGGTACATTTTGCGTATACTTAATATTTAATAATTAAAAATCTTTTTCATTGCGTATACGCCACAGAAATACGTTGTTTTAGACTCAATTTACACTGTGCCTTTTCTGCTTGCCTGTGCAGGCAGGCTTTTTTAGTTTGTTGGTGAGAGGGGGTGAGAAGCTTGCGGGGTAGAACAAAAGGCACAAAATGAAAATTTGAGGGGATTTATGACATTTCTCTTTGCCTTTTTCGTACTCTCAGCATTAAACGTGTATATAAATGCTAAAAAGGCATGAATAAAAAAGTCTTAGTATAAATGTGTGTGACTTTTCGTAGGGGGTTTAAAAGAAAATTGTCAGTACAAAGCAGGCTAAAAAGGCATAGTGTGAAATGGCTCTTAGTATACCTATGTAAAGTCAGGCCTAAATCATCGGCTTAAAATTGCCGTAAATGCGCTAATATAAAACAATTTTTATTCTGCTAAATTGGTGCAAAATAATGAGATTTTCCCTATCTATCAAAAAGTTAAAATTTTGTGCTCGATATCATATTTTCTTTAATAAATACAATTTTTAAATAATAAATAACACAAGCAAAAAAACCAATAGAATCTTTACAAACCCAAATACTTTTAAGCGCCTTTAATTTTAAAAGTAGCGGAAACAATTGAAATTGAAATTGTCCAGTAGAGCAAAAAATATATATTTATATACAATAAAAAAATTTAATTTTTTCGAAAATCGATGAGAATCAGATGTATTAATATAACTACAACTACAGAAATTTCTTAAGAAAAGCGAAATAAATTTAGTAATAATAAGTAAGAGTGCTGTATTCGGCTGAGCCAAATCTTATATACCCTCCACATAAGAACGTATGAAGTAAAGGGTGTTTTTTATTGAGGTATAGAACTTTAAGTTGGCATCACTTTTTTAACTGGCGGCCATTTTGTCAGCTGTCAAGTGATTAATATTTAGTTTGGTTTGCCATTTCATCATGAACAGGTTGACAAAAGAACAACGCTTGCAAATCGTGCAAATTTATTTCGAAAATAATGGTTCAGTTCGCGAAGTTTACCGCAAGCTCCGTCCATTTTATGGTCGACATAATCGTCCATCAGAGCAATTAATTCGGTTAACCATGGATCGTTTTCGCACTACGTTTACTCTATGTGATAATACGCATCCGCAGAGACGTCGAACAGTGCGCACCGAAGAAACAATTGCCGCTGTAGAGCAAAGTATTGAAGAGGACCCAAATGAATCGATTCGCCACCGTGCACAGCAATTGGAGCCGACTAACCGACTATTTTGTTCCCGAATTGGATGGCATGAATGTGGATGAGTTGTGGTTCCAACAAGACGGCGCTACATGCCACACAGCGCACGTCACAATCGATTTATTGAAGGAAACATTCGATGAGCGCATAATTTCGCGGAATGGACCTGTCAATTGGCCACCAAGATCGTGTGATTTGACACCATTGGATTATTTTCTTTGGGGATATGTGAAGTCGCTCGTCTACGCCAACAAACCAGAAACGTTAGGGGACTTGGAAGCCAACATTCGTGGCGTTATTGCCAACATACGGCCCCATATGCTCGAAAAAGTGGTTGAAAATTGGACCTGTAGAATTGGCTTTATTCGAGCCAGCCGCGGCGGCCACATGCCCAAAATCATATTTAAACATTAATGGCATAAAATTATCCTTCCAATAAAGCCAAATTGATGGACATTAAAACGATTTTCTTGTGTTTTATTTCAATTTAAAGTTCTATACCTCTTAAAAAACACCCTATATATATGTACATACATAAATACGTACATACATATTTCTTTTAAGCAAAAAATTTATCACTTATTAAAATTTATCGCAAATTACCTAACAGACATCAGAACTTTCTAATGGCAATTTATTCCTGCACGTCTTAAGCAACTAAAAACTGAATCAAATAAGTACACTAAGCAGGTCTTCAAAATATATAAATTAATTAATTTTTATCTAAATACCTTTTTACTAAAAAGAATTTCAAACTTCCAAGCAGGCAACATATTTTTGATATTTCTGAATCTAAGCACTAATTTATTTAATTTTATAACTTAAAGTAGGTTTTAATTAACAAAGAAAAAAATAAATTTTATTGAGTAACTTTTATATACCAAAAAGTTTTTAAGTTTTCCAGCTATGATGCTGTATTTTTTATTTTTTAATTTAACATAGAAAAGTTTTAATTTCTAAAACATAAAATATGTTTAATTTATAAAGAAAAAGAGAACATTTGTTTAAAAAAAGTGTAACTTTTCCAACCCTGGAACCATTTGATATCTTATACCAAACTATTTCTTTAAAAAATATTAAATATGTTAAATATATAGAAATAAATAAAAAAATTAGTTTTAGTAGGTCAGTTTATTATACCAAAAAAGTTAAAATTTTCCATCCATGGAATCGTCTCTTTCATTTTTTTAATTTGAAACACCAAGTTAGTTTTTACTTAAATACAAAATAGGTTTATTTAACAACAAAAAAAACAATTTTAGCTAGTTGCTTTCATATACCTTAAAAAAAAGTTTAAATTATCCAGCTCTGAAACCATCTTTTAGATTTTACTGATTTTCAATACCAAACTATTTCAGAAAATTTCTGACAAACTGGCTTAAGATTGAATTCTGTAGCTTTTCTGGGAGCTTAGTAAAATCGACTTTACGTACAGTGTAACTTTTCCATTCCTGGAATCATCTGATAAATTATACCAATATACTTCTTTAAAATATATAAAAATGTTAAATTTATGGAGAAAAATAAAAAATTTATTTTAGTAGGTTAGTTTAATATCTATACAAAAAAAAATTAAAATGTTCCATCCCTGGAATCCTATTTTTATTTTTTTTTAATTTGAATACCAATTTAAATCTTACTAAAATATAAAATAGGTTTATTGAACAAAAAAAAATAGTTTTAGCTAGTTACTTTTATATACCAAAATAAGTATAAATTTTCCAGCTCTGAAACCGTCTTTTAGATTTGGCTGATTTACAATATCAATCTTTTTCAGAAAACTGCTGACAAACTGGTTTGAGATTAAAGTCGGCAGCTTTTTTGGGAGCTTCGGAAAACCGACTTCACATACAGACAGACGGACTCACGGACAGACGGATATCTCTTATTCGTCTTGCCTATTCAGAATCAATCAGAATATATATACTTTAAGAGTCACATATGAATATTGTGGAAATTGCAATTGTTGTTGAATAGTATAAATCGGTATTAAATATAAAGAGAAGAGTTTGAGCGGTGAAAATGTTCACCTCGCAGGGTTTTGCAATAAAGCAATTAATAAATGATTTACCATAAATGTCAGGATTGCATCAATTCCTCAAAAGGATTAGTTACAATAACATATAAAACATGTAAAATTTTGGTTCTGCCTGCCAGAATCAGACATTAACAGCAATATTCCTTATTTACAAGTATTTATATTTATATTTTAAATTAAAAAGGACTAACTTAATGGAAAAAGATACAAATATTATAAGAAAAAACCAAGAGCATGGTTTGCCATTTTACCCAGATGTTAAAAAAGACCAGCAGTTATACTGTTATACAATATCTGTTAACAACAAAATAGTGTTAAACATAAAAGTATTCACGGGGGGAAAATATTAATTTCAATTAAGGTAAAGGTCCTTTTGAACTGTTTATAGCGCTAAACTAATATTTTTATTTATTTTAGCTGCCAAGTATAACCGCCATCATATATTTAAACTGTTAAAAAAATTAATTTCGTATCTTTTACTTTTTTATGAAACTTAGATACAATTAATTTGTTTTATTTTTATTGCTTTTTAGAATATTATAAAATAAAATAGATACTTTTTGCAGCTTCTTATTTTTATATATATGTATGTGCACACCATTACTTCTTGCCAGATTTTAGATAAATTCTGTATCTACTGGAATAAATGTACATAAAATATTTAGCTGTAAAAGTTTAAGATAAAAATTAGAGAGAGAGTAAGAGAGGGAGAGGGAAAGAGCATAATTTGAAAAAGAGCATTCTTACTTGTAGTATTTTTTTTAATAATCATATTTGTGTATCCTGCCTGTATATAAAAATCAGGACCTTTAATGGTTTGTTGATTTTAGTTTTTTTTTTTACAAATAAATAAATGTGGTTGGCCTTATTATTTATCTATTCCCTGTTTAAGTATATAAAAAAGCTCTTTTTCCATAATTAAAAAAAAAATATAAGCTAAACATTCTGCACAACTGACAATTGTTGCAAATCGAGTACATTTTCTTATTG
This sequence comes from Tachina grossa, assembly GCA_949987645.1. Classification (NCBI taxonomy): domain Eukaryota; kingdom Metazoa; phylum Arthropoda; class Insecta; order Diptera; family Tachinidae; genus Tachina; species Tachina grossa. Next base: position 170,456,709 of record OX465275.1, read on the forward strand.
TAAGTAACTTTTTATTAAGCGCCAATAAGTGGCCATTGAGTGAGTCTAGTTTTTAAAAGTATTGGTTGGGCGTTTTGTTCGAGCATTACTTGAATTTCAATGAATGAAACTTATTTACAATAAGTGTTTTAAAAGTGGTTGAAGAAGCTACATTATGATATTTGGCAGCATGTGGAAAAGTAATTGTAATTTGTTCATAGAAATTATATTACTACTCCCTTTTAATTAGAGAAATTCTTAAGCAAAAAAATAAATAACAAAATGGTTGTTATCATAAAAATGCTTGACAATAAAGAAAATTATTGTATTGATCACTGATTTAATTGAATTAATTCAAAAAAAAAAAAACTGATGGAAAATTTTTCTGTGCATGAGATCTAAAAAGTATTTATTACTCGTAACAGTTATATAACAGAGTACATAATATTTTCAGAGGCTTTGTTTTATGCTTTCATGCGTATTGTTTTTTCTGTTATACTTAATACATTTCATTTCTTTCACTAATTTTCCTTTATTATAATAAAATAAAAACTTTTACCATCCGAAGCTGCTGCAGGGTTGGACCTCCATAAAAAACCTTGATCTGCCTCACTATAACAAATATATTCTTAAAAGAAACTTATGAAATCTCTTATTATAATTTTATTTCCAAAAAACAATTTTCCATACTTGATTATAGTATCACAATATTCCCTTGCAACTAGACATTAAGAAAATTGTAAACAGGAAATATAAAAAAGTTATATTTTGCTTGAAAATTCATAGTTTGAACTTGACATTATAAAACTTATTTTACAATCGTCATAAATCAGGATCCAATAAAGGGCAATAACAAGCTTTTCACTTGTGATACAGCAAACAAAACGGAAATAAAATAGCAAATAACAGCAATAAAATATTAAAGGAAAGTAATAATAAAAAATTACAACGTAATATCTGGAGAGTAATACAGAAAAATAGACTTCGTTAATAAAGTACAAATTTCACCTAATTTTAATGACCTTCAAGTGAAAAAAAATCAAAGAAAAAGAAAAATAACACACCCGTAACTCGTAAAGAAAAGCTTTATTATTGTCTAAAAAGTACTTTCTATGAAAATTTAAATTTTATTCAAATCAAGTTTTTTTATAAATCTATACTATAATTTAATCGTACATTTTATAAAAATGCAAATTAAAAAATATATACTTTTTTGTACAAACGTACCTTATAGTAAAAAGTAGTTTTTGCAAAATCGTACCTTTTGTAAAAAGACACTTTTTGTAAAAACGCACCTTTTTTAAAAAAGGTTACTATTTTTTAAGTACTTTTTGTAAAAAGTAATTTTATAAAAAATGTACTTTTTGTTATAAGATAGTTTTTGTAAAAATTTATTTTTTTGCAAAAAAAATGTACTTTTTGTAAAAAAGTTACTTTCTTACTATTTTTTAAAGTACTTCTTGTAAAAAATTATATTATATAAGGTAATTTTGGTTAAAAGATACTTTTTAAAAAAAATAGTTTTTCTAAAAAGTAATTTTTTCTGAAAAGAGAATTTTTGTAAAAAAAAATATTACGGATAAACTTTAGATTGGGTTAGATTAAGAAGGGTGGTGCTAAAAGGCACCACCACTCGAAGACACAATTGGGTCCCTTCTAAGCGGTAGTTTTGGTAAAAACGTGCGTTTTGTTAAAATGTACTTTTCCTAAAAAGGTACTTTATGTAATATGCTAATTTTGTAAAAGGCAACGTTTTGAAAAAATGTAGGTTTTGTAAAAAAGTACTATTTGTAGAAGGGTACTATTTTTAAATACGGGACTTTTTGTAAAAATAAACACGATTAGTTACAAGAAACTTTTTGTAAAACTTTACTTACTGTAAAAAGGTACTTTATTTGAAAAGGAATTTTTTATTAAGAAACACTTTTTGTCAAAAGTTAATTTTTGCCAAAAGTTATTTCTTGTAAAAATATATTTTTTATGAAGCGGTAATTTTTGTAAAATGGTAATTTTTTCAAAGGGTAATTTTTGTAAAATACTTTTTGATTAAAGGTACTTTTTGAAAAAGCACTTTTAGTAAAAATGTACCTTTTTTTTAAATTTACTTTTTTTAAAAGTTAGTTTTCTTAAAAGTACTTTTTGTAAGAGGTACTTTTTGTAAAAAGGTACTTTTGTAAAAAGTAACTTTCTTCTAAGAAGGTTATTTGCTAAAAGGTACTTCTGCTAGGCAAGTAGTTTTGTAAAAAGGTGCTTTTTATAAAAAGATGCTTTTTTTAAAAAGGTGCTTTTTTTTTAAAAGGTGCTTTTTTTAAAAAGGTGCTTTTTGTAAAAACGTACTTTTTGTAAAAAACTATTTTTGTAAAAATTTACTATTTGTAAAAAGGTACTTTTTCTAATAAGGTTCTTCTCATTAAAACGTTCTTTTTGTGAAAAGGTGCTTTTTGAAAAAAGGTAGTTTTTGTAAAAGGTCCTTTTTTAAAAACGTATAAAGGAAGTTTTTGTAAAAAATTTACTTTTGTAAAAAGGTGCTTTTTGAAAAAAGGTAGTTTTTGTAAAAGGGTCTTTTTTGTGAAAAGGTACTTTTTGTAAAAAGGTATTTTATTTTAATAATACTATTTGTAAAAACATACTTTTTTAAAAGAGTTTTTTTTAATTAATTTTTTTATTTTTTTTTTTTTTTTGAAAAGGTACTTCTTGTTAAAAAGTACTTTATAAAATAAAATACTTATATAAATTTAATTTTATATAATCGTTATTTTTATAAAATAAATAATATTTGGTAACAAATAAATTTTGTTTAGAAAGTGGACTTTTTATTGAATGGTCCTTTTCTAAAAAGGTATTTAAATAGTAGCTTTTATAAAAAGGTGCTTTTTATAAGAAGGTACTTTTAACAAATTAGTACCCTTTATAAAATGTTGCATTTTATAAAATGACGCTTTTAATAAAAGAGGTACTTTTTTAAAATCATACTTTTTTCACAAGAATATGTGTAAAAAAATAAATATGTTTTAATTATTTTTTTCAAAAGGCACGTTTGATAACAAAAAACCATTTTTAATAAAAATTGCTGCTAATGAATAAAATAATTTTAAGCAATAAATTAGTTCTTGTGAGACAAACGTAACCTGTTTTTTGAAAAAAATCAAATTCAGTACAAAAACTCTGGAGTGTATTAAACTTTTTAAGAGAAATTTAAAAGCACACACGAACATTTTGTCATCAAGCATTTGAGAATTAACACTTTGATTTTGTAAAAGAAAATATCCCCATTATGGTTCCAATAACTTTGAATGTTTTAAGTTTTGTAACTTGAACTGTTGGAAGAAGACTCGTTTGTTATTTTCTGAACATAAACACTCGAGCTCATCTTCATCTACACTTTCCCAAGCAATGGCTTATTCAACAACAGTTTCGTACACTTGCATATGAATCACACAAACTAAATACAAACAGTGGAAGTTTAGCTCTGCACAAAGAAAACCATTCGCACACACACGCACTTGTCTAAATTCACATGCAATTGGCATACAAAAGTTGTTATTTTAAGTCTAAGATCAGCACTGTGTGTCTGTACATTAGTATTGGTTCATAGACAATTGAGAAGTAGTATTTGAAAGAAGAAAAAAAACTAGTCCAAAAATATAATTCACAGATTTGTTTGTATAAATTTTTATTTTCCATCTTTCTTTTGCTTCTTTTTTTTTTTTTTTTTTGTTTTCGTCTTTTTTTGGGTAAACAACCCATAACTCAAATGACGACTACAACGAAGTATCATGTCAACATTATTCCACTCGTATGAAAAACAAGTCATACTCTTTTCATACACTCGTACACACCAAACAAAACACGTTTTAATACTCAAACAGGCAACCACACACTTCTATCAAATACACGAATTTCAAATACACTATTTAAAGCACCATGATTTCCGTTTGCTTTTAACTGCGGGTATAGTCTCAGAATTCTTCATTCATACTGGTATTTTTTTAGAACATTTTCAAACCATCTTCGTACACACGAGCAGAAGTTAGATGGTTGTTTTCTTTTTCGATATTTTTTGAGGGTTAAACATTTCATACACAAACATTTTTATAGACATTTAGACGTTTGAAATTTTGTTTGTGCGAGTATGTATAGCAGCACATCCAGCACATGGCCGGAAAATAAAACACACGTAAAGAGGGAAAAACTAACTGGAAAACTGAAATAATCAAACGAAAAAAAACAATAAATAAGAAATAAGCAAAATGATGACATAGAAAGTGTTTCCAGCACTATAAAACGTTTAAATAGCAATTCAAGCTAAAAACAAATGGTGAGCAAAAAAAAAAATTATGATTTATATACATGCACTTTTGGAGGCGCATATTTTCTTTATTTTTATTTGTAGTCAATAACTAAAATTTTGCTCGTTGCAAAGTTTATGATTTAAAAAAAAATGTGGAAAAAAATATGTTACAATTACACATTCTTTAATTATTATGAAAAGCTGTTTATAAATTTTTTTGTATCGTGACTTAATTCTTACGAATGTGCGTGAAGATAAATTTTAAAATTTATAACCCTAGACACAAACCGCCTTGTTTAACAGAGATCTGTTAACAAAATAACATACCTCTGTTAAATGATAATAATTAGTTTTTACCCACAAAATGGACTTGATTCCCAATTTTTCAAGTAAAATGAACCAGAAAATTTAAACCGAAAGTCTTCTCTATGCCTCCCTTATATACATAAAACATTTAGTACATCCAACAACATGAAAAATCTATGTCTTAACCCACAGTCAAAATATGGTTTTTAGTAATTTTTTTTTCATAAATCGTTGGAGATGGGAAAAAAAGAATACTGGATAATACTGGATATATGCCTCTAGATCAATGTCCAAAAGTCATAACAGCCTGTTCTTGTAAAAATTATTTTTCTGTGCCGCCACTCACTTCATCAGCATCTATGTCTATATAGTTGGGCAGAGTTTTTTTTAAGAGAAGTAACACTCAGACAATGAATGCCTACTACTTTTACTAGGAGTCACCTTATTTAAGAAGCGGATAGTGATAGAAAAGAATGGCGTTGAAGAAAAAGACAGAGAAAAGCTTCATTCTTTTACAACTCTGCCTTTTTACACGTTTCCAATAATACAATGCTGCAGCGCCTCTGGTGTTAAAAAAGGCGCATTAAATTTTTTGAAGCTCTGACTAATAGCCATTTCATTGATTATATTACTTCACCGATGATTCTGCTACATTAGGATTAGTATCTGCTGAAGTCGGTATAGTTCAGTGACCAGTGACTATGACTTCATAACTTAAACTTTCCTACAACAACTGACACAGAGGGATACTAATACACATCAAAAAAATGCGTTGTGTTGTTATTTTAATGACTGTTGGATACAGGGATTGAACTCAGTACCCTCGGTCTTGTAGTCAACGTGCTAACTACTTTTTTTATTATTTCTTTATTCATAAAAAATATTTCCTTGAAATTTTTTAACGCCTCAGCGCCTATAAGCTTTGTAAGGACTGTAGCCTGACATTACAATATAGTTATGCAAATAACAATACACCGCCCTCAATTGTTGTTAACATGGGCTATTTAACATGAATTTTTAGTGAAACGAAATATAAGAATTCATTATATTGTGCATTTAGTTATTAGAGCTATGCTCTTAATGCTACGACACAGCAACTAGAACATGATTTTCGTAACAAAAATGACTATTGCACTTATAAATTTAATTTTGTTTTGATGTCTTTGTACACAGAAAGAAAAAATCCATACTAAATTCAAATTTTTGTTGCTTACTTTTAGTAGGAATCGTATTTAAAAATTTAAGTAGGAATAGATTTAACATTTTACTTTGGGATTACTTTAGGAAACCAATCCTGAAGTTTCTTAAATTGAGTATGAAGTGCTTAAATTATATACAAAATTTTATATCAAGTACAAAGTTTTTGAAGTGAGTAAAAAAAAATTTGTTTGAAGTGCGACTGCGTGCACAAACTTTATACACATATGAAAAAAATTAAAAAAACATTTTTACCAAAAAGTTTCAAGTTCATTAGTATGCTTATGATAAAAATTCAATAAAATTAAAAAAATTAATTCAAAAATCAGTACATTAAAATAAAAAGAATTTAGTATTTGTAATTTTTAACGGATATCTATTTTATTTAAGTGTGAGTTAGTTCGGTTTATTCTTAATACTCGTGTGCAAAAGTGTGGTTTTAAAAATATAATGGTAAATAAAATAAAACTATAATGTTCAATGATAATTAATTTAATAAAACTATAATATCAATATTAACTAAAAAATAAAAAGTGAAAGCAAATAACGACTCCAAACTGCGCCAGCTTCTGAGGGGCTTAAGTGCGAAGATGTTTCTGAATATCTAAAGAGTAAGTAATAAATATGGAGCTTTTTTTATCGAGTGCGCGTGTTGTTTTTAACAAGTCCCGTTTCAATATACATATACATATAAGTACATATGTACATATGTACATAAAGATACATACATATTAAGTAAAAAATAGTAATAGGTACGAAAACTTCCTGCATATGCATGTCTCATGAGTTCTCATTGAAGAATTATTTTGTTATGCTCAACTCGCTGTAAGACAGAACTCAAAAATATGTTATCGCTCTAGGTGACCAAGAACCCCTAGCTTCTTAATGACATAGTGTCGCTTAGAGCACTGATGGGGTTGCACTTTTGGAGTGATGACGATTACAAATGTAATCAGCTTAGAGACGTGGGCTTTAGTTGAGAGCAAAACAAATAATTATTCATTGATGACAAAGAGGCAGTATTGTGCAGGGCAAGTTTCTATTATTATTTAGTAAAAAAAACATTAAACAAATACATAAATTTAAAATCTAGTATTTTTTCTTGGACTTATTTAGCATTCTTCCATCATAATTTCCTGCCAACACTTTTAGAGATACATGTAATAGAGCGACGTAAAGGAAACAATACCCGCTTTGGTCTTTTGCATTAAATGTAATTGTTATTACCATAGACATTCTTATCAATAGTTAAAACAAACAAAAAATATTAATATGGACAATAAAAAGTTAATAAAAAATTATATTAAATCTTCAATTCAATAAATCAAGTTAGGATTACTTAAAAACGGGCGTTTTTGGATTATTTCGAGTACGGATTCGGGATTAAATGAACCCCATTTTCAGATTAATTCAATCCCAGATTTTCTTAAATCAGTCTCGTTTTGTTAGTATTTCAAGTATGGATTCGCATTAAATCAAGTTAGAAATTCTTGAATGAAGCGTATTTTGAAATTAATTCAATCTGAGGTTAACTGAAATCAATCTGGTTATGAAATTATTTCAAGTACGGAATCAGGATTAATTATGGTTAAAATTAAGTATTTAGCACTTGAATAGTCCGTACTTAAATCAAGTCTTTTGTACTTGATTTGAGTAAATCCGTACTTATGATACTGCTTTGAATTGATTTAAGTACGGATGGATTGATTTTTATTTTGAGTGTACTTAAAACCAAAGTATGAAAATAAATTAAACAAAATGTTTGATCTTGATTTGTTTCATTCTTTGAAGTAAGTGAAACAAAAATAAAAATAAAACAAAGAGAACGATTGCTCAATTTTTGTTTGTATTGTTTGCGTACATAAACACAATGGCGCATAGTCATAGTCAAAACAAAGTACACTTTATGGGTTTAAAACCAGTATTTTGTATGGCAGTACTGGTTTTAAACTCTTAAAGTGTACTTTGTTTATGACTATGATGGTTAATGTAAGTGCTACGCGAAAATATTCCTATAGGGTCAATGCAAAGAATGATCTAGAATAGTAGCAAACACGTAAACAAGCAAAAGCAACAACAAAAAAAGCGTCTGCTTATTAAGAAGATTCACATATTCACACACATACATACACGCTAATTCAAACGAAAAGCAAAAGATAAACAACCACCGTGTATTGCTTAGTTAATGATGTACACACGCATGCGTATACACATGTATGTACATAGTTACCACATGAACTTAATTAGGCACTTTGTAAACAGCATATAAGATGATAATGATCGTGTAGACATTGCTTGAAACTTCTAGTGGTATTTGTGTGAAATATAAAAAAAGGTGACGCAGCCAATGAGTTAGTTAGTTGCAGTTGTGAGTTAGTTGCGAACAAGTCAGTTGTGAACAAGTCAGTCAGTTGCATGTGAACAAGTCAGTTGATAATTAAGTTGTGAGTTGATAATAGTCTGCGATACAGTTGTGAGTTGATAGTTAAGAGCAGTCTGTGCTTTACTCGTGAGTTGGGAAAAGGAGAAAATATAGGACAGTCTATAGTGACAGCAAAGTCTGTCGGGGAATTGAGATTATTGTGGAGTCTATCGTGTCGACTGGAGTAAAGGGAACAGCGCAGCAAATATACGTGTGTAAGGGTGTAAGTAAAGCCAGTGAGTCTTTATTGGTGTATCAACTGTGAGTGTCGGCAGAGTGAGTGCCGTGTGTGACAAGCAGCAGACAAAGAGGTATTGGTGTATCAACTGTGAGTGTCGGCAGAGTGATTGCCGTGTGTGACGAGCAGCAGACAAAGAGGTGTCACGTGATTACTTGCGCAGCCAGCTAAGAAACGTGCGTAAACTACAGCGAGGAAGGCGTAGTGGTAACCAGTTGTGAATATTTGTGTGTAATTCAGTAGTTTAAGTTGTATTAGTTTATATAAGCTCTTGATTAATTTAGTATAAGTTTATTTGTAAATAAAACTTGTATCATTCTTAACCCTAATTACTACACTCGGCTCTTGTATTCATTTGCAAATCTTCGGGTCCACGGAAAAGCGTTTTTATAGAGAAAAAACGTAACAATATTCATCGGCTTGTTTATTGCAGACTCAGGGGAAACACGATCACACTTGTGCATAAAATAATGCAATTAAGGTACTCGTATATGCTTTAATTTCATTTGCGACAAACATCAATGTTATTTGATTTATATATATTTTTTTTTTGTAACTGTATTAATATTAAACTTATTAAAAATCTGTTGAAATATAAAATACACACAAAATTATTTTAACACAAATTATACATACATGAACAAAGGTCTTTTTGACTTTACATGAGCAATGTTATGATGGATGCGCTGACATGAGTGTAAGTGTCAATGTGTATATATGTATATGTACATGTATAAAATTTTAGCTATGTGCTTGTATATTAGTGTCATGCACAGGACTATTTATAAGACTTTTCAAGACATGAGAGATTTTTTCCAATGCTTTACTACATCGAAATATTCTAAAAGAATCGCTAAACAACACTGTTGGCAAGACAAACCACCGAAAAAAATTACTTGCCAACAGTGTTGCTTAGCGACTCTTTTAAAATATTTCGCTGTAGTAAAGCATTTGGAAAAATCTCTCATGTCTTGAAAGGTCTCATAAATAGTCTTGTGCAGGACACTATTGTATATGTATGTATGTATTTAAATGACTGCTTGTTATAAAATTGTAACTAGGGAAATACAAGCTAAAAACCCATTATTATTGTTTGCTCTCCGGTATTTTATGTTGTAATGTTTTTTTTTTTTTTGCAGAGATAAAACTTTTGAAAAAGCAAGTGCAACGATTTCAAAATTATATTATTTATATTATTTTTTAAGTGTTTGTTTATTTATAAATATAAAATTTTTAGATTTAAAAAATCGTTTTCAAACGCAAATAATCCCCCTTATTGCGAATGGCATTACCTACGTTACATCAAGACGATAGTAAATATCATCACTTGTCTACTCTTTGTCGACAACAATTGTCTACTATTAAAATGCTACATTTATTTACAAAGCCTTAATAATTAGTAAGAGATTGCCAATAAAAGCCATAGAGTAGAGAATTGACTATATGTACTGTTGTCTTTATGTGATGTCGACGACGCCATTCACAATAAGTGTGAATACATCTAATGAGAAATATTTTCTTAATCTAGCTTAATCTTCTGTTTCCACAACCCGGACAATCGACTTGAGTAAAAAATTTCGTACAAACTTTCTGGATGAGTCGCCAATCTGACTCTGGAAACAGGATGCAAGTTCAATATTTTTATTAATTCATGCGATTTTCTAAAGAAAACAAGCAAGAGCAAACTAGACATTAGCTGAGGAAACTGCCAGCATTTTTTTGTGCCGCCACGGACTTCATCAGTACCCATGTCCTTCTACTTGGGCAGAGATTGTGTGTTAACATCAGCTATTTAACATGAATTTTTAATAAGATTATTAAAAATAGTTTTATTACATAAATTTCAATATGTATCTACATCTAAAAAAAATATATAATCTAAAAAATATACATATATACTGCCACAAGAAATACACCCTTTAAAGTACTAGATGGCATCAGTTTAAAACAAAATCACAAAATTTTCATTTTCTATATAAATATATACTTTATGCTAACATGCAAATATACAAATTTATTTTAGCTGTACGTACTTTTTCTCTATTGCTGGCAACAATTTTTTTTTTTAATTAAATTCTTGTTCAAACATTATGAGTTACGAAACAAACACACCGACTACCAGATTTCATGGTAGAATGCTATAAAAACCTCTGGCTGCATGTTGAAGTGAAAAAGGAAATAAAAAAATTATACGAGATATGTATAACATTTAGTTTATTTTGCAGACGCGCAGACAATTGAAATAAAATAAAATTATGATTAAATTTAATTGTGAATAAAATTTTTATAATTTAATTTTGTGCCAGATACTTGAAGCATCAAGGGGTTAGCTGTATTTTTTTAAGAGTAAACTTAATGTGTACTTTTGGAAGATTGGTGTTATTTGTACTTAGATGAATTATGTATGTTGAATAAATAGTACAAGCCGTGAAATATTAAATATTTTATAATGCGTTTTTTATAGAATTACTCTATTCAGGGTATTACAAAAACGTCGTAGTCAAAGTCGTACAATACCTTCCACTAGTCGTTTATTAAATTTAATATTAATATTATTTTTAATATTAATTTTATAATTTCTATATCAACCAGCTCTCGAAACTGGTTATTTATAGATTAACCCCCTTATGCAAAAAAATATTTTACTTTAGCCTTAAAGTTCATAGTAGTTGATCAGCACTTTAAGGCTAACATAGCTTTATTAAAAAATCATATGCAAAAGACAACTTTAAATAATTTGTGATTTAATAATAAATACTGGTAACACCACCGTGTTCAACAACCACTTCACAGCTTATGATGTACAAAATTGAATACAATTTCATTCGGATATTCAAATATTTTTTTTATTTTATTAAATAAATTTTTATTATCTTGAAGTAAAGCAACCTAATTTAAAAAAAATGAGCTTCTGACTTAATAGGAAAACAGATAAACACAACCATGAAGTAAAAGTTAAAAAATGTGAAAAATTATCTCAATTTATTTTATTCGAACGAAATGAGTATTCGAATATCCAACTTTTTTCGATTTGTTTTGATTGTATGTACATCACTAAAACATTTTTGTATAATTGTATTTATTTTAATATTTTTTTATAGATTTTGCTATGTATTTCGAAGCAGTCGGATAATTTGGTGATGTTTCCCATTACATGACAGAAATAATAAATTTAAGATAAGAGCAGGCACTTCTAGCTTCATTTTCAGATGTAACATGAATCAGTATGTGCTATATTAGTAAAAATATTTGAGGTACAAAATACACATTTTGGAAATATCAACTTAAAGTAGCCTTAACAAACGTGGGTGCCTACTTTAGAATGTTTTATACAATAATTTTTTTAGAATACAACTTTACTTAACATTGCTTGGCAAAGCTTTATTAAGTTTTTTTGCATAAGACCTTAAATTTTTTTGTGCCATTTGTGGCATGTAATATAATAGGAAAAATTTTTCAATAGCACTAAATTAATCACTTTCAAATGGTGCTAAAAATATAATACAATTGTACCTGCTAGCATTTCCATCCCTGCTATGAATGATGATTGGCGTATTATATAGTATTTATATAGTGCATACTTTTAGGAGTATTATTTATAACGATTGAGTAAAAACTACTTAACGCTTATGCCCTAATTCTGTTCGACGATTGTATCGTCTTGTCTATAAACGAAAAAAAAAACGCACTTGTGATTCTTTAACACAATCTTCATTTATTGTCTATGATAGAAGGTTCGTGTATTTGCTTTATGATTTTGTTACAAACATTATATCCAACACATATTTTTGCATATATTTTTCAAACTATTGTATAATACTTCAATTTAATTTTTATGTTTTAAAAGCATGGCAATAATATTTTTATTTTTCATTATCAAAGACAACAACCATTTTTGAAGAAAATAATTTAGCGAATCCAAACACAAGAACTCAAAAGTATTTTAAAACAAAAACTTCCTTATTTTATATTATTTTTCCTTTTTGATTATCACTACTTATGTATTATTTATAACTATCACTAAGTTTATGTCTATGTCGGGCCTAATAATTATATTTAAGATTTTAATACTTATTGTTAGTTCATATTTGAAGATACAATAAATAAATACATGTATTAAAAAATAAATAAATAAAAACGTCCTTAAAGGGCATAGCATATTTTAATTAAAATCTTTATGAAAATCTATACTGTTGGTGTAGTTTTTGTGACATTTATCAAAATTTTTTTCAAGCTAATTCAATAATTTTCAATATTAATATGTTGTACAGGGTATTAAAAATCAAGTAAAAAGCAGTTAGATTTAGCTCAAAGTCTCGTAAGTACTAGATTTCGAGATAATGTAAATGCATTATTACTGAATTGGGGCATTAATTTAAATGCTGTTGTCATATAGAATAGAATAATTCAAACATAAAACTTAATTAAAAGCTTACTGTAAAGAATACATCTTAAATCGTCACCTTAAATAAACTACACGAAAGATCTTTTTGTAATATATAATTTTTTTCATATATTAAATGACTCTTAATATTGATAATGACAATGTGAGTTTTCGCTGTAGTGAGCTTGTTAATAGATCTAGATAAGACTTTCATCTAAACATGAATCCTATTACAAAACTCCAAGGGCCTGAATTAATAAAAGCATTTGCCTATTTTTGAGCTTTCTTCGAAAAATTTTAAATAATTTATAACTTTTTCCTTATTTGCTAAAATTTCTAATGTTGAAATAAACTAAATATTTTTTTGGAAAAAATACGAAATTAGAAAAGAAAATGGATGTCCAGACACAGAGTTATAGCTATGCTGCATAGCAACATAAAATAAATTTAATGTGCAAAATAACAATGCAATAAAAAATTTATTTTAAAACGTTTCCATTTATTTCCTATTATGTTTTTTTTCTAGCTGCGTACGATTAAATGAATGTATTGTTTGTGCTCATGTGTAAAAACAAAAAACAAATTGAGCACTCGTTCTAATTGCTTTTATTTCCCTCAATTCAAAGAACAAAACAAAATGAAATCAAACATTTTGTTTCATTTATTTTCGTAGGCTGCTTTTGAGTACAAAAAAAATAAAACAAAAAAATCAAGTCCTAGCTCTTGTGTCCTGGCATAAAGAGCATAGCTCTAAAAACTTTATTACTCGTACTTTTGCTTGCATAAAAACATATTGTTTTCAACAATTTTTGGTAACAAATTTAAAACAATAGCTGTGAAAAAATTAAAACTAGCAGCTGATACTATTAGTTAAAAAAAAACGAGGGTTGGCAAATTAATTTTTTTTACATTGACAAACCATAAAAAACCAAAAGGTGGCTAACTGAACTCACAAATATTTATTTGCTTTAAAAACCAAGTAGGAGAGATTTTATATTATTCACTTGATGAAGAAGGTCAAGTAAGGCTCAATCTCTTCTGACTTAAAATAACTATGAGTAGAATAAATGGCTGCCCTTGCACCGACAACTCTTCTATAATATCTTTTAAATTGATTTTTTATGCCCTTCACCAAATATGTTAAAGGGTATATATAAGTTTGCCATTCCTTATGTAATTTTCACAATGACCAGATGCTACTTTATGCGTGGAGCGCATCTGGTCTGATTGCTTTTGAATGGGGAAGACGAATAAGCGATGTCCGTACGTAAGCTAGAGGCTTCAATCTTGTATCAGTTTGTCACAAATTGTCTGAAATAGATTGGTATTGAAAATCATCAAAATCTAAAAATAAATTCAGTAAAGTGCGAATCTGACTCGCGCACGAAGGGTTCCGTATGAACACTAGATATGTAATTTAATACAAACTTCATCCTATATAATATATAGTTTTGGCATTTTTTTTAATTTTTGGCGTTTTTTCGGTTTTTTTTTTTTTTTTTGTTTTGGCGTTTTTTGCGTTTGATTTGGTTTTGGCGATTTTTTAAGTTTCGGCTCTTTTTTTTAGTTTTTACACTTTGTTTTCTCGTTTTAGCAATTTTGTTTGGTTTTTGGTGTTTTTTCATTATGGCGATTTTTTTATTTTTGGCGATTTTTTTCGTTTTGGCGATTTTTTTTTAATTTTTGGCGATTTTTTTTTTTTTTGGTTTGGCGATTTAATAATTTTCGGTTTTTTAGTTTTACCGTTTTTGAAAATTTCAAGCGTTTGCCTCTTACGGTTTCCAAGATATAGCAAATTGTCAAAATTAGATAGTCAAAATTGCATTAACTGATGGACCACCCTTTAACTTTAATTTTTTTAAATTTTAGTGTTAATTGTTGTGGTTTGTATAAAAATACACTAATTTTACAAATTTCAAGTTTCAATATACAATTGTATGTATATTACATGGGATCTTAACATTTTTCGTTGCTCGTTTTGGAACACCCTTTAATTTTTAATTTTCATGTATTTGTTGTTGTAGCGGCCAAGGTTCTACATACTGTGTCCAAATTTCAGGTCCGTAGCTCTTACGGTTCCTGAGAAAATACCGTGTGACGGACAGACGGACAGACGGACAGCGTAGCGAAAACAATAGGGTTCCTTTTCACCTTTGATGTACGGAACCCTAAAAACGGTTTCAGAGCTGGAAAATTCAAACTTTTTTGATGTATAAAAGCAACTAGCAAAACTAATTTTTGATTTGTGTTTGTTTGACGTTAAATAAATCTATTTTGTATTTTAGTAAGAATTAAATTGGTATTCAAATTAAAAAAAAAAAAAACTTAAAATGATTCCAGGGTTGGAAAATTTAAATTTTTTTTTTGGTATATCAAACTAACCTACTAACCTTTTTTTGTATTATATATATATAAATATATATTTAACACTTTTTATAATTTTTAAAGAAACTGATTGGTGTAAGTAACCAGTTGATTCCAGGGTTGGAAAAGATACATATTTGTTTGGTATACATGAGTAACTAGATCAAGTAAATGTTTTCTTTTTATTTATAAATTAAACATATTTTATTTTTAAGGAAAGGAGAACTTTGCTAAAATTAAAAAAATAAAAAATGCTGCTGCAGAGCTGGAAAAATTTTTTTTGACAATAAAAGTAACTCAAGAAAACAAATATTTTTTCTGTGCTAATTTAAAATATTTTATATTTTAAAAATAAATAAAATTACATTCAGAAAAATATGGTTCCAGGGTTGGAAATCTGAATTGTTTTTTTTTTGTTTTTTTTTTTTGTTATAAAGAAGTAACTTAACAGAACTATTTTTTTCTCGGTCAATTAAACATATTTTATATTTTAAAAGTAAGTAAATTAGTATTTAAATTTTAGAAAAATCCAAGATATGGTTGTAGGGTTGGAAATCTGAAAGTTTTTTTTTTGTAAAAAGAAGCCAAACTATTTTTTTCTTAGTTAATTAAACCTACTTTATATTTTAAAAGTAAATAAATTAGTATTTAAATTTAGAAAAATCAGAAATATGGTTCCAGGGTTGGAAATCTGAAATTTTTTTGCAAAAAGGAGTAACTAAATAAAAATTATTTTATACTTATTTGATTCAGTTTTTCGGTATAAGTATTAATATGATAAAGGCTGAAAAATCCTTTAGCGTATACCACATAAATATGCAGATTCAAGTTGCTTTAGACCTGGGTGAATAAATTGCCCATAAATAATAAAGTAATACAAATAATTTCTCCTCATTCGTCTTAAAAAAAGGAAAATACTAGAAATGTAAAAAAATTCTTAAGTACATAGGGAAAAATAATATATTCTTTGATGATAATGATAAATTTTTCCCATTAAACAAATGTGAATGTATATACTTATGTATGCACACACAGACAAAAGTATTCACCAATTAATATTTTCAATTAATATTTTCAATTAAATTTTTAATTGTATTAATTAATTTGAGTGAAAAAACTTAATTGATATTAACAAATTGTTTATAGGTGAAAATTTAATTAAATTTTTAATTGATATTACAAATATTTTAATTAATATTACAAAATCATTGATGTTACTTTTTTGTGTGTATGTGGACAAAGTGTAGTGTACATAAGATGAGGCACTACCGATTATAGTATTTTTACTTGTTATTTTTCAGCTTTTCTCATACTTCCTTATCTACCCTCTTGTTTACTATAATTCAAAAAAAATCTCAAACTAACTTTAACCAAAAAATTAAAAATACATTTACCAAAAAGAAAAAGTGTAAACATGCCAAGTGAAGATAGGAGTATGTAGCTACGACAAAAGACAAACGCCAAGAATAAAATTAATACATACATGTATATATTATAAAAAGATGTATTTGAAAAATATGTCGAATAAATAAATTTAGTTTAAAAGAAAGTTTTAAAAGATCAACTTAAGCCGTCGAAAGCAAGCAACAAACAAAAATTATCACAAAATAAGAAAAAGTAAAAAATTAAATACGAATACACAATTGTTATAAAAGCAATTGTGGGACATAATGCAATCGCTATTGAACTCAAAAAATGGTTTGACTTCAAACAAAACTATTACTTAATAATGTTTTTTTAACTGAAAATCTTTTTCTTGTAATTTTTATTTGTACTATCTCTCATAAATTACAGGTTATTTGTTTCTTAGAACTTTTCCTAATTTATTAAAATTACTCAAATTAAGTTAATATATTCTTGAGTTCTTATCTGGATTGAAAAAAAGCTTATTACTTAAACAAAATGATCCTAAAATAATAAAAGATTAAACAAAATATTTCTTTATATTCAACAGCAAGCACTATTATTTCAATATGTCTGCTGGCAGAAAAACATGATTAAATCTTTAATAAGACAAAATGATAAACGATAAGATCAACAACAAAACTAGTAATTTATATTAATAAGAAACAATTTTTGGGGAATTTTATTATTATATAGTCGTTAATTATGCAAAGCAAAAAAGGGCATTATTTATAAAAATGAAGAGGATTAGCAAGAATATAGTAAATATTGCCTTTTATCTAATTTTCTTTTCGAAATGTTAATAAGAAGGCTGTTAGCTGGGTGGCATATCCCTTGCGTTCTGCTCAACTCACACCTTTCATTTTTGAAGCTTATGCCCGTAATTTGTAGCTGAGGTTTTTACCTTATAAAATTTAACTTACTCGATAGATATATGTACCCTTACTCGATAGATATGTTGTAGAAATGACGGGCATTAAGAGAGAAAAGTATGTTTCTGTTTACCTCATTGCGCCTAAAAGTATGCTGTAAGCTATAATTCATGTTTCCCTTCATTATGATATTTTATGTAGTAAAAAATTTTTGCGTTACATAACGGCAATATGTTTTTCTTTTTATCTAAAGGCTGGCAAAAAAAAACAGTTCTCAACATTTTTGGCTTAGAAAACTTTAAAAAACGATTGGATGGGGTGTGCCCTAGTAAGGAAATACTGCAAAAGGGGTTAAAATTTACTTTAGCTTTTTCCATCATTTAAATTGCATTTTAGCTTTAATTTTTATATTTTAAAAATGTCTCTAACAAACTGCACTCCACCATTCAGATTAAATTACATTTAAATATTTCAATTAGCACCCACTATGATATGATTGTAAAAAATTTTCTCTTTAGATTGCAAAGTAAATTAAAATACACCAACAAACACGTCCTCTTTCGTTTCAAATAACTGTATTTTTTTGAACATTGAAAAGAGACGGAAAAATAACATTAAATCAATCTAAATATAGGAATAAAAAGTATGCAACACTTTTCATTTTTACTTATTTTTTGCTTATGAAAAACTTCACTAATCTCAACATATTTTATTCCCCAATTTATTTTAAACATGCCGCATATCCTTTAACAAATTTCCATTACATAATTCAACTTTTTAGCAGCATCTTTTTCTTTTTTTTAATTATGTATCAAACCCTTAAAATAAAATATTTTAAAAATCATGTTAACACAGAAATATTGTCAGTTTTACAAAGTGTGTATTTTTATGTATGCCTTTTTCTAAAACGACTTCCCTCAAACCTTTACATATTTAATTAGCCAAAAGAAATGTATATCGCTTGAAACTTTAAGCTGCTTATAACCCTAAAAATATGCTGGGACTCTTATTTTAAGTGTAACCCTGAAAATTTTTGCTTATTTAACTTTCTAGCACAAAATACACAGTCAAAACCGAAAACAAAAAGAAAACGACTTCAACTAAATAAACTTGTGCATCTTCCAGAAAATTATAAAAAAAGATACATATAAAAATGCCCAGTTGTTCTTATAATTTCCTTTTTAATCGTTTGTGGCTATAACTGTGATTTTTTTAACTCTCATTCGTTCCTTTGAAGCAATAGTGTATGTGTATGTATTGTTGCACAGACTCAGACAAGTTGAGTTCTGTTGCTTCAAATAATGAGACTTTTTTTCGACATTTCCTCCTTTTTTATTTTATGCTGACAGGGCAAGTTTTGTTTTTTGTATAGTTGTGTTTTTATTTAGATATTCATTTTTTATCTCCTTGCAAAGGAAAAAAACTTTTCTCGGAAAAAAAAAATGAACCACACTTGACTCCTGCCACAATAAATATTGCTATAATCCTTTCGAAAAATGAAAAACAAAAGAAACTCAAAACATTAAAGTCGGCTTTAATAGTAACCTACAGCTAATATAATATAATACAGATAATTCAAAAAGTGCTTGAGGGATTTCTAAGGGTAAGACAAATCTTATCCTTAGCATACTTTTAGGCAGATATGCTTACACAAATACTTAATGCAATATACTTTAAGGCGTAATCTATTGCTTTTTCATTCTGAAATAGCGTCATCAAGACAAACATATACGGAGACAAAGTAAAATTTTAATGATTTCTTTCATTTTACTTAGCAAAAATTTCAAACTTTGTAAAAAACTTTATACAAGAGTATTGTTAAATGTTCAAAAAATATTTTCTTAAAAATTTCCTAACAATTATTTCTGAAGTATTTCATTATAAAAATGTGAGATAATCCTTAAAAAGTTATTTAAGAATTTCTACAAAAACATTATAAATATGTTCTGAAAAATATTTAAAAATATTTCCTTAAAAACTTTTATAAGAAATACTATAAGATATCTAAACATATGTAATACAACTTTTTTTAATGCAAAAAAATTTCTAAAAATAATAAAAAAAATAAATATAATATATCAAAATTTATAAAAAAATATTTATAAATTTTTTCAAAATTCTTTTTTAAATTTTTTTGTTCCCATTTTTAGGAAAGCTAAGGAAACCAAATCAAACTTAAGCCAAAACTTTTTTAAAAATCATAAAAAAATAAATATGTATCAAAATTTATAAAAAAAAAAATATTAAAAAATTTTTTCAAATTTTTTTTTTTAATTTTTCGAAAGTTGTTGTCCCCTTTTTCATTATTTTAAAATGTCATGTAAAAAATGTTAAAAAAAGAAGTTCCAGAAATATATTTTTATACATTTTTTTTCAATTTAAAAAATTTTACTAAAATAAAAATATAAAAAAAACATCTAAACTTGCTGAATATTTTTCAAGATATTTTTAATATTATAAACAAAACATTATCAGAAAATTATTTAAGTGACATAAAAATTTTTCCGTAATTTTTTAGTGCTTTCATTTTAGTTTTATTAAAAAATATATTTAACTAAAAAGTAAGATATTTAATTAAAATTATATAAAAAATATGTACAAAAAATCCAAAAAAAATAACAAAATTTTATAAAAAGTTCTAGCTAAACTCGATGAAAAAATTTTAATATATTTTAAGAAAATTTATTTTTTGTGCTCGAAAATATCTAAAATTTTATAAAAAAAAAATGAAGTGCGTTGCTGCACAGAAAAATGTCGGTATTTCCCCCAGCTTAAAAGTCTAATTTAATTTTTCTTCTCTTCTTTAGAAACTCACATTAATTAATAAAAATATTTCATTCAATAAAAAGAATTGAAATTACTGAACTTAAGCCTGACTAAAAATTATTTCTGATTAAAAATTCACTATAGTTCAATTAAAATCTAAAAAATGTCTCATTTTATAAAAATTTTACAGCAGTCTCTGCTTAAATGGTTAAAACATTAAAATTATTGGTTCTATTTTCATATATGAAATATCGAAGTATATTTATTCGACATAAAATCTGTATTTATTGAATTTGAAAATTTTGTGAAAATTTTACATTGAAAATACACTGTATTATCGTAGTACCGCATTATCATTTTCATGTCAAATTGTTGTTGTAATGTTGAGTATCATTACTCATTTTCTAAAAAGAACATACAGTGTCAGAAGTGGTCATTGTCATCATTATATTGACCAAATTAAGAAAAATAAATGGAATTTCATCAAAATCGGCCACGCCCACTGTTCAGCGCTTTTACGATCCAAATCAATTTTTTGTTCATGAAATGTTCGCTATCCAAGCAGAAGTCTTCACGTTTGGTACATACACTTTCTACAATAAAACAAAGATGCATGGCTAGTCCCATTAAAATTGGTCATGCCCACCGCCCATAAGAAAACCCATAGAAAATATAGATAAGAATTTTTGAATATTTTTTTTATTATTCTACAAAACATTTTATTTAAAAATCAGTATTTATTTTTTTGTCGCATTCCAAATTCTGTTTGGATGCATCACTAAAGGTGTGAAAAAGCCACTGTATTGCAAATGTGAATATATTTTTAATAATATCCCCATATTTTTTTATTTATAAAAAAATTCTACGAGTATATTCTTCAAATAAATTAAAGTCAAATTGTGCCATCCAGAAAATTATGTACATATGGACTACTCAATTGCATGAAAATTTAATTCATTTTTTGCTTAGCACACTTGTAAGGACTTTACCTCGATTTTAAAAATATAAAATATAATTTTTCTTAAAAATCATAAATGCGCACTTCATATGCCAAAATTTTTCTACAAAACTGGATCATTCGATTTTTTAAATAGAGTGGTTGAAAACTGGGGTGTCGGCGCCAAAATTTCAATGTGTCCTTACGTTAAACTTAGTAATTTTATTGTAGTTTATTTAATACTGTGTTTTATCAAACTATGTCATATCATTTACAACAATTGATATATTTACGTTACATATTTTCGTTACTAGTAGTTGTCAGTATTCGTAACAAATGTTTGTTTTATGTTTTTGTAACAAGTATTTTGTTTAAAAAATTTTCATATGAAAAAAAAATGTTACGGAAACTTTTCATTGATTTTTTGCTTTTCATTAATAAGAAACTACGTTTCAAAAATTTCAAAGACTTTTTAAATAATCTTCAATTATTAAGACTGAGAGGAGGAGCTATATTGCTGTTTCCATTAGAAACTAAAAAAAATATTTTCCCATTGAAAGATTGTATCTAGTGCTTAAAAGTGTTTTAGGAAATAGTCCTAGTCCTGCCAATTGTAAAAAGAGTTTGTAGTGACTTAAAAAATCGAATTCGAACTGTCCACAAATGCTAAGAATGATATGAACAGAAAAGAATTTTAATTTAATGTACAATTTGGACATGTAAGACTAGAATTTACTTTTACTTCGAAGCCACAACTTTATATGATGTCTAAGCATGAGGCTTAGGATTTTTTGTTACAATAATAACCTATTCTTGTCTTTGCACTTTTAAAATGTATTTGTTTAACCCAATAATTTTTTTTACATTCATCTATGTATACTTTAAAAGAAAAATGTATGCAATAAAAAATATTTATTTATTTTATATAAAAAAAACTATAATCAAACAAATTTGAAACCATAAAAATAGAATTTATTTGTATATGAACCTGCTATCAAAAACAAAGAGAAAGCTTAATGCAATAAAATATATGCAAACATATTGAAGTAGAAAAGAAATTATCGTAAATTTTCATAAGATTGGAAAAATCAAATATAAATAATATTACAGATTTATTTGTTGTCTATGGAAATATGGATTTTGTGATATTGTAATTGAAAACATTTTAATTCCTTTGCTTTAGTTTAAAAGAAATTTATGTAAGTATGATGTTATAAAGATAAATAAGATAAAATTATTTTGCATTCTCTATTTATAGTTTGTGACATTTCGTAAGTTTGTTGTGACCATTTTACAGCCCAACAAAGTTTCCTAATTATTTTTGTGGTTTATGAGCGAAGGAAAATTTCATTTCATTGTACATGTAGAAGTTTTCATTGGTTATTTTAATTAAAGTTATTTACTTTGCTTTTGCCTCAAAGTGCATTTAAGCCAAACAGTTGATTATTTTATGGTCGTGTGCAAAGAAATGCTTTACATTTTATAGCCACTTTTTTCTTTCCCCATTTGTTTTAACATTGTTGCAATAAAGACCGTTCAAGCTACTTTCAATTAGTTGGTTTCAATTAAATTCCAATAATATATTTTTTCTTGCAACAGAGAATGCATGGATGAAGTGAATGCAAGATAAAAGAGTTACATTAAAGTAGTAGGCTTTTATGCTGGAAAAAAAATCTAAGTAACAGGAGATTAGATTGTTGCGAAAAACTTCAAGTCTTAAGTCTTGTTTTTAGCACAGATCGTTTTTTATAATTTTGTTAAAAAATATTAATTTCTTTTCACATTATTTTTTTTAATTATTTTTGTGTTCTGGAGGCATACAACAGAAGATGGGATGCCTGTTCGTCAATGAACAATATCGATCAAATTGATGTTGATGTGGTCCCATTGCGTCTCTGATGCCAGTTCAGCTTTTTAATAGACTTGATGTCTACCCTTCTAACGATGCGCTTGTCTAAAATCAGTGTATAATCTTTGGGTTGATGTCTCTACTAAAAATTTACAAATATACAAATTGAAACATTTTTGTTTGACAAAGGGAGTAAAAAGAACCAAAGCGATATATGTGTGTATTTACATGCATTGATATATTTACATAGAAATATATGTATATAATTGGTTAAAGGCTTGTGTTAAATATGCATAAAGGATACATACATACATTAGAAATATATGTATATAATTGGTTAAAGGCTTGTGTTAAATATGCATAAAAGATACATACATACATTTATATGTATGTATCTTTTATGCATATTTAATACAAGCCTTTTACCAATTATACCAACAAGTACCAGTTATTTGTTATTATTGTTATTTTTACATTTTTATCTCTGGCATTCTTTCTTTACCAAAAACAACATTTTGATTGACATTTAATACGAAACATAAACTTATTTCTTTTATTATTTTTTTTGTACTTTAATAAAAATTTTATTTTTATAAGGCATTCTTGCAACAAATAACTTAAAATATTCCATATCATCATCAAAAAAATTTTTCTTTTGATGCATATTTAATCATTTTACTTCAAAAAAAAAGAAAGCTTTAGCTGGAAAATTCCGTTTATGAATTAAAAGTTTGCCAACCTTTTTTAAGTAATTTATAATTATTTTTCGAAATATTAATAATATATGCATGATTAATATTAACTCTATGATGATATATATATACATAAGTATGGAATAGCGTTTGGAAGTACAATTAAAGCAAAGCCGTGAATAACGTTGTAACATCCATATTTTACAAAACCTTTTTTTCACAAATTGCCGTTACTCTTACTCTTTTGCATTCTTCAAACATTAAAATATCCAAAACTATACATCTTATCGCCATCAAAATACAAGCTTAAAGAGTCAATCAGTGGAAGAATGAGTTCATTACACAAATATATTCCTTATACCTATGCCAATACACACACTCACGTAAGTTAAAAAAATAATAAAATGAACTGACTACATTAAAAGTAAATTCGTGTTCTTTTAACTAGAAACAACTTTGATTTAACATGATTCTTCGTGTAATTTCAGTATATTAAAATCAAATTGTTTTAACTTGAAATAACATTGATTCCACATGACTCTCCATTTTGATTTAACAGCACTGGAATATTTAATCAACATGAAATAAAGTTATTTTGAAAGTAAAAATTTTTTTTTCAAAATTGCAATAAATCATGTTGAATTATTATGAATTACATACCAAGCAAAATCATTCCCAAAAACTGATAAATTCATTGTTTTCGTAGATTTTATTAATTATAAAAGTTTTTCGTGTGATCTAGCAGCAAACAAAGTGACATATTCAGTTTTTACAAAATATTTAGCAGAGGAAATAAAAATTATTATTAAATGTGTCATTCAAAAAATAATAAAATAAATATTTATCTCCTATGCAACACCATTTGTAACTTTCAAATCAATCCCGCAAAGTCTTATTTTATTTTAAATAAATCTAAACCAATTCGAGACTTGACTATTTTTCATAAATAATACGATAAATATGTTCCAATTAATTTACACAAATGTCATTCAGTGTAAATAATGAAAAAAGAAAAAAATTGATTTAAGCAAATTGTAATACGATGAATCCAAATAACTCACATATTTCATTTACACTGATAACTAATATATATAGCAGAAATATACATCAACGTGTGTATGCCACCACACGCAGTGGATCAAACACAAAAGAACGTTGATGATGAAGCTGCAGTGACCTTTGAAAACAGCTAGTTGTTCCGTTCTACTAGTGTTTGTCAGAATATTTACAATTAACTTTCATGTAATTTGTCTTACAGACCGATGCGAACTTTAGCCTAATCAAATCACAAAACATAGAAATAATTGAAAATATTGAATAAGAAAGTTATTCGTTGACATATCATCGCCTAAGAATTGTTTTGCCCCATCGACCATTCTAAAAAAAAAATTGTTTGAATACCCTCTTTCTCGAAATTTATTTTAGTTTCTGAGATATCATTTGTGCTCCATATCAACTTTTTTAAGATTTAACAAAAATTGTTTTGCTGTACACGTCACTGTTTGGCAATTGCGTCAAATTCCTTATACAAAAACGTACAAAATAAATTTTACTCTTATTTTGCTTCATTTCAATAATAAATTAATAATAATAAAAAAGAAGGTGTCTTAAGAAAAATTCAACGACGACGGTTAAGCAAAAACATCATCACCCCGATGCAGCCGCTAGTTAAATGTTTTAATAATGGGTGTTTTTTATTGAGGTATAGAACTTTAAGTTGGCATCACTTTTTTAACTGGCGGCCATTTTGTCAGCTGTCAAGTGATTAATATTTAGTTTGGTTTGCCATTTCATCATGAACAGGTTGACAAAAGAACAACGCTTGCAAATCGTGCAAATTTATTTCGAAAATAATGGTGGAATTTGCGAAGTTTACCGCAAGCTCCGTCCATTTTATGGTCGACATAATCGTCCATCAGAGCAATTAATTCGGTTAACCATGGATCGTTTTCACACTACGTTTACTATATGTGATAATACGCATCCGCAGAGACGTCGAACAGTGCGCACCGAAGAAACAATTGCCGCTGTAGAGCAAAGTGTTGAAGAGGACCCGAATGAATCGATTCGCCACCGTGCACAGCAATTGGAGCCGGCTAACCGACTATTTTGTTCCCGAATTGGATGGCATGAATGTGGATAAGTTGTGGTTCCAACAAGACGGCGCTACATGCCACACAGCGCACGTCACAATCGATTTATTGAAGGAAACATTCGATGAGCGCATAATTTCGCGGAATGGACCTGTCAATTGGCCACCAAGATCGTGTGATTTGACACCATTGGATTATTTTCTTTGGGGATATGTGAAGTCACTCGTCTACGCCAACAAACCAGAAACGTTAGGGGACTTGGAAGCCAACATTCGTGGCGTTATTGCCAACATACGGCCCCATATGCTCGAAAAAGTGGTTGAAAATTGGACCTGAAGAATTGGCTTTATTCGAGCCAGCCGCGGTGGCCACATACCCGAAATCATATTTAAACATTAATGGCATAAAATTATCCTTCCAATAAAGCCAAATTGATGGACATTAAAACGATTTTCTTGTGTTTTATTTCAATTTGAAGTTCTATACCTCTTAAAAAAACACCTTATATAAACTTATTAAATACTTAAATAAAATAAAAGAAACCTTAATTATGCATGTTTGAGTACAATAGAAATCATTTGTTTTTATTCTTTATATTAAATACACTGCAATTACATATTTTTCTTGTGTACGCGGATCGATAAACCCATTCTAAGGCGACGTTTGCTAAAGTAGTTTGGATGCATCACTTAAGGATGTGATAAAGCCGCTAAGCAACGAAAACTTTCAGTATTTGTCGAAACGCTATTGCATTATTCTTAACGAAACCCACATTTTTTATAGATAAATGCGACGAGTATATTTTTTAAATTTATTAAAGTTGAATCGTGTTATCAAGACTAATTTATTTCATTAATATATAAGTCATTTCTTCCTTAGAAGGGCTTCACTTAATTTTTTTAAAAATAAAATGAAATTTTTTATTTAAACCATTAGTGAATATTTTATATTTAAAAATGTGTCTACAAAACTGCACCATTCGGTTTTTGAAATAGAGTGGTTGCAGAATGGGGTTTCTGGCACCAAAATCTCACTGTGTTTCGTTGGCAGGAAGGAATAATCCTTATATTTGACTTGCCTTAGAAATTCTATTTTAATGTAATAAAGTAATATTAACTTTTAACTTCATTCATGAAAGTTCACAAAAATTTAAGTTTTCCTTTAAAACATGTATCGAAAGCAGTGGTGCAAATATAACAGAGAAATCTATTGAATATATTTTGAGAAAACTTTATGTAAACCTTATTTGTCGTTTTTCTCCACTCCAACTTTTTGGCGTATGCGCTAAACCATTTCTGAGGTGGCGTTGGCTAAAGTAGTTAACACGTTGACTACAAAATCGAAGGTCATGGGTTCGAGCCCTGACTCCCACAGTCATTAATTAAATAACGACACCACAAATTTTTCTGATGTGCATTAGTGTTCCTTTGTATCAGTTGTTGTATAAAAGTTCAAGTGATGAAGGCAAAGTCACTGGTCACAGAATTATACGGATTTCAGTAGATACTAATCTTAATGTAACATCAATGCACCCTCCTTCTTCGGTATTGTGTAGCAGAAGTAAAATAATAAATAAAATGGCTACTAAGCACACCTTCAAAAATTTAACACACCTCAGAGGAATTGCAACACTGCATTGTTTAAAAAAAAACCTCCAAAAAGCCAGAGTTATGAAAAATGAAGCTTTCCTCTATCTCTTTCTTCACCACCTGTCTTTTATATCACTGACCCTTTCCTAAAGAAGGTAACACTTTGTAATAGTAGTAGGCATTCATTGTCTGAGTGTAACTTCTCTTTAAAAAAAATAAAATAAAAAAAGTGAATTGGTCTTTAAAATTAGATACGTATGCACTATTTTGTCTAATTAGGCATTGATAAGGGAGCTTAGATCCCAACTTTTTTTTAGCTAAAAATAAAATTAAAATAAATATATAATAAATAATATATACATATATACTCGCACACAAAAAAAAATTTATGTAGTAATTTGCATTTTGCATTTCTATAATTAAATAACAATTTTTGCATAACCCTTCAAATAGGCAACAGCTTTAGCTTGCATTATAGCTAAATTTCCCAAATAGTTTGCAGCTTATGCTTGCTTTAGTTTGAGTAGGAAAAAATTATAATTTTTTAAATCTTTCTCAACTAAACATTATGTTTTACAAGCTCACAAAAGAAGAACACGTGTTAACAGATTAAGTATACATGCATATTATAAGTACAAAAGAGCACTTAGTTAGCCACAAAAGTAGTCAACAGTTTGTATAGCAGAAGAAAAAATGGATTACAAAACTTGAATGCCACTCAAGAATAAGAAAGCAGAAATTATAAAATGCATCAAATGAGATGGAAAGAAATTTAAATATGTTCTTTTTTTCTTATTTCCTTAATTTCATGCTTATTTTAGTATTTATGTCTGACAAGAAAATCCTTGCCTTTTATTACAAAAAAAAAATCAATAATTAAAATTCTTTCTTAAACCTTATTGACATGAAATATTCAATATGACCTTAAATGGTTTTTAAGGAATTTAAATTTAAATTTGCTTATTTATTGCAGGGTTTTATTAACATTCATTAACAATTTTCAAAATAGATTATAAAATTATCATTTATAACATCAATTATTGCAGCAAATTTAAACGAAAAAGGTCAGCATTGAATATAAGAAACATTTGAGAAATATGTACATTAGAGGGCTGCATAAACAGTCTTGAAATGTAAAAACGTCTTGTTATTTAAACCAATAATATATGCCCAATAAACACTCAAAAAATTAAAATTCAAGCACTTGAAATTGAACTGGAAAAAAGTTGAGTTCAAGCATTTTATTCAAGTAATTTTCAAGTTTGAAAATATTTTTAAATAAAACATCAAACAACATATATATGCTTAAACCTTGTCAAATACGTAATTTATTTATTATTAAAACTGAAATTGTGGTAAATATATCAAAAACAAATAAATAAAAGTAAATTTGGAAAACAAAGGTGAGTAAAACGTGAAAACAATAGCAAAGGCAGATATGCAAAAAATAATTATTAGAAAACAAAGGAATTGCATTTTGCTTTCCATTTTAAAAGCCTTGTTTTTGCAGCTTGAAATATACTGGAATTCAATTGTAATACAAGGTTGAATTACAGTATAATTCAAGTTTGAAACTTATTTGCTAGTGGTTCAGCGTTGTCTATATATTTCATTGTTGCTGTAACAAATCATCAGTAGACTTCAACCACACATTTTGAATAGTCACAAACCTCTTATCTTATGCACAGACTTTCAAGAACTATTTGAGAATTCACAAATAATAGTATTTTTGAAAATCACAAAAGAAAAATAAGCGTAGTAGACTTAGAAACTAATACAAACACCCAGCAAATAATTTATATTCGATATGAATCTATTTTATTTTTCTACACCTTTGTACAATTAGAAATCCATCGGATGACAATAAAAGTAATTATAAGGCAAAATGAAAAATATAATCTAAATTTAACATTTAAGAAAGTTATTATTCGACATATTGTCAGATTTGTTACAGCAAATAAATTTCAAATTAAAATAAACTTCTGACAATATGTCGAATAGTAAATTTCTTAAAAGTATAATTCAAGGCTTGAATTAAACTGTACTACAACTGAATTGTTCGCATTGAGTTCAAGTTCCCATTTCAATGGAGAATGCTATTGAGTTAAAGTGTGAATCAAGCATAATTCAACCTTTGACAATTGATTGTGTGGCTTGAATAACACTTGTTTTACACTTGATTTCAAGCAAAATTGCTTATTGGGTGATGTCGTTTAATAAGTAAAGCACTATGGATGTATTGGTGTACATGTATATTAGTGCTTTTAAGCGATATCAAGAAGACTTCTTGCTCGTAACAAACAAACAAAAGAAGTAGTGGTGATGTGTGTTTGCTTGCTATTTTGCATATTGTATGTTTGAGTGTGTATATTTGTGTGTAAGATGTATATGGTAAGCTATTATGTGTTTAAGGGTAGTTTTTTAAAGCAAGCGCACACAACTCATGTCAATGCATTTGTGCATTTGTATGTGCGCAGAAGAATAAAAGATCATACACACAACGTGTGTGCGTATGTATTAGTGATGCACGAATATTCGTATTCATATTCGAATTGCCGAATATTCGGCCGTTTTTAATGCGAATACGAAGCATTCGTATTCGTCAAATTCAGGCGAATACGAATGCGAATATTTTTCCAAAAGAATTAAATAAATAAATGCATAAATCCTAAACTAAATTTTAATAAATGGATAAAAATATTAGTTTGTACGAATCCATTAAATTTTTTATAGAAATTTGTGCTTTGTATCATTTTCAAATATTGTTTACTGACGATTCTTAAAATTTTGGGTAGTTTTTATTAACTGTAAAGTACGCCAACAGGAGTATGAAGTTCTTTTTCATAACAATTTTTTAATATTTCATATTTCAGGCGTAAATAGAGCCCTAATTTCATGTCTACAAATTTCACATGAAATGTTCGTATTCGTGCTCGCGAATATCTTTTCAAATATTCGTATTCGCATTCGTATTCGCGAATATCAAAAATCGACATTCGTTACATCACTAGTATGTTTATGCTTGACGTTTGTATAAGCGCCCATACGTATGAAGAAGCAAGCATCACAAATTCTTCCGTCACGAAGTATTTTCTTCTTTACTCCTATACCTGCAATAACTGAAACAAATGTCTTGCTAACAGTATTGGTTAGCGTTTTTTTTATATAAGACTTTGTTGTAGTGAAGCATTTGAAAAATCCCTCATGTCTTAAAAGTCTTTGCAAGTGGTCTTGTGCAGGGGTCTAATATTACAAATATTTTATGTATGTACAATAAATATATTTGTAATATTTAAAGCACAAGGCTTTAATATGATAGAAAGATATGAATTTGATTTAGAAATGCATACCAAACTAGGAGAAATTACTTGAAAACATACATAAGTATATATATATAAGCTTTTCAGATACCATTCATTCGATTATTTTTCACAATAATTTTATTTATTTATTGCTCTTGTGCTTAAAAAAAATTACTTAAAAATAAGTAATACTGCTTCCATTCTGGAACTTTGTCTGTGCCTTGGGCGGAAGGAACTACACTAGACACACAAAAATTTCACATTAAAATCTATGAAAACAAGGTTAATTAAAAAAAATCGGCAATGATTCTGCTTCATATCTGTTTCATGTTAATTCAACATGATTTACATTAATTTTCACAGAAAGCTTATACTTTTGAAATAGAAGAATAGACAAAAGAACTAGTGCAAAGATCGACACTGCGAGACCTTATGAATCTTTTGTGATAAAGATTTCTTAATGAAATCAAATCAAATCAAATCAAGCTTTATACGCTTAACCTTATGAAAGCCAGCACACATTTACATATATATGCCCGTCTAATAGCATCTAAACATATAAGAATCAAATATACGCTTTCTACTGTTACATAAGACAATACACTAGCAAAGAACGTATACGTTGCCTCATCATCTTCTAAGCATAAACGAACTTGGATACTTTTCCACAGAGGATAGTTCGATTGATTATGATATAAATTTATAAAATCCATCTACCCACAATATTTTTATACAAGTATGTTCAAAAATATCAAGTCTTTTAACAAAATTCATAAAGTGGTTTGCATTTTCTGTAAAATATTTTTTTTTTAATTTATATGACGATATTATTTCTTGTAAATATGACTTTCAATCAAAATTTTTGCGTGTTGATTTTACATTGGTGTATTTTTTTCTGTGTATACCATTCCTATATAAAAGACAAACATATCTAAAGCCTACAGTACACGGCATGTAAAAAGCCACATGTGTATGTGGCGATGACGTCACGATAATTTTCAGCATGTTCGTTGCATTTTTTAAAATTACTAGTACTGGCTAGATGCCGTAAAATTTTTGTAGTTTTTTTGTTAAAAAAATACATATCTGGCACATGTAGCCGAATCGAAGACATTTTCTTGGGCAGCTCATCTGTAAGCATGTTAATATCTACATGTACATATGTTGCTAGTACACGGCATGTAGCAACTGTAGCATCGTTATGACGTCAAAATTACGTCAGAATAACATGCGTATGTGGTTTTTTACATGCCGTGTACTGTAGGCTTAAGCATTTTATCAAAGCATGACTGACAGACTGTGTTTTGTTTTATTAGCAGTTCGCATCTAAAACATATTGCCTACTTTTAGGTTTCCATCAATCTCATTATCGCATGATGATTCGTTTAAGTTGCTTTCACATATTGTTTTATTAAAATAAAACAAAAACAATAATATCAACAAGAAGAAAAAGTTGAAAGTTGTTCTAGTAGATGTATCCTGCTACAAAATTTATAAAAGCTTGCAAGTAAATTATTGGAAGTACTATCGGGCAAAGCGACCATGACATAAAATGTTTAAAAATCGTTGAACTTAAATCAATTGACAATTTCTGAACATCTTAAAGTCCGTAAGTTTTTCAAAAATTATATTTATGTATGTCATCAGTGATGCCAACTTAGCCCTTTTAGGGCTAGATTTAGCCCGTTTTCAGTCAGTCAAAACGCGAAAAAAAATTTAGCCCCAAACTAAAAAATGCGCAAACCTAGCACTTTTTACAATAATCTTTTATTTATTTATTTTATTTATTATAAAAGTGTCTATGGAGTAATATCCTTACAGACCAACAAAAAGTTACAATTAATTAAACAATTTTTACATAATAAAAACTAATTATTAACATTTAAGAACAAAATAATGTTACGTTTTATAATATTAACGTTTATAGAATAATCAATGAAAACATAATAATCATTAAAGTTTCTGCATAATCTCCTCAAAGGGTTAGCATTCTCATACCTCGTCTGATGACATTTGAGATACAGGGGTGTAAAGTTCCTTGTTGTTCTAGCCGGAATATTGAAATTGATTTTAGTTAACAGAAATTCTGAACAGACAGATCCATTTAACAGATTTACTACGAATATCACATTAAGCATTAATCTTCTACTTTCCAGAGTCGGTAAGTTAATAGTAGAGAGTCTTGCAGAATAAGGTAGAATATTGCAATTTGGGTTCCAAGTTGTGTTTCCCAGGCAAAATAAAAGAAACTGTTTCTGAACTGATTCAATGCGATTCTTCTGATAATCAGTGTAAGGGTCCCAGATAATGGATCCGTATTCAAGAATAGGCCTTACTAATGATGTGAATAATTGTTTAGTAATCATGCGATCAGTAAATTCTTTAGCTCAACGCTTAATATATGCTAGTACACCACGAGCTTTGTTAGTCGTCATGATGATATGATTATTGAAATTTAATTTTGAATCAAGGAGAACACCTAAATCCAAAAATTCAGTAACGGTTTCGAGCTGATATCCTCCAAGCGAAAGACGGCACTCAGAAATAAAGTATCGTGAAAACCTCATATGCTTGCAGTTTTTCAGGTTGAGAGACATCATGTTGACTTTGCACCAAACGAAAAAACTATCTAAGTCACGTTGTAAGTAAATGCTATCGGAGATATTGTTATAACTTAGAAAAATTTTAATATCATCGGCATACATTAAAACATTACTATATGTTATTATACTCGGCAAGTCGTTAAAAAAATGGAAAATAAAATTGGTCCCAAGTGACTCCCTTGGGGGACACCAGATTTAACAACGAAGTTCTTAGAGGTGACGTTATTGAAAATAACACACTGCTCCCGGCCTATTAGATACGATTTTATCCAATTCAATGCATTAGTGTTGACCATCCAATATGGTGAAGTTTCAATAATAATAAAGAATGATTTATTTTTTTTTACTTTTTTTTACTTTCAGCCCTTTTAGCCCCTTTTTAGTTTTTGCTCGATATGGCTACATTTAAACTTTTGCGAACTTTTTCTTCCTTTTATCTAGCAAAATAAAATGAGTAAAAAGTCGATATTGCTTTACCAATTTAAAAAAGAAGAATAATATAGAGTAATCTTTTATTTCTTCCAAATTTTATTTTGGTAGAAATATTCATATTTTATTCAGTACAGCCTAAAACAGATAATGTATGTTTTTGGAAGAGCGACAAATCGAAATTTTATTTAATAACGGCCAATTTTAAATGTATCTACTTATGTTAACATACATATGTATATATATTTCTATTATATATGTATGTATATGATAACTATTTCACCTATCCCAGTCAGCATTTTATGAAATTAATGATCATATTCGATCATTCGATAAGCATTTATGCGCTCGTTTTCGAGTCGAAAATGACTGTTCATTCGGGAGAAAATGGTACCCTAGCCGCGAGTCTTCTAAAAGAGTCTTTTATGACTCGCATTTCTGATCAATTTCGATTCACTTTCGAGACAGTTTGTGAGTATTTACATTCAGTTTTTTTTTTTTTTTTTGTTTTAAATTTTTATATTTTCTTGATTTTATTGCACGAGCTTGCTGTTTGTTTTTGTTTTTTAAACAAATCACTATCTAAGTGTTTCTGGGATTCATTTTTGAATCATATTTTAAGCGCAGAACTGATTAATCAGTTTTTGATCATTTAAGGCCGTCGAAAGAGACTCAGTTTGGTGAAACAATCTTCCACATGCTGACTGGGACGTATGTACATACCTTATTGAAATGTAATATGAAATGTAAATGAAATATGTACAATATTGAAACTCTAAAGCTGTGTATGTGTTGATCTCATGATAGTTATTTATATTGTAATAAATTACTTTACAAAAATTGATTTGATGTTTTTATTTTCAACAGAAATACTAGGCCCTTTTCGCGCTTTTTCGAAAAATTTTACATTTTTTTTTATTTTTGAATATTTTTTCAATTTAGCCCTTTCTAGCCCTTTTTTCAAAAATTTTTACGCGTTTTTAGTCTCAAAAATAGGCATCACTGTATGTCATATTATAAAAACTGTTGCTTACTTTAAACAGTTTGTTATCATTATTAATTTCTTATTAAAGTTTTAATTAAGCGTTAGACATAATTAATTAAAGTATTTAATAGTAGTAATCCTATATATGTCAACTTATTTCCTTAACATTATTCTTACTCTTAACTTCCCTCACCAATAACATGCACGCTTTGTTTTTTGGCGGATGGGGGCCATTATTAGCTTAAAGCAGCAGCATATTTTTAGCTTGCGATTTTTTCTTAGATTATAAAAACATTTTAAGAGAAATTTTAATGGTTTTCTTTTACTTTCAAACTTAAAAAGTGGGTAACCATATAATCCTCCAAGATTTATTAAGAATATTAATAGAAAAAATAACATAATACACGTTTTTTTAAAGTATGATGTGTTGCCTACTTTTTGGGTGAAATATTACTTCTTCCCTTATTTAATAAGCAAATTTTATAATGTTCTTTAATTTTACAATATAAATAACGTTTCCACACTTTAGTATGCAATAAAATGCCAATGAAAAAAAAAAATATATATATATATATATGTATTTATTGCTGTGTGGCAAGGGTTTTATTAGTTGTTATTTGTTGGTGTGGTTAGACTATTTCACAAGAAACTTTTTATGACTTTCAATTGAAACCACAAGTTTTTATTTAATGTCTAACTGTCTTTAAAAGTAATTTAATGGATTTTTTGTTTAAACTGCGTTTTATGCTTAAATTTATTTTCTTTGCATATAAAAGCAAAGGCTTCCTGCTTGCTTTTGCAACATAAAACAATATTTTTGCTGTGAAAACTTATAACGAAATTTTTCAATCTTACAGCATCTAAATGAAATTTAAAATTTCCAAATTAAAGCCTGGTACAGAATTCTTACGGAATTTTAGGTTCTCATGCAAAATATATATATAAAAAAAAACGTACGGAAATTCATGTTGGCTAGTACGGACTCTCGAAGGAAAGGCACACCGAATTTTTGAAATTTATTGCCTATCTTAGGGATGTTATAAAAATAAATGGAGACTTTTTTCAGTCAACTGAAACAAAAATTAATGTTCATACAATTATTTGGACACGGAATTTTTGACATTTCTAATTTTCATCAAATTCTAACCCAAAGGCTACACGTTTATTTTTCCGCGTAGAAATAAATGTGAATTTCAGGTCTGTAAATTTATATACATGCATGTACAATAATTCAAAAATAAATGAATTTGCAAAAAAAAAAAAAATTCTGAAAATCTACTTGAAAGCTTAAAATTACTCTCCTACAAAACTGTAGAATGTAACTTTTGCTTACTGCCATAGATATTTTTCATATACAGCAATTGCTTTAAAGCACTAATTTTCCTTTTTTAATTATCTTTATAACTATTTGTGGAACTAAACAAAATCATAATAATATTTTAGCTGCTATAAAGCAAAAATAAAACTGTTGCCCATCCATAGATACACAATATTTCAAATATTTTTGTACAGAATTTTTTCCTGCTCCTTATATTAACCACAGCACAATAAACTCAAACAACTACAACAAATTGAAGGATTTCTATTGCTTTTTATATATTGTTCTTATTTTCTATCAACCAGCCCTGATATAATAAAAAAGCAGCAAACTCTTAAGACACCATTAAACTTTAGCTTGGATGGGAAAGTGTAACAACACAACACAACACAAATTTTATCTAAAAGAAATAGATAAAAATAATATTAGCAACAACAAATCAACCTTTTATGTATGTATTAGTCTCTCTGACTGTCTGTCTGTCTGTCTGTCCATTCGCACTGGAGCTAAACAAATAAAGGCAACAACAGCAAAATATTTATACATACACGTACACAAAACAAAAAAGTTATTTATTTAAAATGTGTATGTATGTAGAGAAAATATAACACCTACCCACATACATTTATTTTCCTTACGAAAATTAGGAAAAATGTAATAAATTAACGAATTTTTTTATATTTTATAAACATACTTAGTTTGCGCCTTTAAAGCTGCTTTAGATTTTCTTCCTTTTGATGTTGAATTTTTGTTTGTGGATTATTGTTGAAGCAAAACGGAGGCAAACTCGCAGATATACATTTTCCTACTAATTCTACAGACACTTACAGAGATTAATTTTTTTTTATACATATGTACATACATATATAAAATTTTCACGCTTTTTTTTCTTTTCCTTTTAAATGTTTTGAAATTCAAATATATTTAACTCTCAATTTCCTAACAAATACACACACTTTTACTTAAGAAATATATCTTTATGTATACTTTAACTTGCTTTATTTAGACTTGAGCTGGACTTTTATTAGAATTTGCTTGAAATCTTTCAAAAAA
Organism: Tachina grossa; assembly: GCA_949987645.1. Lineage (NCBI taxonomy): Eukaryota > Metazoa > Arthropoda > Insecta > Diptera > Tachinidae > Tachina > Tachina grossa. The sequence continues at coordinate 170,493,782 of OX465275.1, forward strand.
TTTCTTTTACTACAAATTTAAATTTAATTTTTTTAAGAATTGAATTTTATATTGCAGAATTATTATTTTATACACATTTTCCATCTTTTCCAATTACATACATACATATATTTCTGAGTATAATACAACTTTCAATTTTTTTTTTCAAATTATTTGCTTATTTTTTTATATTCGTTTGAAATACAAGATTCAACAACTTTTTCTGTGTATATATTCTTTTATTATTTTTTGTTGTTTTAAGCACTACCACGCTAATATCTTTGAAAACAAACCGCTAGCGTTTCAAATAAATGCGTCCGAACTCGTTGTACCCTTGCGACGTTATGCGCTCTATGATGATTTTCATACGACCATGGACCATGGATTCTTGTTAAATTCAATTGTTGTGTAGGAGAGTGTGTGTCTTTTTTTTATTTCATACATATATTTCCCTTTTGTTGTTCTTGTTGTAGTTGCTTTACTTACTTTTCTTTCGGTATACACACTTATCTACACATAAATATACACACACACACAAATACACATGCACTCACATTTAAAGTATTTTTGTGCTTATGTGTATGTATACACAGTTGCTCATTCAAATACTTTCTACCTAAAAAAAAAGACACACTTATATACACCGTCACTCTGTTGTGTTGGTGTGCAAAAAGTTGTTAGACTTTTCCCTTTTTTTAATTTTTTTTTGCTCGCTTGCTTGCTTGTAGTTGTTTTCGTATTGTGCAGATTTAATTTGAAATTCCTGTATCCTGTGTGTGCAGAACGCACAATCGAGATTTGTTAAAAGTTCTTTTCTACAACTATAATTGATGCTGTGTATGTGTCTGTGTAGGTGCGACTGTTACAAGCAGCTGATTTTTTTGAATTCAAAAAGCTAAAGCTTTTTACCAAGTTACGAGTACATCTACAATTTCTGCAAAGTAATAAGAATAATAGCAAAGCTTTTTGTGATTGAACTAATGGTGGCAACTAAGAACTTATTGAGATTTTTAATTTAAAGTGTGATATCAAGCAGGAATATACGGGTGTCTCATTTTATTATTTTTAAAAGCTTGGGAAAAAGAAAATTTTAACTCAAATTGTGCTCGAAATTAACTGCCAGTTTATAAAAGCCATGTAAAAATTCTCGTCTACCTATTTATATTGAAAACAAAAACAAAGCACTCAAATTTGTTTTTGTTTTCAATATAAACAGACAGACGAAAACTATTACATGGCTTGTATAAACTGGCAGTAAATGAGAAAGTATGCAGAAAAGAGCTTTCACTAATTGTGGAAACTTGTAATATTTGATCGCAACTCAAACTTAACGAAAATTTATTAAAACATATTTAAAGAGAACGATATCCCCAAATCATATTTAATTGCATAAATTTAAAATATACATATATACATATATATAAGGGCATTTCCGCAGAAAAGTCCACATTTCAAAACGTTACGTCACCAAGAAATTAAGCTTGTATTTTAGCGCCATGTAGTTAAATTTGTTCGCATCTTTTACTAAATGTACAATTAATTATGCTCATGCAAAAATTTTTATTCGTCGGTATTGTGTAGCAGAATCAGCGTAGAAGTAAAATAACCAATAAATTGGCTACTAAACACAACTTTAAAAATTGAATACACCTCATTGACACCAGAGGCGCTGGCTGCAACTCTGCATTATTAAAAAAAACAACGTGTAAAAAGCAGAATTGTAAAATAATAATGCTTTCCTCTATCTCTTCTTGTCTGCTCTATCCCCCCCAGGGGAGTCTGTAATGGACTACGGGTGTGGCAACCCCGGGGCCCCAGCTGGGGTGATGTGGCTTTTTCCATTGACGTACCTTTGGTACATTACCCATAGAACTTATGTGTTACTACCCAATCTCTGAACATAAACAGAGTAACGGATGTGCACATATTTATAACAAAAGGAAGACAGGTCCTGTTGATGTCAGTTAGGTGCAGCGTCACCTAGAACTGCCCCTGAGTTCAAAAGACGATAGAGGTGAAGCCCTTGTGGTGGAACTTCGAGGTCTAACCAGAGGCTACTTCTGGTGCCACGGGTGCCGGTTGCCCGACAGCCGAGCTGCTTTGAAGTTTTGAGTGCATGTAGCGGTTGTCAGTTTCCTTTGCTGAAATGCCGAGTTCGTCCTACCCCAATGGGGTATACCCCAAGGGGTTAAAGGGATGATTTTGGTATGTGTGGAGTAGGCACTGGTTATTTGGCGACACAGGCATGCGTTCATTATGGATGAGTGGTTGAGCTGTGCCGGCAATGGTTGAGGAATTCTCTTGGGGACCTCGCTAAGGTGTATACACAACACCTTAGCGTGGAAGCCGGAGAATTATCGTGTTGGCTGTGGTTGCTACCAAAATCGCTGGAAGAATAGTCTTGGCTTCCCAGTGTGAAATCAATGCTAGTGATTGGTCTGACGCGGTCAGCCAGACACTATTCTAGGTGCTGTTGCCATTCAACAGAAGCTGCTATGGGCACGGACATAGCAGCAGAGTTTAGATAGCTCAAATTACCTCAGCAAGGTAATTGAATATAGTACAGGGATAACTATATTCAAAGATTGCAACCTATGTGCCTTATGGAGTGGGCCATAGGTTCATTCTAATAGGGTGCATGGGGGCGTTGGTCTGGCGTCTAACCCACACCCGGTGCTTTGGCACCCGTGAGATAAGGCCGTAATGGCAGGTGCTCACGGAAAGCTATCGCACATCTGTCTGCTCTATCCACCCCCAGGGGAGTCTATTTTTGACTACGGGTGTAGCAATCCCGGTGCCCCAGCTAGGGTAATGTAGCTTTTTCCACTGACGGACCTTTGGCTCATTACCCGTAAAACTTATGTGTTACTACGCAATCTCTGAATAAAAACAGAGTAACGGATGTGCACATATTTATAAAAGGAAAACAAATATTGTACGCCCGTTGTTGTCAGCTAGGTGCAGCGTCACCTAGGACTGCCCCTGAGTTCAAAAGACGATAGAGGTGAAGCCCTTGTGGTGGAACTTCGAGGTCTAACCAGAGGCTACTTCTGGTACCACGGGTGCCGGTTGCCCGACAGCTGGGCTGCTTAGAGATAAATGCATTGCGGTTTTCAAAAATTCTGTGCTGAAATGGTTTTTCCTCCTGGATACGACCCCAGGACACTCTCACTTTTTAGTGTCGGGCCTTAGTAGGCGCAGAAATTTTGGTGGCGAGCTTGCGTTCTTCTCGCGTGAGTGGTCCTCATGTGCATGTAGCGGTCGTCAGTTTCCCTTGCTAAAATGCCGAGTTCGTCCTACCCCAATGGGGTATACCCTACGGGGTTAAAGGGATGATTTTGGTAAGTGTGGAGTAGGCACTGGTTATTTGGCGACACAGACATGCGTTCATTATGGATGAGTGGTTAGCTGTGCCGGCAATGGTTGAGGAGTTTTCTTGGGGACCTCGCTAAGGTGTATACACAACACCTTAGCGTGGAAGCCGGAGAATTATCGTGGTGGTTGTGGTTGCTACCAAAATCGCTGGGAGAATAGTCTTGGCTTCCCAGTGTTAAATCAATGCTAGTGGTTGAAATGACGCGGTCAGCCAGACACTGTTCTAGGTGCTGTTGCCATTCAACAGAGCTGCTATGGGCACGGACATAGCAGTAGAGTTTAGATAGCTCAAAGTACCTCAGCAAGGTACTTGAATATAGAACAGGGATAACTATATTCAAAGATTGCAACCTATGTGCCTTATGGAGTGGGCCGTGGGTTTATTCTGAAAGGGTGCATGGGGGCGTTGGTCTGGCGTCTAACCCACACCCGGTGCTTTGGCACACGTGAGACAAGGCCGTAACGGCAGGTACTCACGTAAGGCAATTGCACATCTGTCTGCTCTATCCTATCCTATGTCATTAATTTCCTGAGTGTTTTTTCTTTTTAAATAAAAAAATTATACAAAACATAAGGTTTCCTTTGAAAACAACAGGCTATCTCACCAAACAACGCAATGTGACAAACGGTGTAGCTTTCTGTGGAAATGCCCATAGACATATATTTCTTAAAACTGCAGTTAATGTGATATAATTTAAATTTATGCAGTTAAAAAGAATTTACAGCTACACAGAGAAAAAAACCTTAGTAAATGCAATGATTTTTGCTTAATTTTGCTTCGCTTCATTCACATTACGAAAATAGTTTCATTAATTTGCTTAGTTTTGTGCATAATTTGTAAAGAACAAACGACAATGGAAAGGCTGTTGTAAGTAAATTTAGAGATGGTAAAATTGAGCTTTCATTACAAAAAATCTTTCAGCAAATTGATATACGATGAATCAAAACAATTCACATATTCCCTTTGCAATAATGCTAAGTATATAAAGCAGAAATCTACATCAACTGACACCACACACAGTGGACCAAACACACAAGAACGCTGATGATGAAGGTTTAGTGGCCTTCGAAAACGGCTAGCTGTTCCGTTCTACTACATGTTTGTTAGAATATTTACAATTAACTTTGGTGTTATTTGTTCATTAAAAATTATCACATGCAATTTAGCTTACGAAACCATACGAACTTTAGCCTATTCAAATCATAGAATAAAGAAACAAATTAAATTCGAATAATAATAATAATTAAATTAATTAATATTAATTAATTTTTATTTCAAATTTAATACTCAGCTGTAACAAAAGATCTAAAAGAAATATATGATTAAAAACAAAATAGTATTATTTTATTAAGTAATACTGTGGTCGTATTTAACAATATTAACATAATAGTAGAACATGGTATGGTGAGTCTCAATTATATTTTAGTCACATCTAACAATAGTGTTGTCATATTTACAATACTAAGATTATAATATAATTAACCCAGATAATATTATAATTAACTCAGATAATAATATTGTTAAAGTTTGTTTTTCTATTAACAATAATATGATTTGACTGCAACCATATAATTCAATCATAGTATGTTGCTGTTGGATTATGGTTACCTCAACCATATTTTTTCTTTGCGTGCATGAAGAACCATAAGAGCTACGGACTTGAAATTTGAACAGTCTCTATAAAACATTGGCCGCTACTACAACAAATAAATGAGAGCTAAAAATTAAAGGGTTTTCCAAAACGAGCAATGAAAATTTTTAAAATTTCCAAAATAGACACTTTAAATTTGTAAAGTTAAGGCAGAATTAGCTTTTACTTTCTGTTCTGTTACGAATCAGCTGTTTCGTTCTGTTCTGTTTCGGTTCAACCTGTGAAAATCAAAAAATTGTTAATTCATTGTAAGTGACAGTATAAATTAAATAAAAATATTTTGAAATTAATTGTGATTGTGATTTTAGAATTTAAAAAATTTTATTTTTAAAAGAAAAATATAAAATTATATATATAAAATTATATGTATAAAATTATATATATGTACATATAAATTCAAAAAAAATCAAAATTAAAGGGCGTTCTATCAGTTAATGTGATTCTGACTATGTAATTTTGATAACTTGTTGTATCTTGGAAACCGTAAGAGGCAAACTCTTGAATTTTTCAAAAACGCTAGAACTAAAAAATCGCAAAATTATAAAATCGCCAAATTAAAAAAAACGCCAAAAACCGAAAAAAAAGCGCGAAACTAACGGCATATCCCACGATGTCACTAGAAATTCTTCGATCGAATTCTTATATTAAAAACAACAACAAATTTTCTAATGTTATTGTTGTTTGCAATAAAAGTTGTTGATCGAACGATTTCTGGTGACATCGTTTGACAAGCCGAAAAAAACCTCCAAAACTAAAATAAGTCAGCAAAAACCGATCAAATCGCCTAAATGAAAAAAAATCGCCTTAATGGAAAAATTGTCAAAATGAAAAAAGTCGTCAAAATGAAAAAAATCGCCAAAAACTGATAAAATCGGCAAAAACCAAAAAAAAAAAACCAAAAACCGAAAAAAATCGCCAGAACCGAAAAAAAGCCAAAAATTAAAAAAGAACCTCAAAACTAAAAAAAACGCTACAAAACCGTAAAAATCCCAAAAACGGAAAAAAAAATCCAAAATATATTTAATATAGGCTAAAGTTCGTATAATATTACATATCTAGTATCCGTACGGAACCCTTCGTGTTCGGAGCCACAGTCGTACTTTACTAAATTTCTTTTTCTGTTTATTTATGTTTGTATATGCATGTATACGTTACAAACATATGTACATAAATGTATTCATAAATAATATGATATAGAGATATGGGTGCAATTCTAAATAATAAACTACAAGAACGCAGAAAACACTAATATTTATAATGCTCACCACCAGTTTGTGTTGCTAATTGCACCTACCTGTGGCTGGAGCTTCAGCATTTATGCTGCACATATATTCTTTGACCTTGCTTAACTTAGTAATGCTTACAAGAATTAAATACTACATGCATATGTAAGTACAATGATTGATTGTTAGCAAATCCTTAGAATATAAGCCCAAAGGATTGCATATTGCACTGAATAAGCTATTTTATTATTTACAAAAACTAGTTTTATTCCAAAAAAAAAAAACACAACTAAGATTCAATTTAATTTAACTGCTTGCACGAAAACTAATTAAATTACCCGCTTTCAAATATTTTTATGCAAATTAGTAACATGACCTTTTAAATTAAATATTTCTTGAAGTTAAAATATGCATTGTAAATATATAAAATTGAAACAAAAATGCAATCCAATCTTTGCCCTTTAAAGAATTCATTGGCAAATATTTTGTATGTTAAATAGCAACAATCGTTATAGCGGCATTAGAAGTATCTACTCATCAGCATTGCAACGACAACAAGTAGTGGCAGCGCAGGTACCATCACAGCTTTAAATAACAAAACAACAGCAACAACAAACAACATTCTAACAAAGAAAATATGAAAAGGCGGAAAAAACTACTCTACACAGTAGTTGTTGGTTTTAATATCCACATTTTGAGTACTAATTTCCCACAATACAGTTTAGTGCAAGCACTCGCAACAATTTAAACTGCAAATGCAAGCATACATACATACGCTCACCAACAGACACACATACATGCACATGCACACACACTAACACGTATACGCATGCACATACTTACTTGTAATAACAAAACAAATGTATGTATGCCCAGCTCACACATGCTCAAACGTTTGATACGTTCAGTTTTATCATTTGCTTGAAGGCTCAGTTAGCCGACTATAATGGAATGTAACCGCAACGGTAGTAAATAAAGTCCTGCACAAGACCACTTACAAGAACATTAAGGACATGAGGGATTTTTCAAATGCTTTACTATAGCGAAATCTTAAGCGCAGTATTCACGGTCAAAATGCATGACACAAGCATCGTATACGTGTGCATGAAGAACTCAGCATACACGTGCATGCGTTGCACTATAAATTGATAGCATCTTGTTACAACCTAATTGCAAGGCAATTGTCAAACTACGTACAAAAACTTTTTACGTATAGAGTTTGATAGTTCTTTAAAACCTCACTGCTTTGAGTAGTAGTTTATCTTGGTATGTTTGTATTGTATACATGCATGTGCAAAAATCAAAAAATTTAGATTTTGCTTCAAGCATTGTCAGTGTGACTCATACAAACAAAATTTAACTAATATTATCATAATGCAGGTCATGCATTTTGACCGTGAATAATACGCTTTAGAAACTAAACGCTAAACAACACTATTGGCAAGACATTTGTTTCAATTATTGTATGTGTATAAAATAAAGAACTTTCAAAAAGGAATCATGTAGATTCTACTTGAATGCCTACATGTAGAAGGCAGCCACGTAAACCATTAGTAAAAAAGAAAACACTTCGTGACGGAAGAATTTGTGATGCTTGCTTATTTCTACGCATTGGAACGTATACAAATGTCATGCATGTCCATACACACACAAGTTGTGTGTATGCTCTTTTATTTTTCTGAGTACATATAAATGCACAAAAAATCACCCTTAAACACATATCAGCTTACCAACTACATCTTAAACACACACTCAAACGTACAATATGCAAAATAATAAGCATACACGCATCAACACTTCTTCTTTTGATTATTTGTTACGAACAAAAGTCTTCACGACATCGCTTATTCTATGACAGCATTTATTATTGGTTAAGTATAATACATGCCACGAAAATACATTTAAAAAACAAGACGTATTTACTTTATTTTATGATTTGAACAGGCTAAAGCTCGTATCGCTTTGTAAGCCAAATTACTTGTGATTATTATTACGTATTTGCATTTCAAGACTGTTTACGCAGATCTCTAGTAGGAAATAGCTTTTTGTGGTAGAACTTCAGGATATACCACTGACATTTACGATAGAGTTTGCCTTTGAATCATTTATGAGTTAAAGTTCATATCAATGTGTTTGCTGGGTAATCACTACAAAATGCAATAAAAAGGGATTGGCCAACTGAATCAATTTTTAAAATTTTTCTAGATTAGTTAATTTTTTTTAATTTTCCTTCCATAATTGTCTTAAAAATTCTGATCATTGCGATGATTTATCAATAATTTTTTTTTTATATTCAATTTTAAGTACGACTATGTATTTTTCGATATGCGATGCTTGCCCATAAAAATTTTCTTTAAGAAAAATTAAGAATAACAGGAGTTTTAAAAAAAATTATTTTACTAATTAGTATTGAGTTTGAGATTTTAACACCACAACTAAAAGTTTAAGAAGAGAATTTTCAAAATGTTCTTGCTATTGTGTTCGTTTACTTTTTGTTTTCACACATACTTTTATTTATACATGTATGTAGGTATGTGTGTAGGTATATCTGTGTATATAAAAATATTAACACTCTCTTTGAAGCATATCAAGTTTATAAGTGCTTGAATATTTTGCCTTGGCACTCAACTAAATTTAACCCAGCGGCTAAAGCACTTTAAGCTCAGGGATAAATATGTTGTGTAAGTTTTGCAAAATATATTGGGTACTTTCCTTCCACACATTTCTTTGCAAATTTTTTTGCGCAGTGAGCTGTAAAATTAAATTACCCGCATTAGTTAAACAAATCGGATATTTCAAAATTAATTTATTTACTTATTTATAACATATTCTACAAAGTAAAGTTAGTAGAATATGGTTGCACAAGTATGGACGGAGTAACTAGACCATATGTCCAAGATGTTATTAACAGAATTTTAAAAAGTTTTAGTGACTGACTATAAACGACCTATGCCTTCACATAGGAAGAAACTTTTGACAATGATTTTTCAAAATTATTTGCCTTTTTATGGACGATTCTTATTTTGAGTGTAAATAATTACAATATTAATACCATACTTCAGTAAGAAGATTCAGGATATTTTTGTTTGAAAATAATTTTGAGTCTTTGGCGCCTAAACCAGTATTACCGTACAAAAGGCAGGGTTTAAACTCTTAAAATATACTTTGTATTGACTCTGAAGATGTGTTTATATTTTTAAATTACAAAAATTAAATTAAAGTATTATACGATAGTTTAAAAAATATACGAAAGATATGTGTTGGATATAATGGTTTGGAAAAACAGCAGATTTATTACCATTTATTTTTCAAAAGTCCTCACTGTGCAGCGTTAAGCATATACACAAACCTTCTAGCACACACAATAAATAATAATTTTCTTAAATAATCACAATTGCGACTTTTTTCATCCATAGACAAGACGCCACAATTGTCGAACAGAATTAGGGCATAACTTATTTTGATTAATTTATATACATATAATTGCTTATAATTTTTTGTAAAAATCATTAAAAAAAATTTAGAACTTTTCATATAAAGTTTTTAGAAAAGTTGCTTATTACAATATGATGCTTAGCAGCCGTTAAAGAAAAATAAATTTTCCTATATACGTATTTGCATTTGTGTATTTCATTTATTTCAGCACATTTTTTGTCGAAAAGTCCATATAATCACACCACACTTGCCATATAGAAAAGCCGAGTCTGTTACAGCACACTTTTCTTTTAGAACAATTGACTATAACAATTTTTTGTTGTATAGGGTGTTTTTTTAGGGGTATAGAACTTCGAATTGAAATAAAACACAAGAAAATCGTTTTAATGTCCATCAATTTGTCTTTATTGGAAGGATAATTTTATGCCATTAATGTTTAAATATGATTTTGGGCATGTGGCCGCCGCGGCTGGCTCGAATAAAGCCGATTCTACAGGTTCAATTTTCAACCACTTTTTCGAGCATATGGGGCCGTATGTTGGCAATAACGCCACGAATGTTGGCTTCCAAGTCCCCTAACGTTTCTGGTTTGTTGGCGTAGACGAGCGACTTCACATATCCCCAAAGAAAATAATCCAATGGTGTCAAATCACACGATCTTGGTGGCCAATTGACAGGTCCATTCCGCGAAATTATGCGCTCATCGAATGTTTCCTTCAATAAATCGATTGTGACGTGCGCTGTGTGGCATGTAGCACCGTCTTGTTGGAACCACAACTCATCCACATTCATGCCATCCAATTCGGGAACAAAATAGTCGGTTAGTCGGCTCCAATTGCTGTGCACGGTGGCGAATCGATTCATTCGGGTCCTCTTCAACACTTTGCTCTACAGCGGCAATTGTTTCTTCGGTGCGCACTGTTCGACGTCTCTGCGGATGCGTATTATCACATAGAGTAAACGTAGTGCGAAAACGATCCATGGTTAACCGAATTAATTGCTCTGATGGACGATTATGTCGACCATAAAATGGACGGAGCTTGCGGTAAACTTCGCGAACTCAACCATTATTTTCGAAATAGATTTGCACGATTTGCAAGCGTTGTTCTTTTGTCAACCTGTTCATGATGAAATGGCAAACCAAACTAAATATTAATCACTTGACAGCTGACAAAATGGCCGCCAGTTAAAAAAGTGATGCCAACTTAAAGTTCTATACCTCAATAAAAAACACCCTTTAGAAAAGCCAACCATGTCACAGCACATTTTCCTTATAGAAGATTCAACAACCATACTTTTTATATACAACAACCGACACATTGAAATTTTCCTACACAAAAGTCAGATATTCCACAGTACTATTTTCTTATAGAAAAGAACACTGTATCACAGCATATTGTTTTTTAAGAGAAGTTAAAGTCGCACACTTTTCATACACATATGTAGAAGAGCCGACTGTCCCTTAGAACACTTCCCTTATAGAAAAGATGGCTATGGCACAGTACATTTTTCCTCTAAAACAGTCGACTGTTTCGTTATAGAAGCTTGGAGTGTGTCACAGCACATTAAAAATAAAGAAAACATGGCTGATGTGTGACAGCACACTGTACCTATATAAAATATGGTTAAATGCGAGATAATCTACTCTACTCTTATAGGAAAGATAGTTTAGTGTGTTGCAGCACGATTTCACTTTAATCTTTCACTATGATCTCATCGTAAATTTAGTTTATTGTGTGACAGCACACTGTTCGCATAGAAGAGATAGCTGACTGTCTGGCAGCTCACTGTAAATATAGCTGACGCGGGGACAGCAATCTCTTCTTATGGAATTTTTATAGAAAATATGGTTGACTGTATAACAGCACAATTTTTTTAGTAAAAAGTCTACAGCACAATTTTCTTAAGGAAAATTTGATTATGCCATACCATACATTTCTTATAAAAACCTAATTAACATAATGCTCAAGAGATTTTAAAGTTACATACCTTTTGAGGGTGGCATTGCCTGAAATAGTTAGCACGTTGAGTACAAAAAGGAAGGTCCTGGATTTCAGCCCGGTTCTGACAATCATTATATAATAACACCACGCATTTTTGTGATGTGCTTTAGAGTCCAGTATCAGTTGTTGTAGGAATGTTCAAGTGATGAAGGCATAGACACTGGTTACTTAACTACTCCTGCTTCAGAGGATACTAATACTAATGTAATATCAGAAAGCCCTCCTTCGTCGGTATTATGTAGCAGATTCGTCGGCGAAGTAAAATAACAAATAAAATGGCTACTAAGCACAGCTTTGAAAATTTAGTACGCCTCATTGACACTAGATGCGCTGCACTACCACTGTATTATTAAAAACATGCAAAAAGCAGAGTTGTAAAAGAATGAAGCTTTCCTCTATCTCTTTCTTCACCACCTATCTTCCCTATCACTATCCCTTTCATTAAGGAGGTAACACCTAGTAACAGTAGTAAGCATTCATTGCCTGAGTGTTACTTCTCTTAAATATATATATGAATGCTTACTACTGTTACTAGGTGTTACCTCCTTAATGAAAGGGATAGTGATAGGGAAGATAGGTGGTGAAGAAAGATATATATATATATATATATAGAAAGGCCCTAATGGAGGTTAGGTTAGGTTAGCAGTTTGTTGAGAAGACAAAGTAAGTTATCAGGCCATTTGGGTCCAAATTATAGGTCCATTTGTGTTAGCTGAGAGTAGGAAAGGGATAGTGCAATAACAGATAGTGTTTCGGTAATTTTTATACGATCGTTGCAGCTCCTCTGGTGTTAAGTAGGCGTATTACTTTAAGCTAATGTAGCCATTTTATTAGTTTTTACTTTGGCGGCATTTAATTTCTCCAAATATGGACGTAGGAGGGTACTGCGATATACATTAGCATAGAAACTAACAAATAACAGAAAAATCTATGATATTGATATGACATAGTCTGGTCAGGGTTATAACTCGGGCTCTCGAACACCATCATTTGCTGCGTAGTTGATGCACTAAATACTTCATCCAACGGCGCCCATTAGAAAGGCCCTAACGCATTATCTTGTTTTAAATCGAGATTTTATCATTTTTCGAAATATATACAAAAAAAATACATTTAAAAAAATATAATGGGCGATATATTATTTTAGTTTTTAGCTTTAAATAAAATTTTGTATTTTAACAGAATTTTCATGCATGCAAAATTTTAGTCTCTTTTTAACCCCCGACTAAAAAAAGGGGTGTTATAAGTTTGTAGTGTGTGTCTGCGTGTCTGTGTATCTGTGTGTCTCTTTGTGTCCACGTGCAGGCCAAACGGCTGGACCGATTTTCATTTAGTTTTTTATGTTTGAAAGATGACTTGATCGAGAGGGTTCTTAGCTATGTTTGAAGAAGATCGGTCTAGCCGTTTAGAAGATATAACATCTTTTTTGAAAAAGTCGGGGGTTTTTTAAAATTTTTAATTTTTGTTATTAATATTAGTGTTATAGATAATATAGAACTTTTGATATAATAATATTTATATATATAATATAATCCAAAGACAAGCAAATAAAATTGCTTGAAAAAAAATACATAAATTAAAGAATGTACTTTTCTATGGTACACCAATACCAACATACAAGCATACACTGTCGATGAAAGGACATATTTTGCTCTTGCTACAACTGAAGTTTAAGTACTTTTTTCCAAAGGTATTGCACACGAGTGTTTTACAACGGTATGGCTAAAGGAATGAATAAAATGTTCACACAACATCAACAAATTCAACAAAAAACACAACAAGAAACGAACAAGACGAAGAAGATGATGATGAGAACAGCAATAACATTGACAACAACGAGAGGGAAAAACTTAAACACTAGGAAAATGTTAAGAAGGAAATTTACTGTTGTAAATAATATGAATGTATAGGCCAAGGATAATGAATGTAATTTTTTTTGTCTCGCATTACATTTCCCTTGGACTTCTTTATACACAGGAGGCTTAAAAGTGCCAGAGAGCAACAACGTACATGAATTATATTGCACTAAGTGAGAAAACATAAAGAGAGCAAAAGTGTTAGCAAATGTTTAGCTTGAGTGAATTGTGTTTAACATCTTATTAAATTGACTTTAAACTGTATGGTTTTTGTAGTGTATGTAAATTTTAACTTTGGAAAAATTTTACAAAGTAAACTTACAAGCATATTCGGCAGCGCAAACACACACTCAAACGACATTGAAATGTTGTAAGCATTAAGGTAAAAAAAAAGTCATTCATTCATACATTCGCTCTTCAATATAACGAAATGAGATAAGTGTATTTTAGCATACTTTTAGGTCATAATAAACACTAATGAAATGTTGCATATGCTTAGGCTTCACAAAAAATTTTACTTATTATTGAATTATTAAAACACAAATTTGAAAGAGAAAGTAGGCTTTTAAGCAGACATTTGACAATGAAAGACATTGAAATGAAAATGCTCATCTTAGTGTTCGTTTGCCAAAGTAAATGGAAAATAAAAATTAACATAATATTTTAAATTGTAAAATTACTAAAATAATGCATGATCTTTATACATTATACATACATGAAAGCATATAAAAATTAAATTAAACGTATGTTTGTACATACGCAGCAAAAAAAGGAAAGACTTTGTATAATTATCTGCTTGAGGTGTATAATTTTAATATGCAAATAATGTTTTAATTTAATACTTTGAATCGTATAAGTTAGAAATTTTGACGTGCAAATTTAAAATTTTTCACCAGTTTGTATAAGACGTTGACGTTAGAAATCTTGGCGTTTTTGTAATAGATTAAAGGAAACAAACTTTTCCTTAAGCTATTAAAGAAACGTTAAGATTTCTATTATCAATGTCTTACAGAGGCAGGCTGTTAATTTTATTAACAAAGATTACAATATATAAATAATAAGAATTAGTGTGGTCGAGTAATTAAATACAAATACATATATATAAATAATAAGACTTTTGTTTTTTTTATAAAAATATGATTATATTTAATTTTGTTATTTCCCTGGGAAAGCTATACAAATAAGTAGGGAAATATTGGAATCAACTATAATAATGTTTTTATGAAAAAAACAAAGACCTTAAGTTTGATTATTTACAAACATATTTAAATATTATAAGAAGCTATTCAAGGTGTATATAATCAGGAGGCAGCGCTACTTCAGCTGATAATTTTTTACTTTATGTGCTTTGTAGCTAACGAATGTCAATAACTTCGTTCTGTTTTCGTTTTGGTACAATTATTTTTGTTGTTTTGACGTTCTTCGGTTCTTTACACGGCTATGGTTGCCGTATTTTTTAATAAAAAATCCTTATGCAGTCACCTGTATAATAACACCATGAAGCTATTTAAATAAAATATTTTGCAAACTTCAAAAAAATTTTAATCTGTTGCATTTTCATGTGTACTTTACTTCAGAACACCATAATTTTTGAAGCGATTTGGATTTTTCTTACATGCTTTCCGTTTGGAAGCAGCGTCCAAATAGAAGGCCTTGCCACACCTATTTTTATTTAATAATAAGTTTTATATGATTAACCTAACGATTTCTATAAGAATTTTCATACACCTTTGGGCCTTATAATGACACAATATCACTTGCGTCAAAGTGGAAGATGTCACTCCAACTAACATTATTTGCCTGTTTCACAATAGCGAAAGAAAACTTTTGACTTGAAATTTTTATTGAAAACAAAAACAAATTTTCACATTTTATTGTTGTTTTCAATATAAATTTTCAGTCGAAAGTTTTTCTTTCGCTATTGTGAAAGAGGCCATTAGTATAGTATTTCACGCTCTTATATGCAATTGATTAGTATGAAACTGAAAAGACACCTTGAGCTTTTGTAATGGCATAGCTTCGTGCTTCAAAAAGTTTACAGGACTATGAAGCCAATTCGTTATATTTATACCCTATATCACATTTCACGTACTTCTTCCAATTCCTACGAACCATTATACACATTAATAAAAGAGGGCAGACCGTATCCATTAGAATTTAGTATTTCATAACGTGGCAGCTCAGTGGGTAATGATTACAATTTATTATTTTCTTGGTTTGACATAACTATTATAAGCTTTTCAATTCACAAATTATAAATTACAAACAAAATGAATAATTAAAACTGCGCTATAGTAAAATTTTTACCATAAATTTAACCTGTGCTTTTATTTTACAAATGATGTGGCAGTTCAGTTCCACTTTGGCTGAAAAACTAAAGTAGCTGGCAGCACAGTTCAACTTTGTCGGGACGAAAATTAAAATTAAACAAATTAAAGCTGAAAATATTCCGAACAAAATTAGTTCTCTTCTTTTTTCTCTCTAAAGCTCGGTACGGAGTTCTTACGGAATTTCTACACGGAAAAATTTCTACACGGAAAAATATTCGTGTAGGCTTTTGTGGAGAATTATGTTTGCATAAACACAAATTTATTTATTTTTCAATTTAAAACACACAAAAACACTAAAAATTCAAAAATTCCGTGACCAAACAATTGTTTGAACATTAATTTTGGTTTCAGTTGACAGAAAAAAGTCTCCATAACATCCCTAAGATAGGCAATAAATTTCAAAAATTCCGTGTATTTTTCTTTTGATACTCCGTACTAACAAATGGAAATTCCTTTATGAAATTTACCAACCGGAATTTCCGTAATTTTTTTTTTACATACAGTTTGTATGAGAACCTGAAATTCAATATGAACTCCGTACCAGGCTTAAGAGAGAAAAGTCAAACTACATACATAAAATTTTTCGCCGGACAAAAATTTTGTTCCGAAAAAATGGGTGAATCCACTTTGTCAAAAATTTTCACAAATCTTTTTTAATGGGAGTTTTCTGCAGCCCAATTCATTCATTAAGAAAAGTTTATCAGGAAAATCAAAGCTTCCATATGTAAACAAAATTTATTAGTTTTGCAAGGTGCTGCGAATATCTATACTTTGCTTTATTTCCTTAGCGTAGTTTGCATATTTTAATATCAAAAATAATATTATTTCTTGTTTTTATTAACATTTTTTCTAAACAAATGTCACTCGCAATATAATTTCACAAATAACAGGATGGGGCAACTCAATACAATTTTGTGTGAAAAAATTTAACCTATTGACAGCTCAGTTTAAAAATTAACTGATGGTCGGTACAGACTTTGTAACTTGCTTAGGCAACACGTTTTCGAATATTTTGATACAGACACTGCAACCGTCAATGTAACCCATAAACATCAAAACATTTTTATATTTTCGAAACTCTGTATGCAACCTCGAACGCAACCGTAAACAAGACTACAGACCAGTGATGGGAATTGGAAATCTTGATTTCGTGCCAAATCAGCTTTTAAATAGTGCCAAAATCAATTGAATAGTGCCAAACCACTTTTTATGTAATTTTAATGCTGGCACTTGATGTTCATTTAAATTATGGTTCTTGAATGATAATTTATTGTGTTTATACCTAGAAAAATTTACAAATAGCACAAAAAACATGGTCTAAAATTGTTTATATATATATGTATACATTAATACATTTCGAGCCCTATTTTCGATATAATAGTAAGGACATGTTGTAAAAAATTAACTTTTTTATTATCAAAATTGCAAAATTATTGATAACTTTTAAAATACAGGCTGTAAAGTTTATCGTGAGCGACAATTTACGTATGTACTCATCCAGTTGTCGACATCGACTTCACTTTAATACAATATCAATTTATTTTTATGGTTACTATACTGCCGAGTTGTACAAATTCGCGCACGATAAAAATATTAATAATTGTTAGCTATTTATTTTAATCAAACAAAGATTCTGTCGGTATAGTAGAATTTGTATTGCTTTTTTGGTTCATACTTTTATATGAATGTATTACGATTATAACAAGATCTATTGCTAGACTTTAAAAATCTTTACCATGTATTAAAGATTCTAAAGTTTATAATTGCAGCCCATTTAACGTTTTACATCTGATCAAACTTCGAACTAGAAATATACTTTCCACGTTTGATGAAGAATAGAGAATAAAAAGAATACCTTGAACGATTCGATAAAAATTACTTAAAAATTGTTCATTGAAGCTATTGTTTACGTCTCCATGTATTTGAAAAACAAAAGACAATAAGAAAAAATAAATATAAGAATACTTTAATTCTATTTTTGAATTCTACAACTTTATGATGGGAAAATAAGTTTTTGATTATTAATAGTTAAATTTCAGTGCCGCAATAATTTTCTTCCGTTGGAAGGTGGTGAGAATTTTGATATATATTGTCAACATTAAGATCATCAATATATTTTTTGTTAAAAAAATGACGATAGAAATGACGAAATAAAAAAGCATCTTTAAAATTAAATGTATTCTCACATTTTTAGATTGCATTTCGATAATTTCAAGGACATAAGCTAAAAATAAAAATACATTTTGCTTACATATATTATCCGTTAAGCTATTCAATGTGAATATAGTTTTGTAATTGCATTAGGACTAAAAATTTTATAATGTGAAGAAATATTTCAAAGGCTCCCACTGTTCAAAGACTCTATCTGCAGCAACTTGACGAGACAACCAACGGTTTGGGGAATACTAAAGAATTTCATAAATTTCAGAGTTGAAATACAGGGTGGGCCAAAAGAAACCAAGGGGTGTAAAAGTTTAATAACTTTTTTGTTTATTATTTTTTTTTTTTATTTTTTCTTTCAGATTATATAGACAAAACTTGGAGAATTTATAATGGAGAGGTTCACAACTGAACAGAGAACCAGAACAATAGAATTTTATTATTTAAAGCAGAGATCAATTATTTTAACGCAAAGAGCATATCGTCGACATTTTAACGTCAGAGTTTCGCCCTCTGAAGCGATAATTCGTTGCTTAGTTAATCGTCATCACCAACATGGCAGCGTAAGAGATTTGCCTCAAACCGGTAGACCACGTTTAAGTCGCACTGCGGAAAATATTGAACGAGTACAGCAAAGTGTTAACGAAGCACCAGAAACATCTGGCAGAAGGCGTTCTGCTCAGCTAGAAATGTTTCGTACGTCACTACGGCGCATTTTAAAAAAAGATTTACAGTTATACCCATATAAGGTGCAATTGGTCCAAGAATTAAAACCCGCAGATCATCGGAAACGTCTAAATTTTGAAGTTAAATTTCAAGAGTTGGCCAGAAATGAAATCAACTTTATTCAAAATTTGATTATGAGTGATGAAGCTCATTTTCATTTGAATGGCTTTGTTAATAAGCAGAACTGTAGGTTCTGGGGTTCTCAAAATCCAAGAGGCATTCATCAACGCCAATTGCACCTCATCAGGTGTACAGTATGGTGTGGGATCACATCTGAAAATGTCATTGGGCCCTACTTCTTCGAGAATGAAGATGGAAGTGCTGTAACCGTAAATGGAGAGCGGTATCGGTTTATGATAGAAAATTTTTTACGTCCTGCTCTTGAAAACAGACCTGGTATGTGGTTTCAGCAGGACGGAGCCACTGCCCATACTGCCCGAGACACAATGGCACTTTTAAGTCAAATTTTTGGAGAGCGAATAGTTTCTCAAAATTCGGAAATTATTTGGCCAGCGCGATCGGCAGATTTGACAGCACCAGACTATTTTCCTTGGGGTTTTTTGAAGGAGCGAGTGTATGTGAACAAGCCAGAGACAATCCTTGAACTCAAGGCAAACATTGTTGCAGAAATTCGAACGCTACAGCCACAAGTTTTGAAAGATGTTATGGAAAATGCTCTAAAAAGAGCCCATCAGTGCGAAGCTGAAAACGGTGGTCATTTAAGAGATATAATTTTTCATACTTAGTTTAAAAAAATTTCCATTTTGTATATTATATAATCTGAAAGAAAAAATAAAAAAAAGTTAATAAAAAAAAAGTTATTAAACTTCTACACCCCTTGGTTTCTTTTGGCCCACCCTGTATTTCAAAAAATTTATAAAATCATTTCTACGACATGAGCTCTTACAAACAAATATATACATATATTCATTTTAATAGATCGTCAATGTCCCTGAGCAAACCGTTACTTTTAACTATCAGAACCGAAGAGTTGTCAGCATAGACTACTAAGTTTTCATTACTTAAAAACGCAAAAAGTAATAAGAAAAGTTTCCATATATATAATGGACAAAAAGTGCCAGGCAACAACCAAAAGTGCCAAAAATTGCACAATTGTGCCACATTTCCCATCACTGCTACAGACTATGCGACCGACAATGCAATCTGCCTGTTTGAATAAACACGTTGCTAAGCAGTGTTGCCAACTTTTTTGGCTCTAAAAGCACATCAAAATTTTAAAAAAGCACAAAATATGCTTTACACTGAGAAAATAAAAACATCAAGTTTTTATTAAAGTAATGTTAAGGAATATACAATTTTCTCAAAAGCACTACTCAGTTAGTGTCTTTTCTTAGTTTGGCACTAACGCTCAAAATTTGGCGTTTTGAGTCTTCAAAAAGCACTACAAATAGTGCCAAAAGCACAAAGTTGGCATCGCAGTTGCTAAGTCTGTACCTACCAAGGCGAATTCACATAAGGTGATCTTAATTTGCCAGCTGACATAAATTTCCTGCTGTCAAATGAACCAAAACGTTAAGAAATATTTTGACAGCAGGAAATTTTACACTAACAAATATACAAGGCGAATACGCAGAGTTGCAAATCAATACCACCTTATATTAATTCGCCTTGGTACCTACCATGAGAGTTCTTCGTAAAAAATATTTTCTCTCTCTCAAAAATAGAGACATCAAACTACATATAAAAAAATTCAGCTATAGTGTGTGTTCAAAGCGAATTCATACCAGGGGGGTTATTATGTAATCCGAATCGAACGGAAATATGTTCGAATTATAATGTTAATAACATACAAATTCGAATAGATTCCGTTTCGATTCTAATTACACAATAACCCCCCAAGGTGATCTGAATTCAGCAACTAGTGATCTGCTGTCAATTCAAAGCAAAACGTTCGGAAATTTTGTGACAGCATAAAATTTTACAC
This sequence comes from Tachina grossa, assembly GCA_949987645.1. NCBI lineage: Eukaryota > Metazoa > Arthropoda > Insecta > Diptera > Tachinidae > Tachina > Tachina grossa. Next base: position 170,514,466 of record OX465275.1, read on the forward strand.
TAACAAATATACAAGGCGAATATACAGAGTTGCAAATCGGCACCACTTGGTATAAATTCGCCTTGTGTGTGATCTTAGATGTCATCAGTGTTGCCAGGCTTTTAAAAATAAGTGTGACACAAAATATTATAATTATGTTTATAATCATATGCCTACCTTTAAATTATATGACACTACAAAACCTGTATAGAATTAATTTCAATTAAGTACTTCTATTTAATACCTCAAAGATTGAAAAAATAAACTTTATGCCTGCCTTCGTCTTCATAAGATGTTAACAAACTTATAGCTAAAGTTTTTGCCACCATAATTACATGTGTCATTCGTACTTATTTCCAAGAACGTGTCCTTGGCAAGTATGTAAGTATGTGGAAGAATATTAAATTTAAATAGAAAAATTATTTACTCATAAGTTCACAGAAGTAAAAACTTATTATTTTTTGCTCTTCGTCATTTTTAGTATGCGGCTTACACATGCTTGAGTTTTTGCAAGTTGCGACTTTAAAAGTAACATTATATCAAATCAACTAATAATATTTTTTGTAAATAGCGAAAAAATAAAGTTTTTCATTTCATATTGAACTTTATAAAATCGAATCAATAAATAGAGTGGAAACAGTTATCTAATAAAAAAAATTCTTTATTTTATTTATATGTTAACAGCCTTATTTATAAAAATTATTAAGGCTTTATAAAGACTTTTTAAGAAAATTTGTATGAAAATTTGTTTAAAAAAACCTTTTAAAGTCTTAATAAGTTTTATAAATAAGGCTGTAACTTTTTAAATTATAATCAATAAAAAAAATGAGAAACTTCTTAATAAAATTTTTTTTAATTTTCTGCTATGTTTTATGTAAATGTTCGAGAGCAAAAATAAAGTAATAAAAACATGTGCATATAAAATGACTTTAATTAAAATGGTTAGTAAATCATTAATGAAATGGTTAAAGGCTGTACCAAAATGCTTAACAATGATTCTGGGTCTATTCGAAAGTTCATTAAATGATGAATATTTTGCGTGCTCTGCAATGCTTTTGATAATCAGCTGTTTATGATTTTTCTATTTGTACATTTATTCATTTGCATTTGCAAATGAAAAACTATAAAGTTTATTACAAGTTCATTGTGTAATTGTTTGATTTACACAAAAGGAAATGCAACACAATGCTGCATAATAGGATTATCTTCCATCGCATATTTTTATGGCGTACATTTGCGCCACCGGCAAATAAATTTTTTTATTGTCGAATAATAAATTTCTTGAATAATCTAAAATTTTATAAACTACACAAAACAAAATTCGTATTTGATAATAACTGCCAGTTCATAGAAGCCATGTGAAGATTCTCGTCTGGCTATTTATATTGAAAACAAAAACAAAGAACTCAAAATGTGTTTTTGTTTTCATTATAAATAGACAGCCGAGAATTTTTATATGGCTTCTTTAAACTGGCAGTTAACTTCAAAATTTTTTACTTCAAGAAAATAAGTTTATTGAAGGAGTAGTTACAAAAATAAATCTTACCTAAACTCGTCTGCAAGAAATAAAAAAAAATTGGATTTTAATGATATTTCTTATATTAGTTAATGACTTTTTGATTTGGCGACTTTATTCTACTTTTGGCGATTTTCTGCTAATTTTTTTCAATTTGTTTTTTTAATATTAAAGCGAAATTACACAAAAGTCTTATGATACAAGAATAGTTAAAGAAAAAATGTTTGTCCCATTTTTGGAAAATTTCACACAAATTGGCAACGCTGGTATCATTGTTTCATTTGGTACTATTTCTCTTTCGCATCATTATAGAGAGTTACCCTCCAGATCTCCACTAGGAAATAAAAGAACTTTATTCTCGGCCAGTGTTGCCATTTTTTGATTTTCAAGAATCTTCAAGTCGACCAATAAAATATGTTTTTCTTATTAAAAATCTTTTTTTTTTAATAATTTTACTGAAAGATTATTAATATACATCGACTTCAATCGATATTGAATGCCGTAATTGGTCCTAGATTTAAGCAAATTATTTCTTTTAACACATGCGTGGTTTAGCAGAATGTGTCATGATTGATCAGAAAAAAGGGGTTTACACTTATGAGCTTTTTACATGTAGACTTTTGTTTGTTTTATATATAAAAAGTACCATTTATCACATTTCCAAAAATCTTAGATTTCGCTAAGAAATATTTTTAACATCTCGAAAAACTTCAAAAATAAGATAAATCTTCACATATGGTAACGCTGTTCTCGGCAAAAATTAAATTCATTTCCGGGAGAAAAATTAATATTTTGCTGATTTTGGTGTTGCCACCAATTGTATTTACGAATATTTAATTTTCGAATAAACCCTCCATTACTTGAATTTTAACTCAATTAAATTTATTTGCATTAAATTACTTTTGAGGAGTATCTTATTATTATATTACACAATTCTCTCAAACGTAATACTTGTCATATTTCAGATTTAATACCATATTATCATTGTAATACCCATAACATAAGTATGTTAACGCCTCATGGTTTAATCAAAACCATTTGAATGAATGCACTCAAATACCTTCGAGTGCATATGTATTTTGTTCGTAACAATTATTTACTGCAAGATTTATTAATGTACAATGAACGGCTAAATTCTTCATACGTGCAAATGCGTGTCATATTGTTTGAAAATTGGTCTAATATGTTCTTAAAATACCTTAAAGAACTAAGTATGTACGTTATAGTTAAAAATTACCGATTTATACAGATTTATAGTTTTTATTTAGTTTTTTCATTCTCTTGCAAAATATTGTTACGCCTTTCTTATATTAAAGAATCGATACTTACATAATTTTGGGTTGAAATTCATAGAAATCTGACACCTATCACTTTTTAACCGACTTCAAAAAAAAGGGGGAGTTTATATATTCGTCTGTATTTCTTTTTTGACATTTTTACTTCATAACTCGGTACATTTTATACCGATTGTAAAAATTCCTTTTTTTTTTTTTGTCTAAAAGGGTTAGCTTTCAATAAGTTCCATTTTAAAAAAAGTAATAGGGACAGCTCACATATTTTTTATTTGATTTTCTGATATTATACTTATTTAATTATTGACAAACCTAGCAAACACCTTTGGTTCTTGTAATTACACAATTTTAAAGTTGAAAAAATGGGCGCGGTTACGACCATTCAAATTTATTAATATATTTCACGTGGTTATATAATTAACCGATTTTTACGAAACCTACTGCACATCTTGAGCTCTTAAAAAGACACAAACGCGATACGAACTTTAGCGTGTTCAAACCATAAATATAAAAACAAATGAAGTTCGAACAATAATAATTAAATTAACTAAAGACACAATCTTTTATTTAAAAAAATGGGCGGAATCACGCCCATTACAATTTAATATTTTATTTTAAGTAGTTCTACTTTACCGATTTTTACAAAACTTAACACACGCTCTGAGCTCTTGAAAATACACAATATTGCATTTTAAAAAATGGGAGGAGGCACGCCCACTAAAAACCAAATTTTCAAATTTTTTATTTTGTTTGAAAGAGTTTGCTTCCAGTTTGGTCCCATCAATTTTTTTTTTTTTTAAATGCTCTTTACATTAAGGTCCAGTTTTTTTGCAGAATTATTGCAAGTTCGAATCTAATAAGCGCATGTTTAACGAAAAACTGACATGAATTTAGCATAAGTTGCAAAATTTAACATTATCTCAACGAGTTTTGGCATAAAATTTTACATTAAAAATCGCACTTCGATTTAATTGTGGGTTAAAATTACATTATGCGAAATTTTTCAATATTAATATTGTATGGAGGAACTCGTTAGTTCAATTTCGCCACTTATGCTAACTTCATGGTAGTTTTTTCTTATACATAAGTCCTCTTTTATAAAAAATATTGTGAAAAATTTTTTAGAATGTATTTAATAATATTTTTCGACCTTGTACATCAGCTAAAAATCACTAACAGAAAATTCAAACTTCCATTTTAATTAGTTATTGGGTATCACATCGAACCACATATCCTTACAAATTTTCAACTAGCCGCATTTAATAAAAAATTTGGTTTTGTTTTTTTTCTCGCCTTCTCCTTTTTCATTTCAACTAACTATAGGTATGCTAAATTCAAAAAGATATTTTTATCACTTACTGTACGTACGTACATACACAATAACACACATATTTGCATACATACATATAAATAAACGATTAAGTTGCACACATGAAAATTACATATACGTAGGTACATACAAACATCTGTTAAACGCCATATTTTTTATCGAATTCACAGTTCCTTTAAGGAAATGTCGATGGTGAAAATGTACTGAATCGCTTTTGACTTTGTCACCAGTACTACTCTACAATTATTTCCCATAAAATACTTTATGCAATAGACATTTAGCATGTGCTTGTCATTGAAAATCTACTAGTAACACTAAAACAATTAAATAGGTACTGGCTACGTACATAGTTCCTATGGAAACATGGAGACATACCAACCAGACATTTACTGGTACATTTATATACCTTACGTAAATACAAATTTATTTATATTGGCAAGTTGGTGCAAAATCCACCAGAAATACACTACATCTGTTTGACGTTTTATATTGACGAATAGAAGAGAAAGTTTAGACAACTACTACTGGAATTTTATTGTTGACATAAGCACATTTGGCCCCAGTCTGACTGCAGGGTTAAAATAAAATCTATAAACACGGCAGCTTAAAATTGCTTTAAGCTCAATGCATTACATATACATACATATTTACTATTTGTTATGCATTTCTAACTCGCAAAAATCCCATCTAATTATTTTACATTTGGATTATTTGTTTCAATGTCTGTAAATGTCTAGGTATGCCAAAGATTTGTAATCTTAAGCAACTGCTTCAAGCGAAGTTACGAATAATTGCACAAAATCCCACATAAATTTGGGGGATTGAAATAAACGCATACATACTTTTGAATATGTACATATGTACACACACGCATACATATGTTCACACGCCTTCGTCCCCATCCATACTATGAAACATATGTAGCGAAATTTTTGAGTTTATGGAAGAAAGGGTAATAACAAATGGAAAAAGTAGTAATTAAAAAAATCAGAAAACCCGACTCCGAGCAACTTTGAACTGTTAAATATCCTAAATGCTTACTCGAAATGAAAAATCATAAGAGAAACATAAAGATGAGTTCTAAAATACCTGTCGAATGATACCCATTTTTGGTAGAGTTCGCTGACTCCTTATTTTTTTCGTATCCAAATGGCGTCTGTTGGCCGCCATATTGACACTCTCAGAATTGAGACAAATCGATTGATGTAAGAATCATCAAAATCGGTCTACGCGTTCGGTTTATATAGTGCTGCAAAGGAATACACATATATACATACTAGACCCCTGCACAAGACCACTTACAAGAGCTTTCAAGATATGAGGGATTTTTCAAATGGTTTACTACATCAAAATCTTCTAAAACAAACGCTATCGCAGGTATAGGAGTAAAGAAGAAAATACTTTGTGACGGAAGAATTTGTGATTCTTGCTTTTTTCTACGTATGGGCGCAAATACAAACCTCATGCATGTACATACACACACACGTTCTGTGTATATTCTTTTATTCTTCTTCATACAAATGCACACATGCATTGACTCTAGTTGTGTACGCTTGATTTAAAAAACCACCCTTAAACACATAATAGCTTATCATCGACATCTTACACACACACTCAAATGTACAACATGAAAAATAGCAAGCATACACACATTAACACTACTTCTTTTGAGTGCTTGTTACGACCAAGAAGTCTTCGCGACATCGCTTAAAAATACTCATATACACGTACATCAATACATGCTTCGACAATACATTTAAAAAACAAGACGTGTTTACATTTCAAGACTATTTACGCAGCCCTCTAATACATGCATACATGCATACATGCATACATGCATACATTCAGAAATATATAGGCCTGAGCTGCCCAAAGTAGCACCAAAGTGCCGAACATCAATCGGCTTCTTATACAAATGAATACACATACGTGAATACATTTCCCTCGTGTTTCTCTTGGTGGCCAGCTCTGTGATAAACACAATACCCTTCTTTGCGTCGCGCAGTCAGGTAAAGAGATACTTTTTTCATGTAAATATAATCAGGGTGACCTATGACATTTTTCAAAAAGTGGCACCAAATAGGGGATTTATCAAAAAAAAGGGGCAAAATTTAAAATAAACGAGAAAATACACTAAACTTTTAATTTTTAATATATTTCATTTATTAAGTGACCCTAAAAAAGGCGGACAAAATGTGGCAAGGCAGTTGAAAAAGTTTATTTTTTTTATTTTATTTATTAAATTCAACTTTTTGTATTTATTTCGTTTTTTTTTTTTTTTTTTAATTTTATTTTTGCTGCCGCAAAACACAAAAACATAAATCAGAACATACCAAAATAACCAATCAATATCTGTCAAACTACTCAACGTACGCAAAAAGTTAAGAGTTGACCAAATTTTGTACTTTGCGTTCACGGACACGTACTGAATGTAACAGACCTCATAAAAAACCACGTATTTCAACTTAGCTGTCAGTTGAAAAAGCGAAGTTTAACGCATGACGGATTCCTTGTGCCCCGCCCTTAAGGCCTTAACACTGGTCAACTTTTAACTTTTTGCATACGTTGAGTAGTTTGACAGATATTGGTTGGTTTTTTGGTATGTTCTGAATTAGGTTTTTGTGTTTTGTGGCAGCAAAAATAAAATTAAACAAAAAAATAAACAAAATAAATAAAAAAAAATTTGAATTTAATAAATAAAATGGAGAATCAACCTATTGATGCTGTTCAAATGCTTCCGTCAATAAAGTACTCATTGTGCCAACCTTCTCCGTCGTTGCGATAATGTCAGTTGAAAAAGGCGAAGTATAACGTATGACGGATTCATTGTGCCCCGGCCATTACCGGACACAAAAGTTATTTTCTCTCCCCCACCCGTAAATTGCTATCAAACTAAATGTTTCCCTTCTAAATGTTTTCGTGTCTAAACGTTGACTAACATATATAATTCCGCTAGAATTTTTTTTAAAGTTTTCTCTTCTGATAAACGGATTTTTATTGGATATGGACAGTTTTTCTCCTCAAACGTAAATGGCAACACTAGTTACACAGCAATGAAATTCTCTTTAATCGTAACAAACACTCTTTTACAATTGTTAAACTCCCTTTTTAGCAAATCAAAAATAATGCAAAAGCAAATTACCTTTTATTTACATATTTTCTTCTCCTCGTGCTGCTGTGTTATTCCACCAAGTCGTGCAGTTGCATTTTTTTATTAAGAGCAGCAGGTTTTGCATTAAAGCAAACACAATAACAAAAAAACAGTTATTCAAAACGAAAACAAAAAACGAATACACACTTTAAAAAGCAACAACAAAAAACACTAAGCACATTTTTTTCAATTGAATTGAATGAATTGAATTAAACTTTACCAGACTTTTGCACTTAAAACTACATTTTTAATTGATATATTTTGCCATATAAACTATAAAATAACACATAAATTATCGATTGCTTTAATTTTTTTTTTATTTAATCACATATTAATACTAAATTTTACTTTATTATATCAAAAATTATAGACTCACACTGAAATTGCACTGTATCAAAGAAAAGACCGACAAGAACTAAGTACATAAATGATCACAATATAATTTATCATCCAGCCGCAAAAGAGAAGAACAATATGTGTATATGTGTGTGTGTGTGTGTGTTTTTTTTAATATGCTTTGCTTTTGTTAGTGGGTTGGATAGGTGAGCACGATTACTAAGTAGGAGAGATTGTGCTAATTATTGTAGGTATGTATGTGATAATGATGTTGCAATTGTATTCAGAGTAATTATGTTTTTACATATGTAGTTTTTTCTTGTTTATGGGTGAGCGGAAAGAGATAGTACATTTTTGCGAATATTGGATAATACCCAGCTAAATCTTGCAATGTTTAATCGGCGATACATTTATCTCAAATATGTTTGTCCTTTTTTATTTTCATACTGACTGCTATAGATTGTTATTTTTTTCTTCATATCTTCGCTGATGCATGATACAATTATATGCATGATACAATTATATATATGTAGTATAATTGTATCATGCACTGATGCTTTCATTTGAGTTTTGAATAAGAATATCTCGTCGGTTGTCACAAGTTTGTTTTTAAGTGCCCAGGAGACGTACAAATAAAACCATCAATCGGTAAGAATTTGTTAGTGTCGTTTAATTGATGATTTTTCGGAGACGTACAAATAAAATCGTCAATCAGCATTTTAATTTTGTGTTTGTTGTGTGCGATTGCATGTTGGTATTTCTTCATCGGATGATGATTTTTTGTTATTAGCGCCAAGTGCACGTTTTTTAACATTACAACTCTTTCTGAAATCTTGGTATAAAAAAGCACATTAAACAAATATACAGAGCTAAATGATAATTTTTCTATCTTCCTCTCAAAGTTTTCTTCTATTAATATTATCATTATTTATAATAATAATTCCTCTAGTTTTTCAAACTATTCTAAAAAGAAACAAACATATTTTTCTGAAAAAATATCGAAACATAAACAAACGATTTTTAATATAAAAACAAGACATTTAATTTGACACAAGAAATTTAATTTGTTTATTTTTCATATTTAAGTTACAAAATAAAAAGCATGCTGATTATTGTACAATGTCTCAAACCATTATCGAATGATTCTTTTACAACTCTCCCAATGGCTCATATAAGATTAAAGTTGAAGAGCCTCATACGATTCTCGATGTTCTTCAAAAAAGAGTTTTAGGATAATCTCTAGATAAATCTCAAATGATTGCATCTGCTTTTAAATTTTTTTCAAAGCGTAGACAATTTTTTCGGCAAATATGCATTCAAAATGTCATTTTGCTATTGATTTATTGTATTTTAAAATCTTATTGTTTTAAAGCATTTTAAATGCTTAAAGAATACTTTAAAAGTCTAAAAACAACATACTGCATATATGTATATTATTTCTATTAAAAGTCACACATTCTTACTATCACAAATTAAGCTAAGCTCAAAAGGAAATTCTAAGTATTTCTAAACCTTTTCGATTTCCACAAAACGTTCTCGCTTATATTGGTCAAAGAAACTGGAAATGAAACGTAAACGTCCCTCATACTGTAAATTCATAATGGTTTTGACTAGAGGAGGATGATCAGCACCCAATTCCAACCACAATTTACCACCAGGCTTTAAATGTAGACAAGCACAATCAAACACCAAACGGGCAATACGTAAACCATCAGGTCCACCATCCAATGCATTGAGATTTTCGTACCTTCAAGAATATAATAATAATTCTAAGTATGTAATAGAAAAAAACTGTTTATTAACTTACAACATAACCTCCGGTTGTAACATAACGAATTCTTCCGACTTTACATATGGAGGATTGGATATGATGAGATCAAACTTATATTCTTGCAATTCTTTCGGCAAATAATCATTTTCAGCCGTGGTGTGATTATAAATTTTAAAACGATCTTGCAAATTTAAGATGTTAGCATTTTCCCAAGCTAAAGCTGTAGCTGCTTTGCTACGTTCTACCCCAGTACTCTTTATATTAGGCAAAGCATGTAATATAGCCAAGGACATGGCTCCGGAGCCACATCCTATCTCCAACATATCTATCGGTTCCTGAACATTGCGATAAACATCAATCACTTTAGCTACAAACTCCTCCGTCTCTGGACGTGGAATGAACACAGTTGGGGCAGTTTTTAAAGTTATATCCATGAAATCCCATTCTCCTAGTATATGTTGCAAAGGCATACGGGCACAACGTGCTTCACATAATCTCTCAAACTCCCGTAATTGTTCACTATTAAATTTCACACTATTATAACTGGTCAAAGTATTCTGTGAATGCAGACAGCATTAAAATTATTGTAACTAGATTTCAATGTGTTACAAATAAAAACTTACAAATTTTCTTTTTAGAACATGGGCTACCAAACATTTTAAATTGAAGTCTATGTCCCCAACGCCTGACTCCTTTAATTTCTTGTCCCAGCCTTCCAAGGCCTTGTTAACATCGATTAATTGATCCGGTGTCTGTTTTATAGTTAATATGGCTGGCGTTGTTCCTATTTGTCTTTTGATAACTGTTTCCGTAACATGACGTATTTGTTGAGTGCATAACTTAAACATTATTGTTTAATTTTAATTGATAAATTTCTAAATTATTTCTATTATAATTTTTACTGTGTTATTCAATTTGTTTTCGTTGGAAACGAGGAAAAAAAGAGAGATTATTTAATATGAGAGAAAAACCTTCAAGTGCAGTTGCAAAAAATGCACAACTGTCAAATTTTGTTTTTGTCAGTGATGCCAACTTAGCCCTTTTAGGGCTACATTTAGCCAGTTTTCAGTCAGTAAAAACGCGAAAAAAATGTTTAGCCTCAAACTAAAAAAGGCGCAAGCCTAGCAATTTTTACAATAATCTTTCAGCCCTTTTAGCCCCTTTTTAGTTTTTGCTCGATATGGCTACATTTAAACTTTTGCGAACTTTTTCTTCCTTTAATATAGCAAAATAACATGAGTAAAAAGTCGATATTGCTTTACCAATTTAAAAAAGAAGAATAATATAGAGTAATCTTTTATTTCTTCCAAATTTTTTATGCCTTGAAAGTTATTCAGTACAGCCTAAAACAGATAATGTATGTTTTTGGAAGAGAGAGAAATCGAAATTTTATTTAATAACGGCCAATTTTAAATGTATCTACTTCACTGCTGGCCAGAGAAGCGCCAGAGTGCCGAACATCAATTGGCTTTTTGTACAAATGAATGCACATACGCTTATACATTACTCTCGGTTTTCTCTCTGTGGGCAGCAGTGATCTACATATGTAAACATACATATGTATACATATTTCTATTATATATGTATGTATTAGTGTCCTGCACAAGATATCTTATAAGAACTTTCAAGACATGAGGGATTTTTCAAATGTTTTACTACAGCGAAATCTTATAAAACAAACGTGTGTGGTTGACTACAAAAATAGTTAACTTATAGTTAACTTTTCTTAGACTGACTAAAAGCTAGCTGCAAAGTCATCCAGAACAAACACAAAATTAATTCTTAAGTTGAGTACGTAATCGAATTAGGTGAGAGCCAACAAATTTATTGTCAGCTACTTTAAAACTCATTTCAGTTTTATATTAACATTTTGCTGTTGTTATTTTAGATGGCAGCTTAGCCGAGTGGTAGCGCGTTGAGTACACAACGTGTGATGTTACATGTTCGAGCAACAGACAAATTTTTTTTTAATTTACTGACTACCAGGTGATTTTAAAAAAGTCAACTTTAAGTTAGCTTAGCAACTTTAAGTTGCCTAGTGAGACAATTGACTACCGCCTAGGACATCGCAATGTTAAAATAGTCAGTTGATTACATTGCAAAGTAATCCAAGTGTAGTCAGTACTAGTTGCGAAATAGTTAGCTTAAAGTTAGTTTAAAGTTAGCCGAATTTCCGATAGGGCATCTACATATTACACACTCACTCAAACGTACAATATGAAAAATAACAGGCATACACTAATCAACAGTACTTCTTTTGAGTGTTTGTTACAAACAAGCTGTCTTGCGACATCGCTTGTTAACACACAATACATCCATCGTGCTTCACTTATAGTACGACAGCATTTATTAATACATGCGACGTGAATACATTTAAAAATCATGACGTATTTACATTTAAAGACTGTTTACGCAGGTTTCTAGTATGTATATGCTAACTATTTAATCTACGTATGTACATACCTTATTGAAATGTAATATGAAATGTAAATGAAATATGTACAATATTGAAGCTCTCAAGCTATGTATGTGTTGATCTCATGATAGTTATTTATATTGTAATAAATTACTTTACAAAAATTGATTTGATGTTGTTATTTTCAACAGAAACATTTTATTACTAGCCCCTTTTCTTGCTTTTTCGAAAAAATTTACTATTTTTTTATTTTTGAAATTTTTTTCAATTTAGCCCTTTTTTCAAAAATTTTTACGCGTTTTGAGGCTCAAAAGTGTGCATCACTGGTTTTTGTAAACATTGATTTTTTCAGTGCTGCCATGTACTTAATTTAAAATATTACAGCGATTTAGAGTTTAGCGATTTTTGGAAACCTTTTACTTTTTCACAACGATTGAAAAATCACATATCGTCGGTTTGTTTCTGCTTTGATGTATGGGACATTAAAAAAAAATTTATTTATTAATTGATTACATATTAATAATGTGTCCTCTTTCCAAATTCGTTATCAGTTTTCCGATGTCTTGAATATATCTGGAGATATAGATGAGCAAATTTGCGTCATTTCCACAATTGTTGAACATTGTAAAGTCTGTTTTACGGCAATCGACCATTTTTGTGATATGTGGCACATTTTCCACGTAAAAGTATTAATATTGTTATTCGCAGCTGTTATAATGCATATCAATGCATATTGTACTCAAAGAACGGGAATCAAAGCAAAGTACAAAAATTTAATTATTGTGAATGAAATGAATTGATTTTTATTTTTTTATTAATACAATATCTTTTATTAAATATATTTACCGTCTTTTATTTCTTAATTTGTTTTTCCTCTAAAAGACATGTTATATGAATAAAACTGATATTTTCACTTTTTTATCTACTTAAATACACACAATAATGTAACCTACTTGAACAAGATTTGTTAGAAGTGAACAATATTCTTGTTATGATTGTGCGCTGCGTTGACAAAAATTTTTGTCATTTTTTCTTTAACTCCTAATAACTTTTCAAGTTGGATGTAAAAAGTTTATCAACTTTAAGTTTGAATAAAAAACATATCTATCTATTAATTTTATTATTAAACAAAAAATTCTATCGTGTATTCTTATAAAACAAATGAACTAAACATTCTTCATCAATTTTCTCGAAAACACATTTTTGTCCCATACATCAAAGCAGAAACAAACCGACGATATCACAACTGTGACTGAATTTATCAAGTAACAGGTTTTGGAAATATAGTTCTTTCATACAAACTGTGAATGTTCTTGTATGCTTACTTTACAGTAAATAAAGCTACCACATTAATTTGTTTTACACATTCAGCTTTTGTCAAGAAAAAATCATCAAATCGTGTCAAATCGTCTTTTCTGCCAACTAAGTACTCATTTTATATTTGCAATTTTATTGTCTCTCTGCCTGTTATACGACAATTCTCAATGTATGGATGGGGTTGATTGCTAATTGTTTATTCTTGTAGTTCTTCTTATTAGTATTTATCAAGACACCAATACTAATAAATACTTTTAAAGCAGAAGAGCTGAAATGTGTTAAACCGTGATCACAGTTACTTTTTAGTTTCACTGCTGCTCTTCTTATTAGATTTTCTCAAAAGAAAAGAACTGCTACAAACAAAATATTGCTAAACTGTGATCACAGCCAAAGTTTAAAAGAACAGCGATTTAGAAATCACGTTCACAAAGAGCAACATTATTAAAAAATCACGTTATCGCTCATCACTACAGCGATTACTTAAGCGACTCTGTTATTTTCGGTGCGGTCACACTTCCCAAATTTGCTTTCAAGTTTTCACATACTGGTTGCCAAATAACACTTAAATTGAAAAACAGAAAATCTCAATAATTCTTCTAATTTTTTACCTCTTTTTAATTATAAAGTTGTCTAATCTTATTAAGCTTAAGGTCTCTTGATTTTATTTTAATATTTGTATTTCGATATTTCGCCACTCCTTTGTGTGGCTTCTTCAGGACATTGTTTTGCTTGATTGTTTTTTATAAAAATTATGAAACAACAATATAACGAAAAAATAATTTGTCAACAAAATTCAAAAATTACAAATACATTTAAACAAAAATATACAGTAACAAATTTTTAAAGTATTCAAACATATACATATAAATAGCAATTCTATTTCTATCTCTTATTAAATTATTCAATGTTACTGTCCTAAAATTAATATTTTATCTATCTTAAAAATACTAATACATATACATATACATATTCTATCTCTTATTAACTAAATGCCTGTAATTTTGTGCAAAAGTACACAAAAAACTAATGCCACAGAATATTTGAAAACAAAAACGAGATATGTGCTCATTAAAATGGCTTATCATATTTTTTTTTTGCCTGTTAATTTTAACATACAACTGACATCAAATTTTATAAGTTTGAATGCATTACGCTGCACGGTGTTCGATGTTTGATGCAAATTGTTTTGTTTAAGTGCAAATGCAAAATGTCGTAGTTTTTCTTTAGATTGTCTGTGTATTGTGTTGTTGGATTTGAAAGAAAAGCTACGATATTTTGCATTTGCATTCACGCAAGACATTTTGCATCCAACAGCGAATACCGCCAATTTAGTTTTCAATTTAAAAAGCTTGATTGTGCTAGTGCAACAAGTGTGTGTGCATTGCAAATTGAATGGAATTGAAAGACAAAAATTTAAAGTGTGGCTAAAGGCCGGGGCACAATGAATCCGTCATGCGTTAAGCTTCGCCTTTTTCAACTGACAGCTAAGTTGAAATACGTGGTTTCTTTGAGGTCTGTTACATTCAGTACGTGTCCGTCAACGCAAAGTACAAAATTTGGTGAACTTTTAACTTTTTGCTTACGTTGAATATTGTGACAGATATTGATTGGTTTTTTTTTGGCATTTTCTGATTTTTGTGTTTTGAGGCAGCAAAAATAAAATTTAACAAAAGAAATAAACGAAATAAATACAAAAAGTTGAACTTAATAAATAAAATGGAGAATCGACGTATTGAAGCTGTTTAAATGCTTCCGTCAATAAAGTACTTATTGTGCCAACCTTCTCCGTTGTTGCGTTAATGTCAGTTGAAAAAGGCGAAGTTTAACGTATGACGGATTCATTGTGCACCCGCCTTAAAAATTTATTTAAATAAATAAAATAAATGTATAAGTTAAATTAATCTTTTCAAATTCTTTTATGCAGTATTGTTGTTAACTTCACTTAACTTTCTTAGCACTTGTATAAATTTTATTTCACAGACCGAACGAATTGTATATTTTACAATAAAATGCTATGTCTTAAAAGTTTTAGCATATGTACATTAGATGTTTCACTCTAACATACATGTTAGAGAGGGACAACTATAATTGATAAATGTGTCGGTCATCCCTACCAGTCAAATGACCAGTCAATTGACTGGCAGTCAATGGAAAATTATTGCAAACGTATTAGTGAAAAAATGTCGTTTGTATTAGTTTCAGTCATTAATTTCTTGTAGGGTTACATCCCTATCGGAAATTCGGCTAACTTTAAACTAACTTTAAGCTATTTCGCAACTAGTACTGACTACACTTGGATTACTTTGCAATGTAATCAACTGACTATTTTAACATTGCGATGTCCTAGGTGGTAGTCAATTGTCTCACTATGCACTACTTTAAGCTAACTTAAAGTTGACTTTTTTAAATCACTTGGTAGTCAGTAAATTAAAAAAAAATTTCTGGGGCTCGAACATGTAACATCACACGTTGTGTACTCAATGCGCTACCACTCAGCTAAGCTGCCATATAAAATAACAACAGCAAAATGTTAATATAAAACTGAAATGAGTTTTAAAGTAGCTGAGAATAAATTTGTTGGCTCTCAACAAATTCGATTACGTACTCAACTTTAGAATTAATTTTGGGTTTGTTCTGGATGTCTTTTCAGCTAGCTTTTGGTCAGTGTAAGAAACGTTAACTATAAGTTAACTATTTTTGTAGTCAACCACACATTCTCCGACAGGGTTGCTTTGCTAAAAATATTGTGGCAACACTATATTCCTCCTTTGTCACTCTGAAAACGATTAATATATCACAAAGTAATCGCATCTACCTAAATTTTATTTGTTTTGAGTTTTTATACATCACTAGTAAATTTTCTACAACATATATTATTTAGATTTGTTTATTTACAAATAAAGTGAGAAAAACATGGATAAAAAATATATCTGCAAGCGCAAACGTTCTGAAAATTGGATTGAGGAGGATAAGGCAAGTGGACACATCGTCATGTGAGAACTTAAGTGTGAATATCCAATAGTTTATAGTGGCGCACTTAAGTTCTCACATGACGACATGTAATAGAAATAATAATAATTTTTATCAATAAATATGTTTGCAGATGCTACTGAAGGATCTTGTCAGACAGCACGTCAGATGGATTGAAAACAAAAATACCGACACAACTTCCAACCAGCTTAAGAAAAAAGCTTGGCGTGATGTAGAAGAAAGGTATGTATGTATGTTTGTATATATAATGTAATGTTAATGTTAAGAAACAAAACCTACATATATTAATTATGCTTTTGTATCAGTTTCAACGACTTGTGCACGGGTGGTCAAAGAAACTTGACCCAGTTAAAAAATCAATGGGTGGCAACTAAAATTGCAGCCAGGAAAGAGTTTTCTCTATGCCGAAAGGAGATGTTTAAAACTGGTGGAGGATCACAAGCTCAAGAAATGGCTTCAAGCAGTAATGATATATCTTCATGGCTGCCGAATGAATTCATACAAGAGGAAAATAAATTCGATTCCGATTTTATTACAGATAATTTAAAGGTCGAGGTATGTGCCTAAGAATCTTAAGCCCAGATCCCACTAACGGCACAATGTGCCGATTTTCACCGCCTCACTGAAATAAAGTCTTAAATAATAAGCTTTATTGGCTTTAATTCTCAACTAATGGAAATATAAGGACATAGTTGCACCACACTGTAATTGGTTATAAAGCCATACAGACTTATTCCGGAATTAATTAAGAAATAGAGCCAATTTGTTTAATTAATTATGAATTTATTGCAGTGAGCCGACGAAAATCGGCACATTGTGCCGATAGTGGGATCTAAGCTTTACATTCAATTTTATTTTAAAAAAATCAATCAATCAATTTTATTTAAAAAATAATATATTGCAAAATATATTTGTAGATTCTTGAAGATGAAGATAACGCTTTACTTCCGCAAAATGATATTGTAAATGATGGAACGAAATTATGCGAAGAAACAGACTTTACACCAAAATCCATCAAACGCAAAAGAGAACTGCATGAGCTCCAAATGGATATTGAGAAGAAGAGGCAGAGAAACCTGGACAAAGAATACAGTTTGATGACAGCACAAGAAGAAATTAATAAATTACAGATAGAGGCAGAGAAAAAGAGGCTTAGAAACCTGGATGCGGAACACGATGTGTTGCAAGCAAAAAGGATGTTTTATGAAAATGAATCCCCTACGTTTTACAGAAACATCAGATTTTATTAAATTTAAGATTTTGAAAGAACAGTTTGTTTATTAAAACAATACTACTTAATACAATGTTCACATTTATGTTTTTAAACGTGTTTAAACAACAAGTGTACAAGTGTTTTGAAAACTAAACACAGCCGTTCACATTGTATTTGTCATTCTTAAGGTTGACGTTTTGTCAGTATATTACTGTGTTTGTACCCCTACGTGTATATCTGATATATTATTTTTCACGACGTATACATACTTATGTACATATGTCAAATTCCATATAGGAGAAATAGCTAACAAAAAAATATCATTTTTCAATATAAAAATATATCAGGTATAGACGTAGGCATACTTCAGAAAAATTTTGTGTATAATAATCAGGGCTATCATGGATAAAATTCCGCGTGAAATTTTTCACGGGGAATAATTCCAACTAATAGCAAGTAATAGGGAAAACAAAAAATTCTAACTGGAAAAGGGAGAAATTTCACGTGGAATTTTATTCCTGATAGCCCTAATAGTTTCTTCAGCATTGTAAAAACTCTTTGTGACTTCACTTTTATAAACATTACGAGTATTATAAATGAAATTAAAAAAAGCTTAAAATGCACTATTTATATAAACTTATTCCTAAGTTGTATTGAAGTTTTATTAAAAAAATTTATCGAGGTATCAAATTCACATCAGTTAAAAAACATTTTTAGGCTAAAAAAACCTTTTTTAAAAATTGGCATCCAATCATTATTTTAAATAAAAACATTTACTTTTTAACTCTTTTTGTTAAAAATATTCTTATTTTGTGAATTGTATCTTAATTATGTAACTTGAGGGTTAAACGATCAAGTTTGCCTTTCAAATTCCAATACACTCACACTTTTTCACTAATTCATACTTTTAAAATTTAATGCGACCTTGCTTTCAAATTTTCTTTCAAATTTATAGGCAAGAAAACGTCTGACAGCAATTGCAATGAACACACTTTTAGTTTTTGTTTTCATATATTGTGCCGCCAAAGTTTTTTTTTGCGTTTTTTAATTACAAATAATATATTCCCCCGACAAATTGTTATTAAACTAAAATAAATATTTATGTTTATGACTAAAAATAATAAGTACAATAAGGTGTGATGAGCGCATATTTAAATTTAAGTGACTTTTGGTAACGAGTATTTGTGCAAAACTTGATAGGTTAGGTTTTTATTTATTTATATTTTTCGAAGCGTTCGTGTTGGTGTATTAAAAAAACTTTTTAAAAAATGCTTGCTTTTTGCTGTAACAATTCTTTAATATATGGGAGAGTTTTGAAATAGAAATATAGTATTCATTTTGTATTCCTCTCGCGTTCCTTCTCACTAAGAAAATAAGAAGTTGCTGCAACAAAAATTGCAAGTCTGGACCGGCACTATCTTATTACATACTTTAAAACTAATGATGTAAAAAAATTTTAAATAATGGCGAGATAAAATTAAAATGATAGAAACATTTCGGCTTCGGTGAGGGCCATTCAATATTAAATCTTACCTTAAAAGCGATGCTTTGTGATGGTCTCATAAATGTACGAAAAAACGAAAAAAAAAATTCAGTATAAATTTTCTAAACCCTGCCATATTATTTTGGAATAGTTTTTTCTGTGCATTTATTTATTAAAGGTATTCACATCAGTTTTTTTCTTGTTGGAAAAATGAAAAAATGTAATTTTTTTACAACAAACACAGGGGAAAAAATTCACCAAAAATTGAATTTAAAAACTCAACTTTAGGTGGAATTTTTTTTCCTGTGTTTGTTGTAAAAAATTTACATTTTTCCATTTTTCCAACAAGAAAAAAACTGATGTGAATACCTTTATTATAATTTTTCTATGTCGGATCAATATACATACATATTAATAAAATTAAAATTATTTATGGTATAAATAATACGGAGAAAATCAATGGATGGACAAAGTTTTAAGAGTGCATGCAGTAAACGGCATGTGAAAGCCCACATAAGTATGTAATCGCTGTTAACAAGTAGAAAGGCCCTAACTCACATAAATACACCTTGTCACAAAAATTTCTGTAGCAATAAGGAAAAAGTGCTTAAGTCATATTTTACTGTTTTGCAGGAGAGCACTTTTAAGCGTTCAAGTCGATTTTCAAAAGTTTATTTCTTTTACAGTTAATTTGGGAAATTCTCAGTTAAACTTAATTTTTTTAATCAAACATCGTTCCACACACTATAAGTAATACATTTAAGTTGAAATACCTATACCAAAGTATAACCTAAATTAAGCTATTATTCCAAATGAAATTAGAAATCTAAAAAAGATAAGTCCCAAGTCATAGTGCTATAACTTCCTGAAAAATCACACAAATTGATTGAGATTTTGAATACTTTGGGTACTTTCGAATATGCAGATTACGGAGGTACCATTGCCACAGATTTATTGCAATAGTTTAAAAAATAATGCTATTATAATCAGTTTGAGTTAAGGCCTTTCTTCTTGTTAACAGTGGCATGTATATATGTATGTATATATATATGCACAAGTAGATATTCACATGCTTGGACATGTGCTGCCTTAAAAAATGTGTGTCGTGACTGCAATGCCACATATGCATGTGGCCCTTATTTAATTATAGAGATTGGATTTAATGTACATATTCCTTTTTTTGTACTGGGTGATTCAGGTAGGTGAAAGGATGTTGTCTTAGCTAAGGTAAGTTAAAGTGCTACCAAGTCGTTGATTGGTGCAAGCAATGACTATCGCCTTTTTTAACTAATTGCAAACAGTTACATATTGTATTGTGATAACATTAAAATATCTCAAACATTAAATAGTCAAATCCCGATAATTCGTACCCCGATAAATCGTAATTCCCGATAATTCGTAATAAACTGTCGGTCCCTTGAAAAAATCTCGTTAATTCGAAAAATTTCCATACATTTTGGTCCCCTCGCTAATTCCTAATATTTTCTTCAAATAAAATCTTCTTTACCTCTTATAAATCGTAATTGTTTGCTAACTACCACTTATAATTCGTAATAAAAACAACAAGAACATGGAAATAATGATTTTTTGTTTATCGCTATTTTTTGCGTGGGTTTTTGCTTCTGCTTGTTTGTGTGTGAGCACACATAAGACACTGTCGTGGGTGTTACAAAAACAACAAATTTTTATTTTGTATATTATTTTTAACAATTTTTTTATGCTTTTTTATCGTTTTAGTAAATAAATTGAAAAACCCCGTTAATTCGTATTTATTTTATTTTAACCCCGTTAAATCGAAACCTCGCTAAATCTAAAACCCCTATAATTCGTAAAACATGTCCGGTCCCTTGCGGTTACGAATTATCGGGATTTGACTGTAACTTTAATTTTGATTGTACATACATACATATGTACATACATAGTATATGTATATCTACTTATGTAGATATGTATATTTATTAACAAATTCCACTCATTAAACTACTCGTATTTTAGTTTTATTTATTTTTTATACTTCTGCCTTGTTTTTTAATGTATGACCACACACACACACACACACACACACACACTCACTGCATAAATCTGTCACTTTGAAATACTTCAGTAAAATGAGCTGAGCTGAAAAGAGCGGTCACTCATAAGAGCTGATATGCACAACTCTAAAAATTATATGACTGTCATAAAAATTGTGATATTTTTCATATTAAATAATATATGTACTACAACTTCATTTGACTGCGTTTAGCCACGTAAATATTTGGAAATTAAACATTTAGTTTGGAGTAATTTACGGCTGAGAAAGAGAGCATAATTTTGTGTTCGGTAATCGGTCCCACGCTTTGTTTTCATATTCTTTGCTAAATATAGGCTGACTTTATAAATGCAGCTTGCAATGCAATACTGAAATGCGTAGTGTTCATAAATACAGCAGAGTTATTATTTATACTTAATGAAACAACTAAACAACCTTTGCGCGTTCATAAATGAACTAAAATGTATTTCATTGATTGTCTGAAAACAGTGTTGCCATAAAGTATTGCTTTGCCTTGTAAATTAATTTCTTTGCAGTGTTGGATTGCAAACTGCATTTATGAAATCAGCCATACACACATAAATACACGCACAAATATGCCCAGGCTGTTCAAACTGGCACCAGAGTGCCGAACATCAATCGGCTTCTGATACAAATGAATACACACACGCTAGTACATTACTCTCGGTGTTTTCTCAGTGGCCAGCCTTGAAATATGCTTGCTTTTATTCAATAATATTGGAATCTCGCCGGCAAAATTTTCGTCTGTGTGACCGCGAAGGAAACAACAAAAGAGAATTCCAGATGTTTCCTTCCAAATATTCTCCCGTCTAAAGGCTCAGTTAGCCGACTGTAATGTAATGTAACTGCAACAGTAGGAAACAGCTGATCGATTTTGTTATGTGAAAAGTAATGAAAATGGTTATAGAGATGTAATGTAACGTAACCTACTTTTCATATAAAAATATCGATCAGCTGTTTTCTACGTTACAGTTACATTACATTACAGTCGGCTAACTGAGCCTTAAAGCGTAACCGTAACCGTATTTGTACATGTATGTATGTATGTGTGTGTGTATGTAGCAAAGAATATGAACACAAAGCGTGTCGCAGATTACCGAAAGCAAAAATTATTCTCTCTTCCCCACCAATAAATTGCTACCAAACTAAATGTTTCCCTTCCAAATATTTTTTGTCGAAATTCTGTTCTGTTCACCACAATCATTTTGTTCGAAAAGCAAGTGAAAAGAGAGAACACAAATTTTTGCTGTGACATCTATTTATTTACAGTTTTTTTTTGTATTTTTGAACCATTTCTTCAGCTTTTTGCTTATAATTTTTTTGGATTTTTGGAATTGATTACAATTCATTGCTTACGTAAGTAGAAAATTCAAATGACAAGTTCTAAATTTTATAAGTGATTTTCATAAAAATTTTCTGGACGAGTGGACTGTTTGGCTTGTGGAAACAGGGGATTATTATTGTTTAAATACGTCGAAAATCCCTGTTTCTTAGCAAGTTAGTCCTGGTCCAGGCTTAAAATTTTTGTGGCAGCAACTTTTTATTTATTTTTAGTGAAAAAGAGGGAGAGAGGAATAAAATATGTATATTCAAAAATTGCTGCTAAACAATTGCAAGTCTGGCCCGGGACTTACATACATACATATGGTTACATTAACGATATAATTTTTTTGAAATCGAGTTTTTTGTATATTTCGTTATGTATCGAAAAATGCAAAAATCTCGATTTCAAAAAAATAGTGGGTTATGGGCTTTCTATATTAAGGTAACGATGTGTATGTATGTATTTGTAAAAAAACGTTTAATTAACTGCCGATAGCGTGCTGTTATCACCATCACCGTTCTCAATAGACGACGAAGACGAGGCAGCCGTACTTTTTTCTGTTATACCCAGCCAAGGTAAGCGTTTCTCTAACTCCGCCCTATATTTCGGATGACTGGCGGCATAAACCCAGGGATCTATACAGGACACCAACTTCGCACAACAACTGGGTATCATAGAGGCAAAAGGCGTTATCAATTGACGATAGCCGCAGGTACCCAGCAGCGCTACCGTAGCATAGGGAGTCCAAGAAAACACATACAATAAATATATTGTCATGGCTGCTTTAGCTATGCGCAATTCTATACTCATGGCGGCCGAATTGTGATTTGCTGACAACGATTTCACGTTCATTTTTTTGGCCTGTTCGGCCAACATTTGCTCATGGTCGCGCACATGAAAGAATAATTTCGTATAAAACACGCATATAATAATCATGGGTATACAGTAGGCCCAAACAAAAAAGACGCGTACAAAATAGCGATTATCATCGTCATCCGAAAGGTAATCAAAGGAGCAGCTTGTAAGAAAACCCTCTGGAAAATAATATTTATGTATGTATTGCATATTAAGTAGAGTTTTCGAAATGTTGTTAAAAGTTTACCTGGTATAAAATGTCCCCAAATATGGAAAAAAGGTAAAATGGAAAACGGTGCGGTCCACAGATAAGTTAAAATAATCAAAATAAAGATTTGTGGGTATTTGAGGCGGCCATCGATTGGATTGGAAATTGTTCTTAATGGAGAGTATTAAATGTTAGAGATTCAATATAAGAATTAAGCAGCCTGTTTGTGTAAGCCGTCGACTATAGAAATCTTGACGTTTCTGTGGCAATAAGGAAAAAGTGCTTTAGTCATATTTGACTTTTTTGCAGGATAGTACCTTTAAGCGTTGAAGTGGATTTTTAGAAATGTATTCCTTTTGCACATAAATTGGGCAATTCTCTGTTAACCTTTATTTTTTTTAAGCTAAAATCGTTTTAAACGCTATCAGTCAGGTTGAAATCAGAGCTGTTAAATTTAGGATTACGATTAGTAATCAATTAGATTAGATTTTAAAAAGAATTGTAATGATTATATGATTGCCTTGAAAAGAATTGCTGATAAATAATTGATTACGATTACTAAAATCGAAAAGTAATCTGAATTACTTGAAATTACTACAAAACAATCTAAAAGAATCAAAATTAATCAAAAAGTAATCCGATTACTTTCAAAGATTACTTTTGATTCTTTTTGATTATTTTCAAACATTCTGAATTAAGATTACTTTATTTTGAAAAAGTTCTAAAGAAATTTATATAATTAGATGTTTTTTGTTTAAGAAATTCTTAACATATTCGTTTATATAACAACATTAATAATATGAATCTGAGAAAAAAATATAAAGAAAAACATAAAGTGAAATTTTTAGCTGGTGGTTAAGCATTGTCTGTATGCATTTCATAGTCGCTTCGACAAAATGTCAGTAGACTTCAAACCACACAATTTGAACTGCCACAAACTTCTTATCTTATTCACAGACTTTTAAGAAATGATTTTAGAATTCACAAAAAATATTTTTGAAAATTACAAAAGAAAAAAAGACATATGCACGCCAATTTTTTGAAAGACTATAAAAATGTATCAACAGATATCTTTCAAGCTTTTCTCAAAATTTTTCTCATTTGTCAAATTATTAAATATTTTAAATTTTAATATAAGTGAAATGCAATAAACGTAATAAATAATCAAAAAGAATTAAAAGTAATCCTTAGAGGTAATTGGATTATTTTTTTAATACTTTTGATTCTTTTTGATTATTTTGTAGTCATTTCAAGTAATTCAGATTACTTTTCCATTATTAGTAATCGTAATCACAATTACTAAGTACGAAACTCAATATAATCGTAATTTAATCATTACTTCACCTTTAAAAAAAAGTAATCAAATTAGTAATCATTACGATTACTAATCATTACTTAACAGCTATGGTTGAAATATACTAAAGTATAACCTAAATCAAGCCATTACTACAAATCAGATTAGAAGTCTAAAAAAGATAAGGCGCAAATTATTTTGCTATAACTTCTTAAAAAATCGCACAAGTTAATTGAGATTTTGTCCAAGGGTACTTTCAAATATGCAGATTACAGAGGTACCATTAACTCAAATTCAACTTATCTCGACTTAAGAACTTTTTCCTTTTTGCGCCAGATATTAAATTAAACTTGTGCAAGTTTATTTGAATTAATTATTAAATCACAAAAACTCTAAGATTTCTAACTGCAACGTCTTACACCAGCAGGCTGGTAGAGTATTTATAAAATTTACCTATATCTATCATAAGCTATAAAAGCATTTGTTATTGCTGCCCCAATACCCGATATACTGCCAAATACCGCATAAATATCACAAGCCAAATCGCCACCAATGAAATAACCCAAAGTGGCATTAACTAAATAGTGGGGCATATTAATGGCCATGGCTAAATCGAAAACGGCTAAATTTATTATCAATAAATTCGAAGGAGTTCTAAGGTTTTTCGAGCTAAAAACAATATCAAAAAGATTTTAACTGAATTGTTTTAATTAACGATGTATATAATTAAAAAAAAATTTCAACAAAATTCCTACATTCAACTTACGTGGAGAAGATCCATAAAACCAAACCATTGCCAAAAAGAGAACACAATAACATGCAGACAAAAGCAATATATAAAAAAGCCTGATAGTAAATTTCAGGTAAGGGAAATGCACGCCAATGCTGATGCACCAAATGCTGATATTCCTCGGGATAATTCCAGCCTAAATTTGGCTGATTATTAGCAGAATTGGGAGCAGACAAAGAAGTGCTAAACGAAATTATATTATTTAAGAAAATGTAAAATAACATTTGTTCTGATTTCTAACTTACCCATTTAAAAAATTGGCATAAGGCTGTGGTCCTAACATAGGTGATTTTTTAAAAGAGCGCATCTTTTTCGAACAAAAATTCTATATTGCTTTAATTTAATTTGTTATTTTTGCAACATATTTCCCGCTCGCTTTTCTACAACTACAGCACTTTTCTTGTGTTTTCTTTAAGACTTACTAACAGTGTTTGCGGTTTTCATTGTGGCCTTTTATAGTTTAGCCAACTATGTAGTTTGAAGATGTCTGCAAGATTCTTGAAATATTCAAGATGTTTTTACTATTTTTTTGTGTGTTTTTGTTTAACAGCTTATGGCATACCAAGGAGGATTATACATTTTGCCTGGTAGACAAATTGCTTGAAGGCAGTGTCATAATGTTGTGCTTAAGGTAAAGTCACATTAAGCAAATATTTGATGTATTAAGCTGAAAAATATTATATGTTACAGATTTTTGTTTTCTTTTACATTACTTATAAGTAGGGCGACAATTTCAATGCAAATGCATATTTATTGTCGACACTTTAAAAGCTATTCTGAACAATTTTCTTTGCGTTTCATAAGATTTCCTGTAAAATGGCATGAATTTGTTTTTGCATATTTTAACAAAAATCTAAGTTCTGTGCATATTTTTGTAATAAGTGCATATTTATTTGCATATGTTCCAAGTTTTTCACAGCTATAACAATATCAAAAAAAAAAAAATCCTCCATTTTCTCAAACTTGCACTGAATACTTTAATATCATTTCTGAAATAACCGCCATTTAATACAAGATACAACGTCCATACTATGTACATACATACATATGTACATATTTAAATGTTATTCATTATACCAGCTGATGCGGCAATGCCGGTGAAAATTTATGTAGCCCCCTTTTTAAACACAAGAAAACGCATTTTAAAAAAACGAACGATCGAACATTTTCGATGTACAAAAAATTTCTGCGCCCCAACAGGCACTTTACATTTGAAAATTTAAAAAACTGTATTTATTTATACAAAAAAAATTTATGTTAATACTACTCGTTTAAATGTACAGATTCTATGGACTGATTTTATTTTTATATTTTAATTTTTTATTTGATTGTGTAGACTGGATTTTATTTTTTGTTATGTTATGTTATTTTGTTATGTTTTAATAAATCTAGTAAAAAATTAATTGTTTTTTGTTGCATATTTTTATTTGCGCATATTTTCATTATTTTGGTGCATATTTTGACTTCTATGGTGCATATTATATGCGCATATTTTTAATTTTATAGTGCATGAAATTTGTCGCCCTACTTATAAGGAATACGTATAGAATAAATTTTGGAGCCCGCACATTTTATTGCTTTCCAAAAAGTGGAAGGTGGGTGATTTTTTAAGGATTTCGGATTTGATTAAAAAAAAAGTCTGAAATCTCTATTTGATTTGGTAGAACGATCTATATAATTTAATGTTTAAAGATGATTTCATGTAAATTTTGACCGCGGATATGTCTGAAATGGTTCATACGCTGGTTTCAATTTTGGCACAATTTCTTCAACAAATCGCCGATATCGCACGAATGAGTTCCTCAGTATTGTCTTCTACCGTTGCGGGCTTGTTCTTATAGACAAGAACCTTAATCTAGCCCCACCAAAAAGCAGTCTAAGGGCTTTAAATCGCATGATGTAGGTGGAAAATTGACCGGCCCAAAAGAGAAATAAACTGTTCACCGAACTTACCTCTCAATTGGATAATTTTTTCACGCGCTGTGTGGCATGTGGAACCGTCTTACTAAAAACACATGTCAACCAAGCTCAAGCTCTTCCATTTTAGGTAAAAAAAGTAACGGGGGGCCTATTCCTACGAATGACACCGAATCGATAATTCACGGTCACCAACAGCACTGGCTATCCACATTCTACGTACGCGATTTGGTGGTTTAATGTCTAGTTAAGTAATTTTGGTGCAAACCTTAATCCGAATAGCCCCCTCAGAAGGTCGACCAAACTGACCATAAAATGGAAGAAAGAAAGCATGAATTTTGATAATAAAATTTAATAATCTGCAATCGTTGTTCATTTGTAAGTCGATTCATTGTTAAATTATAGACCAAACTGGACACGTCTAAGGCAGAGTTTCCATCTGTGTGCCATGTGCCACACAAGCGTAAAAAAAAGCGTAACCACTAATTACTAATGAAAAACTTTTAGATTCAGACATGTATTTATTAAGTTAAATAGTTTCGTACATAACTAACAGACAATTTTATAGAATCCAGGCTTCAAATCGTTACATACGTGATCGTATCGGCAATCGTACGAAAACAAATTAAATGATACGTCAATCGTATAAACTGAATGGGATTTCAATACGTTCACGTATGTCATAATCCGAAAATTGTGTTTTTAAGTGACGAGTTGTTCGTTCACGGATGTAACGATTTGACTCCAGGCTTCAAATCGTTACATACGTGATCGTATCGGCAATCGTACGAACACAAATTAAATGATACGTCAATCGTATAAACAGAATGTGATTTAAATACATTCACGTATGTCATAATCCGAAAATTGTGTCTTTAAGTGACGAGTTGTACGTTCACGGATGTAACGATTTGACGCCAGCATGATTGCAAACTGTTTAAATCAATAAATGCATATCTGAATCAAACAATTTTTCATTAGTAATTAGTTGGTTACGCTTATTTGGGCAAATGACACACACAGGAAATGCCAGATGTAAACTCAGCCTAACAGTAACATGACACACGAAAACAACTGAGTTACCAAAAACAGTGTTGCCAAAGAGAAAGTTTCAAAAAAATCACCCTTTACATGCAATATATTAGGTGCATTCGTTTACTAAATCATTCTGCCAAAAACAACCGACTTCAATACAAAGATCTGATAAAACATTTTCGAATAAAAAAATGTATATAAACCAAACTGGATGTAAACTCTTTCAAAAAAATTTTTTTTTGAAAATCTGTTAGTTAAGAAGTACGTGAAATATAATAATAAATTTTAACTTTAAAATTGTTTAATTACAAGAACCAAAGGTGTTTGCTGAGTTTCGCAGCAATCAAATCAGTATAATATCATAAAATAAAATAAAAAAAATCTGCGGGCGTATCCCAGCCCACTTTTTTTTACAATGGGATCAATTGGGAGCTATAACACCTTAGAAGAATTTTTGCAATCGGTCTTAAATGTACCGAGTTATGAAATAACAATATCAAAGAAAAAAAAAAAAAGAATACAGACGAATTGATAATGTCCTCATTTTTATAAAGTTGGTTATAAATTAAACAAAATCAACGCACTCGTGTTCAATATGCAGAAGAGAATTTTTTATTGTCTTCGACAAATTGACACTTATCTATTTTGAGAAAAGTTAGATATTTTTTGTATATTTTATTATTACTTCTTTTAGTGGTTACGCTTATTACATTTCGTATTTGGGCATAGTATAACTGATATCAGTTAATTCACAATTTACTTAGTTGGTTTGGTTCTTTCTACTATTAAGCCCCTTATTGCCTTTCGATACTTAAGTCAGTTTAGTTGTCTGAGAGTCAATCCAACTTAAACATTGGCATTGCCATTCAGTTGTAGTTGTCTTGTGTCCTTTCAAGTAAAATTTAGTTGTAATTCACAACACAAAAACTAGTTGGGTTGACTCGCAAAAGACCAAACTGAGTTGAGTTGAGAACGACAGTAGGGGCTTTAAACTTTAAATCAAATAATCATTAACAGGCGTAAGTTTTCAAGGCTTCCAGGGGCTGGATTCCGCAAGGATGTGTTTTCAAGTGTTCACCAATTTTAGTGTTCACAATTCACCGCACTTTTTCCAATGAAAAATGTTGACACTAGGGTTGACTATAACTTTCATAATAATTCATTTTCACACACAAATCTACAAGTGAACACTGAAATTGGTGAACAGTTAAAAATTCATTGTTGCGGAATGTGGCCCCAGGAGGCATAAATCTCAAAATATTATTTAATTGAAAAAAACATATTCAACATTTATACAGACAACAAGCCCCATTGTGCAGCTACTAGGTGGTCGCAAGGGATCAGGGGACTTTTTTGCCGCTTGTAATTAAATATACGTTGGATGTTAACACACATTTTTTAGTAAATTTTCTGACATTTAAGGACTGGCAAATTTTTTTTTTTGGCAATATAGCAATAACGCCGGCATAATAGCGGAGCAATATTGCTGATTGCTTTACTTATGGGAAATCGTAGCTCATAATATGGAACAAGTCAACAGAATAGAATAAGTTTTTATTTATATTAATTTATTACTATACAAATTGTCTAACTACCAGCGTTTGAAAGTGCTTCCATTTTTTATTTCATTTGCTTTGACTGCGCTATGGTTGAAAAAAGTATCAAGCCTGACTGCAAAATGAAAGCACAAAACAAAGAAACGAGCAAACGACTGTCAACTGTGCCGTTAAACGAAAAAAATAGCTTAACTGTAGCAGTGCTGTAATAATCTTCGCAGCTAAAGTCAAAGCAACAGCAACAGCACACAACATTCGACTGTTGGTTTTGCAGTCGCTTTGTTTTAGCTAGTCCAAACTTCTTTAACAATTAAGATAACAACAACAACAGCAAACAAGCGATGATTCATGGCTTTGGCAGTTATAGCATAAAAAGCAGCACGAACTTTTGAAACTGTGCTTTGACTGACTGAACTGTTTAAAATTTCGAAGTTAAAGCAACAAAGCAGTCATCAGCAAATCGCAATATAGCTGTGCTGTGACTTAACTGTAAACAAGTGCGCAGCGCAGTACAGCAACAAAATTTTAAATAAATAAATTTTTCGCAACACAGGAAAAGCAGATTTTTTAGTGCTGTTGCTACTGTTTTGCTGGCAGTTTTTCAAACAAAGCTTTCTGCACATGTTTTCAAGGAACTACTTTACTTTTTCAGTTTATTTTTTCAATTTCACTAATATTATCGAAATGTCAAACGCAGTACAAAAAAATTTAACATAAATTAACATAGAGTTTGACGTTGCAAGCACTAGCAATGAGCTGTCTATAGGCAATGTCAATATTTTGACATTTTCTGCAATATATATATATATATATATATTTATGGATTTGCCTTATGGCATGTCACTTTTTTACGCATGATATATTCTGTGTTTTCAAAATCTGCATTTTACATACGGCTTATAATTTCTGTATTCACACGTTGGTATGTTATGTACATTTGACATAACCTATAAATGTAAACAAATGCTTACTTTTGTTAATGCCTTTTCAATTTGTTCTTTCATTTTTAGTTTTTAATATATTAAATCCATTTGAGTTTAATTTATCTTACAATTTTACTTAATTTTCAACGCCACAAGCACTTGCTTTACTTAAAACAAGCTGATGTCAGATGCTTTGTCACTTGAAAATAGAACACGCTTTAAATCAAAATTGTCGTTTCTATTTCACACAGAGAAATAACACATGCTATTGTTTAAAGGTGTTCAGACTATATGTACAAATTTACCATGTGAAAAAGTGACATTCCATACGACAAATACATATAATGTGAACACAGCTTTAATCAATTTATTGCCATTCTAGACGGGTTGTAAATTTCTCAAAGTGAATTGAGCTGAGTATACTTTATTTCAATTTGCATTGAACTGCGCCTTGCTTTTTAAAAGTAATTCTTTTGAAGACAGCAAGGCAACATGGCGGCAGGTTGTTGTCTATGCTGATTTTGTCGTTGTAGTCCAATTAAACTAATTTCTATTTTGTTGGCTACAATGAGAACATTCAGTATTGCCAGATTAATACAAAATGTTGAATGAATGATTTTGTACAATTATTTCATATTATTTAACAGAAACAATATCCAAAAATTGATGTAAAGAATAAATTGATTCATCTTTGTACTTTTACGTGAAATAAGTACATTTTAAAAGTGTAATTAATTTTTATAAATGCAAAATATATAAAAGTGGCAATACTGAACAATGTATTTGTACTTGAATATCAGCTGCAGATGGTGCTGCTGCCGTCTCCAAAATAATTAAGTAGCCGGCTACGAGGCGACAAATGCTGCTAGCAGCATTTGAAGTCGTGTGTTCGTGTAGCCTGCTGTGGTGAATGTGTTTAATGCATTAGTGATTTTTTATGGGAATTGTTAAAATTTAAGTTTAAAATTTTTTAAACGCACTAATAATCCCAAATTAATATTTTACTTATTAAGTAAAATATTTTTTTTAATTAAAAATACATTGAAATTGATTATTGAGGGGTTTAGCTGGATCCTATGCGCATTTAAACTTTATTATAATTTATTAAAAAATTCTCAATTTAATCAGTTATTACAAAATAATAATTTAAAAATTTATTTGTTAACATTTATTTTTTGAATTTTAATTGTTTATATATTTTGTTTTTTTTATTCAAATAGCTTATATTTAAGAGTATAACACTGAAGATGTTAGGGAGATAAATTATATCTTTGAATATATAGTGAATTTATTTTAGTAATTTATAAAAAAAAATATTTTATTTCACTGTTGCTAATGCAGATCATCAGCGAACCTTTACCCAAAGTTTCTTAGAACAACTAGACTTATTGTGTTATAAAATTTCAATTAAACAAATGAGAAGCTTAAAACAAATAACAAAGTTGAAACACGAACTCAATAATTAACATGTTTTTTATTAGGGTTCCGTACACCAAAGGTGAAAAGGCACCCTACTGCTTTCGCTACGCTGTTCGTCTGTACGTCTGTCCGTCACACGGTATTTTCTCAGGAACCGTAAGAGCTACGGACCTGAAATTTGGACACAGTATGTAGAACCTTGGCCGCTACAACAACAAATACATGAGAATTAAAAATTAAAGGGTGTTCCAAAACGAGCAACGAAAAATGTTAAAATCCCATGTAATATACATACAATTGTGTATTGAAACTTGAAATTTGTAAAATTAGTGTATTTTTATACAGACTACAACAATTAACACTAAAATTTAAAAAAATTAAAATTAAAGGGTGGTCCATCAGTTAATGCAATTTTGACTATGTAATTTTGACAATTTGTTATATCTTGGAAACCGTAAGAGGCAAACACTTGAAATTTTCAAAAACGGTAAAACTAAAAAAACCGAAAATTATAATATCGCCAAACAAAAAAAAAAAAAAAATCGCCAAAAATTAAAAAAAATCGCCGAAACGAAAAAAATCGCCAAAATTAAAAAAAAATTCTAACGCTAAAATAAATCGCCAAATTCGAAAAAGTCGCCAAAATGAAAAAAACGCCAAAACTCGAAAAAATCGCCAAAACGCGAAAATGTCGCCAAAACTAAAAAAATCGCCAAAACGAAAAAACGTCAAAAACCGAAAAAAATCGCCAAAACAAGAAAATAAAGTGTTAAAACTAAAAAAAGAGCCAAAACTTAAAAAATCGCCAAAATTGAAAAAACGCAAAAACCGCCAAAACAAAAAAAAAAAAAAAAACCGAAAAGATACCAAAAACGAAAAAATGCCAAAACTATATATTATATAGGATAAATTTTATTAAATTACATATCTTGTGTTCGTACGGAACCCTTCGTGCGCGAGTCAGAGTCGCACTTTACTGAATTTTTTTTCTTTACCATTACTACATTGGCTGATTTTTTTCAGCTTCAAATTGTAGTTGTAAAGTATGTAAAAAGAAAATAAGGGCCAATCCCACGATATCGACAACGTTCGCCTTGTCGCATACTTACATTCAAAAGAAGAACAAGTTTTAATATTTTGTTGTTGTTTAAAATGTAAGGGTGCGACAAGTCGAACGTTGTCGACATCGTGGGACAGGCCCTAAATGTAAATAACAACAACAGCTATTTAAGAATAGAGTGTTGCCACACAAGTATTTTTTGACCTGGTGCAGTCAATTTAATAATTAGTGATTTTTTATGGGAATTGTTAAAATTTAAGTTTAAAATTTATTAAATGCACTAATAATCCCAAAAAAAAATTTTAAACTTGAATTATTGTTATTTTTCCTAAAAATTGGAAACGTTTAGAAACGAATTTCCTTTACAGAGTCCACCTACGTGTATTATTTAATTATTCCGCGAATTTTAATAAAACTCATTTCGTTTATAATATTTTTTATTTATATTTATTTAATATTTTTTCTCTCAATTTCCCATAATAATATTTTCTCTTTCTTTAACATAAACATTTCTTTTTATTTATATTATTATTTGTTTTTAATACTTCTTTTTCTCGATAGATAACTTAGCAATTACATGTTATAAATTAAAAATACAAATTGTTATTACATCCTATTTTTAAATTAAATATTTTGCTAATTTGTTTACATTTACAAAGACCGAAATATTTCTTTTTTCAATTAGTCTTAAAAATTAAACTAAGTATAAAATTAAAAAAAAAAATACATAAATGAAATATTATCAAACAGTATTAAAAGCTAATTTAATAGTTTTTAAGTAATTAATATATATTTTATAAGTTATAATTATTATATAAATAATTTATCTGTATTTTATAGTTTATAAGACTAAATGCTCAAACTATTTATAATAAGATCTATAAATATCTGTTTATTTTATTTTACTTTGTTCTATAAATTAATTGTATGTTGTATTGTATGTAATGTATATTTTCCATTTTAACATTTAAAAAGCTACATTGTTATAAATATTTATAAGGAGCGCATCGCATTGTTAAGGCTACTTTCGATAATGATTAAATGAAGAAGGAAAAATTTAAATAAAAAAATTCGATTTGTTATGGCTTAGTGGATGGTCTATTATGTAATGTTTGTTTATTGTTGGAAGTAGACTGAATATACATATATCTAATAGGATTCCTGTTGGACAAATAACTTTAATAGTTCGTTTTTCTCTCCATGATAGTTTTCAATCTTGTTTTTCTCATTTGATAAAATTATTATAAAAAATTTAGTTTGCTAGTAACCTTATTAGATTGATGCACACCTTATTATGTCTATATGTATATGCTATTTGTTACCTTTTAATTTTTTATTTATTGTGTATTTTATTTTTCAATAATATTTGCTTTATGGCTACATATTTCTTTTGAATTTCTGTTATATATTCATTTAAATTTTTTTTTCTTATATTATTTTATATAAATTCTTACTGATAATGGAACTGTTTTTTTTAAATTTGTTTTCTTGATTTCTTGTGTAAAAAATCCTACCATTCTTTCCTGTTACAGCACTACATTTGTATTATTTTCGAAATTCCAGCATTTCAAATCTTTTTACTGATTGTTTAGATTATTTATATATACATATTTTTATTTCTATAATATATAGTATATACTACGCATTTGCCAACAACATTTTACTTTTTTTCATTTACAATTATTAATAAGTTTTATTATATTTAATAATTTTTTTTTTAAATTTAATATTTACTTGTAAGTTTTTAATTTAATATTTCTATATATGTATTTCTTTATAGATTTTAACGAATTATTTTCATGAACCATTTGGCTTTATATACATTTTATTTTATAATTAATATATTTTAGAATATTTATTGTTATTTTTATTCCACAAAGTTTTAGCAGAATTTTAAAATTCATTCAAGGAATCAAACATCTGAACAAATCTAGAAATATATACGGGAAGTTAAATAATTAAAAACAGAGAAACAGTAAAAGAGATAGAGAGAGATTTTCGGTACAGAAATACTCCTCAAATAGTGCTAGTTTAGATCAGAGATCAGTGTTGCCATATTTTTTTTCTCAAAAACCTTCAAGTCGAACAAAAAAAAAAATCTTTTTTTTAGTGATTTTACTCAAAATATATTAATATGTGTTGATTTTACTGAATTAAAATTTAGGAAAAATTTATTTTGTTTCAAATGAACTAACAAACATAAAGGTATATAACACAAAATATTTACTGAATAGAACATGTCTAAGATACATATACATATGTATGCACATAATTCATACTTTTGATGAAGGAAAGAAGAAAATATGTCAGTACTTTAGGACAAAATTACCTTAAATAACATGCTAAAAGTACCAAATATCATATTCTTAAAAGTCTTATTTTTAACAAAGAAATCTTTTAGTCTTGTTAGCATCCCTAAAAACTTCGAAAATAAGATAAATCTTCACATATGGTAACACTGTCAGAGATCAACAAAACTGCGCACATGTGCTAGTGCTTTCGCTAGGTACTACAACCAGGGCTACCACTTTAATATCAGACTATTCATATATGCCGGTTGTGTAGTCGCATGTTAGTAGACAACAATGGATTATTTTAAGATTATTTTAATAGCTAAAAAATAGAACTTCAAATATTATATCTGAAATAAAATACATTATTCTATTTTCGAACACGAGAAATTTACTCGAATTATAGTTTTACAAATATGTCTTGGCAGCCCTGGTATGATGAGAGAAAAATATATTAAGCTCAAAAATGAACCACCATCACAAACATAAATGTAAATATATGAGAGTGGAAATCACTGGTTTAGATTCTAATATTATAATTTTTTTTTTGTATATATCAGATCATCAGTCCTTTCCAAGAAATTTGTACGAAGCTTAGAAAAATGTAGACAGTCTGCAAACATTTTCACAACAGCTTTTATCACAAAATTCGCGACGTCTCAAGGCGCCATTTTGCAGTTTGTTAAACAAATAAAACTAAAGGCTCAGTTAGCCGACTGTAATGTAATGTAACTGTAACGCAGAAAACAGCTGATCGATATTTTTATATGAAAAGTAGGTGACGTTACATTACATCTCTATAGTCATTTTCATTACTTTTCACATACCAATATCGACCAGCTGTTTACTACTGTTGCAGTTACTTTACATTACAGTCGGCTAACTGAGCCTTAACTGAGCCTTTAGAGAGATGTAATGTAACGTAACCTACTTTTTATATAAAAATATCGATCAGCTGTTTCCTACCGTTGCAGTTATATTACATTACAGTCGGCTAACTGAGCCTTAATGTAGCAAATACTTGTTTGTTGCTGCTAAAAGTACCCTGTCGGAGAATTTGTGGTTGACTACAAAAAATGTTAACTTATACTTCATTTTTCTTAGACAGACTAAAAGCTAACTGCAATGTCATCCAAAACAAACCCAAAATTAATTCTTAAGTTGAGTACGTAATCGAATTTGATGAGAGCCAACAAATTTATTATTTTATATTAACCTTTTGCTGTTGTTATTATAGATGGTACCTTAGCTGAGTGGTAGCGTGTTGAGTACACAACGTTTGATGATACATGTTCAAAGTTCGAACCCCAGAAAATTATTTTTAATTTACTGACTACCAGATGATTTAAAATAAACAACTTTAAGGGTCAATTTCACCAACTCTATTTAAATATCAATTCATATTTAAATGTCGATTTTCATAAATTTTTGTATGGAAAAATTCCATTTAAATATGAATTGATATTTAAATAAGTTGGTGAAATTGGCCCTAAGTTAGCTGAAAGTAATGCAGAGTGAGACTATTGACTATCGCCTAGGACATCGCAATGTTAAACTAGTCAGTTGATTACATAAAAAGTAATCCAAGTGTCAGCCAGTACTAGTTGCGAAATAGTTAGCTTAAAGTTAGTTTAAAGTTAACGCAATGTCCGTTAGAGTATATATTGATACCGTTAATATAAAAAAGGTGTATCCCAGTTGTTTTTCCAAATCGAATTTTTAATGTTTTCTGGTACCCAACGTATAATTACGTCCCCGATAAAGAACTAAGTACGTTAAGTTAAAAATAAAAGATTAATGGCCAATTAAAAACTTACTTTTCCATTAGTTTATATTCATTTTTTTCCTTCTCCTGTATGATAGAAAAAATTTCAGTTGCACCTTTTTTAATATCATGACATCGATACATATAAAATCATTTTTCATTCAAAATCATTGTTAAGGAAAAGGGCGCCAGTAGGCAAATTATTATTTTCATGTTCACGTATTGAAGTGAAAAAATAGGTCTTTCTTTAGGCTACACGCTGCCTATTATGCACTGAGAAAAATAATTTTTTCATAATTAAATTATTTCTGGGATGTGCTTAATTTACTGTATTTTGCAGTGTTTTAAAATACCAGCTTCTCATATCAAAAATGAGCACAAATTTTATCGATTTTACACGAAAGCTTTAATTTTATAAAATATTATTCATAAAATTGAGTGTTTTTCAAACAAATTTCAAACATGTGCTAAACTTAAAAATAAACAAATTATAAATCCAAAACAAATAGTTTCAATTATATTTATTTACTGCCTTATTCATAAAAATATTTCAGGTTTATTAAGCGCTTATTTGACATATATCTATGGGAAACTTGTCAAATAATCCTGAAATAAACCTAAAATATTTTTTATGAATTAGACCGTTAACATTTTTAATGTAAAAAAAAAACAATTTACAAAAATATATACAATTATCTTTTACAGCTACAAAATATTAAATTAAATTTAAATTAAATTTAATTAAGGTAAAATAAGAGCATTGTAATAGTTTATTAAACTGAGTTTAAAATAAAAGCTTACGATATTGGACTTTCATTTGTTTGCTAAATAGTAAATTTAAAAGCCTTGTTCATTAGAAAATGTTATTGTTTCATAACTTTTTTTTTTGTAAAAAAGTCATTTTAATATTAAAAAAGTATTAGGAAATGAAGTTATTATATTAAGGGCCATTTTCACAACTTGCCTTTAGCTAAAGGTTGGATTTTGCCCGATAAATGGATTTGCGTTATAAAACCTTCATATATTATTTTTGTATCCATTAAATGTTATTATTATTGATAATAATAGCAATAAAAAATTTAATTAGTAACAACGCAAAGATATTTATCGAGCAGACAAAATTATACCTTTAACTAAAGGCAAGTTGTGAAAATGGCCCAAAGAAAAAAAATTTAATTTAACCTATTAAATAAAATACTTTAAGACATGGTAAACACAATAACACATAATTTTAGTTTTGATATTATATATTAATATTATTGTCAATGTAAGTAGCTGCATATTATTTATTTATTTATATAAGATTTTTACTATCTGTCTTATTCTAAAAATAAATTTTGAAAAAAGACCTATTAATTAAAAGAAAAACCTCTATATATTTTTGAAGTAGGTATAATATCAAGGCCTATTAATTAGTTGTATGAAACTCTATATATACAATAAATGCATATTTTGCTTTTTGGCCCCAATGAAGAAAACAATTAAATTTTAAAATTTCAAAAGATTCTGAAAGCTGCACTAAAACTGCAGTATGTATGTATATATTTTTAACTTTTTAGTTAAACTCAGTTTAACTAAAGGTCAATTTCAGAGTCTTAAAGTAGGTTTTATTTTCAAATTTCCTAATTCGAATATTTATTTAAAAAAATATTTAGTTTGATAATTTTGAGTGGTGGTTTGAACCGCTTACTACAAATGTTCGATTAAACTAGCGAAACAGAATAACATAAGCTATAAAAAAGGTAAAAGTTGGTTTAATCTATAATCTTAATTTTAAAAGGCGGCTATAAAAATTAGAATATTTTTAAATTAAAAATTATATACATACATATTATTGTTTAATACACAAAACTTCTTGTATCGTTGTATCGATTATTCTTATCATATTAACGATCCTTTTCATAATGTATAAAAGCTAACAGGGACCTTAACGGTAAGTTTTGTATGATGAACTGTCAGTTAAAGTCTTAACTCTTAATTATACATTGTAAAATTTCTTGTTGGTAATTTTCATATAAAAATTAAAAACACTATTACACTTTTATTTCATATGTTTTTAAAATGTTGTCTTTAGAAAGAGACTCTCTGAGTTAATTTGTATGTCGCTTGTTCTTCTTTTGTCATTAAAAATCAGGGATGATAAATGAGAAAACGAATTTCGTACCAATTAGCTTTAAAAGTTGTACTTTTTCGACCCTAATAGTACTAAACTCGGTTTAAAGTTTTTAATTTACACACAACTTAATGAAATAAGAAAATTTTCTGTTTGTTAAAAAAAAAGAATAATAAGGGGATTAATCTGCATCAATAACTCAAAAATTAAAATTGGTTAGAATTCGAGTCTTCTTTGGCAGGGTTTTTATTTCGACATAGTGGAAGAGCCAGAGTAAATACATATCGTTGGTCTCAAGTAGAAATGCCCTAACATATATTTGTTATTTTACAGGAGAAGGTAAAAACATAATAGAAACTGTAATATTCTTTCTGTAATATTTTTAAACAACTGATTGTAAAAGCTTTATTTTTTTCACTATTGCAAGAAATTTTTGTGATGAGGTGTATTTGTGTGAAATGTATTAAAATCACAAACAACACTAAATTTCGTAAAAAATACGAGTTAGCGCCTTTCAACAAGTTTATTGTTTGTATTAGACTTTCGAGTCTTCATTTTGATTATGAAAATATTCTTTCCACATTCGCTGATGAGTGTGGACTTGACAATATTCTCCTGATAACTTCTAAAAGCTACGGAAACGTTAGCTCATTCAATTAAGTTTTCAAAAGTTCGAAACTCGTTATTTATAGTATCATAATTTCCATTTTCTTTTGGGAATACTATTTAATAAGAAAAGTACTATACTACTAACATTTTCGGGAGTGAATTTTGTTAGCTAGATTGAAATTTCTTCTATTTTTTAAATAGTACCAAATGAGTCACGGGGGTACCTACGTACTTTTAAGGTTTGAATTGTACTAAGAAAAGTACAAATGCACCAACTTTATCATCCCTGTTAAAAATACAAAATGCATTAATACACTACACATAGGGTGTTCACAATTAAAAAACAGAAAGTGTATTTGATACAAGATAAACAATACAAATTGCTGTGAATTAGGCATAAACATATATTTAACAATTCTTAGTTTAATTTTTAGAGCTACTGTCTGGAATAAAAGCTGCCTTAATTATTTCAAAGACTAAAAAGGCTTTTTTTTTCGTTTAACTTTAAAAAAATTTCTTAACTAAGAGCCATTTCACACTATGCCTTTTTATCCTGCCTTGTATTGACAATTTTCTTTTAAACCCCCTACGAAAAGTCACACACGTTTACATTAAGCCTTTTTTATTCATGCCTTTTTAGCATTTATATACACGTTTAATGCTGAGAGTACGAAAAAAGCAAAGAGAAATGTCATAAATCCCCTCGAATTTTCATTTTGTGCCTTTTCTTCTACCCCGCAAGCTTCTCACCCTCTCGCACCAACAAACTAAAAAAGCCTGCCTGCACAGGCAAGCAGAAAAGGCACAGTGTAAATTGCGTCTAAATAATAATAAATTTTATATTTTCATCGAAATTTGTTTAAAAAATGTAATACAAAATATATACATTTTCATCTCAAGAGTTTAAAATAATTTAACTACCCTTAAAGCTGCCTTGTTTTAGTAATGAAATTATGTCAAACTGTCTGAAAGAACTTGATTTAATTTTTTAAGAAAGTGAAAAATTTTTTAAGAGTACAAATATAAATCGCCCCTATCGTGATTATCAAATATAACTTTTGTTCCCATCAAATTTTTATTCTCCTCAAAGAGAAAAATGCTATAGTGAATGTACCGTGAAAAATGTTTCCCGCTGTTAGTTCGCAGTGAATATAAAAAAACGGGAAGAAGTTTTGTAAATTAATTAATTGAAAATTAAACAAATTTGAGTCTAATAATAAGAAATGCACAAAATTTAGGTTCCAAATAAACTTTTTTTTAACTATAAAGTTGTATTTTTAAATATTCTACCTGCAGTAAAAAGAATTCTTTAGTATACCACCGCGGTATTAAAATTAATTGTGTCTGAACCCAAGAAAAAGAAAATTGCAGGGAATTATTGTTAAGAATCGTGAACTTTATTTTTTAATATTGTCCTAAAAATAAATAAAGGATGGGCAAATGTTTTATTGATACCAATGTAAAGTAAAAATATGGGAATAATAATTAATAAAATTAATTGAAAATTAAACAAATTTGAGTCTAATAATAAGAAATGCACAAAATTTAGGTTCCAAATAAACTTTTTTTTAACTATAAAGTTGTATTTTTAAATATTCTACCTGCAGTAAAAAGAATTCTTTAGTATACCACCGCGGTATTAAAATTAATTGTGTCTGAACCCAAGAAAAAGAAAATTGCAGGGAATTATTGTTAAGAATCGTGAACTTTATTTTTTAATATTGTCCTAAAAATAAATAAAGGATGGGCAAATGTTTTATTGATACCAATGTAAAGTAAAAATATGGGAATAATAATTAATAAAATTAATTGAAAATTAAACAAATTTGAGTCTAATAATAAGAAATGCACAAAATTTAGGTTCCAAATAAACTTTTTTTTAACTATAAAGTTGTATTTTTAAATATTCTACCTGCAGTAAAAAGAATTCTTTAGTATACCACCGCGGTATTAAAATTAATTTTGTCTGAACCCAAGAAAAAGAAAATTGCAGGGAATTATTGTTAACAATCGTGAACTTTATTTTTTAATATTGTCCTAAAAATAATTAAAGGATGGGCAAATGTTTTATTGATACCAATGTAAAGTAAAAATATGGGAATTAATAATCGAATATGACATCGGGTAAATATCCACCTCTAGCACGTCGGCATACGGCTTCTCGTTTCACAAAATTTTGAACCACAATTTGCAACAAAGCTTTGCTTATATTGTCAATGCAACTCCGAATTTAGCCTTTCAGAGCGTCAAGTGTTTCTGATTTGTTCAGGTAAACACGGTCTATCAAATTAAAATTCACAAATTTTACAGCTAAAATTCTTTGTTGAAGCGTATAGCGCTCCATAGTTAAAATTTCCCAATTTTTAATAAATAAATGCCAACGGATGATAGCCCAATTTTTGACACTTCGTCATTTGACAGCCAATTGACTTCCTAACATCACATTTGCCCACTCTTTATTTATAACTTTTAAATATTTTAACCAAAATATGCGATGTAATAATTCAGTTGGCCTGCAAAAATAAAGTGAACAAAACCAAGGGAAAAGTAAAAAAATCACCGTGAAAAATATTGTTTGTGATGAGGAAAAAAACAAAAAGGAAAAACATTTCTGGCGAAAAATTATTCACAATTGTAATTTATAGATAAGGGAAAATATAATTTGAGGGAAAAAGTGTTCACGATAGGGATGAATAGTTTTATATATTTTCTAATTTCTCTTAACGGTTTTTTTTATTAAAAAAAATATTTGAGCTTGGAATATTTTTAATAAATATTTTTTTATGATTCATTTTTCAATATTTTCTGCAGAAGAAATTTGTATGAGCAGACCTTAAGCTCAAATATATAATCCTATACACTGTTTCCACAAGTCAGGCAGACGACTTGTCTAGAAAATTTGTATGCAAATCGCTGAAAAAATAAGTACTTTTCATAAAAATTTTCTATTCAAGTCGACCGTTCGTGATGTGCAAACAGTGGGATAATTAAAAAAAACATTTTCTACTTGAACAATTATTTTGATTTTAAAATACAAATTTAATTATATGATATTTGAAGAAATCTTCAGGAATAAGAAAACCTCAATTATTAAAACTATCCACATCAATGTAACTTTTGTTTAAACTCAGTTTAAAAGGCTTATAAAAATTTTATAATTTTTTTAAACTAAAATAATATATAAACTATAATAAAGTGTAATAAAATAAAATGGACGAAAAGAAGCTGCAAAATATATTTTTTTGGTAACGAACAAATAATAAAATATATCGTTTACAATAAAACGTACATAAATGACAAGACGTTAACACATGCATTTGCTGTAAGTAGCTGGGAATTATATACAGAGTTTATTTAATTCTAAACAATTAATAAATAAATGTAAAATTTTGTATTCTGTGAAAAGGAAAGATCCATTGGGAATATCGATAAAGCATTAAAAAGTATGAATTTTGTAAACGAGTTAACTTATAGCAATATTTAATAATATTTTTTCTTTCAATATAGAAGTGGCCATATTAAGCTAGAAAGCTTAAGCTTCCTTTTTAAACAAAGTGGCTTATTAAAGAGTATTAAAACTAAAGCTTTCTTGTATAACATACATATGTAAATGACTTAGCTAGTGGAATATTTTAACTTTTGAAAATTTCCCTCAAGTTAAATCTTAAATGGTATAAAATTCGCC
Organism: Tachina grossa; assembly: GCA_949987645.1. Classification (NCBI taxonomy): domain Eukaryota; kingdom Metazoa; phylum Arthropoda; class Insecta; order Diptera; family Tachinidae; genus Tachina; species Tachina grossa. The sequence continues at coordinate 170,558,158 of OX465275.1, forward strand.
GTAAGTTCTAATAATTGCTTAAATTATTTATTATGGCTTATATTCATAAAACATAACGTTTATTCGAAATACATTTTAAGAAAATTTTGTTTAAAAGATTTTAAATAAAATACATTTCAAACTCATTTTAAATTTTATGAATATGGAGTTATTTCATACTTATAGCTAAAATTTTTTTTGCTCGGCTTTCTGTTTTATCGTTTAGTTTATAAAGAAAATGGAAAAATTAAATTATTGTTGTTAATTGGTTATTTCTTTCATTAATTAATTTTAAGGATAATATTAATTTTCGTCATTTGTTTATATGGCTTTTGTTATTCTTCTTTTTTTTTAACTATAATTAATGCATAAACAGTCTTTTTAGTTCACAATAACTTAAAAGACGACTAAAATCTAAATAAATTTATTAATTTAACTTAGTTATAACATATAATACATATTTACTTGTACATTAAAACTAATTAATGGAAATCATAAAAACATTCTTAGGATTAATGATACGAAGCAAAAAAAAAAAAAGCTTATAATGTTTGATTAGATTTAAGTTTTAGCAAACTATTATTTTACAATTCGATTCATTAAAAATATAACAGTTAAATATGTTGGCAATTTGAACAGTTATGAAACTGAGAAAGAAAGTAATTGATATGCTATAGCTTAACGACATATTTTTCATAGTAAAAATGTCTTTAAAAAATACTCACATATGGTTCCTATAAGGAAAACATAATTACATGTTTTGGAATGTGTTTCTTTATATATGTATGTAGTTTAGTTATTTTTTTTTATAAAAATGATATGAGTTGTAACAGTCTTAAATATGAGTTTTTTTTAAAATAAACTTGGCAGTTTTCATAACCGATAAAGTTAAAAAATACGAGTTAAAAATAATTATAACAGTTTTGATAACTGTTATACTTTTAAATAATTTTAAAATAGCGATCTCCATGGCAAAAGAACTATTCTCTTAAAGGCAATAGCAGAAATATGCAGCTCAGCTAAAGCCTAGTCAGTAATCTATCAACTGTTATACACTAAAAATTATTAATTTTTATGGCTGAGTAGTTTATTTTTTAAAACATTTAGAAACGTCATGTTTAAGAAAGGAACACTTTTGAGAAATTCTATAACTGTTATACAAACATTTGCAAGAATTAATTTTTTTAGAGGTTATAACAGTTTATTCCCGAATATAACAAGTCTTCGAGCATGTTCTATGATGCAGCCGAAATACTTTGATAACTGTTAAATAGCCTTAAATTTAATTATTAAAAATTTAATTTAAAATTTTGCAGTATAACAGTTTTCTTTTGGTTACTCCAACATAGTGAACATAGCCTTTATTTAAAACGTTTCTTTTTTTTTTGCTCTTGCTTGTGAAATTTTCATAACTGTTATATTGCCCTTACAAAACTGTAATATATTTTTTAATACAAATATACACAATTTTCTATGCATTTTATTCATAATAAATATCCTTGAAGTGTAATAATTTTATTTTGATCTTTGTAAACAAAATTGTTTTTATCGTCTAATAAACAAAACTGTTATACAGCTGATTTCAATTTAAACTAATTGGCGTAATTATCGAATGAACCCAAATATTCTAAAGCAGCACGATAACAAAAATGGTATTGATCCTAAAATGAAACATAAAACCATTAATTTTTTTCTCAATTATTTTCATATGCTTACAAATAAAGTTTACCTCTGTTTGCACCATTGCTGGCCGTTGAGCACGTAAAATTCGTACAGTTTGAAAAACATCCAAGACACCCTCGTATTGCATGCGTTCCAAGACAATGCTTAATGTTATAAAGACACCCGTACGACCCACACCCGCACTGCAGTGCACAGTAATGGGACCATCTTGGCCAAATTGTTCTTTTGTTTTATGAACCTGGCCAATGAAGTCAATAAAGCCTTCGCCCGACTTGGGTACACCCTGTTCAGGCCAATCGATAAATTGAAATTGTCGCACAGTACGTGAAGAGCCATCACGTGCATCGGTTACCTAAAAGGCAAAAAGAAAGCATTTATGTAAAATAACTTGCTTAACATACACAATTAAAATTATTTATTGTTGCAGTTGTTGCTGCTGCTGTTGTTGTTATCGTCCTCATCAGTGTGCTGCCACAATCATAAGGTGGCCGGCCGATCGGCTTATGGTTTTTCCCTTACAGCCACATATACATATATGAGCTTATACTCATGTGTATAAGGGACACAATTGCGTGCTGTGCGGTAAACTTACCTTAAATTCACGTAATTTATATTGTGGCATATTGTATTCAGCAATGGGATCAACAACATAATATTGATAACGTACAGAACGTTCATGGGGCCAATATTGATAGCATTTTTCCTTTAAAAGAAACAACAAGAATAATTAAATAAATATATAAAATCCCACATGCTTTATAGCCGCACAATTGAAAAAACATTTAATAAAGGGTTACACAAATATAAATTGCTTAACTTACCCTTCCCATTTCCTTGAGTTTAGTGAGCATTACTACAATAGTGGAATTATGCTCCCACAGCATACGCCAGAAATCTTCAGCCGTATCCTGCAGAGGACCTTGAGCCGCAATATAAGCCGAACGATAACGATAACCCTCAATAAAGCTGGCGTTAATGTAATCGCTGCCTTCAATGCCATGGATAGGAGTCAAATATACACGAGTCGATTCGTAGGGCAAAATATGGACTAAGCGATTTTTATGCTTATTGCAGGGCAAATTAGCCGTAACAAATTTGGAAGAGTCAACCTTAACGTTGGACAGTTTTTTGAATTCGATTTCCATGCCTGTTATATTTTCACCTGGTTCTGTGGTCAATAACTTTTGCAAATGGGTGTGAAGATTACGAGCTGGTACCTCAGTGTGGCCACATATGATGGCCTCCAATATAGCATCGTGTATGAATATGTACTGGTCCTCGGTTTGCACCATGTAGTTGCGTTGGGCCCTGAGACAAGTAACATGACCATAAATATCTACAATCTTTTCATGTTTCATTCTTTCCAACATGGAGTCAATAACAATATAGCAACCGGTACGACCCACCCCGGCTGAGCAGTGAACAACAACTGGTCCGGAATCGGGTGGTGTGAGGGCTCTGCATCGGCGCAAGAATTGCAGGAAAGGGGCAGGATGATCGGGTACACCATGATCGGGCCAGGCGGTGAACTGCAGTTGTTTTATTTCACGTCGTTCATTAAAGCCTTGACGCACTACTTGGAAGGTTCTGATACTGTAGGTCGAAAGCTCTTGGGTTTCCGTTATGGTTATAAACATTTGACCGTAAGTTTCAGCGCCTCGTGTGGGCCAATATTGGTCACATTTAATGCGTGTTCTTTCTTCCAATCGTGTCATCATAACAATCGTAGTGGTCTTTAGTTCCCAACACATTCTCCAAAAATCGGCTATAGTCTCCTGCAGCGGTCCCTGTGTGGCCACATAAGCATTATGCTTGCGATAGCCATCACAATAATTGGCATTGATGTAATCTGAGCCCACAACACCATCCATAAGCGGCAGGATAACACGCGAGTGGTCGTAAGCAGTTACATTAGCATAACGGTTCTTGGGTTTATTGTACTCGTAATTGGAATTATCCCAGGTAAATTGTTGGCCGGGTTCTATGCTTTCATATTCCTGAGAGAATTTTTGATTGTCATTCGCTTTAAGCCGCTCCACATGATTTGAAAACTCCGAAATAGGTATAGGTGGGTGGGAAATCATGCCAGGAGTTTGGAAGTTTAGGCGTCTCATGTCCACCGGATCACTGGGCGCAGGTCCAGCGCCTAAATCGGCTGCCATTAGCGGTCTAGTAACAGCGGCTTGATCGGGAGTTTTGCAGGGTTGTCTCTTGCGCTTAATTATGTAAATAATTATAAAAGTGGTGACAAGTATTAGGGCTGCCAAGGCAGGTAATACCACCCACAGCATGCCTGGTTCATCCTTATTACGATTGACGGATACTTCTGGCTCCGAAGGCCAGTTAGGATCGGGCCTATGGGGACGTTCACCAGGAGGAGCTTCTCGCATATCCAAAGACAAAAATTCCGAGAATGGCGATGAGGTATACAAATGCTTTTGCGGTGTATCAACCACAGCTCGGACAAAGATGCGATAACGCTTGTCCCGTTCCAGTTTGCGGTTAGTGAAATTATGATAATCATCGCCGGAGCCCAGATGGAAGGTGAACGGTATAGATCTTTGCGGGAACTTGGCTGCTATATAGGGAGCGTTAGGCCTTTCAGGTTTATTACGTCCCGGCAATAAGTCCTCTGTAAGAAATTGATCAGGATTCTTGTGCAAATTCGATTTATCCTCTGGCACAACCACCAAATAATAATGAGATATGGGACCGTATTCTTCAGACGCCTGAGGCAAAATAACTAAAATTTCTTCACCATTAACCACGCCATAGAAATCAGGTTTAACCATAGGCTGGGGAGCAGCCATTTGTGTAGTCACAGTTATCTTTGTGGGCGGTCTGTAAGAATAGTCTGAAGGCAAAGCACTGACGTTGACATTATAAGTGGTAAACGGACTTAGTTCATTAATGGTGTGAGTCTTTACATAAGCTTTTAAGATAATTTCGCGTCTTTGCACAATTTGAGTTTGCGAAAATCCCTGAGAGTCAACAAACACCTTCATGGCATCATAGGAGATTTTATAGTTAATGGGATTTAGTCTTATGGGCGGGGACCAGGATAAGGTCATAGAATGGGTGGTAACGTCGTGAGCTCTTAAATTCAAGGGCACATCGTCGGGCTTGATTTTCACGGTAACCTTTTCACTTAGACGACCCAGGCCGGACTTAAATCTAGCCGCTATAGCCACCGCATATTGAGCAAACTTTTCCAAATTCAACAAATCAGCTGATTCTGTCAAGCCCACTGTCTTTGTTTGCCACTCGTCCAAATCTTCAACAGCCGTCATGGTATAGAATATTTTGTAGCCCAAAAGTTTGCCTCTTGAAGGCACTGGTTCCCACCAAATTTCCGCAGTTTGATCGGAAGTTGCTACGGCTTGCACTGACATAGGAGCACGTCCCATGTCTCTTTCAGTTTCCACTAAAAGTTTCTCACTAAAGGGACCGGCTCCTTGTTTAGTGTAAGCACGCACCCGAAATATGTATTCGGTGTTCTCTTCCAGATTCGTAAATACTGCCTTGCGCAAAGTCATATTTCTTTCCGAGCCCAAGCCGTGATCGATTTTCTTATGGAATTGCACATCATAGCGTGTAATAATGCCATTGCGATGTTCTCGGATGGGTGGCTCCCATGTTACACACACTACATCGGGCGTCTGGAATCTAACGGTGATATTAGAGGGTGGTCCACCTGGTATGCCCTCTGGAGTCTGGAAATTTTTCACTGTTTCTTGGCCAATGCCAATATGATTGCTGCCTGCTACTCTAAATTCATATTCAACGCCTCGCTCTAAATCTTTAAAGGGTTTTTTCGTTTCATGCGGCCCCATTAACAATTCCTTGAGTGGCTGATCTTTAATGCCCCAACGCAAACGGTAACCTCTAAGTTCACCATATGTTTGTGCTGGTCTTTCCCATTCTAATTCTATAGAGACAGTAGGATCACGTTCCATAATCTTTAGGCTTACAGTGGGTCTAACCGGCACACCACCCGGTGTCTTTACAATGACTGCGGGACTGCGATCACCATCACCTTTGCGCGTTAAGGCGGCCACTTGTATGGAGTATCTGGTATCAGGCTGCAGACCGGTTACATTATAATCCAAGGTATCAACCACATCGTATTTGAGAGGTTCATTTAAGAAACCCTTGCCCTGGAAGAGGAAACGAAAAGAATTAGAGACACTGATACATCTGTTCTCCCCCCTCCATCTCTCTCTCTCTCTCATAGAGATGGTATACTTTTCACACAACTCACCTCATCTCTCACTTCCTGCACATGTATGTGATAGCCTCGTATAATACCATTGCGATCCTTTTCCAATGGCGGTTTCCAGCTAACATGAATCGAGGTCGAATTAAGTGGATTTGCTTTAACTTCTTGAGGATCTCCAGGCACTAAACGATGAAAGGAAAATAAAATGTATTACATTTAGCAATAAAAAATAAAAAATTACTCGTATTTAATACAAAAAGCCTTAAATTAAAAAAAAAATACCTAATTGATTTCTTCTTAAACTTAATTATTGATTATAAAATATATACTTAATATATTTTTAATACGAGTATTTAGGGACTATCATTTAAGGAAAACTAAGGGAAGTTACAAAATACATATTGATAGATACTTAAGAATTTCTAAAAATATATGATTTTCAGAACTTATTTATAAAATCTAGGTCTTAAAATAAAAAAAGAAAATTTTAAAACAAACATTATCACATCACACAAAAATAAAAGTTTGATGCAAAAATTTTTATATTTCAAAAGGGATTGGTTTCTTTATTGTAAGAAAAATTTGCTTTAAGGGTTACTTTTCAACACAAATATATGTATATGTATGTATATAAATTTGATACATCAGTGGGAGTTCAGTTTTTTATTTGTATAAAAGAGCATTCAAAATTCAATAGAAAAAAATATAATGTTTCATAGATAAAAATTTTCATTTTGTTATGCAAAAATATTTATCCAAATTTGTAAAAAATTTTTATTTGGATGTTTGTTTTATGTTTTTTTTCGAATGAGTAGTAAAAAGAGAAAAAAAAAAATTACAATAATAATTTAAGTAAAATTCTTAGCTATATAAAGAATTTATATTTAAAAAATTATATACTTGATTTTTAAAAGATCAAAATCGATAGATCATACATAAAGAAAAATTATGTTTAAAATTTTTTTTTAATATTTACTAAAAAGTACTCTAAATTAAAAAAAAAAAGATCTGTTGAGAAAAAAAATCAGCAAAATTTTTTTTAATGCCCAAAGACGAGAATGCATAATATGTTCAGTTTCTTATATACATTTTTTGTTAAATAATAATTTGAATTTAGTCGAGAAATACGAAAGTTGTATAACATAGTGCAACTTCGAATTTGGGGATGGCTCGAAAATAGTTGCTGCTAATTGAGCGAAAATATTCTTAGATTAACCGACTCCGGTACCGTTTATAAGGCGCAAATCTTCGCTATAATCAAAGCTTCTAAAACATGTGGAAGAAGCATTTTAGAAATGCGCACTTATGATATTTATGCCGGTCACCATTAGGGTCATAAATTTCAAGTAGCTAAGTCAAGGTGAGGTGAAACAGCTAATCTCCGAAACGGCTTAAAATGTATTATGTCGGGGTATGAAAAAGAAATGGTGGATGGTCTTGGTGGCGATGAAATTTATTGGGGATATTATGTTCCTTTTGCTTTGCTTGAAATATCAAATGAGACTAAGAAGTGGAAGAAGTGCTGTCCACAAATAGGTTAGATTAGCAGGCTGCTGGTAAGGAAGTGCGAAATTTAGAGTCCAGCTCACTTGGGTCCAATACAATGAAGAGAAGATAATAAGATAAGAGAGAGAGAGAGAGAGGGGTGATAGAGAAGGCACAGTGAAAGAGAACACAGATGGTTAAGCAAGAGATAAAGGAAAGCTTCATTCTTTTACAAATCTGCTTTTTCCACGTTTTTAATAATGCAGCATTGCAGCGCCTCTGGTGTCAATGTGGTGTATTAAATTTTGAAGTTGTGCTTCAATGGCTACTAACATTTTATTGGTTATTTTACTTCGCTGATGATTCTGCTACACAATACCGACGAAAGAGGGCATGGCACTCTGATGTTACATTAGTTTTATCATCAGCAGAAGCCGATGTATTCAGTGACCAATACCTATGCCTTTATCACTACAACAAGAGAAAAATGCGTGGTGTTATTATGTAATGGCTGTCGCAGACCGGGCCCGAACCCAGGACATTTGTTTTTTTAGTGAAGAGGCTAACTACTTCAGCCAACGCCACCTTGTTCACTTATAGCACTTGTATAATGTAATGGCCTATCAGTTTAACAATTGTTAACGCACTAATAATCCCAAATTATTGTTTTACTTATTCATTAAAATATTTTCTTTTATTAAAGATACATTGAAATTAATTATTGAGGGATTAACTGGATTCTAAACAGATCATCATAAAACTTTTACTAAAAAATTTCTTAGAACAACTAGAGATATTATGCTTAACTATTATTTAAACAAATGAGAAGTTCAACTAACATCATAGTTGAAACAACAACTCAATAATCAACATGTTTTTTTTATTTTCTTACTTTACTATTGCCATATTTTATGATTTTTTTTAGCTCGAACTGTAGTTGTAAGAAGTATGCAATGAAAACAGATGTACAAAAAAAAAAACAATAACAAATATTCATTGCTTCCGCAAGAATAGAGTGTTGCCACACAAGCATTTTTGACTGGGTGCTGCCAAGTTAATAACGTTTACTCGTTACTTATGAAAGCAGAATGCTTACGATCGAATGTGGAATATCTCCTGAGAGGACCAGTGAAGGGGGCATAATAAAAGTTTTAGGCAGTTTTTGGCAGCCATTATGAAGAGTACTATTGATTTTCTGCAAATCATTAGATTTATTCGCATTACTTTTTAAATACTCTTTTGCTGCAAAGCCCTAAATTTGCATTTTGAATTGAATAATAAAATTAAAATTTGTTCGTATTCACTTTTACATTATAAAAAAATTTGCTGATTTTTTTTTTATCATACTTTAAAAAAATATGTTAAAATAAATTATTCATCAACTAAAAATCATGCTGCATAAAATTATTTATTTTTTTTTTCGTTAAACAAAATAAACACAACTAATTTTTTTTCATAAAAAAATACTCACTGTTTTTCACTACATTTAATAATATTTTTTTTTTAAATGTTTATAGATTCAAAAAATTATTTGTTTTTGTTCGAGAAAAATTGTTTTGTATCAAGAACCATTTTATATTCATCCATGTTAAAAAATTGGGTTGGGGGGTTGCGTTCAAAAATTTAGTTAAATCGCATATTTATATGTAGTATATGATTTTGTTTAAGTTTTTTTTTTTATTTTTATTATTATAAAGTAATTTTTAAAAATTCATTTAAAAAACATCCAGTTACAAATACATATATAAGAGGAAAAAACATACACACACAAAATTCAAAAAAACGTGTGCAATTTTTCATTATTTTGTATTTTATTTTTAACGAGTGCGAGTGTGGCCAAAAAAGATAAAAAAATAGAATAAATATTATATATATTATTAAGTATATTAATTAATTGAGTAAAATATTTGGTATGACATAAAAGTTTAAAAGAACTTAAAAATATGTTGGCACACTCGCTGGGGGAAATAGGAAAATTAAAAAAAAAAAAATAAATTATATATAAATAAAATTATTTAGAACAAAAATATTCTACTCAATTGGCAACTGATTAATTATTATGTCTGGAATTATGATAACCCAGCTAAAGCACCAAATCTTTGTAGTAAAATATCGAAAAATGCTGAAAAAATACTTAAAAAACAGACTTCTTAACAAAAACTGTTGTATAAATTTTTTTAGATTATCATATACCGTGTAAGCTTAAAAATATGTGCTACTTTATATTTAAAAATAAATTTAGGCTATACGTGGTTTTAGAACTAATAGGGCATTTATTGTCTCGAAATGTATTACTTATGAGATTTCGAGCTAAATCTAGATGCTTTTGCTTAGATTTCCCATACAAAATGAAATCTAATTTGTTAGTAGATTTGTAGGATCTCTATTCAAAATATACTATTTTAATTTTATTTTTACTACCCTTTACAACATATTTATATAAAAGATTAGTGAATTAGCTATGGTCTGCTTAAAAAGGTATATGAATCTGCTGCATTGCAGTAGTATGGTTGTAGTTTTGAAAATTTTCAATTAATGGGTTTTGTTTTTGATAAAAAAGTCTTGATTAATGTCGAAAATAGTTAGTGTAAACAGTAGAGATTTTCCCAAAGATTTTAATTATAATCTGTTGGATTTTGAGCAGATATAAATGGCCTATAAATAATATCTATAATAATAAATAATATTTATAATAATAAATATCATGTTTATAAAAAAAAAATTTAAGAAAATAAATATATAATCTCTAAATATATAAAAATAAGCTATTAAGACAATGTTTTTATATTAAAAAATCGCATTAAGAAATAAATACATAATACAAATTTTAATAATGCATTTTAAAGATAGAACATATGTATATGTATATGCCTAAAATTATTCTATTGATTGATACTTAACTCTAAAAGTATGCATTTTTTATATTAAAATTTAAGGCCTGTCCCACGATACACCAGCAATCATTCGATCGACAACTTGTATTGCAACCAACAATAACATTAGAAAATTTGTTATTGTTTTCAGTATAAGTATTCGATCGAACGAATTCTGGTGACATGGTGGGACAGGCCGTTAGAGTATTGCAATAGTGCAAAAAAAAAGAACTTTGTTTTTTATATTCAAATAGATAAATGTGACCAGTTTTTATTTCGAATATTGTTGCTGGTTTATGCTGATAAACACGGCCAGCAATGCTTGAAAATGTGGGCCAAAATTGTACGTCTAGAATACGCTTCGTCAAGAACAGGCGCATTGGTCATATCCCTGGATATAATTTTTCAAATTCTAATGCATTGTATTGGACTTTCGAGTAAATAAAATTTTCGATTAAAAGTTCTATGGAGTCGGAAGAATACGCCCTGTATAATACGTATGGAGTTAAATTTTTAGGGAAAATATTTATCTTTATCCACTTAAAGTCCCCTCAGTTTTTTGTTTGGGGGTCCTTCGAAATTTCGCCTTGTTATCACGGACTTTATTTCAGTTTAACTTTATTTTATAATTAATTTACAACAAAAAATACCCGTAACCTTCTACCATTCATAATAAATGATAAAATAACAATTTCAATAAAAGAATTTTTAATTATGCATGTATAATGAGAAAAAATCTTATGCTTAATATTTTCTTCAATTTCATCATATTCATCCATTGACATTAACTTAACTTTTACATCTTCATTAAAGTCATACACACACACACACACACACACATAAAGGAAAAAAAACTTTTAGTACATAAATAATTAACAGTAAAAATAATAAACTTTATACAAATTTAATTACGAACTTTTTTATATGTATAAAAAAGAAATACAAACATACATACATATGTACATATATGTATATAAAAATATAATTGTATGAATGTCTGCTTAGTTGCATGTGTAATGAGTAGTAGTCCTTGCACATGCAATTACAAACATTCATCATCATGTGTGTATGTAAGTAATTTTTTTCATAATTGTTTTTATACACCTTGTCTTCTTTCCTATTATATAAATTTTTTTGAAAGGAAAACTTTTTTTGTTTTTGATAATTTTAATTTTAACAGTAACTATTTTCTATAGTCGTGTTGTTTTGCTTGTGTGCTGTTTTTGTTTTCCTTATAAAGCATATGAAAAAATATATGTAATGAGCAGAAAGTCAGCCAAAAATATTTTGTATGGATTTCTTAAATAATTTGACGAGCTGGTGGAAAAACGAAAAACAAGAGGAATTTTTATGGTAAAATCGCAATGAAAAGAATTGTTTTTTCATATGGAAATGTCAAAACGTATTGGACACTGAGAGAAAATCCTATGATATGAGTAAAATATGCAAATTTTTGTACTTAAAAAAAAATACAGAAAGCTGGATTCACCCATTGTTTTCGAACAAAATTTTTGTCCAGACAAAAATTTTTTTACTGAAAGTTTTCTGCAGCACGATTCATTCATTTCGAACATTTTCTCTGGAAAATCAAAGCTACCATATGAAATACGTGTGTAAACGATGCGTATTAATTTTATAAGTGGCAGCACATCGGCAAATGATTACAATTTGTTGTGTCCTTTTAATTGTTTAATGCAATTCTTTCGTTCAACTGAACATGTATATGTTTTATTTTTAAATTTTGGATTATTTTAATTGTAATTAATGCAAGTATATTATGCTTTTATTATTCATATAACATAATGAGGAAGCTCAGTTCAATTTTGGCTGAAAAATTAAAATACTTGGCAGCTCAGTTCAATTTTGTCCGAACAAAATATAAAATTAAACCAATTCAAACTGAGAGTTGTTCGTAAAAAATATTTTCTCTCTCTCAAGAATAGAGAAGTGAAACTACATATTAAAAAAATTTTGTCCGGACAAAAATTTTGTTCGTAAACAATGAGTGAATCCAGCTTAATGGCCTCTTTCTACATAACAAGTAAGCTCTCAGGCACGTACGTAACAAACTGAGTTTTTATAGTACACTTGCCTAGCTTACGTTGTATTTGGTATCACTTTTTGTATATTTAATTTCATTATTGCCATGGTATACAATTTGGTATTTGAGTTAATTTTTGTCCATACTAGAAGCATTACTGAATGGCAGCCCTATGAGAAAATCGTACAAAATAAAAAACAGCTGCTTTTAAATTACAATACAATATTAGGTCAGTTCGTTTATTTATCAAGCAAAATCGAGTGACTGAATAAATCCTGATTATTTTTGCTAGAAAGCATTAAATAATGTTTGTATAAATTAAAAAAGGCTGCATCGTAGATTTTTAATTAATAACATCAATAGTGACACTCTTTTTTATTTTCGGTATATTATAATTTTTTCACAAATTATAAAAACACTAAGATTTTGCTGAAATAATGGCCTATTTCCCACCTGTGAAAGAAAACGTTCGACTTACAGTTTATATTAAAAAAAAAACAAATTTTCGTATTTTATTGTTGTTTTCAATATAAATTGTAAGTCGAACGTTTTCTTTCGCAGGTGGGAAATAGGCCATAAGTCAAAAAGCCTTCATGATTCATGTCTTGCAAGTATTTTAAATTATTGTATTTGCTTAAATAAACATAAAAAAGAAGAAGGATTTCATCCATTATAAACGATATGTAAATATGTATGTATATCGTCAGATGGTTACTAATTTGCCGCATTTAATGGAAATGCTCACAATATTCTTGCTTTGAATACAGATAGATCCAAGATAATAAGGAATAAAAACTTTACATTGAAATGTACATAGTTCAAAGCACATCAATTTATATATGAAACAAAATAATGGGCCTTGTCGTGGTTGGCGGTTTTCGACTTCAAATTCAACGATTTGTAGTTTATTAAAGAAAAGAAGCTATACGCCTGACTTTCGCGGCAAATTCGCCAATCACAATAATAGGCAATGCTTAGTTAACTTGAAAATTACGGATATGAGGCAACTTTGGGGTTTAATATCTTTCAATATGTTTGAAATGTAGAAAAATGTATAAGATATATAAAAAATATATTTCATATAAATAAAACCGATATATACTCTTTTTTAAATACAAGAAAACGAGTATAGAATTTACTTGAGAATTCATAAAAAAGAAAAGTGTAACCGCTATTTTTTGGAACCATTTATTCAGTAAGAACTTGCAATTACTCAGTGTCAAATTACACTGTCAAGATTTTGTATAAACGAATGAAATTCTATATAGTACAGTGAGGCTCAGTAAAAAGTTTCAGGTACTCGAACAAACCTATTATTACTTTCCTTGAACAAATTTATCTGAACAAAATTGAAAATAAAATTGTGATGAAAATACATACATATATGGCGTATAATGTAAAAATGTTTAGATTTATGCTTACAGTTTCCATAATGGTTCAATTAGACGATTGCGTGGACATTAAATTGCTTCATTAATGCATAAAAAACTATTTTAATTTCCACACAACTACTAATTTTTGATTGCCTATATTTGACATTAGATACAATTGTAATTGTTATGTAGAAACAACAAAACAAAAAAGTATTACGTTTTTTACTCAGAAAAGGTTGGCACTTGTTTTATGAAACCGCAAAGCCAACTTTTGTGCTCATATGAACTAAATTTTTGAGTTACTTGTAATGTAGAAACATGCCATAAGTATATGAAAAATTTTTGTAAAATAAAATTTTACAATAATAAATAATATAATAATAATAATAATAAATAAAATTTATTTTAGGCAATAATATAAATACTTAAACATTTTTTACTCTATATACCAAACTATGTAATTATTTTGGCCTTGAAGGCTTTTTGATTATGAATGAATAAATAAATAAAAAATAAAAATACTTTAATTAATTTATTTTTATTTTAATGCAAATTGTCCGAGGAAATTTTAGGTTTTTTTTTAAGAACTTACTATTTCACAAGAACCGCAACGTTTTTTTTAAGTTCAGCTTATTTTGCGAAAGTATTTTTAAAGCAACCTTTTCGAAAAATGGTAACTTAAAATAAATTAATTTTTTTTTGAAAAATTAAGGCACCCATTTGGTAAAACGTAACGCTAAGAGTTGACAAAATTTATATGAAAATAATTTAAATTACAAAAACCAAAACACATACAAAATTAGATAACGCTGAGCATTACGTTTTACAAAATAAGACCCTGAATTACAGAAACAAAATGGATACAAAATTAGTCAACCCTAAGTCTTGCGTTTAACATGATAAGGCCCTCATTTTTTTAATAAAAATTTTTGGTGATTCAAAAATATTTTTTTTCTTGCACTTTTTTTAAAGAGGAGAAACAACTCGGTTTTATTAGAAAATGTTCCATTTTTGTTAACAAGAGCATTATAAAAAAAATCTTTAATAAAACTTTTGGAACAAAGCTCAACTTTTGGAAGGAGTAAATTTTTTGATAAAAGAGTCTAACTTAAAAATGATAATTTTTTCCGAAAAAAAAAAATTTGTTTTATCTTAAAAAAAATATTGTAAATTTTGAAAAATTGTAAACTCTTTTTTTTTAAAGTTCATTTTGGAAAAAATTCAAACATATGGCAGTTAAAATTAAATTATTTTTGGAACAACGTTAAAGTTTTTTTTGGAATTGCACTTTTTTAAGATGCAACTTTTTTTTTTAAGGCGTGTCCTACGATATCGACAGAAAACGTTAGATTGACAACAATTTGTATTGAAAACAAAAACGAAATGAAAAAATTTGCTTTTTGTTTCCAAAATAAATAATCGATTGAACGTTGGGACGACGAAATCGTTAGACAGAAAAAAAGGTCTTATTTTCTTGGAACAAACTTCTTAATTTTTTGTCAAATTATAATAATTAATAATAATATAATTATAATAATTAATTTTTTATGCATTTATTTAGAAAAAAACACACAACATATTGTGAAAAAAGCAGGGACATAACAGTTATAAGAGAAATGACAAAAATGTTATATTTAACCATTAAAATTTATGAATTCAAATAATGGTTATAATCACCTATTATCGTTAGATATATTTCGTTTTAGTTATTGTAACCAATTAAAGTGAGAAATATATTTTTTTGGTTACAAATAACTATTATAGCAATCAAAAAAATTTTTTGGTTACCAATAACTATTATCTAAAGAATTTTAATTTTTTGGTTATTGCTATCGGAAATACGGTATTTTAGAAAATTATTCAACGACATCTATCTGTATCCGATATGTAAAACAAATTTTTTTCCAGCCCTTTCAAAATTTTAGGGCTTTAGGACTTATTTGCAAATTTCAGTTAGTTTTTCGAATCAGGTAATTTTAAATAAAACTTATTGCTCTCGTGCATAACTTTAGTTTTTAATTTTAATTTGATTGCAAATTTTGCCGATTTTTTGGCATTCCTCATAATTTCACCTAAACAATTTCGGGCTTGTTTTCAGTTTTGTGCCAAATTTTTGCAATAAGAGTGATTTTAGGACAAATCTTGCCATTTTACCATTTTACCGATTTTTAATCCATCCATCTATTTGATGTTAGAAATTTGGTGCGAATTTTTATAATTTTTGGCAATTTTTGTTGTTAAAAATGATTGTTCACAATTCTTCGTTTTGTTGCAGTTTTACTCTTTTTGTAATAAGTATCAGACTTGGATATATTTTGGATGTTACCAAGTTTTTGCGAATTTTTGTAATTTTTGCGAATTTTTTAAGTTTTTTGCATTCCTTGCATACTTCTAATATTAGCGTTTGAAAACAAATTTTAATTTTTTTAGTAAAAAACTTATTTGCGAATTTTTGCAATTTTTTGCACATGAGATTATTTTTTATTCTTAAAATTTACGGATATATTTTACAGATATTCACATTTTTGCAAGTTTTCTCCATTTACATATATGTTGTAAGCCTATTCTCGAGTTATTGCCTTTTTGCGGTCTATATAATAATTTTTTGGATATATTTTCCATTATTTTAATCCCTTGCGAATTATTATATATTTTGCAATAAATAATGTTTTGAGTAGAAATTTGTTAAAGAAAAACGATACGTATTTGAACATAATTGGACATTTTGTCGGAAAGAAAAGTAAAAAGCAAAATAACTAGTTTAAATACCTCAATTACTATATTTATGAAATTGATAAATAAATATTTTTTATAAAACTGTCCATCCTTGTTCTGCATAACCCCTTACAAATGCTTCTTTTACATCTAAAATACCGTATTTTAGGCAGCAATGACCAAAAAACTTAAATTCTTTAGATAATAGTTATTGGTAACCAAAAAAAATTTTTTTGGTTGCTACAATTGTTATTCGTAATCAAAAAAAAAAAATATTTCTCACTTAAATTGGTTACAATAACCAAAATAAAATATCTCTCACGATAATGGTTAAAAATAACCCAAACCAAATAAAACACATTTTTCAGTAACCTTTTCATTTCAAATAAAAAAAAAAATAACAATTATTTTCAGTCCCTGGAAAAAAGTGCAAAATTTCTTCTTAAGAAAGTGCAACTTTTCTTAAAAAAGTATAAATTGTCTGAAAAGGCAAAGCTGCAACTTCTTAAAAGTTCCATTTTTGAACCTTGAAAATTATTTTTATTTTTTTCAATTCATTTCTTTCAGGTGCAACTTAACAAGAAAAAAAATTAATCCGGAACATTTTTTCAATCGGGCTAAATGATCAAACAGAATTGCGACATAAACACATTTTCCATACAAATTGACAAAAAAAAAAAAAAAAAACAGCCTCAGAAAGCATTCGAGAGATAGAATCTATTTTATTTTGACAGCGTTTTTTCTTATGCTCTCACATTTAAATAAATATTCTCCCAACAATGCTACCAAACTTTCAATAAATTTCATAAATTTTGTATTCGAAACTACAAAAAAAAAAAAAAAAAAAAAAAAAATAAGCACAAAAGAAAATAAAACAAAAATTAGAGAGCATTTGAAGTTACTGCCGTAGATTTTATTATGGGATTTCTTAATTTGACACAGATTTTTCTTAAAGTTACGGACTAGTTCTATTTGATCATTAAATTTTTTATTAATCAATATAATTTTTATAATTTTTTTATTCAAGATAATGCTTATTAAAAAACAACTCATTTGAAAAAAATGCAACTGTTTTGTAAAAAGTTAAAGGCTTATTTTATTTTGTAAATTTTTTTAAAGAAAACTATTCAAATTTTTGTAAGAAACTGAAATAATTTTTTAAAATTGTTAGTTGTAATTTTTTAAATTGCATCTTTTTTTCTATAAGAAGATAGAATAAACGAACGTTTTTGAAAAAAACTGCAAATGTTTTGGTAAAAAAAAATCTTTTGGGAAGAATTTAATTTTAAGGGATAATTTAAACTTTTTTTTCGAGTAATAACTCTTACTAGTTCAGTATTTGTAATTGTTTTTTCATTAGCTAACGTTTTTTAATTTGGAAAAGTGAAACTTTGTCAGGGAAAGTATAACTATTTTTTTTTTTTGCAAATAGAAAGTTTTTTGCTGCGAATGTTATTGAAGAAGTTTTTCGTCAAAAACTTTGGAAAATAGGTTTAATTTTGACGATTTTTTTTTGTGAAAATGTTTGCAAGTACTTATATTATTTTTTTTAATTGCATAACAGCAAAAGAAAAAATTCTGTTGTTATATGAAATTTCGTTATTTTTTTTTTATCATGTTTTCTTAAAACGCAAACTTTTTTTAAAATAGTTTTTACATAAACGCATTTCTTTGGTTCTTCATTCTAAAAGCATTTAAAAAATTTCCTCATTTAAGCCTGGTACGGAGTTCATACGGAATTTCAGGTTCTCATACAAACTGTATGTAAAAAAATTATGGAAATTCAGTTCGGCAAATTTCCTAAATTTACTAGTACGAACTTTCAAAAGGAAAATACACGGAATTTTTGAAATTTATTGCCTATCTTAGGGAGCTATAAATATAAATGTAGACTTTCTCAGTCAACTAAAGCAAAAATTAATGTTCAGACAATTGAGTGGTCACGGAATTTTTGACATTTATAATTTTCATTAATTTGTAATTAATTTTAAATGTTTTTGTGTGTTGTAAATTATAAAATAAATGAATTTATGTGTATGCAAACATAGTTCTACACAAAAGGCTACACGATTATTTTTCCCTGTAGAAATAAATGTAAATGTACAAATGTGAAATTCCGTAAGAACTCCGTACTAGGCTTAAGATAAAAATATCGGAAAAAATACCCAATTTACATTAAGCATTTTTTTCATGAAATTAGTTACATGAAAATTTTTTATTTGTCAATAGGAGGCCTGGAGGAGCAACTCATATCAAAAAAGTTGTCAAAAATGCATCAGATATTCATTATACTCCCATTTTTATATAAAATTCTCTTTTATAGCGATGCAATTAGAAAATAGAAAAAGTTGCGAAGTTTCTAAAAAAGCTTGATTTTTCACAAATATTTTTCACAGTAGTTTCCAAAGCAAATTTTATTTTTGATTTTATTTTTGCTATTGCAAAAATAACCCTGAGATAAAAACCTGTTGGTTTCGTTATATTTTTTTCCATATGCTTTTGTATACTGAAGTAGAAAAAATGGGACCGTTTTTTATATATTCATGTACATAAATGCAAATAATAAATAACACGAGTTGGCATTATACACCAATACATGAATAAATGCTCAAACATACGAGGTTAGTTTAATATTAAAAAATGGTGTAAGTTCCAATTTACACTATGCAAGTCTTATTGCTAAGCTGATTAGTTTGTTAGGAGAGAGAGATGGGGGGAAAAGAAACGTTTCTGTTCCCCTCGTCTCTCTCCCTAAAACTAATCAGCTTAGCAATAAGACTTGCATAGTGTGATTTGGGACTAACAGCATGAGGATTTAAAGAGAGAGAGAAAGAGAGACAGCAACAATGATCCCCACAAAACGCTATAGATATTTTAATAGAATGTCTAATATGATTTCATAAATTATTAACATATTTTCTTTTTTTAAGGCCTTAAAACATTTTATCATAATTTTATATAGAATTTGTTTTAATGAAAATTATATTTAAAGTTGAATTGGCTTTTGCAGCTTCCTTTTATTTTAATTTTGTTTAAATATTTAAAAGCCACTTGCAGCGTATTTTATGAATTCTTTATAAACTTTCTCCCAAGAGTATGCAACAGTTTTTGTTCACTTCTTTAATCCGATAAACTCAAAATTAGAGATTTTATTACAAAATTTTCCCGTTTCCTTTCTATTGATTTCACTTCTCAATAGAACGATAAATATGAAGGAGCTTATCGCTTGGTTAATTCTATGAAGAACTATTAAGATTACTGATTAAGTAAAGCCCTTTTGGCCAGTAGGCAGTATGCTAGTCTACTAGTCAGAAGAACGCATATATGATGCCTGTCAGAGATTCGGGATATTTCTGCAGAAATATCAAATTAGATTTGCAGTTTGTACTTGCTAAAAAAACAAATTAAAATTAACATACAACGCATTTTATCGCCTGCCTAAATAGTAACCCTCGTATATTACATTTCATACTATACTTACTCTGCTCTGCTCTGCTACTTTGTTTGTTTGTTTTACACATGCATGTGTCATAATTTAACATTGTCTATTGTATGGTTGACATGTACAATTGACATACAGTTTTGAAGGAAAAACAACAAAAACTGATTATAATCATCATTTCTTTTTTTTTTCCCTAAAGCACATCATTAAATCTCGTATATACACACATAATATTCATATATCGCTATGTTGATTATAAAATTTTATCTACGTTGAAAAAACCACTTGTTTATTCATTTATTGAAAATTATGTACAATGTTGACATAACAAATTTTCGACAGAAACACAAATGTCTAATATAATGAAATTGATGGATTTGATGTCATAAAAATAAAAACTCTAACTATTTTTTTTGTCTTCCAAAGAATTAATTTTTAATTGAATTTACTAGTATGTTTTATGGGTTGTGTTTAAAAATTTAATGAAAGGAGTTTTTGATGTGTAAACATCTATACGCTAGGTGGTAAAAATCTTTTGACTTTGATTATTTGCTGAGATTTCTTTGCTGAGATTTCTTTGCTTTTCTTTCACAGCATTGTCAAATCGGTGTGAGCTATGTATGAGTGTATTAGTGTTTGAAAGAAGCAATACCAAGCAGAGAAACAAGTCGACTCGAGCCGGTCGACGGTGCGCCGCCGCCGGTTACTTTTCTGTATATTTCCGTACACCAAAGGTGAAATGAACAGTAAGAGCTACGGACTTGAAATTTGGACACAATGTGTAGACATTTGGCCACTACAACAACAGATACATGAGAGTTAAAAATTAAAGGGTGTTCCAAACCGACGAACGAAAAACGTTAAAATCCCATGTAATATACATAAAATTGTATGTATATATGTATATACACTTGAAATTTTAAAAGTTAGTGTATTTTTATACAGACTACAACAATTAACACTAAATATAAAATATTTAAATCAATGGGTGTTCCATCAGTTAATGCAATTTGACAACTTGCTGTATCTTGGAAACCGTAAGAGCAGAACTCTTGAAATTTTCAAAAACGGTAAAACTAAAAAATCAATAAAATATAAAATCGCCAAATATAAAAAAATCGCCAAAAACATAAAAAAAATCGCCAAAACGAAAAAAGCACCAAATTAAAAAAAAATCTCTAGGACTAAAATAAATCGCGAAAAACCGGAAAAATCGCCAAAATGAGAAAAATCCTTAAACAAAAAAAATCGCCAATATGAAAAAATCGCCTAAATAAAAACCCCCAAAAACAGAAAAAAATCGCCAAAATGAAAACCCCCCCCCCCAAAAAAAAAAAACAGAAAAAAATCGCCAAAATTAAAAAATCCC
Source organism: Tachina grossa (assembly GCA_949987645.1). Taxonomy (NCBI): domain Eukaryota; kingdom Metazoa; phylum Arthropoda; class Insecta; order Diptera; family Tachinidae; genus Tachina; species Tachina grossa. Next base: position 170,579,337 of record OX465275.1, read on the forward strand.
AAAACTAAAAAATCGCCAAAAGGAAAAAAAATTGCGAAAATTAAAAAACCCAAAAAGAGAAAAAAACGCCGAAACGAGAAAACAGCGACAAAACTGAAAAAAAATCGGTTAAACTGAAACAACTTAAAAAAGGAAGAAAGCTAAATAAAAAAAAATGATCAAAACCGAATGTGCGCGAGTCAAAGTCGCACTTTACTGAATTTATTTTAATTGCAATGCGTACACAACAACAACAGAAACAACAGGAATTAAAAATTAAATAGTAAAAGTAAAAGCATTTACCATAGATGAGCACTGCAGTACCACTAAAGTTTCAGTAAACACAATAAAAAATGTTTAACAAGTAAATATTTACTGATTACTAAAATTTTTTTCTACAATTTTTATAAATTGCCTAAATGATTTGTTATATGATGAGGTGCATTGAATTTTCAGTAGTCAGTAATGCCCGTATCCATAATGAAATTCTACCAAGTGGCTAAATGTTTTTCTTACAAAAGTTTCAAAATTTGAATGAAAAAACTTTGCCACTTGCTACAATTTTATTATGATTACGGCCCTACGATTTTACTGGTAATGCAAATTAAATTTAATTAGCAGTAAAAATTTACTGAATTTTTTTTAGTAATCAGTAAATTTACTGCTTACTGCAATTTTGAATGCAGTACATATACATACACTGCAGTGTGCCCATTTACTAACCAAATAAGTTTAATAAAACAAACAAAACCAACAAATTCATATGTATTTACAATATTGAAAGTTTTGATACTTTTAATTAATTAATTAAAAAAAAGATACTAAAAGCATAAGTACTTCCAACTTAAATAAAAATTTTCATTACTAGATGTTTACACATCTCCTCAGTGATCGGACTCACATTGCTTTTTTTTTTTTGTAATAAATAATTGTTTACTTAATTTATATATAAAAAAAATTTTTATTGAAGCATTTAACTTGTCTGCAGAATTTATTTGGTATTTAATTCTACTTAAAAAACAAAGATTTTTTCAATATAATATTTGCTTATGCGCCTACATCTACTTAAGATCTGTAAGGAATTGATTAATCGAAGGCTGGAAGGACCAAAAGTAATGTGAGGGTACAGAAGACGCAGAATATTTATACAAACAATATTTGACAGAAAACAACCCGGGAATTAAGTTTAAAATATATTTATTGTGCAGAACACACGCAATTCTAATCTTTTGTTTTTCCTATTACTTGCTGTTGTTAGAAATTATTTCTCGGGAGAAATCTCACGCAGAATTTTATTAATAAATGCTTATGAAGAGCTTCTCAATTCGGTTGTATATTTTTTATGTATGTTACTACATAACTCCTTTATAGACCAATTTTAAAAATTCTTTTTATTTGCCTGAGCGGGTATAGCTTTTATTTGGCCCCATCATTGCATCAAAAGTGCGCGTCCACAAAATTTTTAATTTGATTTTATGTCTTTTTATTGAACTGATTGCAACAAAACTTGGCACCTAACTTGTTAGAAATCAATCATATGGTTAAATGGGCGGAGACACGCCCATCATAATTTTATATTACAATTTTTGTAATTTGATTCACAACATTCTTACAAAACATGGCACACACTCTGCGCTCTGAAAGTGACATGCTCTTGCATTGAGAAAAGTAGGCGGACCTACGCCCATTGAAATCTATTATTAAACTATATGTACTTCAAGTCATATGATTACCAGCAACTGGGCTACTATTTTGCGAACTAGAATTTAGCTAATCTTGTGGTAAAAAATTAGGCGGTACTCCATTTTAATTCAATATTGTAAATTAAGTCTTTTTATTTAATAAATTCTTCCGAGACTAGCACATATTTAGTATTAAATGTACTTCTACACAACCCATGCCCAAGATATTTGGGCTTGCTAATTATACAATCTAATATTTTCTAAAGTGGGCGGTACAAAGCCCCTTCATATTTAATATTGTCACAAAAAGCTAAAAGTCGAAGCTTAAGAAAATTTAGGTGGCTTCAGAAATAAGAAAAAAAGGTAAAATATAATTTAGATCAGCTGTATACGTCAAAGCCGTATGCTCAATGCGCAAACTTTTACAATAGAGCTTTTGTGCTTTCATTCCAACAAGAGAACAACAGCCATTCCTATCTCGGTGACAACAATGCTTGCTTTTACTTTGCAAATAAGTAAAAACAAATTAAAAAAATTTTAAAGCTGTTTACTTTAAATGCAAATATATCAGAGTATGTGTGCTTGGACGTGTGTAGCTGATTTAGATTAAAATAAATAAAATATTTTAATATGTGTTTTCTATACTGCTTTTTGAGATTTAAAAAAAAAGATAAAAGCTTTGTGTTTTGATGAAATTTTCTCTTGACGTGACTTATACTGGACCTTATTGGGAATAAAGGTAAACAGTTTGTTAATTTTTTGTAATTTGTATATATTGTACACACTAGAGGCCTGCGTAAACAGTTTTGAAATGTAAATACATCTTATTTTTAAATGTATTCTCATGGCATCTATTATACTAAACAAATAATAAATGGTGTAGTTTAATAAGCGAAGCACGATGGATGTATTGATGACCGTGTACATGAGTGTTGTTTTTAAGCGATTAAGTGAACACTTCTTGTTCGTAACAATGTAGTGTTGATGCGTGTATACTTGTTATTTTGCATATTATACGTTTGAGTGTGTTTGTGTAAGATGTAGATGGTAAGCTATTATGTTTGTGTTTGAGGGTGGTTTTTTAAAGCAAGCGCACGCAACTAATGTCAATGCATGTGTGCGTTTGTATGTGCGCAGAAAAATAAAAGATCATATACGCGCTCATGCGTAGGAAGAAGCAAGCATCACAAATTTTTTCGTCACGAAGTATTTTTTTTTTACTCCTATACCTGCAATAACTGAAACAAATGTCTTACAAACATTGTTGCTTAGAGTTTGTTTTAGAAGATTTCGCTTTCTTAAATGTTCTTGTAAGTGGTCTTTTGCTGGGGTCTAGTACATACAAATAAGTAAAATGAATAATTTTGTAATATCAATGAAAATATTTAAAATAACAATTAAAAAATTAAATAAATTTTCATCTATAAACAATTTAATAATATCAATTAAGTTTCTCCACTCAAATTAATTAATACAATTAAAAATTTAATAGAATCAATTAAATTCTCAATTGAAAACATTAGTTAATAAATACTTTTTTCTACGTACATAAAATTAAAAAATATAAAATAATTTTATTGTTTGTTAAATGAAATTCTCGTATAAGTTTTTTCTTGCGAGAAAAATTTACAACCTAAAACCATCTTATGAATGCAAATAATTTTTGGTAGCAACTTCAAAAGGGAATTAAGAAAAATATACACCATTAATTTGATCGTATGAACTAGGTATATATTATACTCTGTTCCATAAAATGCTCAATATTTTTTTGATTGAAAAATATTTTAAGTTTGATGCTGCAATTACGTACTCTTGAGAGTGAAACAGTTTGATTTTATAGCAATAGATGTAATTGAACTGCATAAAAACTTATTTTTTATGTAAAGAAAAAAGCTTTCAAACTTAGCTTTCTTTACCAAAAGACCACGTAAATTACTTCTTATAAGTCCAACATCAACTTCACATAAAACAAATTAAATTTTCAGCTTTTGTCAACAAATTTTGCGAAAAAAATAAATAATTTTTCTCAGTATATTCTATAGTTATTCAAGCATTCCTTATAACAATGCATATAAAAATTACTTCAAACCTTAACAACAACTCAAGTATGTTTAATTTCTTCTTCACACAACTTTATGCTCTCCACCTTTTACATCTTGAACAAAATAATTTTCAAATTAAATTTGTCTTCCTTTCACAATATACAAAAAGAAGCAATTTCATCACAAATATGTATGCAGTTGCAGAACAAAAACTTTTCATTATACTAAATAGTACAACAATTATAAAACGTGTGGCATTTTTATACGTACACATGGTTACACAACTAAACAATTATATAAAAGAGGAACCCACTCACTCACTCACTCACTCGCTTACTTATTCATTTATTTACACAGTCACACACTTGCTTTTTAGATATAATTTTTTTTTATTGTTTGTTTTCAAGTACATAATGTGCGAAAGGTGAAAAAGAGTCCATACGAACAATACATGTGCATGTGCAGTAAATAACAACTTAAAAAGAGTAAAGTGCACTTAACATTGTGTGTTTTGTTGCAACAAAAGCATCAAGAACTTAAGCTCAAGTTTGTGCTTTTGTTTGTTTCGTTCATACATTAATACAGTCAAAGAGAGTAATAGAGAGGAGGGAACAAAATGAACAGCATAATTTTAGGCGAAGGCCAGACGTATACCTAACGCAAACACATTTCTAACGAAAGTATGAAATTAATATGAAATTAAGGAAAACATTAAGATACTTTGCAATATGTATAAAGTAATTGCTAAGGATTTAGGTTTTTAAAGTGCAAGTAGGTATGGTGGTGGTAAACACGAGCATAATGGAAAGGGAGAGAGAATAAGAGAGGTATGATTATGAAATAATATATACAGATCAGGGAAGGCGTTGAGAATTTTAAAATTGTACCAAAAACTTTCAAAATATGTACTTTTTTTGACCTTAATTGTACTAAAAGATTATTTTTGGTTCAAATTACATATTTTTATTTATTTTTATTGAAATAATTAACTTTGTTCTGACCACACAAATTTGCTTGTAAATTGGGATGTTAAAGCATATGGTTACACCTGTTTAAGTTGAAATTTAAAATACACAAGTTAATAGCATTTGCTCTAGCATCCGAATTTTGAAAAAAAAAATGATTTGGAAAAGGACAAGTTCAAATTTTTTTATTTTCTCTCTGCGCTTTTTGCTTTCACAGGACTGTTTTCAAGTGAGAATAATATGAGTTTTATGGTTCAAAAGAGAAACTGGGGAGATTCCTTAAACGTACTTAATTTGTCATTGGTATACTTTTGTACTTTCCGTGTTTGAATAGTACCAAAAAAGGTACAATTGTACCAACTTTGCCATCCCTGATACAGATATTCAAAAAGAATTGAAATATTTTATATTTTTAAACAAATTTTCAGTCTGTTTACGGTATCAGAAAAAATATCATCAAACCGATTTCAATGAAATTTGGTGATTGCGTAAGATAGCTTCCAGACTGAGTGCTATAATACTTTAAGCTCCACTTATTAAAAGCTTTGTAGATATCTATGCGTTTGTTTTAATTTTTTATTTATATATTTTCCCAATTTCTCTTATAAGAAGTACACGCAAAGTTTACAAATTTAACCCCATGTCTCCCTTCTTCTGGGGCGAACAAATGACAAAATTATATGCTTATCGTTAATACTTGATTTTATAACGTTGTTGAATAAAAATTACTTGGTCTCAACTATTAATAAATTAAAAACGATTTCTTCATTCGAAATATAAAAGTTAAAAGTTTTGAAACTCAAGAGTTTAATTAAAGGCAATAATCTACTAAAGCATTTAATAACATTATTTCAAACATATGGGCTTTCTAATAAATATTAATAGTTTGGACTAGAACTTTTTCAGAAAAAAAAAATATTAAAAATTATTTATTATCATGTCCAATAACATCCATGTATTTAAAGCAGGTACGTCCAAGCCGTATGGACAATGTGCAAACTTTTATCGAGCTTTTTGTGCTTTCACACCTAAGAGAGTACAACATCCACAACAACAACACAACAGACAGCAATGCTTGCTCTTACTTTGCAAAGAAACAAGAGCAAATTTGAGAGCTTTCAAAGCAGCTTACCTCAAATGCAAATATCAGTGTATGTGTGTTTGGACGTAGCTGATTTAAAGCTTTCTCAAATATTAATTTTTAAAGCTCAAACATTTTTCTAAAATTTTAAGCTTTTTGTTTAACCAATTTAAAAATTTTTATATTAAAAAAGAACAAATCAAGGTCCTAGCTTCGGTAAAAAAAATAACAAAGCAATTATTGCTTGGTGAAATAAAGCTTTTCTCAGTTTTAAATTTCCTTCAAAAGCTTAAGCGATCTACACACTATCAAAATATTCATCCATCACTGTGCTAGTATACGTGAAAACCCCAAAAAAAATTTGGATTTTCGGCATGCTTAATGTCATGTTCAGACATATTTTCTGTGTTTTTTCATGAAGTACAAATCTTGAAATTGCAAGTTGAGAAGTTGTTAAAAAAAATGACAGATAAAAACATTATGTAGTAGATTTAATTTTATTCTTTTTTTAAAATAACTTTTAATACACAAATGTTTTTTCCGTTTATTAGTTTTTTCTACTAGATATTGTTCCTTTTTTTAAACAAACACAAACCGCGAAGAAATGAACTTGTCTGCAGAAAACATACAGGGTCTATGGCGGGAATCGAACCCACAACCTCTGGACTGAATGGATAGCACAGCTGCCACTCAGCTACAAGGTCACCCTGTTTTTTTCGATATTAAAGTTTTTGAGATTCTGAGAGCACCTAATCTGACATTCATATGAAGTTGACAGCACAAAATTAAATTCAAAATGAAGGCTAAGGGGTCATCCGCATTCAGTACATGTAACCGAAACTGATACCAAGCATGCTGATCGTGTATAGGCCGCTTGAGAGCAACTGAAAGCTCTTTACCTCAAATTTTTAAGTTTTTAAACCTTCTCGGAAATAAGTTCATGCAACAATACTTTTAAGCCAGCTTTGGAAAATTTATAAAGCTAAATTCAACCATTTTCTTCAGACAAATTTTTTGTCCAGACAAAGCTTTTTTCTACATTTAATAATTTTTTTTCGCTGAATTAAATGGGTGAGTACTTACTTTATATGCATATTTCTTTTAGCTTTGCAGACGAGATGTTTTGCTGTACAAACCTTTTTATATATAGCTTTTTCTACATAAAAAACAATATGTTTGGTAAATTTTTTTTGGCTTTTTAAGCTTTTCAAATACTTTTTTGAAAATTTCTCAGGGTTAAGTGACCGTTAAGGAACCTCGCTTTGAACTTTTAACACATAAGCAATTCCTGCTTTTTTAATATTTCAAATAATGTTTTCAAAAAGTTTTTAGCTATATACGAGTCATTTAATTGCTATAAACTCGTGATAACACAGAAAAAAATCATGACAGGTTTTATTTTCAAAAACAAGTTTTATTATTGTCTGTTTCGTTTTTCATTTTGAAGAAATTTTAACGAATTTTAGTATTTGGTTTAATTTAGTAATTGAATTGAAAATAAATTTTTTTTCTGTGTACAATGTTAAATTGCAGTATGTAGAAGCAAATGTATTTACATAGTTAAAATTTTATAGATAAAATAATTTTTGTTTAAGTAAACACCACACGCGAATATTTTTAATATAAATATAATAAAATCTACTCAACCTGAGTTAATATTATCAAGTATATACTTCAACTCATGGATTTTATATAGTGGAAAAAATACTTAAAGCACCGAAATGAGCAGATGGAGAATTATGCACAAATATGTATGTGCATTCAAACAGACACTAAAAATTAAAAATATAGCAATTTTTTCTCACTACTTGGATAAAACCAGCCTAAAATTATGCTTTAATTTTGCTTCACAATGTTCGCTTTTGTTTCCATATGCAGACTGTTGTCATTCACTTTAAGTGCGATACATAAACACAATTATTGTGATGAAGTGGATGTATATAGAATAGAAAAAAGAAACAAAAAATGTGAAAAAAGGCAAAAAGGCCATCAACGTTTTATTTACAAAAGATAAGCGTCAAAATGATGAGGGGCTTGTTTGTGTAAGAAAAAAAAATATTAATAAAGGTTCATTCACCTTAAGTCATGTTAGTGAAATATTTTTCTTAAAAAAATCCTAGACCATTTAAGAAAATAATTACTGTAGAAATCTCAAAGAAATATACATCAGCACTGAGACAAGCATAAAATCTTTAAAGGTCTGATATTTTTAACATATCGTGCCATAACCGCCAAAAAGCTTAAGCGACATAATTTTCGAGTTTAATTTTTTGACCAAAATCTATCATTTGCGATCATAAATAATAGATTTTCTTCAAAAACAAAGGTCCAAAAATATATCGGTTAAGCAAAAATGAAGACTTTTAAACAGAGCAAGTTTTTTATACTATCTAGGCGCACGGTAGTGCGCCAGGCCAAGTTCTGTCCAATGCACGCAGTGTGTATATTTACACGAAGCCATTCGAGCTGTTTTTACCCATCTAGAATAAATTCATGTAACCTCATGTGCGAAGTTTGAAAGTTTTACAATGAAAGGTTCCGGAGATATGAAGGTGCAAAAAGTGCATATTTTAAGACATACTCACTGACTCACTAACTCACTCATCAATATTATAAAGCACTTTCGCTATAGCTAGAGATCTGAAATTTGGTACACAACTAGATCTAGGTGAGCAATGAACCAGAAAAATCTGAAAACACGGAAATTTTAACAAGGGGGCGGGGCTACGCCCATAAAAATTAAAGTGTGTGCTAGTGAGCTGAAATTCGATACAAAGCTAGGTCTAGGTGAGAACTAAAATAAAAAAATCTTAAAACCCGGAAATTTTTGCCAAGAGGGCGAGGCTACGCCCATAAAAGTCAGAATTAAAAAAGCTAATATAAGGCGCTTAAAGGAAGCTGTTTTATTGAGATTTCGCATGTATACTGCGATAATGCAAGGCTTTAAATTTATCATTTAAAAAGTGGGCCTTGACACGCCCATATAATGTTAACCTCATTTTCGTGTACTACGGCTCAGCATATTTAGAAATACCATTTATGTGGGTGTTATTATCCGTTTGCAACGAAACTTGACACCAATAATAAGCGCTGGCCGAAAAATCTTAAGTTTAGAAAAGTGGGCGGGGTTACGCCCATAAAAATTAAAAGTTGCTCTAAATTTGATATTCAAGTAGATCTAGGTGAGAAACCACCTAGAAAAATCTGAAAAGCTAGAAATTTTAGTTTGAGGGGCGGGGCATCGCCCACAAAAATTAAAAATTAAAAGTTGCGCTTACGAGCTGAAATTTGATACACAAGTAGTTCTAAATGAGAAACCAACTAGAAAAATCTGAAAACTCAAAATTTTTTGCCAGAATGGGCGTTGCCACGCTAATATTGTTTGGAACTAAAAACCTAATATACACCTTTTAACTCAAGATAATTTAGTGAAACCTTGCATACGCGTTGCACGTATACACGACTTTAAACTATCACCTTAAAAAGTGAAAGTGATCACTCCTATACAATTTTAGCCTTGTGTTTAATCTATTTCGGTCTAGCATATTTGAAAAGAAAATTAGCATGAATTATAAGCGCTGCTCAAAACAAAATTGTTAGTTTAAAATAGTGGGAGGGATAATGCTCATAAAATTTAATTCTCACTATAGAGCTGAAATTTTATATACAAGTAAGTGTAGAGTAAGCCAATGGGAAAATCTTAAAACCAAGAAGTTTTTTTTCGGTATGCGGGGCCACGCCTTTCAAACTCCAATTCACGCTAGAGAGCTGAAATTTGATCAGAGATCACAAAGAAAAATCTAAAAAACCAGAAGTTTCAATCAGGGGGCACTTTTAATTCAAAGTTAAGATACATTTTATTGAAGCTTTTCATACACATTGCACTTATTCAAAAAAAAAAAAAAAATTCCTATTTTGAAAAGTAGCCGTGACTTCACCCATAAATCTTAGCTTTTTCTTTTAGGTACTGCGGCTTAGTAGTTTTTAATTTAATACTCAGGTATTTCTCATTAACTTTTTAATACTAAACTTTGCATGAATCATAAGCACTAGCAGATATAAAAGTCAGCAAGGCCAGGCTCATTAACATTTTTCGTAATATTATACTATAGAAAGCTGACATTTTGTAGACAAATAGTCCTAATTGATTTACTCAATCGGAAAATTAAAAAATTAAAGCACCAGCTACCCTATTGAAACTTTGCATGCACATTGGGCATATCCTTTTGATTTATGTACTTCGGCTAAGCAGACTTTAATATGTAAATGTATTGAGAAAATAGACGGGGTCACGCCCACTAAAATTTAAGCTGTATTTTACATATTTCCTTTCATACTACTCTTAACAAATTGCGTACATACTGGCGACTCGTTGTAATGACACAATAGTGCATTTTTAAGGTGTAAAATCCACCTCCCAACACGCTCTAACCCATTATTTTATGTAACTATGCCATTTTAAACTGGCACAGTGATCATGAATAGAAATAAAACACACTAGAAATTTTAAGTTTGAAAAGTGTTATCATAGAAAATTTTTCAAAAAGTAGTCAGATCCTTACAAAAACATAAATGTAAAAAAAGGCCAAGGTCCTATCCAAAATTTCGGCCATTAAAAGTAGTGAGATAAAAATTTTGACCAAGTTCTTGTTTGGCACAATACCTAACACAGAAATATGTTATTTATTATATAAATTTGTAATCGTAAGGGTGTCATATAATTTTTAGATAATTTGCTAACTTGGCAATATTTTTACCTTTCTAAAAAATGAAAGAATAATGTATATTGGCCCATTTCTTTATATCGGTAAAAATGTTGTCAAGTTAGCAGATTATCTAAAAATTATATGACTTCCTTACGATTACAAATTTTTATAATTCATAGCATATTTCAGTGTTAGGTATTGTGTCAAACAAGAACTTGGTCAAAATTTTTATCTAACTACTTTTAATGGCCGAAATTTTGGATAGGAACTTGGCCTTTTTTTACATTTATATTTTTGTGAGGATATTATTCTACACCGATTAAATCCCTATGAGGTAGTTCAGTGACATGTCACAAAGTGTATACGAAGTATCAATTAACCCCTCTTAGGCCATCCTCATGTAAAAGTGACTAGTCCGCTTTATAGGAAGTGTTAGAAGTCGGACTGGCCCCTATCACTTCGTGACCGATCACGTGACTAGTCTTATGTTAGTTCCATTTAATGCAGGAATATATCAGAAAGGTATATTATTTATAAATTTTTTATATAAGAATGATATTTCTCAAAAAAGTGCTCGCAAATTTAATTGAAAATATATCGTTTATGTTCTGCATTCCAATTGAAATTAAAATGAGTGGAAATGCCATAGCATTGTTCTTATAATAACATATTTCCAACAACAATTTTATGGCAATTCCATTCGTTTTAATTTCACTTGGAATGCAGAACAACATACTCGTATATTACCCTTTGAATTATTGAATCCAAATGTTGAAATTAAATACGAGAGTTGCAAGAAGATAATTTTGTTCGCATATCAGTATATCCTTTAAGTTCGCAATAGACATAACTAAATAGAATACATCAGCCAGCAAATGGAAATCCTAAAAAAATGTTTGGGAATGGTTATTTTTTTAAAAGTAGATGCACGGTGGTTCAAAATCAATTTCCATTGGTCAAAATCTAATTTTTTTCTTGAACTAGATTCTTAAAGTTTACACGTAATCAGAAAGGAAATATATCAAAACTAAGGTAAACAAAAGATGTAGACAAACTATTTGAACTAGTGGGCATTACATGCTGCTAAAAGTGTATATATAATAGTTAAATTTCTTAAATTACTTATTTAAACTTTTGCGCACTATGGGCTAGTGGGAGGGATAAAAAAAACCTTTAAAATAATATTGCATTTCTTAGCTTTGTAGTACAATTTAGTTACATGTAAAAAAAATTTACGTATGCACGTAGTTCATACATACGTAGGCATTATTTTAATTGTGCTGTAAATCGTATTAAGTGCGAGCATACATACATTTTAAAGGGTAAAGGAACATGTGAAAAGTAGCATCAGTAGGTGTTAATGTGTTGAAACTTAAAAACTATAGCATACTCCATAAGATGCTTAAGCACTTGTGCATGTAAACTTTACGCACATACATACATACTTACAAACATATACATACATATAAAGTGCTGCAGTGCTTCAGTGCTTTAGTGCGCTTGTATGTGTATTTGTGCTTGTGTGACTTATAAATAGGAGCTTAAGGATTTAATTGTGCTTAAAGTTTAAGTTGCTTACATTAACTAAATATATATAAGTATGTACATATATAATATAAAAAATTGTGATATATGTTATAGTTTGTATATTAAAGAGCCGTTTCACACACTACAGGATTTTTTGTTCAAGGCTGAGCAGTATAAAATCAAAACTTGATCAAAAAAATCTGTTGAAAGTAAACTCGGAGGTAAAGAAATTATGGTATTCGATATCGAATGAAATTTTAAAATATTTCAATTGAGTTTGTATCAACATTTTTCCAAATTTCAATCGTAAACGAATGCCATAATTTTTTTCCAGCTCTAAGTGCATATTGATTTTATTAAACTAAAAATTTTATTTAATAAAAAAAAAATTATTAAGAAAATTTTAATTATAAAAATAAATAAATTTTATTTGATAAATACGAAAATTTTAATTATAAAAATAAGTAAATTTTATTTGATAAAAAATAAGGTAAAATTATTTTTCACACACTTCAAGTTTTCTTGCCAAGAAGATTATGCAGAAAGATAACTTGGGATGACATTTTTACAATAATTATATATATTGGTTGTACAAAAATTTTATATAATTAAAAAAAAAACTATAGGCCTGTTTGTCAATGTCGACATCGTTCGACTTGTCGCACACTTACATTCAAAACAAAAACAAATTTTTTGTATTTGTTTTTTTTTTTTGTTTTTGTTTCAAATGTAAATTACGACAAGTCGAACGTTGTCGAGATTGACAAACCGGGCCTATGTATGCACGTATACTCTGTTTTTTTTTTCAAAAAAAAAAAACAATTAAAACAAAAATCAAAAATTGATATTTATATTATAAATATTAATAAGACATTATTCATAAAATATAAAAAATTTTCAACCTTATAGAAAAAATTTTTGCTGCAATAATCGCGTTTAATTGAAAAAAAACAAAAATCAATGAAAAATTTTGTTGAGTCAATTAAATTTTTAATTAAATAAAATTTTTAAACAAAAGTTTAGTTGGCTCAATTACATTTTTAATTAATTTTGTGTGTTTTTTTTCAATTAAACGTGTTTATTGCGGGAACCTTTTTTATGTGCAGACCAGAAGCATACATTTGTTTTATACGATCTCGACAAGAAAGTTTCTTTCGCTTATTTATATTGAAAATAAAAACAAAATAAGAAAATTTTTTTTGTAAGCGATAGGAGTTTTTTTTTTGTCAATATCGTCAAAAACAACTTTTTTTATTTTTTCGTTGTTGTTTTACATATAAAATTTTACCTTTCCGACAGTATTGAACAAGCGGAAAGTTACTGCATTCGACACCGAAGAAATTTTCATAAAATTTTAATTGGGTTTGTATGGAAATTTTGAACGAAATCGAGTGTGGTATTTTCCCCAATCTTAATTTTAATTTATACAATAAACTTTCTTACTAAACTTCTTTAAAGCATTTAAGAAAACAAGAACAAAAATAAGCATGTAATTTTTTTAACCATTGTTATTAAAATTGAGACAAGTCCATTAAAAAAAACAAAAATTAATATAATAGAAATTGTGCATTAAACTTAATTTGATTTATCTTCTAACAAATAATTTACAAATAAAGGACTTGCCTTACTTTCAATATAAAGTGCTTATATATTTCTGGCCCATTATATAAAAAAATACCAAAAAATTCATAAAGTATTATGTGACATTTGGTAGGTAACCATTTTATGACACAAATAAAATATTGTAGAAGCAAGCAAATTCCTTATAAATTTCATAGATCTTCTTGATAGAAAAAAAACATGCCACAAGAATCTTTATATAGAACTAACATTACAAAAATTTTGTTTGTGCTAAAAAATTGAGAACGATTCCCAAGTTCCAGGTGGCAAGATTTCATGAATTTTCTTAATTTTTTTCAATTTATTTTAATTTAATTTAAATTTTATTTTTATTAAATGTGCGTCAGAAGATATGTATACAAACTTAAAAATTTTTTTAATGCTGGTTTAGCACGTCTAGATTCATTTGGTTTCTGCTTAGAGACAAGACTTCAGTAGACTTCAGCTACAATTAAAAAAAGCTTAAAAAATCCCCAATGCTTATACGCAAACTCTCCATAATTACTACAATTAGAGTAGACTAAGAAACTTTTTCAAAAACAAGTAATAATATTAAGCATAGTACTCTGTTCAAATTTGTGAAATATGTTTATCAACATTGGTTAATTTGACATGTAAGCAACATTAATTGGCGCCTGAAACTATGCTACAATTTCTTATGTTTGTAGAAACATCCAATGTGTTTGTTGTAAATTCCGTACGAAACAAGTGTCACTCTACTTATTTCGCATGAAAACTTAAAATATTGAAGATACATTTGAAATGTTTTTCCCAAGATAAACAGAGTACTATTTCTGCAACATTTTTTTCATGAACAATTCGTGTCAATTTTTTTTATATATACTTTGGCAGCATTTCGCGTGAAGTGTTGAACAGAGTACCAGGCTTTATTAGTCTAGTGCTATCCACTAATTGCCTACCAGTGGGGTGTTCGTATCTTCAATTCCCACCCAAGACTCTAGCCTATTTCACTACAACGGGTGAAGTTATTTCCTACTTTGATAGTCCAAATATTTTATTATATAATTTTACATATTTGTATCATTTAATAAATAATAAATTTGGTTTAGTCAATATTTATGTTTTTATCTCCATCGAATCTGTTTATGCGTGTGTTTACTTTATTTATTTCTCTTTTTTTTAAATATCTTGTTTGTTTTAAAATTGTTGGAATATTTTATAAGTAAATAACAAATACAATTATTTGATTCCCTTATTTCAATGTATTTATATTTTATTAATTCAAATCTCGAAGGATGTATGATATTATTTATTTTATTTTTTTCTAGCTAAAATCAATATTGTTTGGTAAATTTATATTATTTTATTTGTTAGTAAATTAAAGCAAATTAATTTACATTACTAAATAAAATATGTGAAGCTTTTCTAAATGCTTATGTATAAAACTTAGTCACATATGAAAGATTAATGCGGTCGAAGAATTAAGAGAATATGTTTCTAAGCTTTCTGTAATTCCCAAATAAGATCTTTATTTATTTTGAAGTGTTTCAAACGGCAGCTGGAATAACTGTAATCTGAATGAAAAAAAAAACACGGACCCGTGAGAGCACATTTAATTAAAATTTATTTAAATATTTATCGTATTATTGTTTTCGATCAAATTCATTTAAATACCATTAAAGTTGCGATTTATGTTGCACACCAACCAGAGTGCACAAAACTCACACGTACATAAATATTTGTTTATGCATGTATTAGTTAATAAGATTTGCTGAAAAAAATGTATATAACGCATTTCCGTGCAAGCAAATGTATATATACATGTATACATATACACGCATATACATATGTATATTTCAGCGATATATTGCGTGTGTTCCCTAAAGCTATTTGTTCTAAAGATTCTTCTGCTGGCATATTATAAACATCAATTCTAAAAACATATTATTTTTCAGTACAAAATTTATATTAATTGCTTGTTGTTTGTTTTTATCTTTTATAAGTTAAAACAAATCATGCATTTTGTTCTTTAGATAATAATAGATAATAGATCTCAAAAAAAAAGAAAAGATAAACATGCTCAAAAAATCATCTGTTTTGACTTATTGCAAATTATAGAAAGTCAAAATTTTCTTTCAATTATTTTATCATACATCTAGTAAAAGTGCTTGGAATTAAATACAGCAACAATTATATTTATCTTTATATAGATAGTGTGTGACAAAAATGTACGTAATAAAAAAGGTGGAAAAATTATAACAAAAATTTGGTGCTTTACAAAAGTTGCACAAAAAATGTTTTTTTTAGGTTACTTAGTGCAGTCGTTAAACAAAAGGTATTTAGAAAAAATTTTTAATAAATACAAAAACTTAAATGAAGTAATTTTTCTTTGGCTAAAAAGCATACAAATCCATTTAATTTATATATTTAAAATGTGCTTCAAAATGAAAAATTAAACAAATAAAAACAAATGCATAGATTTTAAGTAAAACCTTAATTGTTTAATTATTACAGTGACCAAAAAATATGCAAATATCAGGTGCCAATTTTATTAAACAAATTACAGCTCTCTTGAGTGCTTAAAGAAATTGCAAGAATTTCCGCTGTTTTATATTTATATAAAAAAAAGAGAATTTTGAAATAAAAATAGCGAGTGCCAACTTTAATTGTAATTTTTTTTACAAATAAATATAAAACGCAAGTATTTAAATAAAATTCATATATGAAAGAAAAGAAAAAATAAATCATTTAAAAAACGAAGAAAATGAAGGAAAAAAATTTGAAAACTACAATTCGCATATATGTACATATATGTTGAAATGATTTTGTGTCAAAAATGACACCGAATTTCGCCTAAATTAAGTTACACAATCAAGTCGGATATCAGGCTCAGGTTTAATACTAATTTGCTTTTTTTTTCTCTTCAATACTTTAAAGAAAATGTAATGAAAAATTTTCTTTTCAAAATTATGTATAATTCGGAAAAGTGTTTCCAAACTAAGTACTTTTAGAAAAAAAAGTAGCTTTTAAAAAGGTTTCATTTAAAAAAAAGCATTTAAAAAACTTCTTAAAAACGATATTTGAAAATACTTTAAAAATAATTGTTTAAAAATCACTTGTGATAAAAGGACAATACCTTTTTTCAAAAGTACCTTTTACAAAACTACCTTTCAAAAAAATAAAATTTACCAAAAGTACACCTTTCAAAAAAATTAACTTTTACAAAAAGTACCTTTCAAAAAGGACCTTTTTAGTAAAGTATCTTAAAAAAAAGAAACTTTTGGGGAAGAACTTTTTAAGAATAGAAAACTAAAAAGGACCTTTGAAAAAGAGTAAATTTTAAAAACGGACTTTTTAAAAAAAGTACCTTTTAAAAATTTACATTTTAAAAAAGTACCTTTTAAGAAAAGTAACTTAAAAAAACTACGATTTAAAAAAAGTAACTTAAAAAAAACTAGGATTTAAAAAAGATACCTTTTATAAAAAAGTACATTTTTAAAAAAGATAGCTTTTATAAAAAAAAATACATTTTTAAAAAAGTACATTTTAAATAATTTACATTTTAAAAATTATTTAAAAAAAGTATATTTTAAAAAGTTGCTTTTAAAAAGACTACCATCAAAAAAATTATATTTTAAAACGAGTACTTCTTAAAATAAGAACTTTTCAAAATATAGTAACTTTTAATAAAAGTACCTTTTAAATTAAGTACATTTTAGGAAACTACCTTTCAGTCTGTTTCAATAATGCCTTTAGGGCGCTGAGACTTTTTATCTGGAAATGTTTTTATACTTGAATATCTATTAATAAATAAAAAAAAGCAAATACCTTAAATTTTTTTTAAAGTACCTTATAAAAAAGTACCTTTCAAAAAAGTATTTTTAAACAAGTTCCTTTTAAAAAAGTACATATAGAAAGAATTACACTTAAACAAAGTACCTTTAATAAACCGTTTAAAAAAGTACCTTCGAAAAAGGTAACGCTTAAAATAAGAACTTAAAAAAAGTTCTCTTTAAAAAAGTAGCTTTAAAAAAGGACATTTTAAGACTAGTTCATTTTACAAAAAGTAACTTTTATAAAAAGTACCTTTGAAAGAAATGCCTATTAAAAAAAGTACCTTCGAAAAATATGCCTATTAAAAAAAGTACCTTTTGTAAAAAGGAAAAATTATATTTATTCGTCCTAATTTACACTAAGCAAGTCTTATTGCTAAGCTGATTAGTTTGTCGGAGAGAGAGACGAGGGGAATATAAATTTTTCTTTTCCCCTCGTCTCCCTCTCCTAAAAAACTAATCAGCTTAGCAATAAGACTTGCTGAGTGTAAATTAGGACTTCCCATCCTAAACGCTTTTTTTAAACTAATTTTCAAATTTTTTTCTTAGAAAAAATCATAAAAAATTTTTTATCAATAAATCGTATAAAACACAAAATTATTAAAACAAAATTAAAATTTAAAAAAATTTTAATCAGAAATAAAAATGTATCATTTAATTTAAAAAAAAAATAATTTTGTAATGTTTTTAAACGTGACTTCAAAAACTTCATTGTCAACGTTTTTAATATATGATTGATCATTTTTTTTGTTAAATCCTGCTGGTTGTCTCAAAAAAAAAAGGTAGGAAGAAATAAAAAAATGTTTTTAAAAATATATTTTTTTATATCCAAAAATATTATGGTTGGTTACAAGCTGCTTACATGTCGGCTTTTTTAAGAGCGGAACAATAATCAAAATTCAAAAAATTTGTTTTAATTAATATATTAAGTCAACCATTATTAGACAGTTAAAATAATTTTAAAAGAAAAATTAATAAACTCAAGAAATTAATAATTCTGCAATAAAAATAGTTTAAAATAAAATATTAAAAAATTAAATAAATTCTTCTTTTTCTTCAAATAAAAATTAATTATTGTTTTTGGTTTTTCAAATTCATACATACCATCCTCATGAGTACGCACTATAATGGGATGCGAACGTGGTCCATCACCTACAGAAGTGCCAGCTAATACCCATATCTTATATTCGGTCCAGCGTTTCAATTCGTCCAAAACAATTTCGGTTTTATTTAGAGTCGTTATAGTGGCCTCGCTATCCGAACGACCCACTTCAACAAAGAACACTTTATAGTAGATAATGCGACCATTTGAACGTTCTAGAGGTGGAGGTAGCCAGCTTACCGCTATAGTGGTGGCGCTACTGGCACCAGCCGTTATATTACGTGGTGGGGCACCTGGTACTATATATACACATTTAAAATTGGAACGAGTTGGTGGTACGAGTTTTGACAATTCAATGAGTTTTTTGTTTGTTTGTTTGTTTGGAAAAATAATTTATTTAATTTTTTTTTTTTTTTGTTTTGGAATGACAAAGTGTTTAAAATGTTGATGGATGATTGGAGTGGTGGTTTAATTATTTGTAGCAGTGTATGCAATATTAAGCCATATTTTTTGGTTTGGTGATTTTGTTGTTGTTGTTGTTGATTGAGGGTAAATTTTTGTTTGTAATTTTTTTCATAATTTTTTTGAAACAGTTTTTGGTTAAATTAAACAGCATCACATCAAAATTTTGTTAGAGTTAAAAAAACAAAAAAAACAAAATTTTTTGTTTTCAACACAAATAATGTAAATATGAAAAGAAAAAAATAAAATACAATAACAAAAATTAATAAGAAAATCAATATGATTAAAAGAAATATAATTTTATCAATATAAATAAAAATAAATAAAAGTTAAATGCACCAGGAAAATTTTGATTCTTCTAGAGGGGGTAATTGCAAATACAGTCTATACTCGTTAATGTGGTATAAGCTAAACTAATTCTAAGGGGGGTGGAAAAAAGGCGTTAAATTGTGAAAATTTTTGAGAACTTTTTCTTGAGTGTCTGTATTTTCAGATTGTCGAGGGTCTACTGTAATTTATTAATGTTATAATTGCAAGCGGCTTAATTTTTATATTTCAGTTTGTTTTTTTTTTTTGGCTTTCAAAGATTTTATGCAGTAGACACTATGCGAGGGTATTTCTCAAAGCAACTTTATTGTGTTTGTAATTAATTATGGTCCTTGTTTTGTAAAACGCTACGCCAAGCGTTGGCAAACTTTATATAAATTTTGTTTTGGTAATTTACATTATTTCCATATAAAATTTGTTAACGCCTAGCGTTGAGTTTTACAAAAAAATAAGGCACTAGAATTTTTTTGCTTTGTCTTTTTCAAAATACGAGGGTATTTCTAAAATGACTTTAATGTATTTTTATTTATAAAATAATTTGTTTTTTAATTTATCGACCTTTTTTATATGTATGTTTATTTATTTATTTGCTTTTTTAAGCAGTAGACAATATTCGAGGGCATTTCCAAAATGACTTTATGCTATTTTGATTTATAAAAAAAATTGTTTGTTTAATTTATCGAGCTGTTTTATATTTCTAATGAAACTATTTTATTAAGCTTTAGGACATTTATATATTTTTAGTTTTGTATTTTGATATTTCGTTAAGCTTCAATTAACTTCTTATAAAATATATAGGAATTATTCTGAAAAAGTTAACCGCAGGTTAACAAAATAGTTTCACTGAATTTATAAACTAACATTTATTTGCCATTTCCTTCGCTTAACACTGGCTTAAGACGAATATTTTTTAACTGTTTGCAAGAAGGCCAATCAATAGCAAATTTTATAACTCAGTTCTAGAATTGAGAAAAATTTTCCTGGTTGTTTACTTATAACTTAAATGAGAGAAAAACAAATTTAATTAAATACCAATGGTTTATGCAAAAACTTTAAAATTTATATAAATCAAATCAATTTGTTATATTAGTAATTATTTTTAAGTTATTAATTTTTAATGCATATTTTTGGTTTTAAGCAGAAATATATTAAAATTTTTGGAAAACTTAAAACAATATTCAGTTCGAAAAACTGGGGGTCTACTCGGTAATTCGAAACGAAAGCAAATGCTTTCGAAATGCAATATTAATAACATACAAATTCAAAACCATTTGCTTTCGTTTCGAAATACAGAGTAGAGCCCATGGATTTATTAACTAAGGAAAAAACTAAAAAGATCTAATTCAGGAGCAAGAAGTAGTAGTTGGTCATCTAGTCTTTTAGAAAACTCCGTTAATTTTTCTTCATACAATTTGAAAACAAAAATTAAATTCATGCGAGAAACTTAGATATAAGTTTTCTTTAAATATTTTCAATTTATCTTAACTATTTATTAAAAAAAATATATCTAAATTGGTAAAGTGAAATAAAAGATAATAATAATTACAAGTTTTATAAGAAAGTGCTAAATTTTAACTTTAAACTCATGCATAATGTGAAAGTATATAAATATTTTGTTTTTGGTGCTGGTTTTATATATAATATTGAAATATATATTTTATTTAAAAAAAATTGTATAGAAAGTATTAAAATAAGGTACAGTTAAACTGTAAACACATTTATTTTCTCTAAAGGCTCTCTCAAGGATGCTTTATTTATATATATATTTTTTTTGCATAAACCATTTGGACAGATTTTTTAAGATTGAAATAAATTAAAATTTTTAAAAGGTTTGAAATTAAATGTGTTTAAATCAAGCAAAAAACTGGGGTCTGTTTTTCAAGGCTTACAACTGTTTTGTTTATATCACTAAACTTTTAAGCTTTGAGAAACCAAAGACCAGGGGCGGCTCTTCTTACAAAAATATTAAAGAAAATTTTGATAATAATACACATAATAGAAACAAACGAGTATATGGAATTAATTTTATTAATATAGTAAAGAGTTTTAAAAAATATTTAAATGTTTAAAACATACTATTTGAATTAAATCTTACTATTTTAAGAATTATGGATTTGTGATAAACTTAAAAATTCAATGTTAATACTATCATAGACAGTCATATATTAATAATAATAATAATAAATAAATAATAAATATATTAAATAAATTATTATTCAGTAACAAAAAATAATAGAAAACTTTCCATCTACGACATCTTGAAACGAAATTCATGAAAATTACCAGCTTTTTATGTCATTTAAGTATCTATCATATGGTACGCCGGCAAAATATTTGACGAGACTTTGGAACAAGTTCTTTGAGACTATGCATGCGACTTAAGCATGGTACTCTGTTCAAATTTGTGAAAAATGTTTATCAACATTGATTAATTCGTACGAAAAATTTGACATGTAAACAATATTAATTGGCTCCTGAAACTATGCTACAATTTATCATGTTTATAGAAACATCTCATGTGTTTGTTGTAAATTCCGTACGAAACAAGTGGCACTCTACGTATTTCGTGAGAAAACTTAATATGATGAGATACATTTCAAATGTTTTTCCACAAGATAAACAGAGTACTATTTCTGCAATATTTTTTCATGCAAAATTCTTGCCAATTTTTTTTATATGTAGTTTGGCAGCATTTCGCGTGAAATGTTGAACATAATATTACCAGGCTTTAGTCTTAAACATCCAGATTGCACAGCTAAAAAAAACTGAAGTTGTTAAAAAAGCTTGTCTTTTTCACGCCTTCTTAATCATTACATGAAGTCAAATTCATGTTTAACGCTTAAGTCTCAATAAATTTGTCATTATTTAAGTAATGAAAATTAACATCCAAAAATCTTTAAAATCAGGGATCATGCACAAGTTCATTAGCGATTTTTGAAAAATATTAAGTTTTTAATCTAAGAAAAAATGCCTTAGAATTAGAGAATATGTATTGGTTCGATTCATTAATTTTAATGAAGAGTATACACACATCATCTCCAATGATATGCTATCGTAAAAATCATTCACGTTTCCCCCAAATTGCACCAGTTCGTCATGATTTGAATCCATAATTCAACCTCATTTTTATTATGTTTTTATTTGCTGGATAATTAAACTTTTTTAAATTTCTGAGCATTTTACATATTTTGGCAATATTATTTTGTTTTTAATTAGTAGAGGAAACATAAGCCTATCGACCATTTAAATGCCCATTAATAATAATTTATCTGGCAATAAGCATAACGTCAGTTTATTTTGAGCGCAAAGCTTATTTAGTGAATGACAACGCCCCATCTTATCTCATAATACATTAAGGCCTTGAGTCCAGAATAGCTATTATGATATTAACTAGATAGGAATACTTTTTCATTTTACCCTCAAACATTCTCTTGCATTGTAAGAAAGGAAAATTTTTTTCTTATGACTTTCCCACCCATTCAAGCAGCACAATGGGACTTATTCGGACCCAAGTAAGCTGGTTCTGGTGGAACTAGCAGATTTTTTTTTTCTTTAAATAGAAAGTAACAATCGGGCAGTAAATACATTGTACTATTACTAGGTGTTAGCTTCTTTAGGATAGTGATAGAGAATACAGGTGGTGAAGGAAGAGATAGAGGACAGCTTCATTCTTTTTTTACAACTCTGCTTTTTGCACGATTTTAATAATGCAGTGGTGTTGCAGCGCCTCTGGTGTCAATAAGGAGTATTAAATTTTCAAAGCTCTGTTTTAGTAGCCATTTAATTGGTTGTTTTATATGGCGAATCATTATGCTACACAATACTGGCGAAGGAGGGCGATTTGATCTTACATTAGGATTGTAAACTCTAGCCGAACCTAAACTATTTTCTTGTACAAATAAGAGTAGCACAGACTTCCGCTGGAAAAATATTAGAGCATTTACCCATGTGAATGATCATTTGGAAGTTAGTTGCTATATCTCTATCATCGTATCTCCATTTTGCTTTAAGGAATCATCAGTAAGCCAGAGTTTTTCTGCAGTGCAGTTTACAAAGTGGCTACTTTCAGTAATTAGGTATATACAATATAAACTTTTTTTTTCTAGATTATTGTAGTTGTGATATAACAAGTAAAAATGAGTCAATATCCCTCCGTAAGCGTCTAGGATGTAGAAATGAGCCCAAGAGAAACCCTTTATAAAAATGAGTATTCTTTAGAGCTATGCTCTTTAGGCACAGGGGGCTGGGACGTAATTTTTGTAACAAAAATACTCCACACTATTAAAGTTATAAACAAATTTTTTTTTATTGATTTCTTTTTACTAAAAACCAGAGTGAAGTGAGTAAAACGAAAACAATGAGATCGATTGCCCAGTTTGCTTTTGTATTAGTTTTGCACAAGAGCACAAACGATACATTAGTTTAATTGTACGCAGCTAGAAAAGAAAACAATGGAAACTAAATGGAAAAGTTTTTAAATAGTTGCGGCGTAGTTAATTGCATTAATTATATTATATGGAATTTGTTTAATAACGCTTAGCAGCATAGCACTAACTAGATGTCTTAAGACACCTCTATTTTTTATTAATGTTTCTTATTTATTTTTTTATTTATTCTGGCAAATTTTCTCCCAATTATTTGAGGAACGATGATGCTAAATCAGTATACAATATTCTCTTTACAATAGTCATACTTTAAACTGCTAAAAAAATGTGTCATATCGGGATCGGCTATATATATATATATATATATATATATATATATATATATATATATATATATATATATATATATACATTAGGGCAGGTCGATTTAAAAATCGCTCAAATTACACGAAAAATCGTATTAGAGATCAAAATAAGAAACTTTGCCGAAGGAACCATACCTCTAAAATGTATTTTAATGTCCCGACTTTGATCCAAAGATTTTCCTTGCAATTTGAGCGATTTTTTTGCCTTCATACAAATCGACCCGCCCTAATTTATATACATAAATGGCCTCAGGAGACACAAATTTTTTTACAACAACTTCTTCCTTACAATACTTATGCCGTCTTCACATTATGGGATTTTGTGATATCGCAATAGTGTGTTCTAGTGGAACGTTTGTCATTTCCAATATTTATCGTTGTCTGGCAGTGCTTTTCATATAAAAAACATAATGTGAACGGCGTTGCACACATTTTGAAAATGCCAACACTAGAAGTGCCAGATGTGTTCTCTGCATAACACCAAAACTATTTTTAATCAACTTTTTTAATTGAAAACAATATAAATAATGAATTAAAATTTTGCTTAAAAACATATTTGATTAAAAGTTTCATAAAAAACTTCATCGGATCAACTAAAGCTTTTGTTTAAAGATTTAACTCATTAAAGAGTTTAAATGATACAATTAAATTTTTAATTTGTTTTTTGTTTTCAATAAAGGTAAAGGTGGGATTTAAGAGATGTTGTTTTCTGTGTAAGGTGTAATGGCAAACAGATTGGTTTGCATAAATCTGAAAGTGTTATAATGACAAAACGAAAGCACAGGCATGTAAAGGACCAGACAGCTTTTTAGTTTTTTTAATTTGCTTTGTTTAGTTAGTTTTTAAGACTATTATTAAATCAAGTGATATTTCAGTTGAATATTTTTCAAATATAGCTATATACCTTTGAAAGTAGATAAATCTATGGCTTTTTTTCACATAAAAAGGTGACTGAATCAATCAGTAATTTAATTTAATTTAATTTAGACACTACGAGTCTATACAAAAACTGCGGTAATTGAAAAAAGACTATTGATAATTTTTTTTTTGTATATTTCTACTCCTTTTTCAATCTTTAAAACCACAATTTTATTAATTAACTAATTGCTTTGATTTTCATGAATTTCATTACCTAGTAAACTTGACTAATATTTTATAGTTAAAAGTTAAATTAACTTTCAAGTACACAAGCTTGGCAAACATTTTTAATAATGCAAATAAAGTTTGCACAAAAAAACCCATACACAAATTCTGATTAAAAGCAATATAAATACAAAAATTTAAAAATAAAACTATCAGACACATAATTATAATAATAATGAATTAATAACAACATATAACTGAACATTTCCATGACATAAAATTAATAAATATTAAATAAAAATTAAAAAAAAACTGTGCAGAGTAATAATGAAAAAATAAAAAAGGTGGCAAACAAACAATTTGTAACAACAATCATAAAAATGTTAATGCAAAGTGATAAAATACATATATACATACATACATGTGTATATTTTTTGCGTATTAAAACAATACAAAAATATAAAAAACCAACTGATAATTAAAGTAATACATCAAGCAAAATGAGTATAAAATGACTACGTTAATTAAAAAGATAATTTTATCGCTAACTATTTATTTAGTATGTTGGAGTATTTGCAAATGTTAAATAAAAATTTTAAATTAATTTTTGTTTAATAAAGTGCAAAAAGGATTCAAAGCTTAAAATTTTATAAGAGATTTAAAAAAATCTTATTAAATTTATATATTTTTCCGATAGCTTTTTAAAGTAAAACTCGCGAGAATTAGTAAGAGAGTAATGAGAGTTGAATTCTCACTAATTCTAACGGTTGATGCTAAAAAGAAAATAGCGATTTCAAGTCATTGTATATTTAGACTTTTTTAAAGCATACTTTCAGGCCAAATGTTATTTTTATTTTATTTTTTTGTTTAAAATAAATAAAAATAAAATTCAGCAGAAATTTTGTTTTAAATGTTTTAAACCGGCTTTCAATCTTTTTTAACAATAAAACTCTTCTCGAAGCTACTTTTTAAATAATTTCATAATTTGTTCATGCTTATAGGATACAAAATTGGGATAAATTTCATTATTATTTTACTGTGACATGCTGTAGATTTCAGAGAAAATAATGATTCATTTATGACACACATGCTTCAGCTGTTAATTTTTTTATTAAACCATTGCAGATATATATATTTATATCAATTAACCAATCAATTTGGATTTTCATTTTATTTAAGAAAATAAATAAACAACAGTAGAGGAAAAAACAGTATGATCAATAAATTTTTGCCAAATCATAGAAAGAGTGCCGAGAAGTTAAAACGAGCTAGATTGACCAGAAATTTCAATTTCTTAAAGAAGACTGGTGAATTTTTCTTAAAGAAAATTAATCATATGCAGTTTTTAATATCTCAGCATTTTGTTAATTTTTTATAGAACAGTAAGTAGACTCTTTTTTTATATAAGGGAAGTAACTCTCTGCCAATTAAAATGTCTACTAACATACATATCGAGCCATAACCCTTAAAAAAATTTAATCGGCACATTTTTTGGACTTCGTTTTTTACGAAAATCGATTATTCACGCTCGCAAACGACCGATTTTAATTAAAAAAAATAAAAAATTCAGTAAAGTGCGACTCTGACTCGCGCAGGAAGGGTTCCGTACGAACACTAGATATGTACTTTAATACAAACTTCATCCTATATAATATATAGTTTTGGCATTTTTTTTCGTTTTTGTGATCTTTTCGGTTTTTTTGTTTTGGCGGTTTTTGCGTTTTTTCAGTTTTGGCGATTTTTTAAGTTTTGGCTCTCTTTTTAGTTTTAACACTTTATTTTCTTGTTTTGGCGATTTTTTCGGTTTTTGGCGTTTTTTCATTTTGGCGATTTTCTTTATTTTTGGCGATTTTTTTTCATTTTTGCGATTTTTTTAGTTTTGGCGACATTTTCGCGTTTTAGCGATTTTTTTTTCGATTTTTGGCGTTTTTTTTCATTTTGGCGTTTTTTTATTTTGGCGATTTTTTCGAATTTGGCGATTTATTTTAGTGGTAGAAATTTTTTTTTTAATTTTGGCGATTTTTTTCTTTTGGCGATTTTTTTTTGTTTAGGCGATTTTATAATTTTCGATTTTTTTAGTTTTACCGTTTTTGAAAATTTCAAGTTTTTGGTGATTTTTTTAAATTTTGGCTCCTTTTTTAGTTTTTACACTTTATTTTTTTTGGCGATTTTTTTCGGTTTTTGGCGTTTTTCATTTTGGCGATTTTTTTTTGCGATTTTTTTAATTTTTGCGATTTTTTTATTTAATTTTTTTTAGTGACATTTTCGCGTTTTGGCGATTTTTTTCGATTTTTGGTGTTTTTTACATTGTGGCGTTTTTTTCATTTTGGCGATTTTTTCGAATTTGGCGATTTATTTTAGCGTTAGAATTTTTTTTAATTTTGGCGATTTTTTTAAATTTTTGGCGATTTTTTTTTTGGTTTGGCGATTTTATAATTTTCGGTTTTTTTAGTTTTACCGTTTTTGAAAATTTCAAGTGTTTGCCTCTTACGGTTTCCAAGATATTGCAAATTGTCAAAATTACATAGTCAAAATTGCATTAACTGATGGACCACCCTTTAATTTAAATTTTTTTTAATTTTAGTGTTCATTGTTGTAGTCTGTATAAAAATACACTAATTTTACAAATTTCAAGTTTCAATGTACACTTGTATGTATATATGATTTTAACATTTTTCGTTGCTCGTTTTGGAACACCCTTTAATTTTTAATTCTCATGTATTTGCTGTTGTAGCGGCCAAGGTTCTACATACTGTGTCCAAATTTCAAGTCCGTAGCTCTTACGGTTCCTGAGAAAATACCGTGTGACGGACAGACGGACAGACGGACAGCGTAGCCAAAACAATAGGGTTGTTTTTCACCTTTGGTGTACGGAACCCTAAAAATCAAGTTCGGCAATAATGCCGCTTAAGCTTTTTTTGCGGTTATGGCTGATTTGTGTGTGTGTTAACTTCTTTAGGATAGGGGAAAATGAAGAGAGGACAGATGCTGCAGTATTAAATTATTGAGCTTAACACATTTCAAAACTCTGCTGCTGTGCGCCATTGCAGCGCCTCTGGTGTAGAGTAGGCGCATTATCAAGAAGCCATTTTAGTTGCTATTTTACTTCGATGGCGATTCATTCCTACAAACATTAAGGAATTAGTACACTATGACATGCATATCATAGTAGAATATCAAAAAAAAATCCATGACATTGATTTGAGTGGGCCTGGCCAGGAATTGAACTCGTACTCTCGAACCCTGTCATTGTAGTCAACTTCAGCCATTTTATTTGCCCACAACCAATGAAGGGAGGTGCTATAATATACATTAGCATGGACACGAATAAGTATCAGAAATTTTGGCTCTGGCTTGGAATCAAACTCGTGATTATAATACAAAGACTATCACTTATTTTGTAGCAAAAGCGCCAAATAGTTTAGGCAATAGTATCCTCATCTGAGAAAGCTTTGGCGATTTCTGATTTTATTGAATTAATTGATTTGATTTGGAACTATTTTTGAAAAGTGAAACTTTTTAACTTCAAAAAAAAAATTGTTTTTCCAAACAACACCTTAATTTAAAAAAAAACCAAAAATCAATTGAAAATTTAATTGTGCCAACTAAACTTTTTGTTAAATTAAATTTTTCACCAAATTTTAAACTAATTCAATTATAATTTTAATTAAATTTTTTTTTAATTGACCCTAATTACATTTTCAATTGATTATTTCTAATATTTTTTTTTCAATTAAATGTGTTAATTGGATAAAACTTCTTTTTTGTACTAGAAAGCCAAAAATGCTTCAAAAATCAATGAGTTGTTTTAGGATATGCAGGTTATCTTAAATTCTTTGAGTATAACCTGGCTCACGCATGAGGAAACAATGGACCTCGTCGACTTCATTCGCTTAAAGCATTTACTTCATATATCAGAGGTAAAACCTGTCTATTTTTTGCGAGCTTTGGTAACTTATTCGATGCTACGAACATATAAAATGGGACAAATATTTGAAGTGTTTTTTTAACCAATAGAACCTGCACCCATTTTTGATATTTATGATCAGTATAATTTAACAAATTATGAAGATATTGGCGCTTCAAAAATGCTACCAAATTATCCACATTTACTTTAAAAATCATTAATCAATCAATTCGCTCAACTTATAGGCGACTTCTTACTAATCCAGCCATTTATCAAACTATGAATAGATTTCATAACACATACTCACTAAATAATGCAAAAACACCAACACGTTGAAGGAATGGTTGTGCTGAGGAGGATATTGCCTCTGTAAACGATTGTGCGTCAAGAACGTCCCTTATGTCTCAAATCATTATCAAATGTTAATGCCATGTATTTATCTTTCAAATAGAAAACTTTTCTGGACTAAAGTTTAATATCTTTTCTTATTTTTTTAAAAAATTATAAATAATAATTAATATTATTATTTATAATAATATAAAATAATTTTAAATAAATATAAATTATATATAGCACGGTGGGTGCTTAAAAAAACACTATTAATAAGAAACCTTGTGAAGATTCTTTGTCAATAATTAAATCATTATAAGGTCTGCTTTTGCCTCTTAACAGCGGCAGTGCATTAATAACGAAATAATCAATGCTATTTTGGTTTCAACAAAATCCAAAAAAATACAGCCCTTTTAGTCTCAAATATTTCTGAACATTTAACTCCAATAGGGATTTTCATGGTCTCTGGCTCTCTCGTGATTATGTTGCAAATAAAAACTTTACATCTCTACTGTTTAGTTTATTTATTTTCCTCATCGTTTATTATATTCATTTAAAAAAATTTATATGATTGTTAATATATTTTTTTTTATTATTACAGGTGCTTAATTACAGTGCGTTTATATAGAGGAAGTGCTGCTGATATTACAACAATTAGTGTTTTTGTTGTTGCGGTTATTTATTTTTATTTTTATTTATTTTTTTGGTGTTTACTGTTTGCATTTGGACTTTTATTAATTTAATTTGTGCTAATAAAAAGGTGCCATTTATTTATTATTATTATTATTGTTTTTTTTTTTGGTGTTGCATTTGATAAATTATTTATGTGCAATATTTTATTAATAAGCTTATTTGCTTTGCAGCTGTTTTAATTGGTGCGTTAATGTTTGCTGTGCAAATATTTGAACATACACACACAAAACACACACATACACTCTCTCTCTCTCTCACAAACTCACACATACACCCAACTTCGTAGACAACAAATATGCTTTAAATAATTATTGGCTTACTTCGTTTGTTGCTTGCTATTTTGCAATATCAAATACGAATTTTCTATTGCAATAACTTAAAGTTGAAAGGCAGGGGCACATGAAGTCCATAAATGCACAATTCATATATTAATTGCAGACCATTTTTTTTTTGCTTTAATTTTTATATATTCAGTTGTTAATTTCGTTTTTGCACAAGAGTGTAGTGCAGCCTATTTATTTTTGGCTTGTTAAAGCTAAAAATTTTGTGTTAAACTTAAAATATATTTATGTATATTAAAATTAAAAGAAATAATTTAAAGTTGTTTAGTGAATTTTTGTTTGTTTATATTTGTAAGTGAGTGTTAATTGTAACTGCTAGTTTTTGTTTGTTTAGTGATGAACCTTAATTAAGAATTGGCTATCAAAACAGCGGCAAAACAGCTGTTTTTTGACATTTGTTCTCGTGCTGCCATAATATTATTTTTTAAACTACAAACAAGGTATGGTTCAGTGATTTACTCCTGTTCATATAAATTTGAGCTTAGTTCAACTAAACCAGTGTTTAAAGCTTCCACTGATTTATTAACCCTAAGAGTTGGGTACTTTTTTACAGAGAATAATATAGTCTGAAATGAACTGGGGAAAAACCAGTCATCAGTGAATAAAAAATAATTCCATCAGCATAGTTAGCTCTCTTGCACCACTATATTTAAGCCAAGGCTAGTATGGCGCTTCTTATAAAAAAGTTAGTACAACGACTGGAGAATTCTGCCTAATATCGTACTTTCATGTATAGATGACTTGAAGATGAAGGCTTGCTCTTCCACAAAGAATATTTTAGTCTAAAATGACCTGCGAATAAACCGCGATAAATTCACTGATTATCAACATGTTTCCATTTGCTCTTTAGGTTTTCTCAGGTCCGGGGAAGCCAGATGAGACCTTCAATATTTCGCTAGAAATTATTATATCAAGGATTACCGTGATCAGTTAACACTCACAATGTGTTCGGGATGAATAAAGGGAGTGACATTTAACTCTTTATAACTCAACATCGTGAAACTAATTTTATTTATTTTTTTACTTACGCTCAGTAAGTAAAAAACAAAATTTTCTAAGATTTTTTTTTAAATTTAATTCTTTGTGGCGAAAATGGGTTAAAAAGGAAATACGGAGAACGTCAAATATGTTGGCGATAAGAGCTTCAAATCAAAATATTATTTTACGCACAATATTTTAGAAATAAATACCGTAATTGACTTGGACATTTACAAAATTTAATGAAGTAAAACGCCGATTATATAACTTTAAAAAAAATTACAATACGGCAACAATGATTTAATAAAACCGCAGGGCTACTTTAAATCTGTTCTGCTATAGCAGATACAATTTTTCACTAAGAATGAATTTCATAGTTTGAAATAAGATACTCGTATTGTACCAAAGTTATTGAATTGGAATAAAATTAATAATTACATTTAACTAATAGTTTTTATAGATATTTACTGCCTGTCCCACAATGTCACTAGCAAACATTCGATCGCCAATTTATAGTGAAAACAAAAACAAATTTTCTAATATTATTGTTGTTTGCAATACAAGTTGTCGATCGAACGATTTCTGTTGATATCGTGGGACAGGCCGTTAATGGTTTGTAACATATTTGTAACAAGGGTTAAATTCTCTTGTTTATGGGTAAGCAAGATTAAGGAATCTTATCAACTATAGACAGAATTTTTGGTGACTTAAATTAAATTAATCCAGCAAGAGCTTTAGAGCTACTGTGGAATTACGTTTCAGCTGATGACATGCAGTGACATACATACTCTCATTGGCCTGTGGGACTTTTTAAAAATATTCCCCCTTATTGCAAATATTGTCATTTGTCTTTGTCGGCAACAATTGGCTCTTTTTGACAATCTCTTACTAATCTCTTTTATAAATAAATGGAGCACATTAATATTAGTTAATTGTAGTCGACAAAGAGTAGACAAGTGACAATTTCCAGTGTCGTCTTGATGTGACGTCAACGACGCCATTCGCAAGAATGGGGATTATTTACTTTTTGAAACTGAAAATGAAGCTCTTACATTTAAGCATGGAAGTGGACTGGCTTTTTTTATGTTAAATTTCATTTTCCTAATTTATCGATAGATCATAGATGGCAACCTTAATTTGAGTGCGTTGCCAGTTGGCAAAATTTTATTATATATGGAATTTGACAACTAACAGCTTTTAATTTAAGTTAGCCAATTATAATAATGTTGGCAACCACAAACTTTTAGTTGCTGCATATATTTCAAGGCAAAGTGTTTATGAAAAAAAAAAAATTAAAATTGAATTAGAAAGGCGAAAAAATGCTTGAAAGCAAAAAAGAAAAGATTGTTAAAAATTATTTTATCAATAATGTTAACTCACAGTAGAGGCATTTAGTGTAAAAGATTTTAATTGAGCCCTTTATTATGATTTGTATTCGATTTTCGATCTTCGCTGGCTATCGAACATCGAAAATTTCGTAAAGCATCGAATAGAATTTAGCTTTATAAATTTTATTTTTAGGCAAATTTTTTGAAAATCACTTTGAGCGATATTCACTATATTCACATTCTTTGTCGAATGTTCGTCATAATACCAAATGAAAATTCGTTGGATTAAGGGCCTGTGTCTTAACTGTCTTTTACATCGAAAAATAATTCCGCTGAAATTCCGCTTCTATGTGTTTGTTTTATTAAGGAAATTTCCTTAACATTTTTAAGCGTAATTTTCAGTAGCCAATCTATCATAATCGCAATTTGCAATAAGATTTTGTTAACAACAGAAAGTTGCCATATATAAAAGTTACAAGTTAACAACGCATCAGAAGTTCAGTTGCCAGCCATAATAAAGCTATTTGTATAATAAGCAGCAGATTCTTTGCAGACTACTCAAAGCTGATTTATTTAAGCGAAATAGGATAGTGTTTTCTTTGCAAAATATTACGGTTAAGAGAAGTTGAAT
Source organism: Tachina grossa (assembly GCA_949987645.1). Taxonomy (NCBI): domain Eukaryota; kingdom Metazoa; phylum Arthropoda; class Insecta; order Diptera; family Tachinidae; genus Tachina; species Tachina grossa. Next base: position 170,612,665 of record OX465275.1, read on the forward strand.
CTTGGGAACTTTTAGAGTGTCCCTTTTGCCATTATAGGCGGACGGATATCAATCACCCTTGTGTAACTACTTACTCCTGAATAACTATTTATAGAGAACACGACAGATATGCATGCTTGCACTAAAAAGGCGAGACCAATATGAATATCAGAACTGAAAACGAAACAATTGAAAAGGTAAATGAAATTAAATATTTAGGAATAATGTTGAATAGAAACTTGGTCTTCAAATCTCATTTTGATAGCAACAAGAAAATATGTTTTTTGAGACAACTGTGACTGCTGTAAGAGTCATACATACATCAGCAATGACGGTATCTACATTATCCTTTCCCCTTTCAGTATCCTTAACGATGAATATAAGGTTTAAATTTTAAATAAAAAAATCTATACCTGAATAAAGACATCACATTTGTGAAATTACATTTTTTGCATGGAGTAATTCAAGACATAAAATATACTTTTGTTTACCTTTCCAGTGTTAAGTGTTTGTCTTTATTTAAGTGTTTTTTAAAGTTTTTTGTTTTAAATTTTTTGATTTAGTAAAGTTGTGAGTGAGTTATTGCATCTGAAAGTTTTATTGTAAGTGTTATGTGATAATATTGTTTTAATATCAGAGTATATGTTGTTTATACATAAATTATAAAATAAATAAAATATCTAGAAAATAAATTCTTATAAATAAATAAAATGGGCATTAGGAATTAAATTTAAATAAATAAATGTCTTTCATAAGTGTTTAATATGTAAATTAAAATCTCACATTTAGTGTTAAGTGTATTTAGTAGATATTTATTTATCAATTAAAAAAAATAAGTAATGCTCCTTAGGGTATGCTTTGATTTTTATATTATACTTCAATTATACGCAAATTGAAATATTTTTTAATAAAAAAAAATAAGTTTTCAAAACTTTAGTAGATATTAAATTATTTGCTTGGTTTTAATTTTATATTTTTTTTAAACAACCTCGTTTTTATAACAAAACCTAAGCACCTTTTTACCTTTTTAATGTTATATTTTTTTTTCGATATTAATAATTTTTAAATCCAAATTAAATTTTATTTATAAGAAATAGGATTTTCACAGTTCTGCTTTTTAAGTTCCATAACACAAAATGCTCATTTCTTAAGAAAATGTGTTTTAATTGTGGCATTTATCTCATGCAACTAAAAGTATGCTTCAGATTTTTTTAGTTATTATTTATTTCATGCGTTAAAAGCAGATTAACTGTGAAATAGTTTTATTTTTTCTTCAAAAGAATATTTAAACGAATAAATAATTAAAAAAAATGAAAATTTTTAAAAAATTCTCTAAGGGTTTTACAATTATTTAAACAATTATATTGTAAATAATATACATGAACTTTCAACATTAAAATAACATCTTTAGAAATTCAAACTTAAAAAACTTTTTAATATTTAAACAGTTTAAATAAACAAATAAAAACTTAAAACTATTGTTAAGTAACTACTTTGAAATTGATTTTTTTTTCAATGAAATTTGTATATAAAATTAATAAATTTTATATATTTATATATAATTTTTATTTCTATATATAAAGGCACCTTATGTTATAGTTTTTTTTATTTAAATAATATTTTTTAATAAATATTATGTGGTTGTATTTTTTTATATATATATTTAATAAATTTTTTATAAATAAATAATAATAATATTAAATGAAATATTTGCTTACCATATTGTTTTGTACGGACGGGTATGGGTGGTGTGGTGGCACCTTCACCTCTTTGCGAACGAGCTGCCAGCCAAATGTAATACAATGTATCAGGATACAAACCATCAAGCGTATACGATTCGGTATTCGAAATGCGCCTGTTAAAAATAAATTTTAAATCAAATGTTTTAATAATTTTTACAACTATTGTTATAAAAGTGAATTTGTGATATTTATAATAAAAAACCTAGGACTGAAGATTTAGTATCCCCAGCTAAAAAAATATGTATGGAGCATATATGATATCCCATATATGGTTCGGATCCGAAAAATGAGGGTATATGGACATATATGATAATATATATTCATACATTTTCATACATGAATGTGTATTCCCTATATAGAATGCAAAGTTCATATTCATACTCTATTGATATTGAACTGTACAATAAATTAAATTACTAAAACTACTTTTTTTAGATTTTGAACAGGGAGGTTGTATTTAATGAAACATTTGTTTGGACAAATAATGAAAAACGAACTAAAAGTCATTTCATTCATCATTTTAAGTCAAAAGGTGAATCAATTATTTAAAAAACACAAAAATCATATTCGTACATAAAATTTAATTTAAGAAATCAGATTAAAAACTAATGCAATTAATTATAAAAGAAAAAATAATCCGTCTAACAAAAGTTTTCAATATAATTTTTGCAGTAATATGAATTTTGTTTCTTATCTAGATAATTCTGTTGTTTTCGATAAAATTAATGACTGGATTATCCTTTTGATTATTTGATCCACAATGTATATAATTATACAAGAATGGTTTTCTTTTTGTAACAAAAGTATTTCTTTTTTAAACGTTGAGGGTCGCATATAAACTTTGCATACCGTATATATTTTCTAATGGATTTCCAATTCACCAGTGATTGCAAAACGATCTTATGTGAGATATCATTTATGCATACATTTTTATGGCTCCATATATTAAATCTTATTTATTTATATATGGATCCACATATGAAGAGCTTCATTATGAAATTTCCATATATGAGCTCATACATTATAATACATTTCATACATTAGTCCATATATTAGTTCATATATAATAGTTTTGCCATGTAGAATCCCATACATTTCCATACATGAATTCGTACATATTCATATATAGTTATATACATTCATATATTAGAAATATACGGACCATATATAATTTTTTTAGCTGGGTCGTTTGAAAAATGTAACGCATTATTTTCGATTTCATTTTGTTCTTGTTTTTTTTTCTTGCGATTTCATTTCCCTTCTTGTTCTGTGACAATGTGAGAGAAACACATATACTCGTATGATGGAAAACTTAATCGGTTTTATTACTGCGTTTTTAATTCGAGCAAACAGACGTTCGCGACAACAACAACGCTGCACAAGTACTCAATAACAATAAATCATGCTCCGATGGCTGGCTACATGATTTGATACGAATGCTACGAAGTAGAAACATTAATGGTGTAATGCTTGTTTGAGGTGTCTCCTTTTAAAAAACCATCACACGACACTCATACATATGCCCTGATTGACGATCTTATTTGATCATCTCCAGGGCCTACAATAATCGTTTATGAATGCCTGTGTTAGGGAAAAAATTTTACTCGGTGAATTTTCTTTAAAAAAAAGCCCAACTAATTTAATTTTTCAATGTGCATATTGCATAATTGAAATTGAGTTTCCGCTTTATCGTTTTTAAATTCAATAACAAAAAATTTAATTTGAAATAAACCATATAAAACCATTAATTTATTTATTTTAATGAAATTTCCTGTATTTATTTGTTTTTCATTTGGCAGAGCATCAACATATTGAAATGCTGATACACCCAGTGATTATTATGCAAGCTAGTGCGTGTAAGGTGTTACTTTTATTAAATATATTTTAAATTTATACTCACTTGTGATGATCCTGTTTGGCATATGTATCATTCCAATATAGTTCATAATGAACAATATTTTCACTGGAATGTGTCGGTTTCGACCATTGCAATGTAACTGCGGTCTCGCCGATATCGGTGGCCCGGAAATTACTTGGTTGCGAAGGGACACCTGCATTGGAAATGCCGCACCCAGAGCAAGAAAAGTAGACAAGATAAAGTATTACATATTTTATTTTTATTTTGTTATTATTATTTTTGAAATGATTATAGCGTTGTTGTATTTTTATTTATTTTTTGTTTGTATTGTTTTTTGTTGTTGATGATGATGTTGTTGCGGTTCGCAGTTCATGATAAAATCCAGGTGCATGTTGACGATGTAAAATGTTCATATTGATTTATGTGCCGAAATGGAAAATTGGAGGGCATGATGAGTAACAAATAGCGAGAGAGGGAGAGAGATATAAAAAAATAAGAATATGACAATATTAATAAAAATTCACAAACGGATATTAAATAAAATATATTTATTTGTTTATTTGTTTTTTTTTTCATTTTTAGCATCAATATTGGAAAAATGTGCACAAAGCCAATATTATGTAAAATCTTTAAATAACAATATAAAATTGAAACACTATCATGAAAGCAGCAGTTATTATTCATAAATACAGACTTCGAAAAATAAAAAAACCGGCTTGTTTTACAATTTTTCATACGAGTCATTACAGAGGCAGAGTAATTAAAAAAAAATATTATTTATGTTAATTTCGCCCCCACTATGACATGTTATTTATTTAGAGATTATAAGTTTTCCGCCATTAATTTAATACCTAATTAATTCAAGCAAAGCCGTGAATAACGTTGTAAATAGAGATGCTAAACGGGAAATACCGAGCCCGGAAGTCCCGAGATTTTCGGCACTATGCCAATCCCAGAACCCGGGATTTTTTTATTTAAAAGCCCGGGATTTTCCGGATTTTCTGAATGCCGTTTTTGCATATACAGGGTGGGCCAAAAGAAACCAAGTGGTGTAAAAGTTTAATAACTTTTTTGTTTATTAATTTTTTTTATTTTTTCTTTCAAATTATATAGACAACACTTGGAGAATTTATAATGGAGAGGTTCACAACTGAATAGAGAATCAGAACAATAGAATTTTATGAAATTAGCTTTATTGAAAATTTGATTATGAGTGATGAAGCTCATTTTCATTTGAATGGCTTTGTTAATAAGCAGAACTGTAGGTTCTGGTTTTCTTAAAATCCAAGAGCCATTCATCAACACCAATTGCACCCCATCAGGTGTACAGTATGGTGTGGGATCACATCTGAAAATGTCATTGGGCCCTACTTCTTCGAGAATGAAGATGGAAGTGCTGTAACCGTAAATGGAGAGCGGTATCGGTTTATGATAGAAAATTTTTTACGTCCTGCTCTTGAAAACAGACCTGGTATGTGGTTTCAGCAGGACGGAGCCACTGCCCAAGACACAATGGTACTTTTAAGTCAAATTTTTGGAGAGCGAATAATTTCTCGAAATTCGGAAATTATTTGGCCAGCGCGATCGCCAGATTTGACAGCACCCGACTATTTTCTTTGGGGTTTTTTGAAGGAGCGAGTGTATGTGAACAAGCCAGAGACAATCCTTGAACTCAAGGCAAACATTGTTGCAGAAATTCGAACGCTACAGCCACAAGTTTTGAAAGATGTTATGGAAAATGCTCTAAAAAGAGCCCGTCAGTGCGAAGCTGAAAACGGTGGTCATTTAAGAGACATCATTTTTCATACTTAGTGTAAAAAAATTTTGTATATTATATAATCTGAAAGAAAAAATAAAAAAAAAATTAATAAACAAAAAAGTTATTAAACTTTTACATCCCTTGGTTTCTTTTGGCCCACCCTGTATAATGTTTTTGACTGTCATCTTCTATATTAAAAATTATTACAAACTCCCTGTTATAAAAAGTTAAAATATAAAATTAGCTTTGAATAAATATTTTAGTAGATAATGTTATATTGTTTATACGAGTACATAATATATATCTGTGGCAAAAAGGAAAAAGTGATTAAGTCATATTTTACTGTTTTGCAGGAGAGCACTTTTGAACTCTCACATCGTATTTAAGATATTTCTTTGTTTTGCAGTTAAATCGGGAAATTCTCTGTTAATCGTTAGTTCTTAAGCAAATATTGTTCTACATACTATAATTAATATATTTAAGTTAAAATATACTAAAGTATAATCAAAATTAAGCTATTGTTCCAAATGAGATTAGAAGTCTAAGGGCCATTATTACAACTTTCCGATAGTTAAAGGCAAGATTTTCTCGGACGGATAAATGGCTAAGCATTATAAAACCTTCATTTATTGATTTTTTATCCCTTAAATATTAGTATTATTAATAATAATAACAAAAAAAATTTAAGTTATAATAATGCAAAGCTTTTTATCTGACAGACAAAATCCTGCCTTTAACTATCGGCAAGTTGTAATAATGGCACTAAAAAAGATAAGTCGCAAGTCATAGTGCTATAACTTCCTGAAAAATCACACAAATTTATTGAGAATTTAAACAGGGATACTTTCAAATATGCAGATTACGGAGGTACCATTAACTTAAAATCAGCTTATCTCGACTTAAGCACTTTTTCCTTTTTGCCATCTTTTCTAGGAGAAAATATTACATTAAATGAAAATTTTCAATTAAATGGTTTTTTTTGAAATAGAGAGTTTATTAGAAATTATTGTATCACACGGACGCTAAATTTTATAGCAAAAAATAAAAACTGTGAAACTTTTTCTAGAAACGAAAACGGCATTAGTGTTTAATATTTTAATTAAAACTCTCAATTATATAAGTACATGTATACATATGTTCGACTGTATGCACCTTTTAAATATGCAAAAAAAAAAAATAAATTGTTATATTTAATATAAAGACGCACATTTGTTCACAATTTTTTCAGGATTTTGTTGGTCTCGGAAATCCCGGGGTCCCGGTTCGGGATTTTGAGACTCCATCACTAAATCCCAAAGCTCGGGATTTCTAAAAACCTGTCCCGATTAGCATTTCTGATTGTAAATGACATGAATGAAATTTAATTGAACTAGAATGAATTTTAATCAGGAATAATTTCTTAATCGGGCTGAAGTTCAGTATTTTCAATTCTTATCGAATGAAATATTTTTATTAAAATTTATGTGATTTTCTAAAGAATCTCAACTGGCATTTCCTCCAGCTAAAGAGTCTAGTTTAATTTTTCTTCTCTGCTTTAGAAAATCACATTAATTAATACAAATATTTCATTCAATAAGAATGGAAAATACTGGAGTTTAATCGTCGCTTTCGATAACGAGCTGATTTGATCACTTTTTTCAGTTTGAGATTATAGCATTCGCTATCGAACAACGTAATAACATAGTTCGATATTGAATGCTATAACCTCAGATCGTTATCGAAAGCGACGATTAGACTCCTGAATTTAAGCTCGATTAAGAAATTATTCCTGATTAAAACAATAATTTTTCAGGAGAGCAGAAAACCTCATTTAAAGAGAATTTTTTATTTTGTTAATGTTTTTAACTCATAAAAATAGTAACATACGAGTATAATTAACATTAAAATTTTGTAGCTCTATTTCATTTATCAATTACTTTCGACAATTCCGTTCATATAATTTTGTTTGTTAAATAGTTATACATTTTTTCCACTGACTAACTCATAATCATACTTATATCGAAAACAATTTTTCTCTTAGGCAACTATGACTGTAGCCGATTCCAACATATAAGAATAGATCAAGTTCGCTTATGAGAAAAACTAAGATATACCACAACCAAATAAAAAGGCACGTGCGTGATGTGACTCCCTGCCATACTTACAGTTGGGGTATGCTTATACTCAGAGTATGGATATTTAGTCCAATAAGAAAAATATGCGCTTAAAACTCGGGATATTTAGTAATCATTCGCCACTGTATACATACATACATTTGTGTCATGCCCACATTCATGTTTACTACTTGTTTTAAACTTTGTTCACTAGGAGGCAGTGAGCCAGGGGCAGAAAGAAAAATAGAAATGTATAAAATATATTGAATTGGTTAACGATTGCATAGAGAGACCATTAAATTTTTTTTATTTTAAATTTAAACGGTTGTCGAAGTAATTTGACATTTGTGTATGTAAAATGGAATGGAAAATTTATTTTGGATTTCTTTATGTGTGTGTGTGTGTGTAAAAAAGAAAGCCCTGTATACACGCATGTATAGCCGATTAATACTCAGAATATTTTTATGCGCATGCGTATAGCATATAAATTTTAGTTGTAGTTGTTTGTTCTACGTAACTTAAAAATATTTGTAAACATAATTGTTGAATGTTGATAGTTATACGTATTCGGTTTAATATAATATAAAATAACGTGTTTATTTTTAGCTGAACGCATTCATACGAGTCGTTGTTTGATGGCTAATATTCAAAGAGTACTTAAAACGATGCTTTTATCATTCTCTGTATATTACTTTCGAATCGAAAATTTCTTTAGAAATGTTTTGCAAGACCGATTCAATACACTGATCTGCCAAATAATGAGAGCTTAAAGTAGTCTTTAAATAGGACTTGAATTATAAATTTTTTAAAAAGCCTTTTGTATCCTTTACCATATTCAATCTTATTATTTTCCTTTTTTTTAATTAAACTGATTTGAACTTAACAGAAATGGGATGAATTTCTTTTAAACATATTTTTACTCTCAAGGTACAATATTGTGCGTCATTCGTTGTTAAAAAATAAACTCAATATACAGTAATTTTGATTTAGCTGCACAATCAACTTTGCACGACTTTTTGTGCAGATAAGTCAAAAATGCTGTTATCTTAAATGCACTTACCTGCCTAAATGTGCAGGTATAAAATTTTTGACTTCAGCTTTATACACATACATGGTTGCATACTTATGTAACAACATTTATTTAATTTGTGCAGCTAACTTAAATTTTTTATATGAGAATAATTTAAAACTGCCAAAAAATATGTTAAATGCGCAGGTATACAAAGTGCACTTAAAAAAGGAACTTGAACAATAATTACAGAAAAAACATATTTTGTGCAGTTAAGTCAATGTGCAGCTAAAGTTGATTTTTTGTATGAAAATCTTTTAAAATTACCAAAGTTTTAGGGCACTTATCTTAAATGTGCAGATATAGCAAGTGCACTTAAAAAACGAATTTGTATATGGGCTTTTAAACAATAGTGACAGAAATTTATCAGTTTAGGCAGTTAAGTCCAAGGTGCACTTAAACAAAAGGCAGCTAAATCAAAACTACTGTAGCTGAATAAGCAAGTCCTCTGACATATTCAACTTACTGAAATAAAACTTTCGATAACTGCCACAAAACTCAGGCGATATAATTTTCAACTTCGTTTTCCAAAAATTATATTTTTAAATTATATGACTAAAGCCTTTTTAGCGGTTATGGCACGATATATGTATGTACACCAACTTAAAGTATCACGAAATATAAATTATTTCTCAATTCACAACCTATTGTAGGAGCTGTAATTCGTACAGACGTTGTTGGTAATTTCTATGTAAACATTTGTTTATAAACAATGGTTTTATTGAAATTGCCGAAACCTCATGTACGAACTACGACTCCTGCAATAAGTTGCGAATTTCCTTTACGTTTTCATTTTAGTAATTTAATAGGTCATTTACACCAGCACAAAATCTAGCAGATTTTAATTAAAATCTTTATGAAAATCTATACCGTTTACACCAAATTTTTTGATATTTATCAAGATTTTTTATCCAAAACAAAACCCATTAACTGAAATATTTCTAAGAATACAACCAAATAACTGCAATGTAGCTAAGTCACACACCTTTTTAAGCAGAACGTAGCTAATTCATTCATCTTTTTTATAAATATATTGTACAGGGTAGTACAAAATAAATAAAAATATTAGATTTTTATTAGATTTCCTACAAATCTACTAACCAAATAGATTTTGCTTTGTATGGGAAATCTAGTAAAAAGCAGCAAGATTTAAATCGAAATCTCGTAAGTACTAGATTTCGAGGTAATGTAAGTGAAATTTAAGTTTTTTTTTATAAAACCTCTGATATAATCAAATTCTTTTAAGAATGCCAGCTGTCTGCTGCCTGCGATAAAATAATATTAAAAATATGCCCGCATCAACAATTCTCCCTAAAATTTATTATCAATATGTTTGATATTTAATACAAAATATTTACATACAGATTGTGGGTGTTGCCTAAGTTTTCCAATCACTAACATATTTTCCATACTTTGTAAATTTTTATGTAATGTTTTTATATATATGTTCTTTTCAAGCTTATAATTATAAAATGTTTTTTTTTTAACAACATTTTCTTTTATTGCTGCAAACAATATGTTCTTTTGTTAACTCTCACATTGTATTTACTCGTAAAGGTTTTTCTTTTCTCCAAACTTATTGATTTGTTTAAATGCAGGAGATAATATATTAAACTTTATCCACAATTATTGTTATAAAGTTGAAGGGAAAGTTATTTGTATTGTAAATTATAATTTAAATGCGTTTTGCAAACATATTTCATTTACATAAACAAATGCGATTGAAGTGATAATGAAAATAAAGCGGGCAAAGTTAAATTAAATTAAAAGTTATCACAGGAATTAAACAAAGTTTATTTTTATTGAATATTAATGCCTTAGTCGAGGGTCAGCATTTACTCTTGGCCATAATTGGATGATATGGATATTCGGCATGACCGATTTGAGGAATGGATCATATATACAAGGAGATAATATATGCTAAAAATTATCCTTGCTTCCATAAATAAGGGCATCGATAGGCATTTTAAATGAATTAAAACTATACCATACACACTGCACTTATTTGAATTAAAATACAATTTTTAGTATAAAAAAGAGGAAGCGCCTAATCAAGGAATCATTTAGATTTGCAATTAAATTTCGATAGATGGTTAGGTTAGGTTAGGAAGGGTGATGCTTTACCGCACCTCCACTCGGAGACCTAATTAGGTCCATTGTGATTCCCTTCTGTTGCCCAAAAAGTAATATTTACCCTCCCATTTGCAGCCAGAAGTGACCCTATCATCAATCATTAAGCCACCGAATTCCCATGATGAAGCCCCTGATGTCCTCTAGTTTACACTTCCCGATATCAGTAATGCTTTCATGGAAACGTCTGCTCAGCCATCTAAGCCTATGACGTTGCAGCTTCGGGCAGTGATAGATAATATGTTCAATGGTTTCTGGTTCCTCTTCATCCCCGCACATCCTACAAAAATCTGGAATGCCAGTTTCCCAAAGCCTGGTTCTTGCTCTGAACTATCATGATTCTCATCGCCTTCCTATTCATGTGCAGTAGTAGTTTAGATCTTCCATATTCAAGTTTTTGCCAAAAACCCTCCTTCCTAATTCGCCATGAACTCTTGGTCCTGCTTCCTACCCAATTACTGAGTTCTTTATAGTAATGACCTATCGGTAATTTCACCGATCTGTCCGACATTCCCTCATCCAATACCGACTCTATTCTTGCCAGCTCATCGACAATTTCATTTCCCTCAACACTGCTGTGGCAAGGAACCCAACATAGTTTGACACTATACTTATCCATAAGCAAGTTGAGTCACTAACAAGTTTTGATTTGATATGGTGTCCCTTCAATATCAACTTTTAGAGCTGCCTGGCTGTCGACGTTCTCACCTTCAGCTACATTCCTGGCCACCAGCTCCGTGGCCCTGAGGATAGCCAAGATCTCAGCTTGGAAAACATTATATTCATTCAGCAGTCTGAAAGAACTACGAATGTTCGTTCCCAATATATTAACACCAGCCCCTGTGCTTTCCCCCATTTTTCATCCATCTCAAAAGACTGCACTAGCCTCATACAGCCCATCGCATTTGACCCAATAGTCCCTATCCGAAATTACCATTAAGCGTGTTCTACTTAAATCGATTTCAGCGACCTTATACATAGTCCGTAAGCCCGAGGTTACGGATTCCTGATCACCAAAACCGATCTCATTTAAGATTTATGTGTGACCTGTTATTCCTGTTTTCACCAAACCTGTTTCTACGAGTCTAAATTTCGATAGAACATTTCAGAAATTTTTTCATTTCACTAGTTTTATTGTTAGCTATAACAACAATGAATATGAATTTATATCTATTCCCTAATAACGCATATTTATTTTATATTAGCTTGAAGTTGAAAGATCAAATTAAACAGCAAAAAATTCGTGTTTAAATTTTCATCTAAACATATAGATACATATTTCCAAATATTGATTTTGTAATTTTTTGATTATCTCTATAAATAATATATTATTACGTCACATTATGTGCAAATTTTTTTACATTTAGTCCATATCATATTTGATTGTTTTGTAATTTATTGAAACAATAGTTTTTCGTTGTTATTGTAATTGTTAATGTGAGCAACAATATACAAACATATTGCAAACCTTTTGCCAATTGATGTGATTTTTAATGCGTAAATACGATAGTTACCTAAATTTGCTTATAAAGATTTATGGCTTTTAAATTAAACTATTATGGTAAAGTATTTATTATTATTTAATTTGTTTGCTGTTGGATTTGTATGTGTATCTATGTACATATATACAAACATACAGACATACAAATATTTATTAGATTTCATAAAACTCAATTTATTGGCAAAATCAATAGTTTTAAAATAATAATAGCAATTGTTTGTTAAATTGGTATTATTTTTATAAATTTTGAGCAATTGGCGTAATAAATAGGTATGTATGTATTAGTGAAACAAAAAATAATAGCAGCCCTGCAGGAGAATAGGCGATACTAGTATAATTACTAGAATAGCAAGAACTAGTGCAAAATGGGTTAAAGTTGTTGTGTAAAATTACTAGTGCTGATGAGCACTAGTGTATAAAGTAGTTCCAAGGCACCACATTGCAAAATAAATTTTAACTGTCTAACAGAGCTCTTGCACTGTATGAAAATTGGTATCACATGATTACTAAAATTTTAGCTTGATCTAAAAGTAATCATAATTAAATGATAATAATTAACCTTTTGTATTTCTGAATTTTGATAAATAATTGCAAATTTTAACTAGCGTTGTCACTGAGTAACAAAAGGAATAAAACCACCAATTTTATAGAATTTTTCTTTACAAAAGAACTGGTAATAAACTAGTCCTAAACTAGTACCAATGGTACTAGTAGGTTTCTAAACACACTCAATGCTAATTTGAGCATTAAGATAGTATAGGAAGGGTTACAGTTGGGAACTAGTGGTGGTGATTTCTGTACTACTAAACTACTAGTTCGTTCTCCTGCAGGGAGTAGACAAATTACGATATACGATGTATAACAAAATATGAAAATATTTCCGTATTTAAATATTTTGAAATTCCGTTCGTCATATCGTCGGTTGGTTATTGGATTGTATTTTGAATACACTGTGCCGCAAACCAATAACCAACCGATGATTTATCATCCATAATCATCTAAGATCGCTCACAGAAGACCTTCTGTTGATTTAGCAATTTTTTCTTTACACTAACCTAGAGTTTCTTCTATTTTAAGAGCTGTTTATTTTATTTCGATATAAAATACCGTCAGCTACCTCAGGACTGTGATGTCAAGCATATGAAGTAGTTTTAAATACTTTTAATTTATACTTAATAATATGTACGTATTATCAAGTTGTTGCTTTTTAAAAAAATTTGCTGCCGTGTTTTAAAAAAATTGTTTAGGTTTGAAATATATGTTGAAAAAAATCCTCTTTACCAAATTAAATTAATTTCTTTTAGAATGGTTAATTAATTTCTAGAATATTTGCAATTAAATAAAAAGTCCCCAGTGTGTATTGTTTTATCAAATCGGATACTTTATTTACTCAAAACCGAATGTAAGAGATTTTCAATACACAATGTTACGTTAATTTACTACTAGAATACCATGATGTTCAATTTGCTTTTCTGTACACAATACTGTTGGACTTCATTTAACTAACTATCACATAGTTTGCTTATTCAGCAACAATACTAGACGCTCTTAAATACACAATGTTATCTTCATTTACTGCTAGAATACCATGATGTTAACTTTTTCTGCTCTTTGAAAAATAATATATGACACAACTTAACTGACTATTGCACACTTTGTTAATTCAAACCCGGTATTATTATTTTTATTGTGTGTTTAATACAATGTTACATTAACTTACAGCTAGAACGCCACGATGTTAACTTTGTTTTTCTTTCCACAATACTGTCCGACTCAATTCAAAATACTAATAACTTCATTTACCAACACCAGTGTTAAGAGATTTTAAACACACAAGTTTAAAATCTCTTAACAACAAGTTTAAGTTTATTGCTAGAATACCACGATGTTAACTTTTACAGTCTTTACACAATGCTTTCCAACAGAACTCAACTGACTGCCGGGTACTTTGTTTACTCAACATCGATATTAGACGCTTTTAAATACACAATGTTACATCAATTTACTGCTAGAATACCACGATGTTAACTTTTCTGTTTTTTACACAATAGTTCCCGACTCAATTCAACCAAATATCGGAAACGTTTTTACTCAACACCGTTATGGTATGCTTTTGAAAGATAAATGTTACATGAATTAACTGCTAGAATAACACGATATTAATTTTAAAGTTTAATTCTAACAACTAAAATTTTCAAATATAAATAAATAATCAATTAAAAAGTTTATTTATGTGTTACAATTTTATTTAAAAATGTTAACTTATTAAAATTTTAATTAAGTCAAACGAAATTTTGTTTAAAAATTTATTTAATTAAAAAGTTTAATTCTAACTACTAAAATTTTAAAATATATATAAATAATCACTAACAAATTTTATTGAGTCTATTAAATTTTCATTTACAAATTTAATTGACTAAGGGCCAAAATTTTACTTTAACCTAAGGTGAGCGATAAGTAACAAGCACGTTTATTCTATCTGGCAAGTTATATCCAATTTGCAATAATGAAAAGCCTTCTATACGTCTGATAAAATCCTACTTTTAACTAACTTTAAGTTGTAATAATGGCCTCAAGAGCGTAACTAAACTTTTAATTAAATCAATCAAGCTTTTGTTTAAAAATTTAATTAATGAAAAGTTTCAATTCTCGCTACTTAAAATGTTAAAATATAAACAAATAATAATTTTTTTGAGTCTATTAATTAAAAGCGTAAAAAATTTTTCATTAAGTCAATCAAGTTTTGTTCAAAAATTTAACTAACGAAAAAGTTTAATTTTAACTAAAATTTTCAAATATAAATAAAAAATCATTTAAAAATTTAATTAGTCCATTAAAAATTTAAATTGATTAAAAGCCTAATTTAAATATTAATTAAGTCAATAAAGTTTTTATTTAATAATTTAATTAATTAAAAAGTTTATTTCCTACAAGTAAAATTTTAATTGAACTGAGCTCTTTTTTTCCAATGAAAGATGTTAATTGAGGAAATATATTTATTTTTATGTTCCAAAAGGATATTTTCTCTTATCTTATATAGTACAGATGATGGAGTTTTGTGCCAAATATTATTAAACTGAACTTCAGTTTGAAAAAAAAACATGACGTGTACCTTGAATTCTTATAAATATTATATAAAATATTTTTTATTCTTGAAAATAATTACTTAAGCGAATATTTTTTATTACAGCTTAATAGTATATTTTTATTGTCTGAGTATAATGAACAATCGATTGAAGTGAAGTTTTTATTTTATATTTTTTGAAGCACAATTTATGTAGCTGCTGTTTCTTAGAACGTTAGTGATACGTGATCTTAAGAAATATTCTTTTTTTTCCTATAATTTTTGTTTTATTGTAAATGTTAAGTGTAAGATACATAATATAATTGTGTGCTAAAGAGCACGAGTTATCTGCTAAATTAAACAAATTACGACAATTGCATATAAGCTTAACGCTTTATGGTATCAGAAATAAAAAAAAAATATCTAAACATGTACGTATGCTTAATCAATTTCGTATTAAATAAGTGATATTATCAAGCAATTAAATTTGTAAGAGAAAAAGTAAAATTTTTTTTTTTAAATTTAGAGCAAAAATTACTTGGCCACTTTTGTATAGTTTCATTTATATAATTTTTAAAAATTAAAATTGTTCAAAGTGTTTTTAAATCATTATCACAGCTTCGTTAATTTATTCTTTGCTGCATTATATATTTTTTTAAATTTAAATTTCGTTTGCTGTACAAACTGAATTGTCCTTTTTAAAACATGATTACGAAACAATTACATTAATTACAGCACATTCCTTTTATTTTATCTTTTTCCTGTTATCTTTGCTTTTTATGTCCATCGTTCAGCACCAATCAATGTCATTATTGTTTGCCATAATTTTCTGCAAAAATAACTACGAAAAAAAAGAAGAAAAGAGACACAACATATATCTCGATGTTTTGCAAGCTTTAAGCTTTAAAGAATATAAATAAATATTTGGAAAAAAAAAATTATGTGTGTCGTTGCTAAAAAAAGCAAAAAGTAAAGTCAGCACAGACATTTTGCAACAAAACGAATTTTACTGCTAGTATGGCATGATATTGTTATGAAATTAAAATGTTCGTGACACGGAGTTGCCAGCATAAAAAAACTGCTCTGTGTAATTCAAAACATACGGAAACACTCAACCAGTGTGCACACTTCTACCGATATTTGGTAGATTCTACCGAATATGTTTGTGAATTTAATAATCTACCAATTCTACCGAACAAGGCCTGAAATCTACCGAATATTGTATTTAGTAATTTAAGTCGATATATGTGTAAATTGCCTATTTTGCCACATAGCAGTGTACATAAAACCTATGTACAAAAACTGAATTCCTGTTATTTATGTATATTATTTTATATATGCATAGCATATCTATATAAAGGGTAAGGGCAAATAACTGGGGATGACACTTTTTTTTATTGGAAATGCTTCATTGTTTATGGCAGTTTAATTTCCAATCACATGTGAAGTTTTAAATGCGCTTTTGGAACCTGTTTAGTTTGATACTCCTTGCACTTACCCTTTATATATAAGTACATATATTTTGTCATTTTTTATGTTTCTTTGAATAAGAAAAATTTTCTACCGAATTTCATTCAAATCTACCGATTTTTTTGTTGATTCTGCCGAATCTAAAAAAAAATTATGTGGGCACACTGCACTCAACTAGATTGTTGGGAGAAATACTCTTTGGTTTAAATTTTATAAAAAAAAACAAGTAAGCAAATCTATTTTTTTTATTCAGGCGAGGGACATATGGACGGACTAGAGGGTGAGTACGAAACTCTAAAAGCTCTTGCCTTAATAGGGCTCTACTCAAGGCCGTGATACACCATCCTACACAATCGTGCGATTTTTTGAGAAACTACAAACCGAACATTTTGAATAGACAACAACAATTCATCATGCCAGGGCTGTATTTTTTCGTAGGTCATACGATTATGTAGGACAGCAAGTCATGGCCTTAAAGCGATGCTAACTATTTTCTGGGTACATTGGACTATCATAAGCACTTTAATGGGAAAATAAATATCCTTCGTCGGTTAGGAGGCTCCATTCTATATTTTCCTGAAAGTCAAACATACAAACTTTACCTCCTCATAATATTTGTATAGTTTACAGACTGAATACTCATTCGTGCAGTTTTTTTTTAAACAGCAACTTAAATGTCTTTTAATTTTAGAACTAAAGTAGAGCTTTACTGTAAGTTTATAATTTTATACATTTATAAGTTTAAATTTCAATTATATCACTTCAATATGTTATCGTCAATATAACAACGAAACGCACATATGTATATCTTTAAGTTTGTATGCATTTTGTTATCCTTGTGGAGAAAAGTTATCCAGCATTTAATGAGTCTTTGCTTTTGCCTGCAAAATATGTTTTCGTTAATGATTAAAATAAAAAAGAACTGCAACAAAAATGCTCAATTTAAATATGTTGATCAATGAAATTGTGCATACGAAAAGGAAAACGCAAAAAATTAAAATTAATTGGTGTCGATTAATGAGTGATTGAATGAAATTCAAGAACGGACAGACTTTCTGTTAAGTATTCTTTCCGAAAAACTTATACATATATATATATTTAAATTAACAATCTAAATATGAGACTTTTGCTTGTTAATGCAAAGCAAAATGTGTGTGAGCAGCTACATTAACTTTAATCCATAGTGAAGCAGCCTTGTCTCGCACAGTGGGGCATTTTGTTTAAAAAAATTGGAAATAATTCTATAGTTTTCATTCGGCATACAGCATTCATTCATTCATTCATACAGCATTTGCCGAAATATTACAGAGCTTAATTTTAAACTATATATCTTTAAAAGGGGCGGAGCCACATAACCCAAAAGTGGTGGCACCATGGTTTGATGAAAAATTAAAATCTATGCCAAGCTGATGTTTTTGATATTATAAAAAAGATTTTTTTTCGGAAATATTCGAGAAATAAGCTAAAATTTTAAAATTTTTACCAAACGTAGTCCACTATTTTGCTAAGTCCTAGTTAACACTATGCAAGTGTTATTGCTAAGCTGATTAGCTAGTTAGGATAGAGAGACGTTTCTTTTCCCCTCGTCTCTCTCTCCGTCAAACTAATCAGCTTAAATTTAAAACAAAATTTTGAACATTAGAAAAAAGTATAAAAAGTAGAATTAAGTCAAAATTTATACGCAATTTAAATAAAAATGTTGAAAAAAAGTAGATTTTTCGGCCTTGTTTTGTAGAAAATTAATTTATTATTTCGCCTTTTTTTTGCAGAAAAACGTGGGTTTATTATTTAGCTATAATGATTTTTTTTTTTGCTTAAGCACCAACATATTTAAAAGGTAATACCATAGGAAATATTATAAAGAAATATTTTGCTCAAAATCTTTAGTTAATTAAGGAACTAAATCGTTTCGAAATGTACCTATTTTTGCTGTAAATATCTTATTTAAGGCATTTTTCCTCAAATTCCAAAGTTGCAACCAAAAAATTTATCAAGCTACCTTAAGACATGATATGTTTTTAATATTTCCAAAAATATTATCTGCGTCGGAAGCAAAATACGAAATGTACAGCAAAAATACTGAAAAATTCCTCTTTTGGGGGTTTTGCGAAATTTTTTTGGGAATTGCCCGGAACTTGAATTCTATTTGTTGTTATTTTCTGTGTGTTAATTGCATTATTTTCCAGATAAAGAATTTTCAAGGGACATGTCATTCTTTCCATTGCTCTTGACGAGGAAATCAATTAATAGCCAACTCACAGTCTTGTGCAAATGGTCCTGCATCGTAGTGTGTGCAGAATGATACAGTATGTTGATACTCACCACTTAACAATTCTTAGTGGTGAGTATTAATACACTATACAATTTTGCATATGCTATGATCAGGACCAATTGCATAAGATTATGAGTTGGGCTAATGTAACAGAAACATTCAGAATATGGGCCAAAGTTAAATGATTACGCAGGGTTGCCATGTGTTTTGCAAATGATAAACCACCATTATAAATTTGTGTCTCCACAATTGTCGAGGGCAAGTAATGGTATTAATTTATTTATACTCCTTATTTTATAAAAGCTTCCTAGCTTTAATTTTACAAGTAAAATTAAAACATAGTGTGTGTGAGATATTATCATTTTTTTTATTTTTTATTTGTTTGAAAGGCATAGACAATACAACATAGTGAAAATGTCCGCCACGGCTTCCATGGATGGCGTGAATTCGAAATGTTCAATCATGTTGGCTATGAGCCGGGTTGTCAGATATGACTATTTAACCCTAAACGTGGCGATTTTTCAACTTGTTTGGCGTCTAAATTTTTGATTTGGCGACAAGGCGATTTTTCTAGTGATAAATAAATTTGTTGGCGATTTTTATGGCTATTTGGTTTTAGCAAAATTGAACTTAAAACTTGTTGTAATTCAGGAAAATTAGTTTGTTGAAGGAGTAGTTAAAAAAAAATCCTACCAAAGCTCGTCTGCAAGAACTTAAAACAGTTTGATTTTGATCATTTTACTTATATTAATTGAAGTAATTAATGCGTTTTGAATTAAGATGAGAAAAATTTGCAAAAAATAATTTCTGGCGATTTTCGTCTAAGTTTTTATACCATTATTCTATCTAAATTTATATTAAAAAGTATTTTGTAAAAACAAATTTATTATCAAATATATATACGTATATTAAGAAAAACTACATACAATTGATTTTACCGATTTGACGAAATAGGTCGGAAAACACCTGATAACCCCGGCTATAGGGGCCACAGCGGCTTGTGAGTTATTCAGATAGACCTCCGAGTTAAGAGAACCACACAAGCAGAAGGCTAACGGGCTTCACGAGTACGACCCTGGTGGCCCATTCATATCAACTGCACGTATGTTAATCAGGCCCTCAAATCGTTAGTGCAGAGTTTCAAATGTGGTTTAAAGCTGTGTGGCACGCAAATAATATTATATTACCGGACTTTCTTTTTTTTGCAGAAAAATATATTAAATAATGTCACAATTGATGATAAAAAATAAAGAATTGGAATTCGCAAAATAAATAGCTTTTTTCGATTAAATTTTTACTTGTCTTGTATTTTAAATTTATTTACTTGTCTCGCTAAATAATTTATATTAAACAATCGCATATATGTTATTTTATTTGACGTTAACATTTACAGGTTGTTCTAATTTGACGCCTGACTTAATTTCATACACTGAAGAACAAAATGTCTTAAAGATGTCAAGGTTGACATCAAAACAATTGGAAATATCAAAATGAAAGAAAAAGCATACATACATACACACATACAGTTTGCTTATAAGACACAAGAAAATGAGATTACCAGGATTACAATGTTTGTGAATAGAATTAAAAAAAATCAAGGTTATACAGGTATTTTGCCATTATATAAGATTGAAATTAAATTTAAAGGCCAATTTGCAATGATTTAAGGATAATATAATTGCTTGCTTATCAGCAACAATTTCTTTACATTGCTTAAAATATAAAAATTGTCATTTGTTATACTTTTGTTATACATATGTCATAAAGTTCAGAATAAGAGAGTTAAAGGAGAGTAAACAACTGTATATTTTTGTTTAATTAAAGTTTTTAACTTTATAATGTTATTTATATATGACGCTTAAGACATAATTTGTTTCTCGGAAAACAGTGACAGATGATAAATAATTCGGTCATTGGAGACGTTGGTATAAAAAATTGCAGATAACACTTTTTTTATATAAGCCGTAAATATGTTGCAATATTAATATATATTTTTTTAATGTATGAAGAAATATTCTATTTTTCTAGTATATTAAAGTCAAATGGCATTGTCAATAAGACTAGATATACTACTTAATTGCATCTTAAAATTATTTCTTGCTTAGCACTCTTGCATTGACTTAACTTTAATTTTTTAAGCATAAAATAAAATTTTACCAAAAAATTATAAAATACATTTCATATTTAAGCATTTCTCTATAAAACTGCATTAGTAGATTTTTTTAACTGAGTAGCAAAAAAATGTGGGTTCGACCCCAAAATCCCATGTGCATTGTCTTTATGCAATAATGTTAGAAGTCAATTATATATATTTTTTAATATATAAAATATTTATTAAAAAAAAACTCACCTTGTTGTGTCTTAACTTGCACTGGCGTGGACATTGGACCGGCTCCCATGGACGTGTAGGCTTGTACACGCACAGTATAAATGGCATGGGGTGTTAAATCAGATATCGTTGTCAACTCGCTGTTATCAACCATTTGTGATTGCCAAGAGGCTTCCGGTTGATTAGGATTTGTGGTGAAATAAACTTTGTAGCCCTGAAAAGAGTTAGAAAATATTCCAACATTTTATTAAGAATTTAGTTGAATCGACAATGAATAAAATAAATCAAATTTAATTGATAAATTTTTAATAATAAATAAATGTATAAATTTTAATTATTTACGAAAGCTGGCGCGGAATTAAAATACAAATACATTTTTTTTACTAATTTATAAAACTATTTAAGGTGTGACTATAAAATAATCTTAAGAACTTCACCCGAAAAACATCTCAAATTAATTTGGGTTCCATTAAGTTATACGTTTTTATTCATTACTTATCAGTTAAATTTGTCTTTGTTTTCAATATAAACAGACAGACGAGAACTTTTGCTTATTCTTTATAAACTGGCAGTTAAGTCTTCTATTCCAATTCAGTACTCAAATAATTTTTTCTTCATTTCTCATCATTTGATTTAAATAATAAATTTAATTATATAATTTTTACTCAAACTACATAGTTTAGATGCAAAAAACATAGTAGATCATGCTGAGTATGACCTCATTTGGTAGCTAAGATAAATAAACTAATTTTTGTTTAAATAATTTTCATTTTAAAATGCATACGTCTGTCTATTTGTCTCTACTAAATAACTTAATTATTCTTGAATTGTATTTACATTCTATTGAATAATTAATTAAGTTTAAAATATTTAAATTAAATATTAGTGTATTCAACAGCAATTTTCTGCACTATTTATCAAACTAAATATTAATACACACATATTTGTACACACATAAATAATTGCTTTCATTAGTGGAAATAAGTATTTAATGAAAAACTATATTTTTCTGCATTACAATATTGTAAATAAAAGGCGAAGTAAAGAGAGAGTCTTTATAAGCACAGTATGCAATTAATTGAAGATTAAGATTTTGAGTTATGATTTCATTAGAGGAACGCACTCACTCTCTTGCTTGCAAAAAAATGGTGCAAATATTGCAGATGTAGCAGGTATTGGATAAATGCTACATTTTGCAATACCACAACAAAAAATCATAGGAAATTGAAATTTCCTGACACACTACACAAAAAACCATTGCAGACTGAGAAGTTCAAATGTTTGTCCCTTCTTCCCACACATGAAGTTCAACTCACCAAGTCTTGTATTTTCTTAAGAGGCGGGAAAAGAAAAAGACAATGGACAACGTCATAAAATTAACCGTACTAGTCAAGTTTCTTTTATTTTTCATTTGTTTTGTCATCCGTATTCAAAAAAACAAAAAAAAAAAAAAAAGAAATAAAAAATGCTCAAAACTTCACCAGTTAAACTTAGGGCCAGTCCCACATGTCGACAATGTTCGACTTGTCGCACACTTACATTAAATAAAAAACAAATTTTAATATTTTGTTGTTGTGTGTGCGACAAGTCGAACGTTGTCGACATCACATGATTGGCATTAATGTGTGCAAACCAGCACTTGGCAGCACTGAAATAGCGGTTGTTTTTGTTTTGTTTATAAAATCAAATCAGTTAAACTCCCGCGCTGGCAAAGTTTTAAGTGAAAGCGCCTCCAGAAAAACTGCCGCTAGACTCTAAAGTTTTAACATCTGAAAATGTTCAATGAAAACTGTTATTATTTTCAGAAAGTAAAAGTTTAAATTGAAGTTGTATTAATTTATTTAGATTTTCATGAAATTAGTAAACATTTTAATGATTATTTTAGCAGCGGCGTTGACATTCAAATATTTGCAGCTGCTAACCTTAGAAAGTAAAATAACGGTTGGACGTCTTAACAAATGGTAAAAAAAACCATTTTATATATTTGTTAATAAATAAAACCAATTTAAAGCATTTGAAAAAAATTCAACAATTTGTTGGCAATTCTGTGTGTTAAAATTTACAATAACAACATGCAAAAACTTTAATTAAGCTTAAAGTTTATTTGCTGCCTTATGAGATGGCATTTAAAGAACTCTTAAAGCCAATAAACGGAAGTAAAATGTTGTTAAAGGCAGATGTATATGTAAAAGCAAAAAAGGAACCAATAAAACTGAATGCATATGCACATGAAGTGAAAAAGCGCATATATGAGCAGCAGCTTTAAAAGCAAAAAGATTTTATGAGCAATTATGCTTTGCAAAGAACATATGCATGCATATAAGATTGCTGTTCCTTTGATCGAACTGTATGTGTGTGAATGTGTGTGTGTGTGTATGTGTATGTGTGTGTGCATGCAAACAAAACTGCTTTTGATTAAAACATTGGTATGCGATTGTTTGTTTGCATTTGTACGATAAAGGTGTTAGTGCTTTCATTTAATTCAATTACCAATACCGTTTGTACATTAAGGCGGTTAAGTTTTTTGCTGTTAGAAAAAAAATCTAAGGAAACAAAGGTATGACCCCACAACTTATTTAAAGCCAATCGACATTAAGACTGAAAGCTATATTAAACTACCGGCTAGGTCAGATGCTGCCTTGTCTTTTGAGATCTTTTCGTCTCAAAACGTATATGGAGTGTAGCTAAGCACGCAGGTTTTTGGAGAGTTAAACAATAACTATATCAAAAAATTATTTGGAATGAATATTTATCAGTTACATTTTAATAAAAATCTAATAAGAGGTTGACAATTTTAAAACTCTAAAAAGTAGGATATACCGTGATAAAGCAGGATAGTAATTCGAGGCGAGATCGACAAATGAAACGCGGGATGTATGGTCAGGTTAAGCATCCGGCATATTGGATTTAGAACGATAAAAATACATTTTTCTAACCTTTCTCAGAAAACCCTTTAACCTGATATCTATGTAAACTGATAAAATTATCCTCTTATTTTCGCGTATATGTTATGACTTACAGCCTGTTTTTAGAATACATAAGCCCTTTCGATTTTATGTTTCTTTTATAAACGATAACGTTTAAAATTTGATTTTTATAAAACATATTCTAAAGCTTTCGTTTTGACATAAAACGAGATTTTTAGGTATAACCAAAAATTCATACTCACAAAATTATTACAGTGAAGGAATACAAAAAAATATCTATTAAAAATGATTTTCTGTGAAAAATTTTAAATAACACTCATTTCAAATTAATTTTAAATTTTACGAATAAGGGGGTAAGCAATTTAATTTTTAATAGATTTTAGCACTCAGTTGGAAATCCATTTACCCATTAAATTTGTAAATCAATTAGGCAGCCATTTTTTATCTTCTCTCAGATAAAAGAAGAACTTTTTCAAACGATCTAAAATGTACCGAGCTGTGAAGTCACAATGTCAAAAAAAAAAAAAAAAAATCAGATGAATTGGTAACCTACACCTTTTTTTGAACTCTGTTAAAAAATCGACGAACTGTTTTATAATAATTAATGTATGCTATATTTGTTTTAATAGCAAAGTGTTAGTATTGTATTGTTTGATATGTATGATACTAAAAAATTTTGTTTCATTTTAGTTTTTTTCATATGAAAATATTTTTAAAATCTTTTTACAGTTTCACTGAACGATAATAAGAATTGCTTTGAAAATATGCACAAATTTAGTTTCATCGTTTTCTCGAATAGAAATTGACCAGCAGGGATAAAACAGAATAAAATATTCCTGCAATAAACAACTTTAATTGAAAATAAAACCAAAAATTGTAATTACAAATATTTTTATGTCAATTGAACTTTTGTTTAAAAATTTAATTAATTACAAAGTTTAATTGTCTCAATTACATATTTAATTGATTTAGTTTTACTTTCATTTAAGGTTGTTTATTGCAGGAATATTTTATTTTTAAGCAAAAGTTTAATTGACCTAAATAAATTTTTAATTAATTTTTGGTTTTATTTTCAATCAAAGTTATTTATTGCAGGAATATTTTTTTTCTGTGTGATTACATAAAACCAATAAATTTAGAAATCATAAATTTTTATTTCGTGTTTTTCATAAAATTTTAAAATATTTTAAAAGGCAAAATAGCACTGAAAACTTCAGTACAGAATTTTTCGATGTTAACTGATAAAATTATCCTCTTATTTTCGCGTATATGTTATGACTTACAGCCTGTTTTTAGAATACATAATCCCTTTCGATTTTATGTTTCGTTTATAAACGATAACGTTTAAAATTTGATTTTTATAAAACATATTCTAAAGCTTTCGTTTTGACATAAAACGAGCTTTTTAGGTATAACCAAAAATTCATACTCACAAAATTATTACAGTGAAGGAATACAAAAAAAATATCTATTAAAAAAAATTCTATGAAAAATTTTAAATAAAATTCATTTCAAATTAATTTTAAATTTTATGAATAAGGGTGTAAGCAATTTAATTTTTAATGGATTTTAGCGTTCAGTTGGAAATCCATTTACCCATTAAAGCAAATTTTCATTGCATTTCTTATTTTCAATTGTTTATTAGGACTAAGTTTTTTTCCTATAACCTTTACTTTATTTTGACTCAATATTTAAATTTTTTGTGATTTGTTTGACAGTTAAATTGTGGAAAATAAAGCAAAAATTATTTGTTTATACTGAATTTGATGTTGATTATTTCATAGAAAAATTAAAGAAGCAAGGGGAACATCTCTGCTTTGTACGGAAGTCAAGATTCGTTGTTGTGAAAGTTAAATCAATCTGCATATAGAAAAAGCCATTTTGATTTTTTCGTTTATTTAATTTTTTTTTTGTAATTTATAGTAAAAAATAAAAGGAAAAATTGGGTTTTCATTGTTTTACATCATTCCACATTCTAGCATTAAAAATTAAATAACATTTTCGTTAAAGTCAAATGAAAAATATTTGGAAATATAGTGTGAAAAACTGAAAGCTCTTTTGTTGTCATACACATGAAAATAAATAAATGTTTTAAAAACGAAAACATGGTTTCATTCGTTATTTTAAAAAACGTATACACTTATTCATATTCGAAAAACAGGCTGTTAATGATGTATTTTATAGGCCTTTACTTTTCATTATTTTTCTTGTCTAAAATTTATTTCGTAATTTGTATGAAATTTTTAATTTTTTTTTGGTGTAGTATTAAAATGGAGAGTTTATGAATGGATAAGAGACAGTTATAATTAAGTCGCGTGAGTGTAACAGCTTTGGCGTGAGTTGTATAGTTTGAAAATTTTATGAAAACAAATGGAAATTTTAGGAAAAAGTCACAGATAGATAAACAATTGCGTCATACGTATGATTTATATTTAATTATTAATATTATATTACTCATACGCAACGGCACGTTTAAAAATTGTGCCTGCCCAGTGGGAAAAGTGATCATTGATCACCTACATAGAGGGAGATGCAAACATTAGCGTAGCTAGAAGTTTTTTATGCGGGCAGGAGAGGTCATTTATATATTATATAGGAATATATAATAAAAAATTTTTAATAACTCTGAGGGGGGGGGGGCAATAAGAATTCTCGCCTTTCTGCTAACTAGCATAGAGTTTTACCTTATATATATTACATTTACATTTACTTTTGAATTGCACTTTTGGCAAGAAAAATTTATTAGAATTATAGACAAGTTTTACGTTCGTAAAAGTTGTTATAGTACTTTTGCTTTTTATACGAGTATATTTTTTTAAGCAAGATTTGGCTTATAAATTGTAATTTTGTTGTATTTTTCCAATAGTTTGCAATTCCCATAATGCACACACACACACGTATATGTTTTCTCACATACAAAGTCTCTGATAAAAATAAGAGACTTGACTCTAATAAACATATCTAACATGGCAAACATGTAATGAATATGTCAGAGACACACACATGTGTCACATACATTTCTGTGTGTGTGTTTGTTATGTTTTTGGGAAAAATATTATCCACACGTATGTGTGTGTACATGTATTGGGTTTATAAAATTCAGCTCAAAGTTTAAACGACTACAACTAACCATTATTTAAGCAATAAATTAAAGTCATAAAGACACATGTGCATTTAAATTCAATACTCAGACAGACATTTACACTACGATCTTAAACATATCCTCGCATATCCTTATGCACTTTAAATTACCGATGCACACTCATTACGAGTTATTGAGTAGAACAAAATTAAAGTAAAAGCTGATGTTGTTGGTTTTTTTGTGTTGCTTGTTGGTATTAGTATTGATGCTGCTGCTGCTGCTGTTTAAGTTGTTGTTGCTGTTGTTATTTAAACCAATACATATAAAGCCTTTTAAACATCAATAACAAAATTTAGCTAAGAATATTTTCCATGTTCATTTACTTTTAGTAAAATTATAGACCTACAAGCAAAATGTGTGTGTGTGTGTGTACTTAAACTTGGCTGATATTCATACAAAATACATGTTTCGCATATACAAATATTATTCAGCATGAATTTATGATAAAAGGAAAGCATTGGAGAGAGGGTTATAGTAAAATTATTTTCAAATAAAAATTTATAAAAATTTCTTTTAAAAATTAATCCATTTGTTACATGAGAGAAGGGAGGGTTAAGTGTAAGTACAGATGGTGAAGGGACAGAAGAAAAGCTTAATTAATTTTTATTTTCGCCTTTACAACTCTGCTGTATTGATCATTTTTACAGCATTGCTGCAGCGCCTCTGGTGTTAAGTAGGCGCATTATTTTTAAGCTTTGTAGACATTTTATTAGTTATTTTATTTCGAGAACAATTTGTTGCTATCGCTATTGCCAAAATGGGACACTGTATTATGCATTAGCAAAGGCACTAATGTTTATTAGAAAAATATGTATATAATGTTGATATAAACGTCTGGCCAGGAATCGAATTCGTTGGGCTATCGAGGACCGTCACATGCTTTGTAGTCAAGGCACTAACTTCTTAAGTCATCAACACCACCAGACTAAGTAATACTTTTCTTAAAAAAACCAAACTTTCAAATATTGAGATTAAATTCTAAATATGAAAACTTTCTCTCCTGCCAAATATTAGTTTATTGATAATAATGTTGGTAAGAAAACTTTGATTTTAGAAATTTAATAGATTGTAAGTGTGGATATACGAAAATCTTACTGATAATAGTTTGCCTGCATGTGCGTAAAACCCATAATTGGTAAGGGAAAGGTGATTTAATTATTACAAAGCTTAAAGCAAAGCTTTATGTTCCTTAAAGTGTTTTAAGGAGCAACAAAATTAAAGCAGGCAAAGCCAGTATCTACACAAATACACGACCCACTTTATCCCTATACAAAGAACCACAAATACATTTGCATAATAAAGTATTTTCTTGAGAATTACATAACAACAAAAAGGGTGACCAAAACGAATGGGAAAGCAAAATAAGTTTCTTAACGAACAAATGCTTGTTTTGTTAAACTAAACTTATTATCTCACATTCTTTTGGTTTTGTGATAATAAAAATTAGACAACTCAAATTCGCAAAGTAAATTTTTTATTATGAAATTTCTTTATGGTCGCCCTTCTACTCTGAGAAGTAATAAATTTTACTTCAATTTACATATTTTCTAATGCATTAGATATAATATTATTGGGCAAATATGTAAGTGCAAGTGCCTGCTATGTGCTGTGGTTTTATGAAAATTTATGTTATAAAGTTAATTTTAAACTACATATTAATTCAATGCTGCATTTTGAAAGGAAAATTTAGTTTTGTCTTCAAGAAAACAAGACAAGATTCCCTCCCTCCCAGAGATATGCTCGTTTTATTCAGTGATGGTACACCAAAGATACACGTATTTAAATCTTTAAAATGGCTCTCCTGAACAAAACAGGTCTTTACCCATATAAACATATTTGTAAAATTGAAACAAACTGATAAACTGAAATTCTAAACATACAGTCACTGACAATTTCAATACAAATAGGATTAAGAATTTAGCTAATTTTATAATCTTTAAATGACCTGGGGTCTAATCGTTGCTTTCGACAACGTGCTGATCCGATAACGTTTTTTCAGCCTTATATTACGGCATTCGATATCGAACCATATTATTACATTTTTCGATAGAGAATGGCATAATTTCAAACTGAAAAAAGTGATTGAACCAAGTATAAAAAATACACCCATATCCTTCCGAAAACGGAATACCACTCTCATGTAACGGCCGGAGCTTAAAAATTTATTTTGGGGCTGCTCGACCGTTTGCAGGAGAAGGTACAAGAGCTCACCGGTGACCGCACAGTATCAAACTCTATTGATCCATGTGAGCACTGACACAATATGGGTATATTTAATTATTCAATCTCTACTACAATGGGAAATGCTCTAATGAAATGGGGGAATTTGTTGCTGGAATGCGCATATTTCTATGCACAACTCGTATTTAGTTAAGAGAGCACTCATTTGTGGTCGATTAGATAATGACTCGCATACACGTTAAGCATAGCACTCTGTTAAAATTTGCGAAAATGTTTATCAACTTTGATTAATTCGTACGAAAAATTTGACATGTAAACAATATTAATTTGCGCCCGAAACTATGCTACAATTTACTATGTTTGTGTTTCTTGTAAATTACATACGAAACAAGTAGAACTCTACTTATTTCGCATGAAAACTTAAAATGTTGAAGATACATTTCAAATGCTTATCCCAACATAAACAGAGTAATATTTCAACACTTTTTCATAAACAATTTGTGCCAATATTTTTTATATGTACTTTGGCAGCACTTCGCTTGAAATGTTGAACAGAGTACCAGAATTTACAAAAAAAACTCGTTTTTTATCCACACCATTCGTATGCGGAATAGTCTACCTGCAGATGTATTTCCTGTCACTTTCAACGTGGAAATGTTAAAATTGAATGACCACAAAGACTACACCCCTAATTTTCCTCTCCACCAACATCTTTTTTCAGTTGTAGCACAAGGAATTTGAATGAGGAGTTATTATCTCGATTGGTGGTCCTTAAAAAAAAATTGTTTCAAGTTCAAACGTCATCTCTATTTTCTTCTCTTCTTCTTTCTCTATTCTTCTCTGCTACAAGCTTTTCTTCTCTTCTTAACTCTTCTAAACTCTTCTTCTCTTTTGTTTTTATATCATTTCATTGTGTCGGATTACAACTTAATTCATCTCATACCACTCATCTCACCTCTCTCGTTTCATCTTATCTGATTTCATCTAATCTCATCTGATATGATCTTATCTAATCTGATCTTATCTTATCTCAACTTAGCTCAACTCCTTTCATTTCATCTCATCTCATCTCATCTCCTCTCAACTAATCTAATCTAATCTAATCTAATTTAATCTAATCTAATCTAATCTAATCTAATCTAATCTAATCTAATCTAATCTAATCTAATCTAATCTAATCTAATCTAATCTAATCTAATCTAATCTAATCTAATCTAATCTAATCTAATCTAATCTAATCTAATCTAATCTAATCTAATCTAATCTAATCTAATCTAATCTAATCTAATCTAATCTAATCTAATCTAATCTAATCTAATCTAATCTAATCTAATCTAATCTAATCTAATCTAATCTAATCTAATCTAATCTAATCTAATCTAATCTAATCTAATCTAATCTAATCTAATCTAATCTAATCTAATCTAATCTAATCTAATCTAATCTAATCTAATCTAATCTAATCTAATCTAATCTAATCTAATCTAATCTAATCTAATCTAATCTAATCTAATCTAATCTAATCTAATCTAATCTAATCTAATCTAATCACATCTCATCTCATCTCATCTCATTTTATTTAATCTCATCTTATCTCATCTCATATCGTCGCACCTCATCTCTTCGCATATCATCTTATCTCACTTCATTTCAGCTCATATCACACGTAATCTCTTGTCTTCTCTTTTTTATACTAATTTCATCTACACCTTACCTTTTGCAGTTGTAATTCAGAAATCGTAAATTACAATTCACAAAGCGTCAATTGTAATTTAAATTTGTCAATTTAAGTTCAGAAAGCGTTAATTGTAATTTAGATTTATCAATTTTAATTCAGAAAACATCAATTGCAATTCAGAAAAAGAACAAATTTTGTTAACTAAGAATTCGAACTGGTTTCAATTTCAACTTTGTTATATGTTATTTGTTATTTGTTTGAATGAAAGTTTATAACATAATAACACAATAAGCTAAACCCCTCAATAATCTTTTTATTTATTTCAAAGTCTAAGGCTCTTGTTTACTATCCAAAGCAATAGTTTGCAGCTCCTTTCAGCTTTTGAAGTAATTAAATATAATTAAATTAAATGAAAGCAAACTTAAAATTTAAAGCTTAAAAAGTCCCAACATATTCTTAAGCCCATTAAAGCAATTAGAGTTTTAATGATGTCTATCTGTTACACAACTAAAGCAGGAATTAAGTTAGAATTAAAGTTTTTCTAACTGTTGTATTAATTATTTGTATATCATTTGCAATAAATTAATACTTGTAGATATACAAGCAAATATAAATTTAATGAAAGCACTATTAAAATTATCTTAGCAGCAATCAAATCATACTAATTTGTAATAATAATTGTAATTTATTAGGACAATGAATGCAAAATTTCCAAATCACTTAATGGTGCTTGTATATA
Organism: Tachina grossa; assembly: GCA_949987645.1. Taxonomy (NCBI): domain Eukaryota; kingdom Metazoa; phylum Arthropoda; class Insecta; order Diptera; family Tachinidae; genus Tachina; species Tachina grossa. The sequence goes on from OX465275.1 coordinate 170,644,598, forward strand.
TACAAAACCACACAAGATTTAAGTTTGAATGGAAAATGGAAAGATTTGCAAATGTTAAAATATTTTAATATAAATACAGAAAAAAATAATATTCAATATAGAAAGAACAGGAAAATAAACAAAAGGCTGTGAAGTTAAGGGAGGGCGAAAGATAAAATAATAAATCGTTGCAAGCGCAATAAAAATAATCCAGGCAATACTCGTATTTTCTGAAAAAAAAAACAAAAACTTTCTTAGTCACTTTGTTCGTAAAATGAGTGAAACTTTCGTAAATCTTAAGCAAGAATTTCATAATTTTATTATAATTTCAAAAGTAAAATATTTGTGTTTTGCCAAACAGGACTTTCAGCAATTTACGAAAAAGTTTCGTAAAGGAAAATCAAACAATTTTGCTGCAGGTTTTCTTCAGTGTAGGCTTGGCTAACAAAAAATTTTGTTTAATCGAGATTTTATTAATTCTGAGTAAGAGAGACCTTACACGAGCTTAACTAAATCTACAAAACTTATCTTAGTTCTTGCATTAACTAAATAAGAATTCTAGCATTTAGTAGACATGTGCTAGAAATATTTCTAACAATGGTAGATATAAATCTTATATTTCAAATGAATAAACTATTTTGTCTACCGCAAGCTTTACAAAAGCTTTTTAGAGAGCTTGCAAAGTTTAGTTATTAATACAGGCAAGCAAACAATTCTTTCAAATACACATGCATACAAACACACATACATACCTATACATATGTTTATCTGTAATTCTCAAACCAACCTCCTATTTAAAAAAACATATATTACAGAAAATACTAAATAATTAGAGAATTTTTGATGTGCAAGTATGTGGTAAATGGAAAAATTTTTTAACATGAATTTATTAACAATTATAGCAACAATCGTTATAACCACAACATTATTAGACATTGGATATTATTTTGACATCCCAACTAATGAATGAATGAAATGCATGCATGTGTGGGAAAATTTCATTAACTTTTTCCCCATTTGAAAATGAATCCAATTAGAGACACAGAGCATGTTGATAGAATAAGTATGCACATATAACGATAGAAATTAAAATAATATATATGTATATGTATGTATGTATGTATGTATGTAAATATTTTTACAAGAAATTTGAATAAATGTGAATAATTCACTTGATTTTTTTTTTCAATGAACAGAAACAAAAAGAGAGTGCAAATTTGTTTCTTTTTATTTCGAAATGTCAATGACAATTAGCAAATAATATACATTAATTTTTTGAGATATATGTAAGAATATCAAGGTCAAAAGGAAAAAGGTTTAAATAAAAAATATTTTCAATATAATAAAAAAGTTTGAAATAAAGGTCAGGGTTTAAGTTATTTAGTAATAAATTGAAGTGGAGGAAATTTAGTTAAGTAAAAAGATCACTGTAATTTTAAATATTGCAAAATTGTCTTGGTTTGAAAAGTTTTGTGTTAATACTCTTAGTAAAGCTTAAAATATTTAGAGCTTTTGAGCTTTAAGTCTGATTATTATAATTTTCCAATAGTTAAAAATTAGAATGCTATCGGACAGATAAATGCTTGCGAGTAAATTTTAAAATCTACTTTTTTGTAACGAGAAGTAACACTCAGGCAATGAATGCCTACTACTATTACTAGGTGTTACCTTCTTTAGGAAAGGTAAAGTGAAAGAGAAGACAGGTGGTGAAGGAAGAAATAGAGGAAAGCTTTATTATATTAGAATTCTACTTTTTGCAGTTTTTTTTAATAATGCAATGTTGCAGCGCCTCTGGTGTTAATGAGGTGTATTAAATTTTTAAAGCTTTCTTTAGTAGCTATTTTATTAGTTATTTTACTTTGCCGATGATGCCGCTACACTGACGAAAGAGGACGCTCTGATGTTTACATTAGCATTATACGAAGTTTAAGCCATAAATAAATTAAAACTTTATGAAACTAATTGCAGCCAATTTTTTTAAGAGCTCATAGCAACGCTGAGGAAGAGAGTGATATTAAAAATTGCATATAAACTTTTTTAATCTGATTTGCTCTCAAACGCCTTCTATTAGTAAAAAACAAAATGTTTCGCCAGTTGTTGTATCAGAAATTATATTTTTTAAATTTAGGGGTCTAATCGTCGCTTTCGATAGCAAGTGGATGCGATCCCTTTTTTCAGTTTAAAATTATGACATTCGATATCGAACAATATTATAATATTGTTACGTTTTTACACTTTAAAACGTTTTTTTGTAGACTCGAAACTTTGCAAATGAATAAAAGAGCTTAGTGTACTAATTAAGGTTAAAAATTACACTTAATTTACAAATTACACTTACCTTATGAAATCAAGAGCTTAAACAAACACACACAACTTAAATTACCTAAATGATTCACAACTCGTTGATGTCTACTCCGCTGTTGAATATACACGTCTCACGAAACTAGCTGCGCTGGTCTTGAAGCAATAACCCCTCTCTGCTATTGTTTACGCAAAACTCTCTCTGCCTCGTTGTTTGTACAACAATAATGAGTCACTTAAGCGGCCCATACACTACAACAGCATGCACGCACAATCAAGCGATTGAGCATTCATGCTCGTACCACACAACATACCAGCAAGCTGGTACAATATTCAGTTATTACAAAATTTCGGGAAGGGTGGTTATGAATAGTGACACATATTTTGTTGCAATTATTATTGGTATGTTGTTAAAATTAGCAGCTATGTATATAAGTAAAGTTCTAAAATTCTGTTTACCATTGAAACAAATTATATTTTAACAAATTATATTATTTAAATGCATGTTTGCTCCAAGACAACTTTGCTAAACTGAGCTAATTTCACCAAATACCACACCATCAAGCTGGTGCCATCTGCAAAATATCAAACTCTATTTGACATCGCTACAGCAAACAGTACAATCGCACAAAACGCCCATACACGACCAAACCGCTGGCACAAAAACTTGATTGCGCATGCATGTTGTTGTAGTGTGTGGGCCCCTTTACTTTACTTTTACATACTTTTGCACAATCGCCAACTGCTTTCAACTAAGTTTTAATCTTTATTCGCAACAATGAACTGAATTCTTAATAGAAAACTCTTCACAATAAATAACTCAACTTCTGACTGACTTTATGATAGACTGAAATGACAATAGATACATCGCCCTTTTTATACTTCACACAAGGCTTCCAGAATGTGACAGCAACGTCTAGACAACATCAGCAGCATTTCCGATGCTTGCTTTTGATCGCGTCATTAGTTCATGTATTAACTATGTATGTATGTGTATATATATATACATATATCATTATAGAAGCAGTTTATGGTGCTTATTTTCTGTATGTTTACCATGTGTGTTTGTTTGGATGTGGAAACAGAAGCTACTTCATTATTGTTGTTGTTATAGTTTTTATGTTCATTTAATCATCTGCTTTTATGTGCGTACGCATGTGTATTTATGTAGTTCTTTAGCTAAACAACTCCGTGCTGCGTTTCTGTAACTTGCGAGCAGTTCTCGCATAGAGAAAAATTAAATGACTAAAGGTATTGGTTTTCCTATTTTACGCAGGGCTATTCGCGTAAAAACTCATTATATAAATTTACAAAAAATATTAACAAATACAGTTTTTTTCCTTACTCACCCTGTATTTTATAGGATTATAACAATTTTATCGACTCGAAAAGTTCTTACATTCCTTACAGAAACGTTGCACTAGATAATTCTTTTTATATTTATTAACACATTTCCATTTAGTAGGTTTGTTCGAGTATTTTTGTGTATCAATAATATTTGATATCTAATAATGTCCTGCACAAGACCATTTATAAGAATTTTTAGGACATGAGAGATTTTTCAAATGCTTTACTACAGCGAAATATTTTAAAACAAATGCCAAACAACACTGTTGGCAAGACAAACAACTGAAACAAATGTCTTGCCAACAGTGTTTGCATTTGAAAAATCTCTCATGTCTTGAAAGGCCTTATAAATGGTGTTGTGCAGGACTTTATTATCTAAAGCGACAATTGGAGCCCAGTCTTAAAACATTTGAAGCTGACAGATTTGTCCACACAGCAGCAGTGTTATCACAATATCAAATTTATAAAACTTATCAGTGTCCCATTAGTAATAGGTTCGCAATTTCCACAAAAGCATCGTCATAAATGCCGGTCATAAAAATAAACACTAAATTGTCTTGTTTAATCTTTTCTATAATAAATTCAAATTCAAACAGAGAAAACTTAACAGCCTACGCTATATTAAATTTATCTCCTGATCTTGTTTTAATGTTATTTATTTATATCAAACCTTAATTGCATTTTAAAAATTTCAATATTGCAACAATTGCATATATTTAAATTTTGATTGCTTCCTTATGCTTTGCATGTTTTAGTCCTACGCTCTTCTATTACTACTGACAAACTAAACAAATTGAAGTTTTAAATAAATAGAAAAATTAGATCTTGTTCAACTTTCTATTAAGTTATAGAAAATATTTATTTAAATCACACTCGAACACCAGCAATGAATTAGAAAATTTTTCTTCTTTCAATATGTATATATTGTTCCTTTATTGCAATATAGTCACAACTCAAAAAAGATAGTTTTGCAAAAAAATAAGTTTAAAGTTTTAAGTGTGCATACACACACAATCACATGTGATTTTGAAAGTAATAATGTTGTTTTTAAAATCATCTACGATAAACTTCTTTTAGAAATAATATTTGATGCTCTATACAATAGATAAATTAAGAAAAGAGTGAAAAAATATCTGCATGACTATTACTATTTTTAAAATCACATGTGATTTGAAAAAAGTGACTTTTAGAACATGCCTGATAATTTCTTTTTTTAAGAGGTAAAGGGTAAAAAAACTTCTTTATAAATTTTTTACACAAAATTAAATATGATGTATTTACTCCAAAAACCCATTCTTTGAGTTATGACTATATTGGAATAAAGGAAGCGATATGTATTTTAAAATGCATAGAAAATAATATTTGCTGGGGGGTGGAAAACTAAACAATTTCTTTTTGAGGAGTGGGTGTAAACAAATACAATTAGAGAAAATCTACAAATAAACAAAATTCTACTTACGGTCAATTGTCCATTGGGAGTTTCTGGTGGTTCCCAGGTTATAACCATGGTAGACGATGATAAGGGACGCACTTGCACATTACGGGGAGCACTTTCCATTTCTGAAAATAAAAATAAATTGAACAAAATTGTTGATTAAAATAAATAATAGCACAATAGTAATTTATGATTTTATAGTTAAACAACAAAAAATTTTCTAGCTAAATATCGAGCATTATTTTCAATTTAAACGTAAGCAACAAAAATTAAATTAATTAATTAAATTATCCGATATAGACTCTTAGACCATTCAACTGAAGCGGTCAAAACCGGTTTCATTAGAAATCGAGAATTTTGTGAAGATATTTTAAGATATTTAAAAAACTTTATTTGCTGGTGGTTCAGCGTTGTCTATATGCATTTCATTGTTGCTGTAACAAATCATCAGTAGACTTCAACCACACATTTTGAGTAGTCACAAACCTCTCATCTTATGGACAGACTTTCAAGAACTATTTGAGAATTCACAAATAATAATATTTTTGAAAATCACAAGAAAAATAAGCACAAAAGAGGTTTGTGACTACTCAAAATGTGTGGTTGAAGTCTACTGATGATTTGTTACAGCAACAACATATAGACAACGCTGAACCACCAGCAAATAAATTTCAAATTAAAATAAACTTCTGACAATATGTCGAATAATAAATATCTTAAATATTTAAAAAACTGTATTAGGTCCTTTCGGTCCAATCGTGAAGTGAATTTTCGAATACACCCATACTTAAATTTGTTTCCAATTTGGAAAATTTTAATGCAAATAAAATTTTGTTTGTAGTCACCTCTCCGGATATGTACGAGTAATTTTACAAGTGATTTTTAGAAATTACTTTTTTAAGGGATTTAAAATATTTAGAACCGGTTTCTCTACATCTCCGCAGGTGTTAAATCTTACACAGAACAAATTAAACTCAATCCGATTCCATGAGAAAAAAAATAATTGGAGAGGTATGTGGTACTTTTGGATTTATTTTACTTTTAATACTTTTTTGTATCCCGTTTATCCTCCAAAGCAATAAGCCCCGAAATTATACTAAAATGAAATTAAATTTAAATGTAATTAAATTTATTACCATTTTAACGAAATAACAATTACAAATGGATTTTAGCAATTTTTTTTATAATTGAAACGTATAAGGAATAAATTTTATCCCAATTTTTGGTACTTTTTTTTACAAAAATATTTTTAATGTCCATAAATATGGGGGTTATTTCTACAGAGAGACAACAAATTTACCAAATTGGTTCAATTACGCACAATGTGCAACTTAAAAAAAATGGTTCATGGGAACAAGCAACAGCATTCGATATCGATCGAAATTTCCATTCAAACACCAAAATTGTAAAATCGTTAATTGTAAATTGTTAAATATCGAATGCCGTAATTAAATTCCTGAATAAAATTTTCTTGCTAATAAATACAATTTTCTTTTTTTAAACAAACAAAAAAATTTATTTTTTTTGTGCAGTAGCTAGGGTGAACGACTCGGTTTTACAGACGGTTTTAAGACCGGGTTTTTTAAAAATTTTGATTTTTTGAACGTTGTATAGTCCGGTTTACGGCTTACCCCCTGTTTTCAATACAAAAATCAAAGCTTTTGTATAAGAATTTTCTTATAAAAAAACCGGTTGGCAAGTTTTTTTTTTTTGAATCTCAAAAACTGCAACTGGGTTTTTCATAATTTCAAATATGCGAACTATTTGAAAGACGGTTTCTAAATAATATCGAATAGTCGATCACCCTGTAGTATTTAAAACAAGGCCTTGAAAAAGTCTTGAGTGGGCGTCATTATATATTGCACTAAAATAAAACTTGAATTTCTGGATGTTTTTTAAATGAAAAGGAATACAATTTAGCGCTTTAATTTGATCCAAATCTTTTTTTTATTATTTTGCATTTTATTAAAGATTAAAACTTATTTCGCAAGTATTAAACAAAGTTTTTTTTCCAAGAAAAACGCTTAACATTTTTAAAGCTCATTTAATTTCAATAGCAGCAAACCAAAGTTCATTAAAATCGATAAACTTAAGTTTAACATAAAAAATTTCTCAACGATATCTACAATTTTCTTACAACCTAAAGTAAGAGCATGAAAAGGGAAAGAGTGAGAGAGAGAGAGGGAGAGAGAGAAAGGGAGAGAATGAGACATACGGCAAAATCAATTGAGAAAGTTTTTAATAATTATTTGTTAAAACATCACAGCAGCAACAATGAAAACAGCAACATAAAGAAGTCTTACACAATTCCTGGCCAGAAATACAATAAAATGAAAATGAATTGAAAAAAACTTAACGAACAATTATCTGCATAATACTGAAAGACTTTGCCACAAACAGAAATACAATTTCATGAAGAAAATGAAAAACAAAAAAAAAAAAAATATATGCATATTAAAGAGAAGATGAGGGAAAGGAAATAGAAGCAGGAAAGAAGGCAACAACCAGAAATCAATACAAACTTTTTTCTCCTTGAACTCAGAGAAAACAACTTCAATTAATTGCTAATTAAAATGAAGTATTATTCACTTCTTCATTGGTTTTAATAAAAGTTGGTTAAAGAAAGCCAAGTAGATTTGTGCATAATGAAAATAAAAAGTATGAAATAAAAATGTAATGGCAACAAGTAAAAGTGTTTATATACATGATTTTAATTTTTGTTTTATAGGTTTTGAATTAAAACAATATTATGAAATCTTAGCAAATAATCAGGAAAATCTTTTGTTTCTTAAGAAATAGTTAATGCGTTGCTTAAAGGTGATGATAGGATTTATATTCTGGCCCCCAAGGAATATAAATCAAAAAGTTTGAAAAGTCTAACTGCCGATTGCATAAAAAATAATTTTGGTTTATTTAACAAATTTTGTACAGAAATACGTTTGTTAAAAGTTTTGTTAACCAAAATAACTTTCCATCAATAAGACCTTAAATTTATATTAAATCTATCCAGTGGAAGTAAATTGATTATAATATTGAGCCTTACAAGCTTTTAGGCTTTTTCAGCGCAATTATGAATAAAATTCCGCGACAACTTTCTCCTTTTTTCAATTAGAAGTTTTTGTTTTCTCTATTACTTGATATTAGTCTAAATTGTTTCACGGGAAAAATTTCTCGCGGATTTTTTTTCATCATTGCCCTCTTTAACTCAGTTCATTTAAACTTATTTGTGGTCCTTCGAACCGCACTATTATTACAAACCTCACTTGAAAAGGCTGTTATGGAATTATATATTTGTGAATTTTCAGACTCCACCAAAATTAGAGTTTATGATCTTCTCTGCTGTTTCCAAGTGTGCCCTTCTCAAAACTTTACAATTTCGTGGAAAATTCAAATAATCACACAATAGATAACAAAAGGATTACAAAATAATATTTATATAATTCTTACAACTACTGTTTTAAGCACTTCAATAATCAATTTCAACGTATTTTTAATAAAAAAATATTTTACTTAATAAGTAAAATATTAATTTGGGATTATTAGTGCGTTTAAAAATTTTAAACTTAAATCGTAACAATTCCATAAAAACACTAATTATTAACTTTATTGCAACCGATCAAAAATACTTGTGTGGCAACACTCAATTCTTGAATAGCTGTTGTGGTTATTTACGATTTATTTTCTTTTGATAATTTTTATAACTACAATTCGAGCTGAAAAAAGTCAGTCAATGTAGTAAAGTAAAAAAATTAAAACAGATGTTGATTATTGGGTTCTTGTTTCAACTTTGATATTTGCTGAGCTTCTCATTTGTTTAAATGAAAGTTTATAATATAATAACTCTAGTTGTTCTAAGAAACTTTGGGTAAAGGTTCCCTGATGGTCTGAATTAGCAACAGTGAAATGTGCATAGGATCCAGCTAAAAGCCTCAATAATCAATTTCAATGTATTTTTAATAAAAAAAAAATATTTTACTTTATAAGTAATAATAAATTTCAATGCATTTTTTTTATAAAAAAAAAATATTTTAGTGAATAGGCAAAAAAAATAATAATTTGGGATTAATAGTGGGTTGAACAATTTTAAACTTAAATTGTAATAAATTCCCAAACGAATTAAAATAAAGCGCAACTTTGACTCGCACATGAAGAGATCCGTATGGACTTTACATATCGCTCATTTGCAATAATTTTTATAACTAGAAAAGACTAGTTTGCCAGAAATGAAGTTCTCAATTGACTCCCAACGGAATGAAAAAAAAAATAAACTATGAGCTTGCTTTTCAGAGTTGAGTAAACAAGATAGTGGTATAAAATTTTTACATCATTAAATCGAAAATTCCATTTTTTGAGTTATGGCGTTCTTTGAGTAAATGAGCGATATGAAATCCTATACGAACTCTAGCTTATATTATCGAATACGTTAACTGTTGCAGACATTTAAAAAAAAATTTAAGCATCCGTCAAAATTTGTTTCGGTTTTTGACGATTTTTTTTAGTTTTGGTGATTTTTTTCGTTCGAGCGATTTTTCTTAGGTTTTTGGCATTTCTTTAAGTTTTGCTGGTGTTTTTAATTTTATTTGATTTGTTTGGCGGTTTTTTTCGTTTGAGGGATTTTTGTTAGATTTTTAGTTTTGCCGTTTTTTGGTTTTGGTGATTTTTTAGATTGTTTGTGTTTTTTTTTTTTTTTTGGTTTAAGCGATTTTTTTTATTTGGCGCATTTTTTCGTTTTGGCGAGTTTTTGTTTGTTTTTTTTTTGTTTTAGCAATTTTTTCAGCTTTCTTGGTGATCTTTTTACTTTTGGTGATTTTTTTTTGCATTTGAGCGATTTATTTTATTTCTTCGGTGATATATTTCATTTGAGCGATTTTTTCTATTTTGACGATTTTTCGTTTTTTCATTTTTTTTTATTTTTTGGGATTTTTTAATTTTAGCGCTTTAGAAAATTTTAAGAGTTTGGATCTCACGGTTTCCAAGATACCATGTTGTCAAAATTACATAGAATACCTTTTAATTTTGCTTTTTTTTTTTTAAATTTCAGTGTTAATTGGTGTAGCCTGCTTAAAAATATATATCGTACGTATTATTTTTCACAATTTTCAGATTCCATAACCTCAGAGCAATTTTTCCTTAATAAATAAAATTTTTCAATGGATATCATTATTTCTAAAATAACCAAATCATTCTTAAATTTTTGCCACTTCATTTACGAACCTTTACTTGTAATTTATAATTTGATATTTAATCATTTCCCTTTTTGGGTCTACAGTGACATTTACATATCTTTGCACAGCTAATGCGAAAACGGAAGATCAAAATAAAAGCAAAAGCAATATACCGCACAACAGACAGACGAATAACTAAATATAAGGAGAAATGAATGGTGGCATTTAAGTGAAACTAATACATACTTGTGAAGCGTCTAATTGAAACCACTATGTATCAACTTTAACACTAAAATATTTGCCTGAGGAAACATAAACCAACCAGCATAAAAACAGTGTGAGAGGCTTTAGTAAATGTAGCCATAAAGTATGCTGCAGTTTAAAAGGCTTCCATACACACACACATACACAAACACAATAAGACGTTGCTTAGAGTAGGAAATCAAATCAATTGAGTGCGGTTGATTTGCAATACGTTGTTGAGAAACTTCTATGTTACAAACAAAACCGCACACCAACATTTACACATCCTTGCATACATACTCGTACCAACACATCTCTACAGCCTGTAACTTTAACAATACGCAGAGAAATCAATTTGTGTTTGTTTAAGTGATTGTGCATGCAAGTGTTTACTAATTTTGAACAACTAAACCAACAAAACCGTTAAGCCAACAAAAATATTTACTAGAAATCGTTAGTGTAAATATTCTTGTTTTCTTCTTCTACCTCCTCTTCTCTTTTAACAAATATTTTCCTTATTAAAACTTTAAGTCAATTTATTAAATGTTGTGTCTTAAGCTGGTGAATTTTCTTTTCGTTTGCCTCTTGACCAAAATAAATTTTCTTAGTTTGTTTTTATAAGTAGGTGGTAAGTTTTAATAGCTATTTATTTTATTATTTAATTTATATTGATATTTTTGCAAGAAATTATATTATAAAAAGTATGTATAGATATCTCTGGCAATAAAGAAAAAGTGCTTAAGTTACATTTTTACTGTTTTGCAGGAGAACATTTTTAAGCGTTCAGGTCGATTTTCAGAAATTTATTTCTTTTACAGTTAAATTGGGAAATTCTCTGTTAATATTTATTTTTTTCTAGGCAAACATAGTTCTACACACTAAAGGTAATACATTTAGGTTGAAATATACCAAAGTATAACTTAAATTAAGCAATTATTCTAAATGAGATTAGAAGTCTAAAAAATATAAGTCGCAAGTTATTTTGATATAACTTCCTGAAAAATGGTACAACTAGGTACTTTCAAATTTGAAGATCACGCAGCTACCATTAACTCAAAAAAGCTTATCTCGACTTAAGCACTTCTTCCTTTTTGGCCACAGCTATATTTATTCCTTTAAGCTGATAGAATTCTCAATATATTGCTAGATGTTTAATTTGTTTCGAACGTTTCCTGTCGACATCATGGGCCAGCCACTATTCACACTTCTTTATTTGTTACATGCGGGAACCAGGGAAAGGCAATCGATACAAAAAATTTTGGATACTCCCGCACATATCAAACATTTTTTATGCTAGTGTGCGTGTTGATATCTACTCATTCTCATACTTGCGTATAACCCTGCGCACTTTATTTCATACTTGTATGTATCGATGCGCATTCTTCGTTATATCCCGCATATCTACGCATATCTATCGACATACCCATGACTTGCAATACATTCGGTTTTTTAAATATTTTTTGATAAGTGTTGCCAGAAATACTAGTTTGTAGTTGTTGAGGTAATAACATAAAATTCAATAAAAATGTTTTACCCGCACACACACTCTTCGAAGATCTAAAAGCCCTATTAAATATTTATTTACGGGAGTAATTTGACTGCGGGTATAGAAATACGCTCCATTTTAGATCTGAACTAAGAGCCGAATTAGTGAAAGAAAGGTTGAACCATGGCATTCCTGACAATTTTAGGAATTTTAGCGATGAAACTGACTTTTTAGCCAAATCTTGGCTTTTTTTTTACCATTTTACCGATTTTTAATCCATCTGCATATCTATTTGATGTTAGCGAATTTTCGCCATTTCGGCGTTCCTTAGATCTTTAAGTATTTGTAAGTAATTGTAGGGAAATTTATCGCAAATGTTTTCTTTTTTTTTCGCAATAAAAGTGATTGTTCCCAATTATTAGTTTTTTTCTTTTTGGCAGTTTTAAAAATTTTCAACCAGTATCAGACTATGATATATTTTATCTTTATTTATTTGCTAATTTTCGACATGGTCGCAAATTTTTCCAAGTTTTTGACATTCGTTGCAATTTTGGTGTTTTTTTTAAATAAATTTTAAGGCTTTTTTCACTTAAAAAATTATTCACGAATTTTCGCAACTTTTTGTAAGTGAGATTGTTTTTGATTTTTAAAATCTAATGAGTATTTTTTTAAATAATATTTGCATTTTTGCAAGTTTTCGCGATTAATACGCGGAATAAATTTTCGACTTATTGCTTTTTTGAGGTTTACATAATCACTTGTAGGGGATTTTTTTTTATTGTTTTAATCCTTGCGAGTTTGCATAATTTTTGCAATATATAACTTTTTTAATAGAAATTTGCTAAAGAAACCCGCCTCGTACTTACACATTTTTTCATAAAATTGGTTGTATGAAAATTTTATCATTTGTAAACAGGCTCCTGGAGAACCAAATTAGATAAAAAAAAGTTGTCAAAAATGCTTTAGAATTTCATGTTACGTGTCTTCTCTATTAGCAAATAGAAAAAGTTTCGTGAAATAGATTTCATGAAAAAACTGCATAATATAAATTAGGCATTTGCTAAATTCATACACAACGATTTTTTTTATTTATTTACATATTTGGCAACATTGTTCACATAGTCATACTCGTCAATACATGCTTGTGTGCACATGTATTGATACGAATATCTATAGCACATTTGCTTGATCGAACCCGCACCTATCGGTATTCGCACTTATTTGTGTTGATAGCTATAGATATGTATGCCTGTATGTAAGCATGCTTATTGATGCGAATGTGCTATCATACTCATTGTCGTTGGAGTATCGATATGTATTGAGCATTCAAAAAGTAACTTTTTGGCTTTTCCTGGTGGGAACTGTGTTAAATTTTGTACATATACACATGCATGATCATTTAAAATGGTTTCCTTTGAACTAGCCGACTATAATCCCACTCCAGATATGACATCAATGATTTTGCATTAGCTTTAATAAATTTTCCTATTAAATTTATTGAATTTTAAATAAAAAAAAAATGCTATTTTAATGCAAATTCCCACAACAAGTTTCATAATTTTTTTCCAAGTTTTCTGCCCCAACTTTTATCTTATCCCAACATCTATCTGTGTGTGTGGGGTTATTTGTAAAACAAGTTTGCAAAGAGCATTTCTGGTAAAATGAAAATATCAGAAAGTAAAACATTTATTTGCAAAACATGAAAACATGCTTTGCTGGCCTGTAACCAGAGGTGGAAAGAGTGGCAGAGCTAAAGAAGTTAGAGTATAAAAAATACTGAAAATATTTTATAACACAATATGCAAATTCTTTTTTTTTTCTTTCCAAAAAAAAAAAAGAAAACAAACGTATGTTAAAATATTGGCATACTATGGCAAATTTATTGAATATATTATCAAGGAATCTGTGAAAATATGGCCAACAAAATGGCTATGTAATTTTTTGCTTCAAGACAAAAAAAAAAAAAAAACATAATATTTTTTTCCATTTTCACATTTTCTGAAGTATGTATTATCATTGATTTTATATTTTAGATTTATATTATCTGTACTAAGTATATAGACATTAAAAAAATTGAGAATTTATGTGCATATAAATTATTTTATAAAAAACAAAAAAGAAATGGACTTTTTAAGATTTAACGCATATTTTGCTAGTAAAACTATATATCGTCATACAAAACCCAAAAAGGTATACACTATAAAAAATTTAAAAAAGACTTTTTGATCGCTTAAGATATAATTGGCAACCAGAGTACGCAAATAAGCAAAACTAAACCTTTCGTAAATAAAAAAATTGAGCAGAATTGAGCTAAATATTTTTTTTATTATTTTTTTAAGCATGATCACAAATTGTACTTTATTTGACATGCATGCAGCTAGAAGAAAAATTGAAGAGAACAAAATTCGACTGTTTAAAAGAAAAAACGTTTCGCAAACTTTTCTCAAAGATTTCTGATTGATTTGCTCATTATAATAGATTACGTATTGCAATGATATAATGAAAGTTAAATTAGCAGACAACTTTACAGCTGTCCTTTTCTTTTACTATATTAAATATATTGATCACTTACCACAACAACGTCATAACTCAAGAAATTGAATTTTTGAATTAATTATGCGAAATTAATCCTCGTTTATGCATATATACATACATTATTAACAAAAACCAAAATATTACTGATTTGATTGTTTTCAGTGCAAAGAAATCAGTTACCTTCAAGGCTCTTTCAATTTTAAGTGACGATATATGTTTTTGTTTATATGTATGTAACCCATATGCATATTTAAATTTTTCCTACTAGTTTAAGAAGTTATAAGAAACATAAATATTGATAAAGGTAAGGCCTTTGTGCTTTAATTGTTGTGAGTAATTGAATTCGTAAGCTTCTATAAAAAAGAGCAAACTTTTGAAACATGAAGCAAGGACACAAGCATTGCAGTATTGTTCAGGAAGACAAGAGGCCAAAATATCCATATAAATTTAAGTTTTACTTTGTGATAAGGCTGTCATACATTAAACTCAATTTTAATAAAAATTTATAACTTCTTTGGCATTGTTGTAAGGTAAAGAATAAAAAAGACCTTCAGAAGATTATCGATCTATTAAAGCAAAAAATTAAGCCTTTAAAAACATTCACAGAGTACATTAATTCTAAAAGTATTAGCCCACATCTGTAATCTTTAATTTCTTAAAAACATTTTAGAAATCATACTCCAAAAAATTCTCTTATATATACCTTTAATTGAAAAAATTCATTGAGTCTACTAAACTTATAGTAATTTTTTTATTTTTAAAGTTTGAGGTCTCTTTTTTTATATAAAAATAATATTTTTTTTTTCTAATTTTATTGATATAAAAAATATTGACACATATTCATAGTCATTACAAATTATATTTCGCTACTCCTTTGTGTGGCTTCTTCAAGAAAAAAAAAAAAAAAAAAAAAAAACAAAAAAAAAAAATTGGTGAAGAAACGAAACGAAATATATAAATTGAAATAATCGGCCATGTTACAGAGTTCAATTCCGTTTGGAATGCACCTCAAGATGTCAAGTCCTAGCTGCAGCAGACCCCACCATACCAGCGCTCCTAACAGTCTGAATACACCTGACAAGTTTTCATATTTTAGTTATCTTTTTTAGACACCATCTCCTACAAAAATGGGGTGGATTGAAATTCGTTTCCGAACGGAATTGAGCTCTGTAACATGACCGAATATTTTTACATAAAAAAAGAGGCCTTAAGCTTAAAAGTTATTATAATATTGAAAAAAGTCCAAAAGAAATTGATGAATTGAATCAATTAAACTTTTACTTAAAAATTTATTAATTAAAAGTTTAGTTAAAAATTTAATTGAGTAAATTAAACTTTTATTTATAAATTTAATTGATTGAAAAACTTTAAAACAATTTAAATAAACTTTTGTTTAAAAAATTTAAATAATTAAAAAGTTCATTTGACACAATTAAATTTTTTATTAATTAGTTATTATTTTTTTAAATTACATCAAATATAATCTTGTGTAAAACATTTCTTGAGAAAAAAAAATATTTTTATTTATTGAGTTGTATATAATTGAAAACTTAAAGCTTGTTTTAGTGCAGAACTAGGGTTTTTAAGTTATGCTTATGTTACAATAAAGGTGTGATATGTATACTTAAGTAAATAGATGGGAGGTAATGGCGGCCTAAGCCCTGTTTGGGAATTCAAAAATGTTCGCAACTTTGTTACAAATGAGCTATTTTGGGGATTTTTATCATTCTATTTTCTATAAATGGTATGATACCTGATGACCTGATCTGATAACCTGATAATCTGAAAACTAGGTCAGCCACCTGATGATCTGATCTGAATGCTAAGCATCAAAATTCCTAAAGTCCCCCATTTCTAACAAGGTTGTCAACATTTAAGGTTTTTCCCGGTTTTGAATTTCCAAAACAGGACTCAGACAGCCATTACCTATCTACTTACAGGCTGTGAATTTGTATGAAAGAGCAAAGCACTTTGAACATGATTTCCAAGATGTGGGCACATCGTCTAGCAAGGAGTCGATTCGATCGGCAGCCCGATTTTCTATTACCTTTGGCAACAGTGAAGACAATCGATGTAGAAAGAATACATTTGGGTCTTCGCAATATTACGCCCTAAAGCAATAAAAGCTTGTGCTTGTTATTATCCTATAGAATAAAATAAATCGTTCCACGATTACACGCTTTAATAGCTTTGGCGCTTGATTATGCAGCCCAATGAAAAGTTTTTCTCGTCATGATTTACAGATGCAATTTTAGTATTAGTCTATTCATGATGAAAAGGCAAACAAGAAACAAAACATTTGACAGGACAAAACAAGTGTCAAGCTGTCAAAAAAGCTAAAATTTTCAGCAGTACTGCCAACTTAAAGTTCAGGTGTCTAATCGTCGTTTTCGATAACGAGCTGATTCGATCACGTTTTTTTTTCAGTTTGAAATTATGGCATTCAGTATCGAACTATATTATTACGCTGCTCAATAGCGAATGCTATAATCTTAACCCCTGTGGCTGAGTGGTAGCGATGCTAGCCTCTCAGTCCAGAGGTCGTGGGTTCGATTCCCACCATAGACCCTTGGTGTTTTTCGCAGACAAGCTAATCGCTTTGCGAATTGTGTTTGTGTTAAAAAAAAAAAAAATAAAAACGTAATCGAAGAAGCTTGTTATCGAAAGCGACGATTAGAGATAGGTACTGTTAAAACACATTTTTACGGCCTTATTCATAAAAAATAAATTTGTTTTATACTTTTAACTTTTTATGGAAATCTGTTATTTTATAAATAAGGGCTTTTAAAGTTTATAACAGAGATACCAATGGGAAGTAAAACTTAAAATAATTATTCGTATCGCTATTTTATAAGCTTTGCAAGTAGCAAACAGTACATCTTTTGCCATACTTCAGTTAAGATGAAAAAGGCTATGAAATTTAAGTAAGACTCTCTGTTTTTTTTTCTCTTTGCTCAATAGTTTGTTTTCATTTCATTTCATATAAAAAGAAAAAAATAATAAATAAAATAACAGTATCATCGCTTTCATTAATTCATAGCGAATCGAATGGAATTATTCAATGACTAGTTTTTGGCTAATGGCCAATCAATAATTTCCCATCTTCACATTTTCTTGTCTCTTTTCGTTTTTTTTTTTATAAAGCCTTTTTCTTTAAGCGCCACCACCACCTGCTGCTATATTTGCCACACTCACTTAAGCACTCACTCACTGTCAAATACACATATATACAGACAGACAGACAAACAACTACACTTTCTTTTACATATATGGCATAAAACTGAAGCTACTAGACTATGATACGAAAAAGAACTTTAGTCATGAAAGAATTAACAAAAGGAAAGAAAAACCAAGAGAAATATCATAGCACATGATAGCAAAAATTTTGCCAACGGTTTTACCTGCTGCAATACAACACACGCACACACACACACATATATAAAGATATATACACTGCAGATATGATTTCAAAAGCAGCTACGTAGCAAAAAAAAAATATTAAATATGATTTGGCTAATAGCCTCACTGCCAGCAATTTTATTTTGCCATGTTTTCTATAGTTTGATGTTTTTTTTATTCCTTTTTTGTTTTGCTTCTTTTGAACAGTAGTCTGAGTAGGAGCAACAACGACTGGCTGGTTGGCTGCCTTAGTTAAACATCTTTAGAGATTTGCATAAATGATTAAACAGAATACCGGCTTCAACACATTTTCCATACAAATTGACACAAAAAAACAGCCGCAGAAACCGGTCGTGAGATAGAATCTATTTTATTTTGAGAGCGTTTTTTCTTATACTCTCACATATCAATGTTCATTCTCACAAAAATGTTACCATACTTTTAATAAATTTCATACATTTTGTAAACAAAACTACAAAGAAAAATAAGCACAAAAGAAAATAAAACAAAAATTAGAGAGCATTTGAAGTTACTGCCGTCGATGTTATTATGTGCTTGATTAATTTGTCAGCGATTTCCCTGAAGTTGCAGACTTTATTCTGTTTCTACATTAAAGGCTAAAGTTGTTATATTGAGCGCGAGCTTCACTGTGTTTGTATGCAATTTTAGTTTACACTGGATACAGACACGCACACACACACACACACACACACACATTTTAGATTACACTCATATGCATTAGGCTCACATACTTAAACAATTTCAGCTAAATATAGACACCGATATACAGAGATAAAGTGTTAAAGTTAGTTTAAACTAACAGCCAGCATCAGCATTTAAAACACATTTCAAACACATAACTTGTCAGTTTTACATTTACAAACGTGCAATGAAATCATATGAACAGGAACATACGCACCGAGCTGCACACATGTAGTTGTACATATCTAAGGATTATACTCAGGCATTCACTTGGATTAAGTGTTAGAAAAATTTAAAACCAAAAATTCTCAGAAAACTGCAATAAAAGATATAACATTGTTATAACATTCGTGAAAAATTTTAAAGATCAAAATGGACCCATACCAGGGCAGTTTGATAGTTCCATAACTTGGTATATTTCTACAATAGTAGCTTTAGATACGAATCAGACGATTTGAAGTGATGCGCCACAAAGTTTGTCGGTATACAACACGAACAATCAAAATAAACAATAACAAGATTTAAAAAGTAAATTGTATCTATCAGAAAATGACAATAAGTACTCAAAAAAAAAAAAAAATATATATATATATATATATATATATATATATATATATATATCTAACAAAATAATTTAAATTTTATCAACTGCATATATTTATATTTGTAGTGCAAACAATTCGTACGCTCACATATTTTATCTCAAGCAGCTATGACTATAGCCGATTCTAACATACAAGAGCATTCCTACTTCGTTTATGCGAAATACTAAAATGCGCTACAACTCAAAATAAAAAGGCATATGCCCATCAAGCGTCATACTTCTAGTCGGAGTATACCCAGTTAAAAAAGACAATCCAAAGAAGTCATGAAAATGCAGAGTTTGCAGTCTGGAAGTAGTTCAAATTTCGATCCGATCTAATGATTTTTACATAGGGTTGTCATTGCAAGAAGTTCTCTTTTTCGATGCCTAGTCACCGAATTAGAAGCGATTTTAAGAAAAATTTCCGTTTTTGTGTTCTATGGTAATATTTTCATCTAGAAAAAACTTTAAAAAGTTACATATTTTAACAATTCGTTTCTTTTTATACGAATTTAAACGCGAAACAGTGTTTTCATGTAAATTTAAGCAAATAACTTCTAAATTTTAGGCCAAAATTAGTTCATAAATTTCTTTCAAAAAATCGATTTTTTGAACATTTTGGTGAATATTTACTAAAACTATGGAAAAACTACAAGGTTTTGTGTGATTAAAATAAAATTTTACTTGGTTTTCTGCTAACTATCGGCAAATTAAAAATATCGATTTTTTGGAAGCAATGAAAATGTGGTTCCTTCAGAATGACTTCCATTTTTATTTACTGGGATACTTATATTTCGAGTGTGGATTTAAAGTAATTTAAGCTGACTGCAACTACTCCTCGGTTGTGCTCATGTGTAGGAATGTCCTGAATATGTTATGTGCTGGTACACAAGTACATTTATTCTGAGTCTGGGGACACATATGAATTGAGGGAAATGAAATGGCCGATACACTGGCCAAAAGGGGGTTCAATTACCGGCTGAGGAAACGGTATATATTCGAAAACCAATTCAACACTCAAAAGGGATCATAGACTCTAAGAAGGTAGAAGCGGTGAAATGTTGGCATGCGACGAAAACTTGAAACGCTTCTAAAATCATGTGCAGCTCCCATGATCTCAAACCCACTAAATTCCTTTTATCACTAACTAACAGCAACTGCAAACTTCTAGTCGGGGTATTAACTGGACACTGCTGGGCGGATTCGTATGCTGTCAAAATAGGACGAACAATTGATGGTACCTGCAGGAAATATAAGGAACTCGGGGAACTCAGTGTCCGGATCTAAGCCACACTAGATATAACTGTCTTGGTGATGACACTTTTCGCTTCATTGAACTTGTATCGAGAGTGGAGCTGTGTTGATTGCTAGTTTGTTAAATATGCGTGGGAGTCATTCGATACAGGCACCACAAACAAGGCTGCCATACTTACAGGTTCTCTTCTCATCTGCTGGTATTGCTAAGCATCAATCCAGGTCTGTGCGAGGTCTTTGACCACCCAGATTAACGTAACCTAACCTAGAGTATGGATATTAAGTCAGACAAAAAACTAAGTGCATAATACTGGGGAACATGTGTACCAAGCGTATTGCTTCTCGTTCATATTAACAGCCGGCGTATGCTTATACTCAGAGTATGGATATTTAGTCGTATAAATAAAATATACGGATAATAATCGGTATATGTATTTCCCATTCGCAACTGTAAACATACATTTGTGTATATAAAATGGAATGTGTGTTTGGATATTTGAAAACATGCGTTGTGTGTGTGTAAATAAAATAGCCCTGTATATACACATGTGCATCCGATTAATACTCAGAGTATTTTTGTACTCATGCCTGTAATTATAGCTCATGTAGTCTATAAAATTTAGTTAAAGCCGTTTGTGCTGCCTTGTTTAAAAAATGTGTATGAACATAGTTATTGGATGTCTATAGTTATACGTATTCGTTTTAAAATTAGTGCGTGTGTTTGAGTATAATAATGTTTTTTATTTTTAGCTATACACATTCATTGTTTTTCGATGATACTTTTGTCACTCTCTGGTAATTATCAACAAACCAACTAACCACCAACATACTTCAATAACAAAAAAGGCTAAAGTAGGTCTGTCAATCATGACTAAATTTTTTTGTGATGGGCAGAGTTTTTCATATCGATTACTTCGTAAAGAGCAAAATGATTACCAGCGAATAATACTCACAGTATTTTCACCAAAGAAATATTGACTTGAAGCAAAAATTACCTCGTCTGGCGAAGAAAAATGTTTTGTTTCATCAGGATAATGTACAAGGCCACAAAAGCGTAGTCACCATATGTAAAAGAAAAAAACTATGAATTGGACTACGGAACTGCTACACCATCCAGCATAATCTCCATGGGCCTAATTCCTGCACTCGTGATCGGAATTGCATTCGAATAGAAATTAATTTCGATGGCAAGAAATTTGCCGATGATGTCACTCGCTACCAAGCGAATCGAGTTTTTGTTTTAGTGTTGGAAAAAGGCAAATATATTTATATATAAATTCATTTCACAACACTGAATAAATTGTAAGCAAAAGCATATGTTTGTATATATGTATGTGTGCAAAAACATATGTATGTACGTACATACAAACGTATATGCAGAAAAAAGAAACGAATATACATAAATGTTATTTTAATTTTAATTTAATTAATAACTTAAGAATAATAAATTAGTGTAAAGTTAGAGAATAGCGCACTAACCACATTTTCGATTCTTTTATTGGTTGACCAGAAGCAGTTAATTTGTTATTTAGATGCTCCCAGAGTTGGTTGATTTGTTTTTTACCCCGACAACTCTTAGACAAAACATTATTTGCCAATTCAGTGTGTTTTGTTGTGTTTTTTTATATTTAAAGTCAACAAGAAATTCTTCAATTTGTATTTTTTTATAAGTACATTTGTGCATATGCATGCATTCATTTATAAATAAATAAGTCTAATAATGAACATAAATTTTCTGTTTCATCGCTTTTTCTATGTTAAACATGATTTCGAACGCCTTTTGGCTTGCGAGTAAAAACACGAACGGTTGCATTCGAATGTATGCACGTTATCGAATGCTGTCATTAGAAATTTCGATATGTGTTATTCGAAACCGAATGCGAAAATCCCAAAAGTTAAAAAACTCGCACATTCGAGTAAAAACTCGCTCGCAATCGAATGCGGTAATTAGGCCCCAGATTTAGCCTCTGGCAAGAGATTTGGTTAAGGCGAAGGTAAATAATGCAACAAATCCATATTTTTAAGGTCTAAAAAAATTTTATTATTTCAATATTTAATATTTCTTTAACGCGTGTCAATATTAAAATGAATCTTAAAAATTTATTTGTTGTTAGTTTACAACTCATTGCAGATATTATTTGTTTTTTATTTTGAAAAAGTTTGTTAGTTTACTGTGATTTTAGTTCCGTAGTGCTCAATAATTTATACAATTTGTCAAACTATAAGCATTAGGGTTTTGCAATATTTTCTGAATTGTGTATGAAGTCTGCTAAAATGTTGCTTAGCAACAGGCTAAACCAACAACAAGTATATATTTTGAAATTTTATTATTTGAAAGGAATAAAAAAACCAGAAAGGCGCTATATTAAACATATCGAGCTTAAAAATGAGACTATGTTATATATTTCTGAATTTATTTTAACACAGATTAAAGCTTGCTGATTTGGCTAATCTTTGTCCTTGTGGAAAAATTCAAACACACTTAAGCATTCTTTATTATATTTAGTTTTATAAACGTACCTTCACACATAAATCTATTTCATGTATGTTTGTATTTCAAAGTTCGCTCTAATGCAAGTGTGGGTGTATAGTTACTTTAAAATAAAATAGAAGCACACATGGCAAATAGTTCAAAAGTTCATGAGAATGTGATGCTAGGTGATTGTACTTCGCTATATACCCACATGTACATATGTGTATGTGTATATGCTTTTTGTACATTTGCTCTTTAACTTTGTATTTGCTGTGACCTCCCAGTGCGCTCTCATCATTATGCACTTTCTAACCTTCTTTTTTAATTTTTTTTTTTTTGTCGGATGATATACAATTAAAGTGTTGGTATAGCAAATTGATGAAGTTATTTGTAACGGAAAGTTTTTAGGGTTTGATTTATTGTAAAAACCGTATTTAAGATATATGTGTATTCGCCAGCATCTGTAATCGTGGATCTAAAAGCTCTGGAATTTTTCATGAAATTTGTTTTACAAAACTTTTGATATTTTCTAATAGGAGCGCTCATCATGAATCTCTGAAGCATTTTTGCCAATTTTTCTTGATTTTATTTAGTTCTCCACGACTCTTATAGCAAATAAATTTTGTGAAAATTTTAAAAGTGTAGCTTAAATTTCGATTTCAACTAAAGGTTTACTTAATTCGCTTTCCTTCAAATTTCAATTTGATTTTGGATTTTTTTTTCTCCAGAAAAATAAATAATTTAATAATATTAATTAAATTTTTGTACTCGAATTAATCAAAGTAATTAAACTTTAATTGAATCAAATAAATTTTTAATCAAATATATTAGTGGTGAACAATTTTTTGTTCGTAGACAATTAATAAGAAAAGTACAAATTTTCTTGGGTGATTTTCATAAAAATTTTCTACACGAGTCGCCTGCAGACTGTTGGAATTAGGATGTTACTTTAGTTATTGGTTTGTTTTTTTTTTATTGAAATTTTGCATTCAAGTTCGGATCTGGTATAAAGCAAGTATTCTTTTATAATAACATGATAGTTGATATAGTTAGATGTGTACGTTTCATCGGAATTTAAAAAAATGCTAAATAGAGTTGAAAATATCATACCACCAACGAGTGCAGCTGCTAAAGTTAATTTTAACAGCAGTCTGTGTATGCTTGTGCATACAAATATAAGTCCCTATTTACACTATGCAAGTCTTATTGCTAAGCTGAGTAGTTTATTAGGAGAGAGAGACGGGGGGAAAAGAAACGTTGCTGTTCCCCTCGTCTCTCCCTCTCCATGAAACTAATTAGCTTAGCAATAAGACTTGCACAGTGTGTTTTGGGACTTAGTAGATGAGGGCTCTTTATAATCCTAATGTGTTAAACCTTTTATATATGTACATAAATATTGAACGTGTTGTACAGTCGTTAGCTGAGTACAGACAAGTAAAGGGTGTCCCAACAAGAACGCAAGATTTAAATGTGGCGCCATTCGAAGTGCCATTGTTTGACATTTGAACAATTATTATTGTTTGCTAGTAGAAGGTACGAGGTTAGTAAAAATGAAGCGCTACACGAATGAACACGCATTCTCATTGTGAAATTGTTTTACCAAAATGGTGAGAGTTTTGCGGCTACAGTTCGCAAATTTGCGATCAATTTGGGGTCACAATAATGCTCCAAAAGAGTGAACTGTAAAGACATTAATGAATAAATTTGCCGAAACTGGGTCTGTTAGTGATGTAAAGACAACAACGCTCCTTCGACCAGGTCGATCGACCGAAAATGTCGCAGCTGTACGTGATGATGTCTCTCAAACGCAGGTCAAGCGCAAACAAACAAGGTATCGTGAAATGGTAACCAGTTTTTTCGTGCCTAGACTTGAAGAAATGAATGTGGAGGGCATGTGGTTTCAACAAGACGGCGCCACATGTCATACAGCCAGAGAAACAATTCAATTGCTACATCAGTCATTTCCCGGTCGTGTTATTTCGCGTTTTGGAGACCAGAATTGGCCGCTTAGATCGTGCGTTTTAACACCATTAGACTTTTTTATTTGGGGTTTTTTGAAGTCGATGGCTTACGCGAATAAGCCGACGACGACTCAAGCCTTAAAAGAGGAAATTGGACGCTGCATTAATAACATACTGCAGCATTTATGCAAAACGGCCATTGAAAATTTCATTAAAAGATCGCGTGTGTGCCAGCAAAGCCGAGGCGGCCGTGTGCCCGATTTGTTGTTCCACACATAGCCTCATTTCGTCTACTTTACGATATAATAAAGTTTCCATATTTTTTTTTTAATATCTGTGTTTTATTTAAAATTTAAATCTTGCGTTCTTGTTGGGACACCCTTTATTTATATTAACCGTATTGAGATGGGGCACGAGTTAGGAATTGATGTGAATCGTGCTTGAGGTAAAAGAGCTGGCATTAGTACAATTTTTCTCTCATAATAAATTCTTGGAATACCATACCTAATTATGAAAATTTCAATCGGAACAGCAAGAGTCTGTTTTCTGCTCAGTATACGGCTCAAGGTCTTTGCAAAGTTAAGTAGGAAGCATTTGTGTAAAAGTGCACTATATGTAGTATAAAATTTTAAGCAGTGTGATTGCCACGCCCACTTTTTTGATAAAGGCACCACATGACAGCTATTGCCTTTGACAAAAAAAAAAAAAAAAAAAAAAAAAAAAAACAAAAAAACATTTGAAGAAAAAAAGCTAAACACGTACTTCCTGCTTTTTTGCAGTTGCTTAAAAAGTGAGGGTCTTGCAATCGTTCTCTGTTACATAATGTGTGTGCATGAGTTCAAGCATTTATACGGTTATACATACCTATACGTGTGATATATTATACATATCGTTACCGTAATAAAGAAAGGCAGTAATTCATTATTTTCTTGAAATGGAGATTTTTGAATTTTTCAATACATTAGATGTTCTTTTATCGAAATATACAAAAAACTCCATTTCAAAAAAGTAACGAGTTAGGAGGGCCTTTCTATATTAAAGGCACTATACATAAGTGTATATGTGTGTTTGTAACGTTTTAAAAGTGTTTATACACTACTTTGTTTGTTTACAACAAGAGATGCCTCCTGTATGTGTGTGTGTGTGGGTGGGTATGTGTGTTTGTTATATTAAGTATTTGTTGTTGTGGCTGATGCTGTCTTTTGTACTTTTTGGCACACGTTGCATTTGTTGCGTTGATATTTTTGACCTCATACTGACACTGTTTGGCAAATGTGCTTGACATTTGTAATGGGGTTTTTGTTCTCGATTTTAAATGCAGCTAAGCTCTGCTTCTACTCCGCACCAGAAAACAAAAAATTATATATGTACATTCAAACACACTTTAATGCTGGAATTCAGGCTTCTCACTTGCTCACTCATTCACACATATATATATTCATCCATTCATTTAAAAACTAACTCATTTGTTAGTTTATTTAAAGACATTTTAATGGGCTTTAATGTTTAAACATTAAAATTTATTTCCTAAACTTGTACAAAACATTTATTGCTGTTGCCAGACAAGTTTGTAAGTCTACTACAACAGCAAAATAGTTATTCCCTTACAATTGGAAGTTTTAGGTTTAAGTACAGAGTGTGAAACAGTAATTAGTTTGTTAAAATTGTTTAAATATTAAATAAAATCTAAAATTTGCTAATAACGCTTGTCTAGTTAATATTGTTGTAGTAATTTTAAAAAGTTTAGTTTTGTGCTAATTTTAATGTTTAAAAGGGATTTCAAATAAGTTTTGCTAAAGCCATTTAACAGGAAAAATGAAATAAATTAAATGAATTGGAAGTTTAGAATGCAGGGAAATTCAAAAATTATTTAAATGAGGAATATATATATATATATATATATAAGGCTAAGAGCCACTATCATATACGATCTCACGGCTAAATGAAAAAATACAACTCTGCAGTTATTGCCTTTTGCAAATTTTAACATACTCCATCATACAAGTGTTGTATTTCCTCAAGAGTCGCACGATTTTGTAGGATAGTGAATTCACGCTGATGTGGTGGAAATCAATTAATTTATAAACTATTCGTTTGCTTTTAAGAATCAATTTTGCACAATTCGCACTTTAGTGACTTTCAAGAAGTGAACTAGCAGTAAATATACAAGGAAATCAAACTATTTGGTAAAAATTCCTTTTGTTGAATAAATAAAATTAAAAAAATTTAGCCAACTTCAAAAACAAGCAAAAAGAAGTTAAAAATAATTTTGATTCAGTTAAATAAAACATTTTTATATATAACGACTTCGAATGGCATTATAGATCGGTTTAATTTTTTTAAGTTTCATTTTCAAACTTTTACTGACAATTTAATATTTCTAGGGGCGTGGTCACGTCCAAATTGGTAAATATTAGTTTCCACCCCTTTTTATAAATTCAACATTCAGAGTTTAAGGTGTGTGCCTAGTTTCATAAAACTCGGTCAGGTATAAGCGTATGAAATATAATATTAATCTTTAGTGGGCATGTCCCACACACTTATTTACGCATAAAATTATGTCATTCTAAATATTTGTTTAAATCTACTCGGTGTTTTGGTTTTTAATTTTGTTTTTATATTTATTTATCTTGAGATCTAGGTTTTTATAAAAAGAATTAATTAATTTTATTTTCATTCCAATATTTCGTTGCCACAATGGGTAACTTCTTTAGGGAATATATATTTACATAATGTAAAGAAGAAGTTACCCATTGTGGCAACGAAATATTGGAATAAAAATAAAATTAGTTAATTCTTTTAATAAAAAACAAGATTTCAAGCTTAATAAATATAATAACATTATGTCATTCTAAGAGGCGAAACTATTTGTGAAGTCTCGTGGTAATCGGATAAGTGGAAGTGCATATAATTTAACACTAACTTTTCAAGGGCGTGGTCCCCACTTTTTTAAGCACACGGTTAAATATTTTTCAGAGTTAAAGATATATGCCAAGTTTCATTAAAAATAGATACAATCCAAGCGCGTGAAATATAATATTAAGTTTTAATGGGCGTGGCTCCGTTCACTTTTTTGAACACAAGATTTATTTTTTTTTCAAAACTCAAGGTGCAAATCAAGTTTCGTAAAAATTGGTCAAATACAAGCACGTAAAATATAATATGAAATTTTGTTGGGCGGGGCTCTGCCCACTTTTATAAATTAAAAATTTTGTATTTTTAAAGTTCAAAGTGTGTGCCAAGTTTTGTAAGAATCGATTAAGTACGAGCGCGACGAATATATATCATTAAATTTTAGTGCATCCGCCCATTTGTTTAACTTCGAGATTGTGTCGTTACGAGAGCCTAAGGTGTTTGCTAAGTTTCGTAGCAATAGCGTAAGTAAGATATCACAAAATCAAAGAAAAAAATTAGTTTGAAAGCTTTACTCAGACAAAAAATATATTTTCAAGATCTGCCTTAAAGCAACATAACCACAACTAAAATACAAGCCAAATTGATAACCTCCTCATTTTTTTTTGTAGTCCTTTACAAATGAGTTAAAATCAAATTAAAAGTGTCGTCAAAAATTAAGATAATGAGTACATCATATTTTATTTTTGTTTTGAATAAATTCATCCACTAATCAAAAAACTCGATGAATTTGATTTTATGACTTATTTTTTTTTTCTCCAATCGACAGTGAATACCGTTAAAATATGTTACTGAATAGCAAAGTAGATAAATTTTCATTATATTTATTATGGCGATACAATTATCGTAATAAAAGTTACTGAATCCAGCTATAATAGGTGATCTCAACAGCGCAGGTAACTATTTTCAGTTAAATTTTTTTAAATCAAAAGTATTGTTTTTTTTTAAACGAATTTAGCCAAGTTTACCGTATAAGGTACCTTAAGGTACATTCGTATTTGGCAAATATTTGCTGAAAAAATCATCGGGGAAGTAAAATAACCAATGAAATGGCTAATAAACACAGTTTTGAAAATTTAATACGTCCCATTGACACCAGAGCCGCTGCAACACTTTATTAAAAATTAATAAAATACGTGCACAAAGCAGAGTTGTAAAAGAATAAAGCTTTTCTTTATCTCTTCTTTCATCACATGTCTTTTCTATCACTATCCCTTTTCTAAAGAAGGTAACACATAGTAATAGTTAGTAGGCATTCATTGCCTGAGTATTACTTCTCTTTAAAATACATATATTCTAAAGGAAAGGCTCTGGATTCAGACACTCTCGTTGACATCTTAACATTATTTATATTCACAGAAAAATTATCACAGGTTTCTTCTTTTCACAAACATGTTGGTGAAACTGATTTTAATTTTTTTATTTTTTTTGTATTTAGTTTGAGGCATATATACATAATTTGTTATTTTAATTAAGAAAAAATGCGATTAAATTTTATTAAATTTTTACCAATCTTGATATTTGGTTTTATTTTAGTAAAAATATTATTTAATTTTTTGAATTAAGTAATTAAATACCAACAAAATTTAGTGTAATTAATTATTTATATAATATTCCAGTCATCGAAATGATGAAAAAATAAATTATACTGACTTTGTGAAAATCATTCTCTATTAAAACAACTTTCAAATTATCTGACTGCAAAGGAAGACAACCAACCAGCAGTTTTGCCAACTTTATCTTTATTAAACGTTTGAACTTCTAAATTTGCCACACAATTGCAGCCAACTGGCATTAGTAAGATATATTTACATTAGAGCGACTCAACTTGTATGGAAGAGAAAAAAGTGATTTTGTTACCCCTCTGAAAATAAAGCTTGATATCCCAGCAAAAAAATTAGACATTACCATCTGAACTACTTGCCATATAATGACTTACTTTTTATATTGTCAAATTGATATACTCGCTTACAAAACACATTACGCAAATTTTTAAAAATAGGAAGCAGAAGTTGAACATATTCTTTGGGTTTTAAAAGAAAACGTGAAAATATTGCCAAAATAAGTAGTTATTTTAAATAAATTATTAATATTTCTAAATTGCCTACTTAATTATTTTAAACTAAAAAATAAGCACTTACATTTTGAAAAATAATTATTTAAATAATTATAAGTAGTTCTAAATAATTTTTTTTTTCATGTACGGTTTTAATAAAAGTTCATCAATGAAAGCAATTGAAAATTTTCTAAATATAGTATTTATAAGTAACAATAGAGACACTGATACGAATAAAATATAACCCACTTCAATTGAGTTTATAAAAGAAATTTTACAAAATGGTGTATTTCGTAGTAAAACAATAAGTTTTTTTAAATTATTTAAATTTTTCTTAAAAGTTATTATATGTATATTTAATCAAACTGAGTTTTTAACCAAGACCTTCCATTTACTCAAACAACGGCATATTTAAAAAAAGTAGTTCAATCAAGAAAAAAATAACTATTTCCCATAGGGTTTCTAATTTCCCGGACTTTTGCAGCTCCCGGGAATCGAGAAAAAAAATGTTCTATTCCCGGGTATTCCCGGGAATTTCAAACACATATGACTTTAATTAAATTTCCTCAATAAAAAATATAATTATAATTTTTAATATTTAAAAAATTTATTATTTGACATATTGGCATAAGTTTATTTTAATTGAAATTTATTTGCTGGTGGTTAAGCATTGTCTTTGATTTTCAAAACTATTATTGTTTGTGTATTCTCAAACAGTTCTTGAAGGTCTTTCCATAACATAAGAGGTTTGTGACTTTTCAAAATATGTAGTTGAAGTCTACTGATGATTTGGCTAAGCACCAATGAAATACATATACAATGCTTAACAACCAGCAAATAAATTTTAATTAAAATACAACATTGAAATTAAAAACAAAACAATTTCATTCGTTCATTTCGAGAACAACAATATTTCAAAAACAAAAATAATTAAATTCATATGCTGTGAGTTCTAGAATGGATGGAAATTCCATCTACATCTGCCAATCTAGCTACTGTTTCCTATAAAGAGATTTTAGGCTGAAAATATTTCGTAACTCTTCAATTTGTTGGAGTCACCTAGGAAACTTCTATTAAAATTGTATTTTGAATTAAATCAAAAATCATATTCCAAAATCGTAATTATTAAATTCCCGAAAATTCCCGTTGAAAATTTCTCGGGATTTGTAAAGAAATAATTCCCGGGAATTCCCGGAATTTTTTTCCCGCGTAGAAACTCTAATTTCCCACAACGGAAAATATAATTAATTCCTACAATAAACAACATAACTACTTCTCAAGAATCGATTATTTTAGTCGCACGCCTTGTTAAAATCATTAAGTTGGTAACCCAGTAAGGAACAGCTTCCACCAAAAATGCTTAATTCCAAACTCGATTACCTTTTTTGAAATTTTTTGCTGAGATGTTTTATGATGATTCCCAAAATATTTTGGCTCTAGCGTTGACCATTCGTGAGCTGGACCATTTTTAAAAAAGGTCTTTTTTCAGTTTTTCGAATTTTTTTGTACTTTGCTCCAAGACGACATAAATAAAAGAGTTTTTGAAGCAGCATCCAATGGTATATAAAACTTGACCATTTACGACCTACTAATTAAGATATTTAACTAAATACATATTTTTGTTTCGGGTTTTCATACAAATTCTAAGTATTTGGAAAGAATATTTTGCTTTTCAAATTGAATCTGTTTTAAATGTTAATGTTAGTGTTATTTTATTATATTTTTGTAATTATTCGCATAAAACGAGAAAATCGCGATATATTTTATCTCTTTTTAATATAAGCAATATGGGTATCAAATTTTTTTCATTTTTCAATTATAATAATCTGGTGATAAGTAAAAGACCTTACCAAATTTTAATTATGTCGTCTTGGAGAAAAGTACAAAAAAATTCAAAAAACTGAAAAGCAAGACCTTTTTTAAAAATTGTCCAGCTCACGGATGGTCAACGCTAGAACCAAAATATTTTCGGAATCATCATAAAACATATCAAACTTTATTTTCAGAGGGGTAATAAAATCACTTTTTTTTTGAGTCGCTCTAATGTACATATGTATATAAATTTTTTTGTAATGCATTTATTACTTTTGCGCTCATTTTTTTACTTTTATTCTAGCAAACGCATAAAGTTTTCTTTGTTATGGGAATTTGACGTTTTTTTTACTATACCAGTGTGTTAGATTTTCAAATCCACTAACTTTTTTTTTTATAAATTTTTTTACATCTTTATTGTGCAATCACAAATATAGCTTGTGGTGCTTAAAATTTTGTAGGTATTTGTGAAATAAAAAAAAAAACTTAAATTCTTTGGCAAAAAGGAAAAAGTGTTCAAGTCGAGTTAAGCTGGTTCTTAGGTAATGTTAATTCTTGTAATCTTCACATTCAAAAGTACAGCTGGGCGTAATCCTAAATAAAATAAAGAAACCAAGAGGTGTAAAAATTTAATAACTTTTTTGTTTATTAACTTTTTTTTTATTTTTTCTTTCAGATTATATAATATACAAAATGGAAATTTTTTTAAATTAAGTATGAAAAATGATGTCTCTTAAATGACCACCGTTTTCAGCTTCGCACTGATGGGCTCGAGAAATTATTCGCTCTCCAAAAATTTGACTTAAAAGTGCCATTGTGTCTCGGGCAGTATGGGCAGTGGCTCCGTTCTGCTGAAACCACATACCAGGTCTGTTTTCAAGAGCAGGACGTAAAAAATTTTCTATCATAAACCGATACCGCTCTCCATTTACGGTTACAGCACTTCCATCTTCATTCTCGAAGAAGTAGGGCCCAATGACATTTTCAGATGTGATCCCACACCATACTGTACACCTGATGGGGTGCAATTGGCGTTGATGAATGGCTCTTGGATTTTGGAAACCCCAGAACCTACAGTTCTGCTTATTAACAAAGCCATTCAAATGAAAATGAGCTTCATCACTCATAATCAAATTTTCAATAAAGTTGATTTCATTTCTGGCCAACTCTTGAAATTTAACTGCAAAATTTAGACGTTGCCGATGATCTGCGGGTTTTAATTCTTGGACCAATTGCACCTTATATGGGTATAACTGTAAATCTTTTTTTTAAATGCGCCGTAGTGACGTACGAGACATTTCTAGCTGAGCAGAACGCCTTCTGCCAGATGTTTCTGGTGCTTCGTTAACACTTTGCTGTACTCGTTCAATATTTTCCGCAGTGCGACTTAAACGTGGTCTACCGGTTCGAGGCAAATCTCTTACGCTGCCATGTTGGTGATGACGATTAACTAAGCAACGAATCATCGCTTCAGAGGACGAAATTCTGACGTTAAAATGTCGACGATATGCTCTTTGCGTTAAAATAATTGATTTCTGGTTTAAATAATAAAATTCTATTGTTCTGGTTCTCTGTTCAGTTGTAAACCTCTCCATTATAAATTCTCTAAGTGTTGTCTATATAATCTGAAAGAAAAAATAAAAAAAAATTAATAAACAAAAAAGTTATTAAACTTTTACACCCCTTGGTTTCTTTTGGCCCACCCTGTATTTACTGGATTTTTATCAGGAAGTTATAGCGCAATGACTTTTTGCTAATCTTTCTTTAAGGGATATAATTAAGTTATCGAAAAACACTAATTTTTCGAATCGAGAGAGTTTTATACGATTAAATGTTTATTTGAATGACCGATTGGTGTTTTTTTATAACAATAATTTTTATTCCATTATTTGTTGATGCGAGCAAGCGACTAATTTGCTCAAAGGATGTTATTAAGGTATCGAAAGACATGCTCCACCGTTTAAGTAATCAATTGCTTGTTAAAATATTTTATTCGATTAATCTTTGATATAAGTAAACGATTAAGAGGAAAATATATAATGTATCGAGATAAAGTTTTATAAGATGGATTTTTTGTTTAAATGACTGATTAATTTTTTTTTAAATAATAACAAATAAAGATGTCTATAAATATTTTTATTCGATTCATTATTGATGCAAGCAACTGATTTTTTTTTTCAATATGTACATATAATGAATTCTTTTGTATAAGAAGGAATATTATAAGTAATAGAATAGTCATTCCATACACTTGTTTAAGATATTAAATAAATGTATCAATAAATTTATTTTTCGATTAATCATTGGTTTATTTTTCTAATGATAAAATTAAGGAATCGGTAAATGTGTTTATTTGATTTGAACTTCAATGCAATAGAGCTCATATTTTTTTTAGAAAAATATTAAAGTATCAAGTATCAATAATTTGTTGATACCATTGTCCATTGATTTGGAAAAGGAATAGATTATTGGTGTGGGTACAAAATTTTATTTGATTGAACTTTGATTCGAATAACAATCGATACATTTGTTTACATAATAAAATTCAAGTACAGAAAATTTTTTTATTATCGATTAGTTTTTGATTCCTGTAAACGATTAATTAGTTTGAGAATAAATTAAAGTTATACATGCATTTTTTATTGAATCGAATAATTGATTAATTTGTTCAGGATATAAATTTTTATAAAATTTTTTACTTTATAAAGTTTTTCGTGTAAATAAATATTTTAATCGAGGACTAGTTTATTTGTCGTTTTGAAAGTTTAGGTCTAACTTTCACAAGAAACTTTATTCGATTAAACATTTATTCGATTAAAATTTTATTCGATTAATCAATCGATTCATTTGTGTAAAGAATAAAATTAAACTATAGAAAAATTGTTTAATCGATTAGTTTTTGATTCCTGTAAACGATTTATTGGTTTAAGAATAAGTTTCAGTTATTTTAGTATATGTATTTTTATTGAATCGATTAATTGTTTATTTTTTTCAGGATATAATTTTTTTTTTAACTTTTTTTATGTAAATAAATACTTCAATCAAAGACTAGGTTATTTGTCGTTTTGAATTTTTTCCTAAATAAAATTAAATTTAGGGCCTAATTCTGTAAAACGCATATGGAAAAAATTTGAATTAAAAAATAAAATACATAAAAAATTTATCAATGCTAAGAGTTATGTTTTACAAAATTAGGCCCTTTTAATTTAGTTCAATTTATTTCCAAATTTATCTCCAAATAAATAAATTTATGAAAATCTTGAAATCTCCTCTAAAAACCACTAAAATATGACTTGAGCACTTTTCCCTTATTGGCCACAGAATTATCTACAAACTTTGAATTTGTATGAGTATTTGAGGGTGTGTGTGTGTGTGTGTGTTTGTATGTACGTGATGTGCGTATGCCTGAATGCGTACGTAAACTTCCGGTTGCAGTAATTGTGATTAGAGTTTCCTTTACTTTTTTTCTTTCTCCCTTTTTTTACTCTTGTTGCGTATATATGTACAACATACAGCTTTTATTGAAAAAAAAAGGAAGAAAAACTTTGCCTCATATCCGTGCAGCAAAGTTAAAACCAACTTTTTATTGCCACAATTATAGTTATCAGACACAAAAAAAGAAACCTCCGCCATATTGTAACGATTGGCAATCATCTATAAAATATCTATTGGCCAAATATCGAAAAGACAAAAAATAAAAAGGGCCAATGAAGAATAAATTTTTTTTAACAATATTACTTTAATTTTTTTTTTGCTAAAGAGTAGAAAAAAATTTATAAATGTTTTGTTCTAAGAGAATATAAAAAAAAAATCTAGAAATTATTAAAGCTGCCGTTGGATTACGCGAACAGGAGTCTATGTAATGGCTGATTTAAAACTTATATAGATTTGACAAATGCAAACAAGAATTAATGACTTCACAAATTTTTTATTATTAATATTTGCCACGAAGTACTGCAAAAAAAGTAAAAAGCTCTATTTAAAAAAATCTATTACTTTGGCTGTGATAATATTTTAGCTCCGAGTTAAATAATACACTTAAATGAATAATTAAGACATGGAAAATTTGTAAGATTATTTTCAAAATAAGACTTTACAAAAGGTTCTTAGGTGAGCAAGTAAAATATCTTATTGATTCACATTTCTAAGAATAACTAGAGATATCACGTTAAGCTTTTTTTTAAACCAAATGAGAAGTCTAACCAATACTATAACTCAACTAAACATTCATTAATTAACTAAATAAAGTATTTGTTTTTCAATATTTGGTAATATTTTTAAGAAAAATTTTAACTTTATCCCAAATACTATCATCTAAAGCTAAAAGTCCATACAATGCCTTTTAGGCTTTTACGCATTATAAGCTGCTAGCAAAAAAATTAGTACCGATAAAATAATTACAATAAGTCTTCAAAAAAAATATACAAAGCAAATAATCTTAATTTTAGTAACTCCGCATAATCCTAATTGTAGCGCAATTAGTTCGTAGGGTTACATATTTTCTCTCAAGCAACTATTACTATAACCGATTCGAATATACAAACCATCTCTACTTCGCTTATGCGAACACCTAAAATACGTTACAACTAAAAATAAAAAGTCACAAGCGTATTAAACGTATTGAAAATTTGTCATACTTATAATCGGAGTATGCTTATACGCAGAGTATGGATATTTAGTTAGACAAAAAAATGTACCCAAGATACTCGGGATATTTGTTCATAATTCGCCACCGTAAACAATCAGTTGTGTATATAAAATGGAATGAAAAATGTGTGGGTGTATATGTGGCTATTTGAAAACATGCTTTATAAGTATGTATCAACAAAATAGCCCTGTATATACGCATGTGTAGTCGATTCGATAGTCAGAGTATTTTTATATTCATACGCATGATTGTAGCTCACACAGTCTATCAATTTTAGCTGTTATCATTTGTGCTGCAAAAAAAGTGTATAAATATCCTTGTTGGTTGTTTTTAGAATAGTTAATCCTTTGACACGGGAATTAATTCTGGCTATTGAAAAAGTCTATATATGGTTTTTATTGGTTAAATAGGCTTCAAAAAACACGTGTAAGTCGCTATTCACACCATGCCTTTTTAGCCTGCCTTGTATTGATAATTTTCTTTTGAAACCTCTACGAAAAGTCACACACATTTACATGAAGCCTTTTTTATTCATGCCTTTTTCGCATTTGTATACACGTTTAAATCTGAGAATACGAAAGAGGCAAAGAGAAATGTCATAAATCCCCTCGAATTTTCATTTCGTGCCTTTTGTTCTACACCGCAATCTTCTCACCCCCTCTCACTGACAAACTAAAAAAGCCTGCCTGCACAGGCAAGCAGAAAAGGCATAGTGTAAATTGCGTCTAAGCAATTTTGAGGAAAAGTTTTTATTGCAAAGAGGGTTTTGAGGACGTTTATTTTAATGTAAAATCCGCTTTTTTACAATTTTTCACTTTTTTATAAGATGAAATATAGACAAGAAATAGGATATCAATATATTTTTATGAGTACAAGACACAAAATGTCCGCCTCTTAAGAATTTAAACAACAACAAAACAAAGAACCGATAACTGTAAATTATTTGCATATATGCTAAAAATCAAATCAGTGACGGTTTGATAAAGTCAACGTGCATTATAATGTACACCACGCGTCAAAGGGTTAAAATTACGGTTTGCCAAAAACCGTGGAAATTAGAAAACCGCGGTTTCCGGTTTTAAGCTATTAAAACCGGTCGGTTTCGGTTCGGTTCGGTTTGGTTTTAAAAATATGCATGTATATAAATACGTATGTATGCTGGAAAGATAAATGATGATTTAAAAATAATCATCCCTATCGTGAAAAACAAATGGAATTTTTCTTCATGTGAAATTTTCATTCCAATCGAAGAGAAAAATGCTATCTTGAATATTCCGTGAAATTTTGTTCCCCCTATCAGTCCACGTGAATGTAAAAAAGGGAAGAATTTTTGTAAAGCTTAAAAATTAATTGAAAATCGGACAAATTTAAGTTTAATAAAAAAATCACAAAAATTTTAGGTTATAAATATAGTTTATTTAACTTTAAAGCTGTACTCATGGAGGCTCTTCTATTGATTTAGCTATTGCTTAATTAAGTATACCACCGTGGTGCACCACCATGAAATTTACTGTCTGTGAACCAAAGAGATTCATACTCTATGAAAAAATGTGTTGTAGGAAATTATTGTTAACAATCGTAAGCTTTACATACTAATCTTGTCCCAAAAATGAATAATTTTAACTTTTAATATATAATTCGAAGAAAAATATCGAAATTATTCGATGTAATAATTCAGTTCGCCTGCAAAAAAAAAAAAACAACAAAAGAACAAAACCAAGTTAAAAGTGCAAAAATTCACGTGAAAAATATTCTGCCTTATCGTGGTTGGCGTATTTCAAATACTACTGCGACTGGTTGGTAATAGATTAAAGAAGGCGGTTTTTCTGTCCAGTTTTTTTCCAAAATAGACAAAATATTTCTGGAAAAAAATTTTCGAGGGAAAAAATTGTTGCTCTAGAGGAGATAAAGTTTTTCTGGTTTGTATTCTATTCAGGTACTTATATTAGAAAAGGAACATTTAGTAGTGAGTATGTGTATAAAAAGCTTAAGAATAAAAAATTTCTATTTAATTATCCAAGTAATAAAATTTCAGAAACGTTAAAGCGTTCAATGTAGAGTTTAAACGAAATCTTATTTTTGTGCAGAAGTTACCAGCAACAGAAAACACTCTTTCGCTTTCAGTTGGAGAGGGCTTTATGGTGTTATTGCCTTCTGAAGCAATAATATTTTGGTTGTTTATTTTATTTATTTTTTTATAAAGTACAAATTCTTGCCGAACGTTAAAATTGTCGTCTTTTGGCTTAACATCTGCTAGAGCTTTTTTGATAACAGATTACAATTCTTCCTGCAAAGAATTGTTATAATTTTCTTACATTGTTACAGAATGCTTAGTAATGTATAAAAGTCTTCAATGTAAAGTACATTTGCGGTATTTTTAAACAAGATAATAATGTTAAAGTAAAACTTAAAAACCGACGTTTTTTTGTCGGTTTCGGTTTCGGTTTTTATGGGTTAAAAACCGCAGTTTCGGTTTCGGTTAAAACCGAACGGCAATCCCTAGTTAAAATGATACTTTATCATTCCGTGTTATGTAACTTGAAATAGAACAAAAAAAAAAAAAATAATAATAATAATAAAACTACTAGGCGCAGAATGCATGAAATGCTTATAATAAGGTGATTTGAAAAAGAAGTTGTGTGAATTTTCAACTCAAAGTGTCAAACTTTATTTTGTTTAATTGTATTACTATGTAGATACATTAAAAGAATAATGTAGTTAATTGATACATTTCATTTTAATTCTAAGAAAATTGTGCAATTGAGAACCTACTGTAGGAGCTGTAGTTCATACATGAGTTGCTTATAAACAAATGCTTATAAAAATTAACAACAACGTTTGCACGACTTACGATTCCTACAACAGGTTGTGAATTGAGGAGCTATATTATTCGAAGAAAAATATTATATTATTGTAATATTTATTGTAATGATGAGTAATCTAAGCAGCAACGACATTCATATAGACGTGCTTAGCCAACAACATATTATTTTTTTATTTTTTATTATTCTGTTATGCTTCTTAATTTGATTCTTTATAATTTAAAATTAATTGAACCGAGTTATCTATCTCTGTGAGAGCTACCATTCCTCTTTTATTGTTTGATTTTTTTTTATTCTAACAATAATACTTACCTACAACGTTTTCACGTCTTACGATTCCTACAACAGGTTGTGAATTGAGCAGTTATATTATTTATTGTAATTTTTTTTCTACATTCAATTATAAGAATTCCAAGTATGTCCTAGTATGTCGAATAATATTGTTTGTTTGGTTGTTTGTAAAAGCTTCTTGGCCTACTGTGGTTGTAGTTTTGCAATTCTCAATAATTTATTGGGAGTTTCTCTATGAGTTTTCTATGATTTTTAAAATTATGGTTGAAGTTTGCTGATGAGTTATCCAAGCAGCAACGAGATTGATCTAGACATGCTTAGCCAACAACAAATAATTTTTTATTATTCTATTATTTTTCTTAATTTAATTCTTTATAATTTAAAATTAATTGAACCGAGTTCTCTATCTCTGTGAGAGCTACCATTCATTCCACTTTTATTGTGTAGTTTATTTTTTTATTCTAACAATAATACGTATCATTTAAATAAACTTATTGATTGACCAAAGAACACTTAACATAATGAAACTCCAGACAAACTCTTTTATTTATTTCTTATATGCAGCCAGACGAACACAACTACACGCAAAGTTATATGCCGCTATACATACACACAAGCGCCATACATGCATGCACACATACACATACAACACATTTATCGGAAAAAATATCATCAGCTGGAATTTTAATACAATAATCTGCTTTGGTCATATATGTATATTATGCTTAAATGCCTTTCAAAGAAGCATACAGAGAATGAGCATTGAAACAAATGAACAGCAGAAATTACTTTAACAGTTCAAAGTATAGAAGAAAGGGGCATAAACGATTTTTGGATGCTTTATTTCAAGGAAAATATTTTAATAATCACATAATAAGTAGTAAGGGCAAATAATTATTGAATTTATCAAGGACCTAATAAAAAATATTATATAAAATATTAAAAATTGCAAAAACTAGAAACCTTATTTATGTCTCATACTAATACCAAAAATGTTATACTTAGCCTTAAGTCTTCTATTTATTAATGATTTTATATAAAACTTTTATAATAAGTGATATTGTGGTTAAATCGAAAATAATTCCTGCAATGACTCGTAGAACTGGAAAAACATGGTCTGAGCATAAATGAACTGTTCAGGATTTAAACAAGTTTTATATATATATAAATATATACAAGAATATATTTTCATTAAAAAATTTTCGTATTATTATAAGAGTTTGTTCTTGGGGGTGATTTTCTAAATTGCAATCAGTCAAGTTATTTAGAAAGTTTTTTTTTTATAAATTACTTAAAAGATTGAGTAGTTTTCATAAAAATTTGTTAGAAAAAATGCCATAATTCATATAAGAGAAAACTCTGATACTAATATGAAAATTTTAAAATATATATAAATTTATTTTTTAAATATAAAACATTAATATATTTTGAGTAGTAATTTAACTAGAATTAGAGAAATACTAGATTAAACTCTTATACTCTGAGAGGACAGTAAATAAGTATTATAGTCATACGAGTACTGCTTTATTTATTTATTTCCCTCTTATATTTGGATTTCACTTAAGCTATGCAAAATATTTTTTTTATTATTTTTTTAATTTTTTAACAAACACAACCTGCAAAGCGATTAGCAGCTTGTCTGCAGAAAACATCCAGGGTCTATGGAGGGAATCGAACTATATAACATATTAATGTTATAATTTATCTTGTTCTTAATCAAAAATTTGGTTCTCATTACGAGTAGACAAGGCAAATTCATAACAGGTAAAGTTGAAAACATAGCTGATCTATTTTTTTTTGCCTAATTCAAGGCCTAATTCGTATGTCATAAGTTGTTTATATATAGAGACCTGCGCCGGACGATTTTTTGGGCGGCGCCGGCTCTTGGGAAAATCGTCGGCGGAAGCTGATAATCAAATAACATGAAAATCAAAATTTGAGATAAAAAAGAATTAAAAAATAAATAAAGTATATATTTACGTGCTGGTGGTTAAGCTTTACCAAATCATCAGTATACTTCAACCACATAATTATTTTTAACAGTAACAAACCTCTTATCTTATGCACAGACTTTAAATAAAATAAGTCTATGTTCAGACTATACAAGTCTTATTGATAAACTTATCAGTTTTTCTTCTTTGAACTATCTTCGGCGTTCACAAAACGAAAATTTATATACATTGTTTTGTGTATGCATTATTGCTTTTTTAACATTACGAATGAGAAAACAAAACTTATCGACAGTACATGAAGCTTTCTTTTACCCTCGTCTCTATCGCCTAGAAAATACCAAACTTAAAAATAAGACTGTCTTCGTCTGAACACTGACTAATTATTAGATTATATTGTACATGAAGAATCGGCGGCTGTTTTCAGGAAACATAAGCCAAACTTTTTCCGGCGGCGCACTGTGGGGTGAAAGCCTTCACAAGTGGCGATTAATTCAAAAGATGAACTTTAACTTTCAAAACCGTATTTGGTACCATATGAAAGTAAATAAAATTCTGCATAACAAACTGCAAAAATAAAAGTTCTTGGTAGTTTACTTTATT
This sequence comes from Tachina grossa, assembly GCA_949987645.1. NCBI lineage: Eukaryota > Metazoa > Arthropoda > Insecta > Diptera > Tachinidae > Tachina > Tachina grossa. The sequence continues at coordinate 170,686,555 of OX465275.1, forward strand.
TGCAGTGTGTGTCTAAAGTTCAATAATTTTAGTTATTTTTGCGAGCATTGCTTAAAAGAGAAAATTTTGATATTTCAAGTGATAATAGTTTTTGTTAAGACTTTTATTAGTAAAAGTTTTACAATGGAACCGTCAACTTCAGGTATATGAGCATTTAGAAAATAATTTTTTGTTTATATAAATGTTTTAGAAATATAAAAAAAAAATTGCTCTAAAAATGTGGCATTTTTGATATATACATTGAGTTTCAACAACTGTGCGGATGAGTGCAGGGAAAAATGTTTTAATGTTCTTAAAATATAAGATTTTAGCTAATAAATCCCAGAATACCTATTTGCGCAATTTTGCGATTTTTGAGTTATGAAGGTTTTTGTGAGAAAATTCCAGTTGCTAAAAATCGATGTGAAAAATACATATTAAATATTTGTTATGTATTTATTAATATTCATCAATAAAAAATAACAACACTTTAAAACTACGACTTCTCTGAATTAATCGCCACTTTTTCTACCATTCACCCCACTGTGCGGCGGCGTGGCTGACTAAAATTATCGACGGCTCGGCCCAGCCGCTTGTGAGCCATTATGGCCTAGATCTCTGCTTTATTAAATTCAATCAGCTGCTTTTGACATACGAGCCTCCCAAGGCAACAATAAAATACCATATTGTTTTTATTGTTTGTACTTTGTTGTAGGATTAACTTTACCTGTCATAAATTTGCTTTGCGAGTAGATTTAAAATTGTTATAAAACTTCCGATTTAAACACTGCTTATGGTAGCGTATCCATATTTCAAGTTATTTAAATACCATTATGTATATTTTTGCCATTACCCCGTATGTTTTATAAAATTTTCTACAGAATATAGTATTATTATTCAGCATCCATATGATTGCTACGAGGGTAGTAATGTTATGGTATTAATTACTAAAAAAATATTAAATATAAAACAGTTTAGAGTTTTTGAAACATAAGGTTAGCATTAATGATATACTTTAACGTACGCATATAATTTTAGAATCAGCTGATCACTTAAAAAAAGTAACGTTGTTGTTGACGCATCAGCTGTTATTTTTTACTCTTTCTCTTATAAATAATGTTGTCATTTTTATGTGTTTTATTTTTAAACAATTAGCGAAATTTTATACCCGTTGCATGTTTTCAATATTATAATGTTGTCAGGAACCTCAGCTTATTTTATGTTTGAAGCCTGTTTATAGTTTTTAAATGACTAAGTTCACTAAGCACTCGTTGTGTTGTTACTGGTCCTCACTTCTTTTCATTCGCATTAGATTTATATAAAATTTGCTGTAACTGTAAGGCATGAAAAAAAATGTGGGCATTTGCAAAACTTGACTTAAAAAGTTTTAAAAAGCCTTATTTTCCATTTATGAATTCTGATCGATTTTATGTATCATTTTAAAACCAATCTTAAGCTACTGACTTTTAAAAAGCACACTAGAAGATAAAATATGAATAGGGTTGTGAAAAGATATTCATCAAAAATTTTTGGAAAAACTATTAAAAACACAATTTAGAATGAGTGACAAAACGACTATAGCAAACACATCACACGTTTTATCGTTTTCAAATTGGGTTTTGTGTCTAAATCGTTTCTCATCACATACCTAACACTGTAAATAATAATAAAGAGGACTTTATTATATATAACGCAAGAAAAGGATAAAGGACGCCTTGGGCAGTTTCTGATGAAGGCTACGATTTGGATTTTGATATCCTGCCAATGCAACTTATAATGGCCGTTATGTACTTTATAATTTAAAAAGGAAGACAATCAGACATGTGATGAAAAGCTATTAGACACAGAACCAATTTGAAAGCAATATTACTAAAATTTATTTTTAAAGGTTTTCCAAAAAATTTTTGATAAATTTCTTTTCACAGTCCTATTGTATGGTTTATATTTTATCTCTTAGTGTGCTTTTTAGAAGTCACCTGTCTAAGATTCGCTTAAAGATGAAATTCAAAATCGGTCGGAAACGATTGTTTTCCATCTCATAACTGAAAGTTTTTCGAATTAATGCCAAAAAAAACAGAGTCTAAAGAAGAAAAAGTTGTAAATTTTTTTCATCAAATTCTTACTCAATTCCATCCTCGTATACCAACCATTGCTAAACCCAAGCAAAGCACATACATACATACATACATACAGACATTTATCTGCCATACACTATTGCCATTATGCAATTGCATACATACTTACATATATCTATAATCGTTTAAAAGTTTTTTTCTCTCTCATTTTTATTATTTGAATCAGCTCAGTTTCTTTTCTACTTATCCAATAATTTAAATTTTTTTTTCAGTTTTTAAGTTCAGTTGCAATTTTTATGTTTAAATTGCAAAAAATTTATTGCCTTTTATAGCTCAAGCATTGATATCCTTTACACTTTAATGAAGGTAATATTACCTCACACATACATATACATGCACACATACACATACACACAACAACTCTTAGTAACATACAAAAGCTTTTAGAAAAAGTACTTTTAACTTAATGACAGGTAGTTAAATAAAACAAGAAAATAGCTCAATGAGCAAAAGCCCTTTCTACAATTTATGAGTTTAAATATTTTGCATGTGAAAAAAGGAAATAAAGGGATACTTACTTGCTCCACCATAAGTAAAATCGCCTGGTTTACGAGTATGATTATATACGTAGATCCAAATTTTTGAGTTAGCAATATATATTTTTTTGTTATGATTAAGAAAAAGAAAGATAACAAAACCAGATGTTTTTTTTTTTTGTTGAGTTGGGTTATAAAAAACTAAAGTTATTCTTTTAAGCAAATAATAAAAAACAAAGTAAAATGAAAATTTTTAAAGACAGAACAAAAAGTGATATGGTAACAAAATCCTTTTTTTTTTTGAAAGTAAGTCATGTAAAGAAAGAGAAATATGGAAAATACAGATGAGATTTTATACAAAATATTGTTATATTTTTACTTTTTTTTATCAAGATCGAATTTAAAAGCTAGTCAAGCTTATTTGGTTTTTGTAAAGCTTTAAGTATTTATTATTTTTAAATAATTTTTATGTTTTATCTATTCTATATTAATTTTAATAAATTTTTTTCTTGAAAGCTCCAAAGATTATTGTTATTTGATGTTAAAGCTTTTAAGAAACCTCTTGTCAAGATTATTATAATTATAAATTGTATAGTAACTTATTTTGATAGACAAGTCTTAGGTCGGAATCGAACCCCGCACTGATGTTCTAGCATACTATATAGCAGACACCGGATCACTAGTTTTGAAATTTATGTTAAGCTCTTATTTAATTATTTTTAAATTTGACATGTAATGCACTTAATATATTTTGCAGAAATTTTATGAAAGTTTAACAGATTTTTAAGTTTTTTTCTTATTTATTTTGTATAGTTAAATATTTTTAAAAGTTTTAAAAGCTCAAAGGAAGAAAGCTTTCTAAATATTCATCCAGCTAAACCCCTCAATAATCAATTTCAATGTATTTTTAATAAAAAAATATTTTACTTAATAAGTAAAATATTAATTTGGGATTATTAGTGCGTTTAAAAATTTTAAACTTATATTTAAATTTTTGTTTGTTAGCAGTTTGAAAAATTTTCAAGTTACTTGAATATTTTATGGGCTTCTTAACAACTTTTAGAGAGCTTAAAAGCTTTTAGAAAGATTAGCAGCTTTCAGAAATCTTAAAAGCTTTTAGAAAGCTTGACAGATTTCAAAAAAGCTTTACAGCTTTTAGAAAGCTTTAGCTTTAGTTTTCTATTGCTTTCTCTCTATCAGTTCAAATTTGTTTTAATTTTTTTTAAGACGCACAAATAATTTGTTTACTTACTTGTCTCACCCGTGGTACAAGTCGCTGGTATCGATGGTGGTCCTCTTCCTATATTATTTACAGCTATCACATAAAATTCGTATTCCGTGTAAGGACTCAACGCTCGTACCACATAAAACATGGTTATAATGCCGCTAATTTCGCTAAAGGCCTGAAAATTAAAAAGAACATAATAATTGTTAAGAAATTTTCAAGTCACATTTAAATAAAACTTAAAATTAAAATACCTGTCAAAGGCATTTAAATAATATTTAAAAAATCATTTGCATTGAGTCAAATGAATATCGAAGAGCTAAATTAATTTTTAATTACCTGATTAGCATTTTTAGGTTTATATTGTATCACATAATACTGTAAGTCTTCAGGGCCTTTATAAGACCACTCTAAACGTACAGAGGTGGCTGTTACTTCCGAAATTTGTACATCTGTGGGTGCAGTAGGTAAAGCTTTAAAGAAAAAATAAATAAAATAAACAATAAGGAATTATTTCTGATTAAAATTCATTCCAGTTCAAATAAATTAAAATATATAAAAATGAGCTTAGTTAGAACATAAATTAAGTTAGTTGAAGGCATTAATGAACCAAATAAAAATAAATAATACTTTTGTAGCTTAAAAGTTTAAAAGCTTTATATTTAAGAAAATCAGAGAGAAAGTGTAATTTTCACAAGATTTTAAAAGCGAATAGTAAACAAAACTGAAAATCTTACTCACATTGAACTTTCACCACCGCCGTTGCTTCAATTTGGCCCAGTGAAGAGGCTGCTATGCAGGTATAATTCGCACTTTGCTGTATATTAATCAATTCCAAAATATTGCGGCCAATTGGTATATTATTTTCTGGTGTCAGATCTTGAGCTCCTGTTGAAGATATTTTTAAGCAAAATTATATTTTATAATTATTAAAATGTTAATAATAATTATACCCTTCATCCATTTTACATGAGGCATGGGTGAACCCACGGCTATGCAGGAGAGATTAAGATTTGAACCCAACATCACTTCATTTATGGGCTCTGGAGGGCGCGAGAAAGTGGGCGGCACTCTTCTGACTTTAACATACAAATTAGTAGCTTTCGAGTGTTCAGTACCCACAGAATTCTCAGCCACACACTCATATTTACCCTGATCCTCTTCACGGCTATTTTCAATTTGCAAGCCACCTAAAAATGAAAAAAAGAATTGAAGCGCACATTAATTTACCATACAATGCAAAAATTCAATATTTCACTTTATTGAACAAAATTAATTCACACTTTAGAATTTTATACAGAATTTAATGAACTCATCAAGAGATAATGACATTACTGACAGCCAACATGTCGCTCATGTCCATTACGCATACATATGTACGTAACAACAAAAGCTAGTCCATAAGTATACGTCAAGCTTAATGTTTGCAGAACTTTTGCCTGCTCTGCCTGTCTGCCAGGCAATCGACAGGGCATCCAATTGTTTTGGTAATCTTTAGCATTATTTTATAAATATTTATATCAACATATTAATTTTTGCGTAAAATTGATATTAAAAAAAAATATTATTTATGACACGTTTAACAAAAAAAAAAAGGAAAAATTCATAAAAATTGCGTGGCATATGAGATATTTTACGGCAATTTTTATTAAGAATTTAAAATTTGCTCATGTTCAGAAATGAAATCCATATTTTATACACATTTCAATAAAGCAAAATATTATACAATATTTTTTTTTTAAGATAAAACTAGTCTGTTTTGTGGTAAATATGAAAAAATATATGGATTCTTACTTGTTAAAACAAAAACAATAACAACAACAAAATAACATAAAATGTGGTCAATACACTATATTGGCAATAGCCATAAACCAGAACAAGTAATGGATAAGGGTCTGACTGCATGTGAAAATTTATGACAAAAATATGTGACCAAAATACAAGTAATAAAAAAATAATACAAACAAGCAAACAAACAAAAATAATATATGAGTAGAGCAAATAACATAAAAGCAAGTAAATGTAAAAATATAAATTTTATTTTAATATTTTAACTCAAATACAATATTTTTAATGAATTTTTATTCTAAAGTTATACATTTTAAAATAGTTACCATAATTTATAGAAAATGTTAAACTTTTTGGTATAATAATAAATGTAAAAGCTTAATTGATGCTAAGAAAATTTCTATGTATGTGGTGTTGGTAGTGATATGTAGAGGAATGACAATAAGGAACAACAAATGTCAAAACTGACATAAGCATAATAAAGCTTAAATAATTCTTTCTGCCAAAAAAATAAACCAACTTCAATGCAAAGATCTGTTAAAAGCAGTTAAAAAAGAAGTACGTGATATATAAAGTTTAATTTTAATGGGCGTGCCTACTCTGCCCATTTTTTTAAATGGAGGATTGTGTCTATTTTAGAGCTCAAGGTGTGAGATAAATTTCGTAAAAATCGGTTAAGTAGAACCATGTGAAATATTATAATAAACAAAAATTGGCTTGTTTTTATGGTTAAGCAATTGTCTATATGCATTTCGTTCCCGCTTGTGGAACTCGTCAGTAGACTTCAACAAAAAAAAAAAATTTTTGAATTCAGTTAACAAACTCCGTATGTTTATAGTAAGACTCTTAATACTATATTAAGAATCACAATATACAAACATAATAAGTTTGAAAACCGCAAACAATTGCTTAACCATAAAACAAGCCAATTTTTGAAATTAAATAAAGACATTATATCAAATAAATGTACTTCAGTATTTCATGTATTATAATAAACTTTAATGAGCGTAACCCCGCCCATTTTTTTCAACTTTCAAATTGTGTAATGACAAGAACCAAAGGAGTTTTATAGGCTTTGCACTAATCAAATAAGTAGAGTATCATAAAATTATATATACAAAAATGTGGGTATGCCCCCGCCCACTATTTGACAATGGGACCAATGGAAAGCTATACCCTCTCAGACAAAAAAATATTTACAATCGGTCTAAAATGTACCGAGTTATGAAGTAACACCACAAAGAAAAAAAAATAGAGACGAATTGTTGACCTTCTCCTTTTTTTGAAGTCGGTTGAAAAGGGATTTTAACTAAAAGCTTCCTATATGTAAATCTAAGTAATAAAACATACTATGTATGAGATATCATTGAAATTTATTATTCTTTCGATGACATTTGCTATAAAATATAATATTGTGCAAATATCCGCCGCGGCTTTGTGGGCGGACTTTATGCATTAGTCATGAAAAGCAGGGTGAATTGCAAGTGTTATGTGGGCTTTGCGGGGACACTGTGACTTCAAAAATAGTCTCACGGGATCGAATCGCATGATCTCGACAACCAGTTCACATCACAACCACTTGAGATAAATAGGAGTAAATAGTTCAATTAATAAATAAATTTGTTTATAAGTTTTTCCAGACTTGAGGCGTAACGTTAAAAAGAAAACGTTCGCCAAGAAAGCTGAATATCATGCAACAGCTGAAGAGATATTTAAGCAGTTTTTTTTCAGCCTGTTAAAGAAAGCTGTAGAAAATCAGCTGCAGTTTCAAACAACAACTGAACCATGCACTTCAGGGAGTCCAGTTGAAAACTTTTTTTGCTAATGAATTTGACGTATGTGAAACATACTTCAGTGAGTGGTAGAAGTAGAAACACCTGAAATTGTTGTGCTTTTTAATGGACTCTAAGTTTATCTCACAAATAAAAAAATTAAAGTATTTTTATTTAAATTTAAATAAATATACTTAGAAGGAACAAATTATAAAAAGTTTGTCTTACGTAGAAGAATAATTAACCACAATAGCAAGACTATTGTAAATTTAGAGATGGTAAAATTGAGCATTCATTACAAAAAAAAAAGCTTTCAGCAAATTGTAAAACCTCGAATCAAAACAATTCACATATTCCATTTGCACGGAAAAGATGAGTATATAAAGCAGAAACTTACATCAATTGAAACAACACACAGAGCAACAAACACAAAGAACGCTGATGATGAAGGTATAATGACCTTCGAAAACAGCTAGTTGTTCCGTTCTACTATGAGTTTGTCAGAATATTTGCAATTAACTTTGGTGTTAATTTTGAAATATATTAACCGACAGGTTACTGTTCATCTCCAGAAAGTTTCGAAGTACGTCAATTGATGAAGAAATGCTTATTTATCAGACTTTATTCATTTTTTTAATTTTTATTTGTATCTTTTGGGCAACTTTTGATTATATTTTACTTTCTGTCCGTATATAGTGTTTTTAGCATAAGTAATAGAAAATTGTGTGATTAAAATCAGTTCAGTATAGATAAGTTCGACTGTAGCACAATGTGAAGGAGTATAGGCCACACTCAGAGAAAAACGTCACAAATACAAAACAGAATGTCACTAAAATGGAGTCCCCACGGTTCCAATCAATGCCAGTATGAATACGAACTAAAGCGATATTAGATAATATTGCATGATGCGACAGTTAAAGCTAGAAACAGGACCATGTGGAGAAATTTTACACGTTGAAGCACTATGTACCACTGAGAAGAAAACAGGGACGAATAAATAATGAAAACATTTAATTTATCAAATAGCTTCAGTTGCAAATGCAAAATATGTGTTGCTTTAATACAAATAATTTTAGCATATCTGTTTTGCATTTAAATTGTTTTTTTTTTGTTTTGTTTTATTTTTATTTTTGAACCGTTTTCCACTGTAATTCTTTGCTCTTGAATATTTAAAAAGTGTCAACAGAATTTAAATCTACACACATATAAATATTTGATAACACCATGATTGAGGCCATCAAAACACTAACAAAAAAATAACAAAACACAGTTTTTGAGAAAAAAGAATAAAATTAAACAAAAGCGCCTAAAAATAGGTTACAACAACAGTTTATATCAGTTAAATAGTAAAAATAAAGGACAAAACGAAATCATACAAATAACAATTAAAAGCGCAGGTTTTATGATGTTTGTTTTTTTTCTTCTCACTAAATTTTTGCTACAAATTTTATTCAACTAAAAACTTAACACATCAATGGTCGCAACAATTTGTAAGAATTTTTTATTTTTTATTTTTTTTTTTTTGAAAGATGGAAAATAAAATTAACAAGCTTCAAAATGTTTGGATATGCTAAAATATATATATATATATATATATATATATATATATATATATATATATATATATATATATATATATATAAAATAAAAGTGTTTAGTTTTAAGGCATAGTCGTATTTATACATATTGAGCCTTTGATCCGGGACTCAGCAAAATTAAAAAAAATATTTTTGAGGTAATATTTATTTTTATTAACTTATTTCAGAATAAACCGTAATATCGTTCTTTATACTAATTAATAATTATATACAAATATTTTGCTTATACACCTCTTGAGAAGAAAATAATATGTAAATTTAAGACTTTAAATTAAATATCTGTTAAACAATTTTATTTGCCTTATGACTCTCTTGAAGCAAAAGTCCAATACAAATTTTCATTGAATTTTGAAAATACAGTATATAATTTTAATCTCGTTAAAGAGTGGCGGACGAGCCGTTAATAAAATTTTATATTAATATTGATTTAAAGCAAAAATATGTATCGTTGTTCTTCTCTTGCTGTTCAGCACTTTATTTTTGATCGCTGACCTTAATAAAATTATAAATGATTTTGTGTGCTATTGTGTAGCATCATCCATTATATGGCAACCACTTTAAAACATAAAAACGTGTCGCAGTCAACCAAAACATTTTGCAAGTATAAAAAGCGAAATCTATAACAAACGCAGCATCAACTTTTCATGCTTTTGTTGCTGCCACCATTTAAATGATTCAACAAAAGTGTTAAATAAAATGTTTATAAATGAAATGCTATCAGACAATAAATTATTTTATTTACGTTATTGTGCAGCATTCAGCAGCAGGAAAAATAGAAATAATATTAAAAAAAATTCGTTGGAAATAGCAACAAAAATAAAATGATTCTAGTTTAGAAAAAAAGTTTATGCATAAAATAATAGTGTGCATACTTTTAGGCACAACATAAATTTTTTTTAAAATTTTATCACCAGCAACACAATGAAAATATTTTATGTTGGTGTATGGAAATAAATACAGTAGGAGAAATAAAAATACAGTTTTTATTTTCGTTTGCTCTTTTTTTTTTACTTGCCTGAAAAACATCTCTAAAATAAAATCCTTTGGCTGTTGTATTTATGACGGCGTTTAAAGTATTTATTGGCGTTCAACAATTTGATTTGAAATTCGGCGGTATATAAATAGATGTATATTTGTGCAAGTGTGTGTGTGTAATGGTGTGTGTGTGTGTGTGCAAGCTTATATATATATATATATATATATATATATATATATATATATATATATATATATATATATATATCGCTCATTTACTTCAATAGTGGCATAACTCAAAAAATGAGTTTTTTGAGTTAATAATGCAGAAAGATGCAGCATTTCGTATTTTATCTTGTGTAAAAATTTCATATAAATAGCTTGTACCATCATCTCTTGAGAGAAATTTTTTTTTAATTTATCCATTGAGTTGTATGCAAATTGAAAACTTAAAACGCGTTTTCTGCAAAACTGGTTTTTTTGAGTTGTGCCACTATTGAAGTAAATGAGCGATATGTACATATATGTGCATGCATTTATTAAATTTTCAATTTTTAATATTGTATTTTTATGGAAGATGCTTTATATGAAAATGATTGATTTTTTTTAAAAATCACTGGAAATCAAACCAAAAAATATTTAACTGTAACAGATCACCACAAAATAAAATCAGATTTAAAGAGTGCACTAAACGACTCCAAGAGTTGCTTGCGTCTGAAAAAACTGCATCTCTTAAAAATTATCTGGAATGTCTTGATGTCACACCAGCGTCTAATTACTCTTTGTGGCGCGCTGCTAGAAAGCTTAAAACACCCATTGAGTATAAGCCACCTCTACGCACATCTACCGGAAGTTGGGAAAGAAGCGATACTGAAAAAGGTAAAATATTTGCTGAGCACTTAAAATCCGTTTTTACGCCAAACATATATACTGGTGTTGCTGATTTGCCGAATGTAGTCGCTCCACCCCCTCAACACATAAAGTTTAAGACGCGTGATTTACAAAAATTAATTGCCGAACTCAACCCGAAGAAAGCTCCGGGTATTGATGGAATTAGTAACCAGATGCTTATGAACTTGCCTCGTATTGCAATGAGAATCCTATTATTCATATTTAATGCCATTTTACGACTGGAGTATTATCCACACAGCTGGAAGCTTGCCAAGGTTAAAATGATTCCAAAGCCGGGCAAAGATCTAACCAAGGCTGAGTCATATAGGCCAATAAGTCTACTATCAACTATGTCAAAGCTTTTCGAAAAACTGCTTAAAACAAAATTGTCCCCAATTCTAATTAGTAGTGGGTGCATACCAGACCATCAATTTGGTTTTAGAAGTCAGCATAGCACCATTGAACAAACTCACAGACTGGTTCAATTTATAAGAAGAACTTTTGAGGAAAAAAAGTATTGTTCTGCGCTCTTTATTGACGTTTCTCAGGCGTTTGATAAAGTATGGCACGAAGGCCTAGTTTTAAAATTGAAGACATATCTGCCAATAAACATTCAAAAGCTTTTGGAAAGTTATATTATTGATAGGAAGTTCACTGTTGTGGAAGGAGAGTTCACGAGTGTGCCCGAATCTATATCTTCTGGTGTGCCACAGGGTAGTATTCTGGGTCCTGTCTTGTATTTAATATATACTTGTGATATGCCTGTGAGCAATAATATCCATATTTCTACTTTTGCCGATGATACAGCCTGTATGAATGTGCACGAAAACCCTTATGAGGCATTTCGCAATCTCCAGAAACATATTACCCAGCTGGAAATATGGTTGAACTTATGGAGAATTAAAGTCAATGAACAAAAGTGTGTCCATATAACGTTCACCCTAAGAAGAGATACTTGCTCCCCCATTCGGATTAACAATCAAGTTGTTCCTCAACATTCACATGTGAAATATCTTGGTATACACTTCGATCGACGACTTACATGGAAACATCACATTGACTCTAAGTTAACTCAAATGAAACTTAAATTAACTCAGGTACATTGGCTGATTGGTAGAAATTCAACACTTAGCCTAGACTGCAAACTTTTAATATACAAGTCGCTTTTAAAGCCAATATGGTGTTACGGAATTCAACTATGGGGCACTGCTTCAGCTTCAAATGTAGAGAAAATTCAACGAAGGCAAAATAAAATTTTACGCATGATAACATCGGCTCCATGGTACATCAAAAATTCAAATATACATCGCGATTTGAATATGCCACTAGTGACTGTAGAAATTGTAAAATACGCAGGCAAATATCTAACAAAACTCGAGTCACATCCTAATCCGCTTGCTCGTAATATTTTGAACTTTACTGGGCACATCCGCTTAAAAAAGAGAGATACACGGGCTCTAATATTCAACACTCTAGATGATGAAGCTGCTTGAAAACACTTTTTTCTTTTTGTTGCTTATCACTACTTATGTATTATTAATAACTATCACCAAGCTTATGTCCGACATTGGTCGGGCCTAATAATTTTTTTATAGATTTAAGATTTGAATACTTATTGTTAGTTCATATTTGAAGATACAATAAATAAAAAAAAAACATGCATTAAAAAAAAAACATTTTTTTAAGTATAAGGTGATTTTCAACCAAAAATACACATGCCACTTAATGCAGCCTTTAATACTTTTTACTTTCCAAATGCATTTATCATAAAAAAGGTGTTAACAAAAGACTTAAACAAACCTCAAAGCAAAATCTTGCCTCTTAAATGTGTTTTTCATGCCAGTCTATATTTCAGCCATTAAATTTAACCCCCAAACCGAAACAGTTAAGGACTTAAAAAGGCATCATAATTTATTTAGAACACAGCGAAAACTATAACACGTTGTTGTTCTTGTTCCCTCACACTCTTCGAGAACATTTAAAGCATACAAACGTCAGAATGATATGATTTTTAACGTTAATAAGCTGAGACAAAAAGCCATAAAATTTTGCTATAAACCAAAAAATAGCTAGAGGAAGATTTTCACTAAACGCCCGCATAATGTACAATAACATCATCACTGTGAACATTATTTGCTTAAAACCAAATCATTGCTTAAGTTAAGTTATCACCACGATTGTCAGCATCATCATCATCATCATTGTAACTATCACTATACACGAAATTTAAGCAAACAACAACTTTATCACAGCCGCCGCTATTACCACTAACAACAACAACAACAAGAACTGACATAAGCAACACCACCATCATCACTACACTACAACTGCCAGCAACCACTTCCATTATCATTAAAAACCGCTGTCACTCTTGTTGTAACATCAAAATGAGCCCCACCATCATATTTATGCTTGAAATCAGCTCCACTTCGCTACGACAACAAATTTTATGCCATCGTGGCAAAAAAAGGTTCCTTTTTCACTTTCGGGTCATCAATTTAGTAACTGAGACTTCTTAACTGCTGCACAAGTATTCAATATGATGAAATATAACTTAAAGGCAAAAAACTTTTAGTTGTTCGAACTTGTTCGAACTTGTTTAAATAACAAACTCTAATTTGCTAGAGAAGTGTACATAAAAATACATGAAGCATATGTGTAAACATATGTACATAGTAGCGTGTGTGTGGCAGTGTGGGTGAAAATGTCTGACGATAATTAGCAGCTGCCTTTAAACGTGTTTTAATGTTGTTAGTCCTGTGCTGAAAATCATTTTAATTTTTATATTACTTGGGCAAGTAAGTGCAAAAATTTTTTGTTTCTTACACACACGGTTTTCGATACAGTCTAATCCGCTTTAGCGCAATACGCTTTACTGAAAAAAATCGGATTACTGAAAGCAATACAAATCCCCGCACTGATTTAAACGCAGCTAGACTTATTCACTTTGCTTTAGGGAAACATCGCTTTACTGAAAATATCGTATTGCTGAAAACCAAAAGCTACGTTTTGTATGAAACTTACTTCGATTTAGTGAAAAAATTAAGAATGCCAAATTTATTTATTAGAAATCGATTGCATAACTTAAGGCTGCGAAAATTGCGCATGTTTTGTCCGTTAAAAAATTAAATGGCAAAATGTGTTTATCCTTTTCGCCCTTACGGACTTTATTGTATTTTTCTATTACATTGTCAATGCAAGTGGGTAGACATATGACATATAAAATATTGTTTTACTAATTTTAAGCAGTACGCTTAAATGTAACAAATTTCAGTAATCCGAACTACGGTTTAGAGAAAAAAATCGGATAACTGAAAAATTGGGTTTTTGTTATTTCCAGTAAATCCTTAAGAAAAGCGAGAAGGTGCACGTGTTCTACTAATTTTAATTAAATATAAACATGTGTATCAAAAACATATGTCATAAATTTATGAACTATAATATTTAACGTATTTTATAATATTTATTTGTTTATTTATTACATATTCTACAAAGTAAATTTAGTAAAATATGGTTGCACAAGTATGGACGGAGTAACTAGACCATATGCCCAAGATGTTATTAACAGAATTTTAAAAAGTTTTTGTGAATTACTATACACGACCTACGCCTTCACATAGGAAGCAACTTTATTATGTATTTTATAATATATTTGCTCTTAATTGAAATTTATTTGTTAGTGGTTAAGCATGTCTATGTGCATTTCATTGGTGCTTTGCCAAATCATAAGTAGAACTCAACTACACATTTTGGAGAATCACACAAATTTTTATCTTATGTACAGAATGAGAATTCACAAATAACAATATTTTTGAAAAACACAAAAAAATAAAATAAGTGTAGTAGGCTTAGTCAAAGCACCAATGAAATGCATATCCAGCTAGCCAGAAGCTGCTTAATAAACGATGATGTATAATATAAGAGTACAACTACTAAACGAACCGTCTGATGACTATTTGGAGAGTGATATTGTGCACTTCATGCTTAACTCTCTCTCTTAAAAATTTTCCAATGTTTAATCGACGATGCCTTATCTAAAATATCTTTGCTATTTATTATTTTCGTGTTTACTGTCTTATAAACGTACTCGTAGTATATATTACATTAAGATTTTTTACTGCCATCTATTATTTTTTATAGTCGTAAAAGTTTTCCATATATTAGGTGAAAATTTTAGGTATGCAACTGTACGGAACCTTAAAAAGTTAGTAAGCTTTAAGGGTAATATGGTCACTCTATTCGTAAAATTCAAAAACCAATAAATGTTAACAAAGATTTGAGAACAATACTGTCTTACTTTTTTTTGGTGAAGCCTTTAGTGGAGTGTGTGCTTGGCATGTGACAAGGTGGGCCTATTATTCTAAGGCCTAATAAATCAGTCAAAGTTTAAACGCTGGTTTAGTTAAACTAAACCCTAATTTATTTGTAGTTTAAACTAAACAGGAGTAAATCAGTGAACCATGCTTTATGTGTAGTTAAAAAAATAATATTAAGTGTGTTCGTTTACTTTTGCAGTAAAATGCAAAAATTTTAAAATTTACTCTCAAAAAGAACTGTTGCCGTAAAAAGTACGCGAACGGAAAAATAGTAAAAATTAGTAAGATTAAAGAAAAACAGCTGACTTTAACTCCACATAGTGTTGAAAAATATATAACCTTTCGACTATGCAACTCTTCTAATTATTGGTACTCGATTAAATATTTTTATAGCACGGACAATCTAAGAATAAGTTCTGTAATTTATTTCATGTAATATTTGTAATTAATTTCTTTTTGATTTCCTTGTTTTGTTGTTGGCTAAATTAATAAAAAATACATGACTATTTGTTAATTTTACTGATTACCTTAAAAGCAAGTGCGATACTAAGTACCCAGATACTTTACAGTTTTACAGCTCTGAGTAATTAAAATAAATTGCAACAAAAGGTTTAATAAAATATGTTACAAAACATGTATATTAACAGCTATTAATATTATGATTTATAAATTAATTATTTTTTTAATGACTCACGATTTTCATTTAACCTTTTTTTTTTTAAAATTTTTACACTTTTCATTTGCTTACTTTCCATTTGTTTACATTTTGAATCATATGTTTTTGTCTTACTAAACTTTACTACGACAAATTTCCGCAGTAAAAATTTGCAAAACACTCAGCCAAGAACTGTCACTTTACTCTCTCAATTTGTGTTCTCATTTACTGTATTTCGGGTAAACGAACGCAATTTAGTAAAATGCAGTAAAGTTCAGTAAAAATTTGTAAAAACTTTTGAGTACGCGAACGCAATTATTGTGGCAGCACTAGAATAAATGTCAAAAAACAGCTGTTTTGCGGCAGGCTATCAATTCTTTGTACAACCAAAAAGACAAAAAAGTTAAGAAAATTTCAATTATATTTCGCCAAATTGTTCCAAGAAAGGAATTATGTTTATGATTGGCGAAGTAGAATAGTATAAAAGAATACTAGAGTGTAAGAAAACAGGTCGAACAAGATCTGAAGAAAAAGTGGAGGCTGGGAAAAAGTTGAAAGCTACTTCAATGCAAAACACATGGTCTGTAAGTAATAAAATCATATGGCCTGTATTGGTAGTTTAAACGCCCAATTTTATGCGTTTACAGATGGTTTAAATACTGTATTGATTTATAGGTTTGCTAGCTTAATCACATTTTAAACCAAAAATGGAGATTAACTTGCACCGATTTATTATCCCTAAGTAAAAAATATTAATATTTATATTAGTAAATTCTAGGAATAATAAATTCTCTTGTGTAAGTAAAAATTTTTTTTTGCCAATAACTGGCCTCTTCTTTGCTAATGCAACTATCCAGCGAACATTTTCTGTCACTACAAGTGATGGCAGACAATCTGTGAAGTTTTAGCATACAATCAATGAAATGATCAGAAATTCACTGAGACATTTAGCAAAACATTACACTTTTATTTTTTTTTTAATTTTGCTAAATCTTTCATTCTCTATTAAAAATAATACGATTTTTATGCATCAAGCCTATTCAGCGCAGCACACGACTTTAAATACCGCTGGCTGCATTTGGCGCCTCGTAGCCAGCAACTTTATTCTTTTGGAGATGGCAGCAGCATAATCAGGGTCAGTATTTTCACCGTTAAATATTTCGCATTTATAAAAATTACTCTTTTCAAATCTACTTATATCACGTAAATATATAAAACTGAGTCAATTTATTCTTTACATCAACTTCGGAATAATATTTCTGTCATATAATACCAAATAATTGTAATAATGCATTTATATTATGACGAAATCTAGTACTGAAAGAGTTCGATACAAGTCTAATTTACACCAGCACGAAATCTAGCAGATTAACTCCATGTTTGTGTAAGACGTTTGAGTTAGAAATCTTGGCGTTTCTGTAATAGATTAAAGAAAAGTTGTACAAGTTTCATTTAGTCTATTACAAAAACGCCAAGATTTTTAACTTAAACGTTTTACACAAACATGGGTAAGCTCGTAATTCCGTAAGTATTAGATTTCGAGGTTATCACCTGTATTGCGTTTGTCATGTCGAATATTAGTCCACGAGAGTTTCCTACTAGATTAAAGAAAATGTGTCAAAGGTTTGTTTAATCTAGGACAAAATTCTCGTTGTCGAATATTCGACGTGATATACGCAATACGGGTGAATGTAAATGCCCTATAAATGGTTTTTCTTTTGGATAAAAATCTTGATAAATGTAAAAAAAACATGATGTAAACGGTATAGATTTTCGTAAAGATTTTAATTAAAATATGCTAGATTTTGTGCATATGTAAATGCTCTATAAGGTATCATTTATTAAATATTTTCTATTATACTGGCATCATTGAATTTGTTTACTGTCACAAACATAATAGAAACTAGTTTAATTGAACTTTAACAGGGATGACCAATGAGAGAAATCTTTTCATGTATGTGTATTCATTTGTATAAGAAGGCGATTGTAGTTCGGCACTCGGGTGCCACTTTGGCCATGGGTGGAATACAATGACAAAATCAGCATAGATAACAACCTGAACTGACAACCAGTAGGGCGCTTTGCTATCTTCAAACGAATTATTTTCATATAAACAGGTATATTCTCTCCTTGATATTTTGTAGTCGGATGCATTATGCTCCTTACCTGGACTTTGTTGCAAGATAATTTTTAAATTATAATTAAATAAATTTAAAAATTTAACTCAACAGTCTAAACATTGTTGTCAAAGATACTTTTGAATTGTAATCAGGTACATAACAGCGAAATCTGCATATTTACTTCGAAACAAGATGGCAAACTTGTCATAAAATTTTCAGAAAAATTTTCACCGACTTCGGATAAGTTTTCGGTTTATTACTCAACGCTACTGACTGTGTTCTAAGCAAAATCGACAAACAATTGCTTGCTGGGAAATCTTGTTGTATGTGCAAATATACACATGTGTATGTGTGTAAGTGCGCATGTGTTTCTTTTGCTTTTAACAAAACTAATACAAAAGGTTTTCCAAGAAGAGAAAAAAAAAATACTTTTGCTTTATTTTATGTTGTCTTTTTTCTGGGTTAATAGTTTGGCAGCTTTAATTGTTTGACAAATGAGTGTGTGGTTATTAAAAAGCCCAGGCTAATATTAGTCAAACGATAATGGGTGACAATGAGCTGAGCAACAGCAAGAAAAACTATAAAAAGAAATGTATGTATTTAATAGACTTTTAACAGCTGGTGTTTATGGGTGCTTAATCATTGAAAATCTATTTAGGAGAAGGTCAAAAGAAAGAAACTCGAAGCCTAACAGCAGGCGACAAAAACTAGCATTAGGAGAAGAGAAATAGAAAGGCAAGAATGTGCAGTTTAGCAGTAAAAATTATATTTGGTTTTAATAGTACACGATTTTTTTTATAAGCTGTTAAAAGAAAAATTGTAGGCTACAAAACGAAGTTCTAGTTATTAAAACTATCATAAAATATAACTCATTATTAAAATTCTAAATTAGCTTGTCTCTTGTTGAATATAAATCATTTTTAACATGCTATTTACTTCAATCAATTAGACCTTTTATAGGAAACCACATTGTTTGAGGTATAGTTTTAGGTGAAATATATAAATTTAAGTTCTAACGTTTTAATTGAAATTTACAAAAGTATTAATTTGCAAATTTTTTTTCGCATTTAATATATTTCATACACATTGAACCGCAACAAAGTTTTTCAAAGGAACGCATATTTTTTTTTTTTTTGGCTAAATACAACACATTTGCTGATGCTAAATATTACAATTTGAATATTGGTGCTCATCGTATGTGTGTTTCTATTTGGAATATGCAAAATATATATGTATTTCCTATTAATTTAAAATATAAACCGCACCTTTCATGGCAACGCACAATAACAATTTATCAAACCATTATAATAAAAGCAGTTTATTAATAACGGTTACGAAACCGCAAAAAAGTGAAACACAAATATTAAACAAAAATAGGAATATACATACGTACGAGTATATAGTTAAAAGGTTTTTCAATAGGGACTTCCAAATTTGATCAGTTGGTAGCGGCCATATCACGGACGGATAAAGAGCTTAACAACACGCAAGAATCATAAAAATATTTTCTAAAAATGAAAGATTTGTTCGTTCAAAATTTTAAGGGCTTCTCCTGTTAAACGCTATATCTACGGTCCCATTCCAAGACATGCTAAGTCGACATAACATGTTATGCTGGAAATAGCATTTCTGAATTCATTGTTTATTAACTTATAGCATAGACAGACGACAGCGTTAATTTGCATTAACTGTCTTAATGCAAATTAATGGCTCGATTATGGATGGCAACCGAACTTTGGTTGCGTTGCTAGTTGCCGAAATGGTATTACGGATGGCAACTGGCAACTAACAGCTGGTAATTTCAGTTGCCATATTGGCAACCACAAATTTGTAGTTGCTGCATAGTTTAAAAGCAAAAAAATATAAAAATTAAACAGTAATTGCAATATTATTTTCATTTTTGAATTTCTTCTCTGCATATTTAAGGAAAATATGCTTTACAGCTAAAACAGAGATTGTTCAAACTTATTTTAGGCAACAACATTTACTCACAGCAGAGGCGGTAATTCTAAAGAGTCGTCTAATAGATTAAACTTTTGTACTTCTCTTCACCAATAATTAATTTCACTTAACTAATAATTTTTATGATCAGTAATGTTTTTAGGCACTTTTACTCAATAATTTGCTTTTTAGCACATGTATTTCTTATATTTTAAATATTTGTTTATATTATTTTCAGTTGCCAATCTGTCATAATCGTATTTTCGATAAGTTTTTGGCAACTGGAGGAAGTTGCCATACATAATACAAATTTTAAGTTCAGTTGCGTTGCTGGTTAACTCGGCAACTAAAGTTCGGTTGCCATCCATAACCGAGCCATAACTTATGAATTATCCTCATCCGTAAATGCACTAAATGACAGTGAATTAATACTGAATTCAGCTATATGATAACACAGTCCTCATATGGTAGCACCGTCAACAATCAATCAAATGTTGGCAAATTGTTTTGGTTTTCAAAATTAAAATACGATTCGGTCAGAAAATATAAGTTATTTTAATTGTTTTTAGAAAAAGAGCAAAAAAATATTAAAATCGAGACACATTTTTTCCATTTTAAAATTATCGAAGTGTGTGGCACGAAAGGTACGTACAGATTTTGTTTACTTAATGCAAATACTGTCGTCTGTCGGGGTAAATTTTTAATTCACATTAGTGATATTTTAATGCAAATTAACGCTGTCGTCTGTCTACGCTATTAGATTCTGTAAAATTTTTATAGTAAATGGACTGACTATTCTATCAATAGTTATGAGAAAAAATACCAATTTTAAAAAACCTCCATTTTTAAATGTTTTAAGTAAACTTAGCATGATTTAGTTTAGAATTAAGAAGTTAAAAAAAATTTATTTAAAATGTTCTCTAAAATAAAACATGCTAAGTGTACTTAGATGACCATTTTAGCAGAGAAAGAACCTTACTTAGAGGACTGGCTGGTAGATTTGTGGTTTTAAGTCACTTTTTACTATGATCTACGATAAATTTATAAAGTTCAAATCAGAGCTGTTAAATTACGATTTAGTAATCAATTAGATTACATTTTAAAAGGAATTGTAATGATTATATAATTGCCTTCAAAAGAATTGCAAATAAATAATTGATTACGATTACTAAAATCGAAAAGTAATCTGAATTACTTGAAATTACTACAAAATAATCAAAAAGAATCACTATTAATCAAAAAGTAATCCGATTACTTTCAAAGATTACTTTTGATTCTTTTTGATTATTTTCAAACATTCTGAATTAAGATTACTTTATTTTGAAAAACTTCTAAAGAAATTTTTGTAATTAGATGTTTTTTGTTTAAGAAATTCTTAACATATTCGTTTATATAACAACATTAATAATACCAATCTGAGAAAAAAATGTAAAGAAAAACATAAAGTGAAATTTTTTGCTGGTGGTTAAGCATTGTCTGTATGCATTTCATAGTAGCTTCGACAAAATGTCAGTAGACTTCAAACCACACAATCTGAACAGCCACAAACTTCTTATCGCATTCACAGACTTTTAAAAAATGATTTGAGAATTCACAAAAAATATTTTTGAAAATCACAAAAGAATAAAAAACAATTTTTTGAAAGACTATAAAAATGTATCAACAGATATCTTTCAAGCTTTCCTCAAAATTTTGCTCATTTGTCAAATTATTAAATATTTTACATTTTAATATAAGTGAAATGCAATAAATTTAATAAATAATCAAAAAGAATTAAAAGTAATCCTTAGAAGTAATTGGATTATTTTTTCAATACTTTTGATTCTTTTTGATTATTTTGTAGTAATTTC
Source organism: Tachina grossa (assembly GCA_949987645.1). Taxonomy (NCBI): domain Eukaryota; kingdom Metazoa; phylum Arthropoda; class Insecta; order Diptera; family Tachinidae; genus Tachina; species Tachina grossa. The sequence continues at coordinate 170,708,276 of OX465275.1, forward strand.
AAGTAATTCAGATTACTTTTCCATTATTAGTAATCGTAATCACGATTACTAAGTACGAAACTGAATATAATATTAATTTAATCATTACTTCACCTTGAAAAAAAAAGTAATCAAATTGGTAATCATTACTTAACAGCTATGGTTCAAATAAACTGATTACAAAAAGTCTCAAGTTTCTATGTCATAACTAGGGAAAGGATTTTCATGTAAATACATGTTTTCTGTCGTTGGTCGTAGATCAACGTAATCAAAATATATATGCGAATCGATAAATTTGCGACAAAATGGCATCGACTCGTTAGTGCATATTTTTGCATATTTTATAATAAATACATATTTGTGCATATTTCATTATAAATGTATATTTTTAAAACATATTTTAGTTTTTTCATGCCATAAATCAAGTTTTGGTTTTTTAATTAGTTGCAAAGTATGTAAAAGCTGCAGTTTTTACTACTGTGGAAAATTGGCAAAATCAGATAAACTTAAGATCACATTTTTTGCGATATTATTCAATATTCAAAAACATTGTAGGACTCCTTCAACTCATTTGAAAAATACAATACCTTCGCTCAAGTCAAGAATACCAATTTCATGTGTATATAAAGTGCTTTTGAAAGGTTCTTTTTCGTGTTGCAGCCTTTAATAAAAAATTTCCAGTGATTCGATAATGATAAATCCTATAGTAAAAAGATGAACACGTTGTTGAATGCTCTTGGATATTATATTTGTATTAATAAAGTTGAAGAAATTTTAAAGTCAATAAACTCAGATTATGACTTTCTTGTTGACACTATTATGCTCTGAAAAGCAGAATAAGCGAAGAGAATTAAAATAAATTTTAAATAGTAATACAAAAAAATTTTGGACTTAAAACTTGCATGAATAGTTTATAGCTCTAACAACGAAACTTAAAAAACTCAATATTCCACAAATGAATTAGCAATATTTAAATGTGCACCAATAGCTTCTGTTGAAGGAAATTTCAATTTTATTTCATAAAAGCTTTTTCAGAAAAAATCGCCAAACACTTACCTTTGACAATTCACAAAAATACTTATTAATTTACGTACATAGATAAAAGTTCGGCTTAACTTTATTTGGTATTTAGTATGATTTGAAAAAATGTTATTAAGAAAGTATTTTAATATTTTTTAAGTTTTTAATGACAAAATGTTTGTTAAGAAAGCAATGAAGATAATTTTTTTTAGGTTTTCAATGTTATTAACTGTTCAAAAAAGTTGATAACTGCATATTTTATTAGTTTTAAATACATATTTTTATATTTTTACTGCATATTTTATGTGCATAAAATGTGATTTTAAATGCATGAAAATCCTTTCCCTAGTCATAACATTCCCAAGATATCATCAATAAACTTTGAAGGCATTTATGTCAAAACTAGCTTTTTGACTTAACATGTTTTAGAATGGAGCAGCCGATAAATAAATTATTTCAAACTTATTTTTTCCATAAATTGATACAAAGGTTTTAACAAAACGCTCACAGGGGAGATTTGAGGGGAGGTGAAGTGAACTGGACAATTCTGAAGCTCACGACACAGAGAGGCTAAGGCGAATATTTGCATGATGTTATTTTCTATACATAATGAAATCGGCAGGCCTTTTAAAGGAATAAACAATTTCGATGATATCGTTTCATTTGAACTTAACGAAAAACCCTTTATGTGTGGATTTGTATGCGAAGAGAACAGACAAAAATTAAAAAGCAAAAAGGTAAGTTTTATATGCCACCGGGAAAATAAAATAGTTGCGGCTTTGTCAGAGGGCCTGTAAAAATGTTCATAGTAGATGGCGAGTGCTATTTCGAAAGAGTTATATTAACGGTATTGTTTTGTAAATACAACGGTAACAAATTTCGCATGTGTTTTGTTTTTGTAATGTAAACAGATACTCACCACTTAACAATTCTTAGTGGTGGGTACCAATATACTATACCATTTTGAACATGCAACGATGCAAGACCATTTGCACAATATTGTGAATTGGGCTGTAGTCTTTCTATATAAAATGTTTTAAATGCTTAGCGTTGCTTTTATATCTAGACACTAGATAATGTTAGGAACAACTTTATTTACAAAAAATAAATGAACGTGAACTGTTAACGGTTTAACAATATTTTTTGTGTAGCTGTTCTGTTATTTTGAGAAATACTAATGAGAAAAGTAACAGTAAAACGCTTTAACACATTTGAGCACTTCTGCTCCTAAAAGTATTTTGTTTATAACAGAGTTCTGTTACTTTGCGAAACACTATGTAGTAACAAAAACATATAGCAGAGAGACAATAGCATTGCAAAACAAAAACGTGTGAGCCGTAGTTGCCATAAAAGACGATTTGACACGATTTTACGATTTTTTAGCGGGAAAAGCTCAAGATATAAAACAATGTATCGTGGTAGCTTTATTTGGTGTAGAATGGGCATTCTACACTCTTTACTCTTTGCATTAAAGAACTATATTTCAAGTAGCTGTTACCTGATTAATTCAGTCACAATAGTGAATGAACAGTGATTTTTCCATTACTATGAAAATGTAACGAGTATGAAAATATCGTTCTTCTTTATCAGACACATTTTGTTCGGGGGAGTTTTTTGCTTATAATTTTTAAGTAAATTACGAAAGAGTAGATATTTCTGCAACTTGTGTTAAAATTTGATGGTGAAAAAGGCAAAAGTCAACAAAAAAGTTTAGAACTATTAAAAATGTTATGTTAATCATATAAATCTTCGGCCTATTGAAAATAAAGCGACTGTAAGCAAAAAATGTTTTAGTAAAATATACTATTAAAATAATTTATACGTCTGTTTAATATTATAAAAGCCAAACCTTAGTTTTGATTTTTTTATTCTTAAGTGACCTGGAGACGATCAAAAAATAATTTATACGTCTGTTTAATATTATAAAAGCCAAACCTTAGTTTTGATTTTTTTATTCTTAAGTGACCTGGAGACGATCAAAAAATTTCATCAATCACATACGTAGTTGTGTGTGTGCAGTCGCGACTTTTCGGCATCAATTTTATTAACAAAAATTAGAAATTTATAATTTTTTATTTGGTTGATTGAATATTTGATCGTTTCGAACTCTGTTTGACCAAAAAAAAAAATCGAACCATCACTTTCTTTGTGATGTTTGTTAATGCTGGAAAAGTGTGCGACATAACAAAACTTTATAGTGCTTTGATACGAATGCTACAAAGAAAAAATTCAAATAGTTGTTGACGTATATATTTGAAGATCGCCTTTTAAGCAACAAGCATTCGACACTTGTACATATACACAGTTAGTGCGAATTAAACGAGTTTTTTTTTTTTTTATTATCTGCGAGGTTCGTTGGACTTAAAATCGCTTTGCTTTTTAAGATTTTTTTTTGCTAAATAAAAATGTTCATATTCATATTTTTTACAAGAAATGTTTCTATAAAATCAAAAATTTTTTACAGTGTTTTTGTTGCTAAAATAAAAATGGACGATCCTTATTTATTTTTGTCTCTTGATTACGATAGTGTCATTAATTTTTCCATGTCAGCTCTTGTTTTAAAGATTCAGTGACATTTAGCATTTGCATAATTTACACAACTTTTTGTATTAAGGTACGGTCACACTCGTCAAACATTTGCCCAAAAAAACGTAACCAACAAACTCTAATGAAAAAAGTTTTAATGCAGGCACTTGTTTATCAGTTTTGAACACAACTAATGAACAATGTCATAGAATCCAGCAATATTGGCTACTCTTTAATTTGATAAACTTTTGTCTGTATTGAAAGATTTTTCATTAGCAGTTAGTGGTTACGCTTTTTTGGGCAAATGTTTGATAAGTGTGACCGTAGCTTTAGTCCTACAAATTTAAAAATACTTTCCGGATTATTAATCTACACAAAAATCTCTTTCATTTAGATAAATTCACGTTGATAAATATATCAGGATATCTTATTGTTATTCTAAGGATGTTAAAAATCGTGTGTTTTTAATTTAGTCCTTAAAATTTTTTGGACTACAGTTTTTTTAAATCTTGTATAATTAATCCTTATGTAGTCGCTGATTACGAAAATAGGTTTATTACTTTTAGGGCGACTTTTTGGGTTCGAGATTTAGATTAGTTTATTTCTCTAATTAGCTAAGCTAAAAACAAACTTAATCTCAGATTAACTCAGTTTGATGTTTTTGAGTGGTAGTTTAAACTTCTTATTATGTGTGGTATTACCATACTGAGGAACAAAATAGTGGCAACATTTTCTGTGCAAAAGTGATACATATGTTATCAGCACATTTTGATTTTTTTTGTGAGAAGAAGAAGTAACTGTCATATTTTATTATTTACAAGTAAAATATTTCGCGTGTTAAAGGCAATAGATAAATAATATAAAATGTATATATTTATTTATGTGTTTTTAAATTATTTTATCATATAATTTTAACAAAAAGTTATATTTTTCACAAGTGTATGTTGTCAATATTAAAGCAAGATTAAACTACAACGATTGTCCGCTTAAACTAGCAAGTAAAACCATATAATCGACTACCCAAAAATCACAAACGAAGATTAAGGTTAATTTAATCTCTAATCTTGAACTCAAAAAGTCGCCCTTAGAAGCCCTCTAGTTTCAGAGATATTGTGCTTAACATAAAAATAAATTCAGTAAAGTGCGACTATGACTCGCGCACATAGGGTTCCGTACGAACACTAGATATGTAATTTAATACAAACTTCATCCTATATAATATATAGTTTTGGCATTTTTTTCGTTTTTGGGGTCTTTTCGGTTTTTTTGTTTTGTCGTTTTTTGCGTTTTTTTCGGTTTTGGCGATTTTTTTAAGTTTTGGCTCTTTTTTAGTTTAGACACTTTATTTTCTTGTTTTGGCGATTTTTTCGGTTTTTTGACGTTTTTTCATTTTGGCGTTTTTTTTATTTTTGGCGATTTTTTGTTTATTTAAATTTTTTTTTTAGTTTTGGCGACATTTTCGCATTTTGGCAACTTTTTTCAATTTTTTGCGTTTTTTTTCATTTTGGCTTTTTTTTTCATTTTGGTGATTTTATCGAATTTGGCGATTTATTTTAGTGTTAGATTTTTTTTTTAATTTTGGCGATTTTTTTCGTTTTGGCGATTTTTTTTTAATTTTTGGCGATTTTTTTTTGGTTTGGCGATTTTATAATTTTCGGTTTTTTTAGTTTTACCGTTTTTGAAAATTTCAAGTGTTTGTCTCTTACGGTTTCCAAGATATAGCAAATTGTCAAAATTACATAGTCAAAATTGCATTAACTGATGGACCACCCTTTAATTTAAATTTTTTAAATTTTAGTGTTAATTGTTGTAGTCTGTATAAAAATACACTAATTTTACAAATTTCAAGTTTCAATATACATATGTTCATACAATTGTATGTATATTACATGGGATTTTAACATTTTTCGTTGCTCGTTTTGGAACACCCTTTCCTTTTCACCTTTGGTGTACGGAACCCTAAAAATATATACTTTAAATTTTTCTTTTCGAACGCCATCCAAAAAAATTTGTATTTTATATTACATTTGTCAATTTACAAGTCATTAATGCAATTATTATGCAAAAAAAGTTGTATGGACCAGTTCAGGAAATTTTTACATTATGTTAGTTTTGTTTACAAAATGTATGAAATTTATTGAAAGTATGGCAGCATTGTTGAGAGAATGAGTATTTACATATATGTGAGAGCATGAGAAAAAAATGCTCTCAGAATAAAATTGATTCTATCCCCTGACTGCTTTCTGGGGCTGCTTATTTGTGACATTTTGTATGGAAAATGTTTTCCCGACGCAATTCTGTTTGATCATTAATTAAAAATTTTAATTTTCATAGTTCTTACTAAAAATGATACTTTACATTTTAATCAGTTTATAATAAGGGTTTTCATGAGAATGTTCAAAAGTCTCGCAAACTGTGCAATTGTGCATTTTTACATTCTCGTAAATAAAATGTCAAAAATTGTATAGAAATTTATTTACACAAACCTGCTAAGTTTGCCCAATAATTTTTACTCGTAAACTTAAGCTGTGCAATTGTGCATTTTGTGAGCAACAACTTCTCGCTTTTTTGGATTTCTTTAGGCATTTTTAGACACACACGCACACTTTTTTATTTTTATAGAAGTATATAAATATGTTTTTAGAATAAAAATTTCTTGAAATTTTCTTATTTTATTTTTATTTAATGAACTTTTTGACGTTTGTTTCAAATTTACATAAACTGTTTGCACAAAAGTTCAAAAGGGGCTTCATGAAACCAGTCTCGCAAGTTTGCCTAATTGCACAAATGGCAATTTTAAGAGTTCTCGTGAAAACCTTTAATTTGTTTAAGGTATTTCAACTGCCCTACTTTTTTTTAAAATATTTTCATTGCAATAAAAATATTCTATGTGATTATTTTAACCTCTTGTTTAGTGGCCTTTTCAGACGTCGAAGTGGAAAGTGAGAGCCGCCAAACATTATAACATAGATTGCTTTTTGAAAGGCCCTTAAATTGCCTGTTTTAATACATTTATAGTAATACTTTTTTACACTCCTGTTCGCACGAGCTTATAATAAAATATTTATGGCAAACATACAAGCCAATTCGTGTGCTACAAGGCGATATTGTTCGCACATGAGTGTTAACAGTAAACTTTTGAAAGTTCAATTAATATAAACTTATAACATAAATATATTTCGATCAAAACAAGTAAAATATACATATTCAAAATAAATATGTTTAAGAAAATCAAGTGTCTTAAATTTTATTTAAGATGAAAGCCAATCATCTTTAAAAAACATTTAATTTGTAGCCTGGCTTTTTTAATTATTTGATATATTGTTTTATATATATATTTTTTTTTACTTAGATTTTATTGAACTACAATATACCCAATTGGATCTCCGACTAGAGGTGTGGTATAGCACCACCTTTCCTAACCTGAAATTCGAACCATACAAATACGCAAAATCACTTTTTGCTCCCTTAATTTAAATTTCTTTTGCTTTAAGCGGATATGAAAATTAAATCACAATTTCCTTCAAGCGACCTTGTAATATGCACAAAATTAAATCAGGCTTAAATCCGCTTCCAGTCTCATAAAATTAAATATAAAAAAGAAGAAAATATATGACAAGTAACAAAGAACACCAAGGGATAAGAAAAATCTGGATTGTAGCCAAAACAATGGCGCCAAAAATGTGCAAAATTTAAAAATCCAGCAGAGTGAAAAAAAATCAATTGAATTTCTGTACTTTGAAGGCAAAAATATAAAAAATATAATAGCATACACAGCGACAGTGAGACAAACGGCAGATGTGCATAAGTAGTTAAAGATGAATAGAAAATTTAATACGGATTTTATGCAGCTTGCCACAGGCTGCTCATCTTTTTTTTTTTTTTTTGCTTCAAATTATTATTTTAATTGTCTATATGGTATTCAATGCACGTTATCATATTCCAAGCATAAAGTATGATAATGAAAAAAAAATACTAAAGAAAGAAAAAAATCTAAATGTTTCAAACATTAAATATAATTATTATACACTTGCAGCTGCTGAGTAGCTTAAAAAGAGGCAAACACGGATTTGAATTAATTTAAGCATACCTTTAGGGGCATATAAAGAAAATTAAATAAATTTATTCCTTTAAGTATAAAGAATTTTCTAATAGTTTAAATTTCTCTGAATTGACGAATTTTTCCTCATGCTGCCGCTTAAAAACTTTTAATGAGCCAACAAGACTCTGATAGAATAAGAAATGAAACTTATAACTGCTTAAAAAAATATTTCACTCAATACACATTTTATAACACAACTAATTGTCACTTTACTTGTGTACTTTATGATGACAATTTTAAGCTTTTAATTTTTTATTATTTTCTGCTGTTGTTTTTTTTATCTTTGCCAGCATAGAAGTGTTTAACTTATAAAAGTGCAAAATGCAAGAACATTTTCAAACAAAAAAAAAAATCGCTGTCAGCAGTCAGACAAAATGTGACAGTTAAATAGATTTTTACTTGAAATGCAATCAAGGAAAGAAAAGCGAAAACCTTCATAAAGAGAAGAATGAGGTTTTATATTTAAACAATTTCTAGAAAAAATGTAGCATACTTATAAGCAATTGCCTTAGTTCAAGACTCAAACAGCGAAACACATAAAAAGCATTAATAGCTTTATATTCGGTGCTTATGAATTTTGTTTACTTTTTATTTAAATGTGAATATAGATGTACGTGTAAGTGAGTTGTAAAATGTTTGTTATATATCCTAAGAAATATTTTTCTTGGGGAAAATCGAAATGTACTGTGATGAAACTTTACGGCACAGAGAGTTTGCACCATTTGACTTTTAAATAGCTTTTATTATCACAATTTTCTAATAAATAATATTTAAAATAAAATGAAGGCATTTTAGAAATTTTGAAGTTTTTGTTTTTAGAACTTTTTTTCTTCAAAGCTGCTAAGCACAATGATATTATTGGAGTCAATCCACGTTTATGCACATTGAAAATTTACTGTATTACCCACTCTAGTATCATAAGAGTATTAAACTGAAATGATAATACGGTGCTAGTACAATACGGTCAGTTAGATGCCATTGATCCGTTTGAATATCGTTTTCAAACAATGATCTTCCATTTAGTCGTCAATGAAACAGCGACGATAACACATGCGCAGCGGGTGTATTAAATTCTTTACAGATACAGTCAAAGAAAAAAAGTGGTATGCGAAAAATATTCTATGATCAGTAATGCTTTTTGCGACATTCAATGTATTTTATGTTACAAAACTTTTAAGGAAAGAAATGAATATATATTAAAAAGATATTTTGGTTTTTTTTTGGAGCGGCTTCACTAAATTGCATTTAATATCAAAACTTAAAAGACAAATAACTCGGAAAATATTGGTCGCAGCCAATTTTTTTGTTTAATTTTTTCTTCTCATTTTTCAAGTTTCTATCAGATAAGCTATTTAAAAATTTATTTTTGGAATTTCTTCACAGTTTCTAATGAAAAGTTTACAGCGCCGTAACTCAGAAAATATGGGTCGCCCGCAACTTTTTTATTTAATTTTTATTCCTTATTTTTTAATTTTCTACCATATAGACTCCTTTTTATATGTTTTGAGCTGCTTCACTAAACTGCATTTGTTGCAAATATTTATTTTTTTCGATGTACTTCAGAGACGAATGAGACAGCTTATCTCACACATACAACTATAGTTTTATTTTTGACACCACTGTTTTAAAACCACAAAAATTAAAATTTTATATGGAAATGATAAAACGGTACTAGGGCAATACGGTATCTTTTGAATGTAAAATTGTCATTTTAATATCACGTTTTAAAACGATACTTGAAAGAAAATGGCCCCGACTAAAAATCCACTTTATTACCCGAGCACCGTTTTATCATTTTAGATAGTTAGACATTCACAAAAATGCTTAAGAAACTTGGATATGAAAAAGTTATCACTGCATACATTAAAAAAACATTTTACTCCTTGTCGTGATGCATCACTAAAATAAAAAAAAAGTTTCCTTTTTCATAACAATATTAAATGCATGTATGTACACTTTCAGGCTGTTTTCTTTAATTGTTTTTCCTCCTTCTCTTTATACGAAACTTTTATTCATATTTTGTTCGTTTTTTTTTAACCAATGCTTTTACCAACAATTTCATTTTAATTTTTTTCTTCTACTTTATTTTCTGATTTTTTTTGTAATACATTTATGGCACTATAACACAGTTATTGCTTTTGTTAACATTTTTGTGCTTTCTTTTTGTTACGCACTGCCCTTTCGCCTTTCTTTTTTTAAATTAACGTATAATTGCATTAATAATTGTTTTCTTTTTTTTAATGTTTATGTTGGATACTACACATGGGTACATTTTAATCATTAAACAAAACATGGTCGCACAAGAGTAATTTTCTGGTCGATTTTTCATTTACTCATGTATAAAAAAAACAAACATAAAGATTTTCATAGAAGTGAGCCCGCAGAAAATAGATGATTGAGCAGGCAAGACATTTACAACAGTAATTTTCAGTGTTTTTATATATAAAGAAAAATAACAGCAAAAGTAATATGAAAAAATATATATGAATATAGTAAGTATACTTGTAGAAAAGAAGAAGAAGTTCAACAAAGTTGAGTCAAAGTTTTCCCACATACAGCATCATGTGTGACTGCTGGTTGTTTTTTTTTTTCTTCAGAAACAGAAAAGATATAACAAGTACTATAGCAAAAATTCTAGGAAAGAAAGGTACTCGTAGAAAACAATAATATAATATTTCTAAATAATAGCATTGAAAAAATATTAATGGAAGGTTGTGTAAGAGTTTGTCAAACCAACTTGAATCATAAGCACATATTTCGGGTTTTCAAGGGTAAATAATCGTGGTATTCGGTGTTTGATGTAAATGGTCTTGTGTAAGTGCAATTGAAAACCTTCATAGCCAAGTTTTGTATTGTATGTACATTTTGTCGTTGGATTTTAAAGAAAAGCTACAGTATTTTGCCTTTGTATTTACACAAAACTATTTGCATTAAACACCAAATATCGCCAATGATATTTATCAATGCCTCATATTATATGTCATTGGGGAAAAAATGGTATTACCATAGATATGTCTACTTGTTAATTTTTCGTAAATTCAAAGATTTAAAAAAAATGTATGAAAGCAATCAGATACCTGCAATACTGATAAGTTTGCTATTAAAAATATCTAATCAAAAACGGTTACACTGCTTTGAATTTTGTGTGTTTGATTTAAAACAGTTGTCACCAAAAAGAGACAATTTTTTAAACTGAGAACGTATTAGTGCTACTCCACTGAGTTTTAAGGTTTTGTTGGTAGTAGTGTTGAGTACATTTACAAACTAGATTGTTGGGCTCTAAGGACCTTCGGCTTCAAATCATTAACCATGAGACACTGTTGCCGAGACAAGATCGTTTTTTTATTAAATTAAATTATAATACGGAAATTTATTGAGAAAAAAAGCCTGGTTTTAAGTAAACAATGTATTTTTGTCTCCCGTCTTACAGGTTCCGGCCCCACTATCGTATGGTTAGATGTTATTAAAAAAATAATTTTATTTTCAATCATAGCCATCCATTGTAATGTATCACGCAATGTTTCACATTTACCTGCTTGTAAATGTTGAAAAAAAAACATTAATGACGCACTGCATATCTCTGAATTGATTCTATTTTTAACCCCCGACTAAAAAAAGGGGTGTTATAAGTTTGTAGTGTGTGTCTGTGTTTCTGTGTGTCTGTCCGTGTCCACGTACAGGCCAAACGGCTGGACCGATTTTCATTTAGTTTTTTCTGTTTGAAAGGTGACTTGATCGAGAGGGTTCTTAGCTATGTTTGAAGAAAATCGGTCCAGCCGTTTAGAAGATATAACATCTTTTCTGAAAAAAGTCGAGGCTTTTTAAAATTTTTATTTTTTGTTATTTAAATTTATTATCATTTCGTTGCGTATGAGTAATATTTAATTAATTTAAAAAAAGTGTTGCATACTTTTGGTACTTCACGTTTAATAGCCTATACATGGGTATGAGTAATATTTACGATTGATCAATCAACATTAGAGCTTTTAATACTTATGGAACTCAGGCATTATTCGTGAAGCGGACAACACAAAAAGTTTTTCTTTTGCCGAAATTCCTTGATATTTGGCAAAACTATATTCCGACGGCTTTTCCACACGCAAAGTTGACTTTGTCCTAGCTCACACTATGCAAGTCTTATTGCTAAGCTGATAACTTTGTTAGGAGAGAGAGACACGAGGGGAAAATAAACGTTTCCGTTCCCCTCGCTAGGACTTTGCAATGTGTTGAGTTTGTATGATAAAAGGTAGAAGAGAATGGGAGCTCTTTTCCCTTCACATGTCCAATTGTGAGAAAGCAGCACCACAACAAAACCCTTTAAATATCAATGCATTTTCTCATGTTGCATTGTTGATATATTTTTTTTTCTTTTTTTTTTTGAATTTTTTTCTACTTAAACACTGCCTGAAACATATAAATATAAAACGGAAGTTGAAAGGAAAGTGAATTAAGAAAAAAACATTACAAAAATGACTGCGCAACGGAAGTGCAGTGTACAACAGGAGCTACATAGCTACCAGTGTGTGTTAGTTACTTTTGGTAAGTTGTAGTAGTCCGAGTGTTTGCTGTAATGTTTAAGGGGTAAACAATATATTTTTTTACACGTTTAGCACACTTTCATTGTCATCATAATCATCGTCATGGTTTTAGCAGCCATCACCAGCGTGTTAAGCATCAACAATTTCATCATCATCATTGTCAGGAGCATGATCATGATACAATTCTTATTGTTTTATTGTGTGTGTAGTGTTCATTTATTTATTTACTTTTTTTCTCTATTGTTATTTATTCTTTGTCTTTGCTCTTTTCTTTCTTGATGTTTTATTGTTGTTTCTGTTGCTATTTTTTCAAAAAAAAAGTTATTTATTAAAATCTGTTATGCTGTGTATAGACGACTAAGAGTATGTTTTGCCAATTTTTTTTTAGCTGTTTGGTTTGTTAGAATTACTCTTTACAGTTTGGGTATTTTTTTTTCAACTTTATTGTCTTGCGGTTTTTGCGTTCATGTTTTTATTTTTTATCTTATATATACTCTTGTGGTTTTTGCCAGAGGTTTATTACAGCGTTCAAATGTTGGCTTCAAATTTGTAATTAAAAAGCAAAAAAGTTTCTAAATATAAAACGAAATATGAAAGCATTAAAATTAACCATTTTTCTGGTAGGTTTTGTTGGTATGTTGTGCGAAATTTAAAAACCAAATGGATATTTTACTGAAAATATTTTTTTTAAATAAACATTTAAGCGTCAAAGTTATTAAAATTGTCCACAAAGTGTTGGTCAAAAGTTTTAAAATATTTAGAACCAAAAAATTGGTAGAAATGAAAGAAACAAAATAATAATATCTATACAGCAAATTGAAAAAAATGTATAGCCAAAAAAACATTTATAAAATTTACTTGTTCGCTCTTGCTTATTAAAGATATTAAATTATATATTTAAAATTATTTAAGTGATATTTTAAAGGAATATACAATACAATATAGGAATTGCTATGATCTGCTAATAAATAAATAATTAAAAAAAATATTTCATTCAATAAGAATGGAAATAACTGGACCGATTAAGAAATTATTTCTGATTAAAATTCACTATAATTCAATTAAATCTAAAAATGTCTCATTTATAACTTGTAAGTCATAAAATTATTAAAAACTTTAGTGGAAATATTCACTTTCTAACAAACCAACTTTGCCTTACTTGAGATTTATTCTTATTATTTTCTTTAGTGGTTGCTGGAGTTAATAAAGTTATAAAATTTATATTTAGTATCAAAAACAAAAATAATAAATAAATTCCATAAACAATTTTATGTATGCCTCTTAAGCATTTGTTTTATGCATTCAAACAAGAATGTTTTATTTGCCATATGCATCCTTATTGCTCACATATTTGTTTCATAACTTTAAGTCTGATAAATGACATGACATGTTTGTCTAACATATTGTTTCTTCTATGGGTTATATAATGCACACATACATATATATAAACATATATTTATCTCTCAGCTATATTAGCACCTTTAACTTAAACAAATGCAAAAAACTTATACATTCAAATGTATAAGATTTTGCCTTCATAAAACCCTGCTGGCAAAAGTATACTAAAAGTGTATATAACTCTGCGCTCGTAAATCTTAAGTTAGAGTTTTGTTTGTATTTAAGCCATAAAATATACTTTTATAACAAAGATATACTTCAGCAGTATTATTTAGTTGCCATTTCTTTAAGTATTGAAAGTTTGCTTGCTACTTTGAGATTTTTTTTTTTGTCTTATGTCTTTCTTAAGTCTGCCTACTTCTTCATTTCTTATACGAGCATCTTGATTTTGTTTTATAATTCAGGACTTGTGTTTGTTTCTTCAATATATATGTATATGTATTATTTTACATTTGTTTGCTAAGATATACATGTTTGCATTATTAACCTTTTGTTATCATATTGTTTATGAAATGAAATATAATTTGAAACGAAATGTTTTTCTTATATTCGTCAGATTACATTTCACTTTAGAGCCATAAATTCTTGAGAAAAGTTCAAAGGTTTATTGTCTGACTTGAATATGTTTAAATTGCACTGACAAGTTTATGCCCAGATATTTATTTGTTTAGGCTTATTTGCTTCAAGTTTGAAGGTATAACTAAATGCTGGTTTTATTAAGTCTCATTTGGTGTGTTATAGCATGACTTAAATAATATGACGTTAAATGTTTTTAAAATGATTTAATAAATATCTTGAACATTTTAAGATATTTACATATATTTTAAAAAAAATAAAAAAAAAGAACTTTTATAAGGGTTCCGTACTCCAAAGATGAAAAGGAACCAATAACAGACACAGGCTGTTTTCTCAATAGCCGTAAGAGCTACGGACCTGAAATTTTTACAGAATATGTAAATGCTTAGCTGCTACAGCAACAAATTAATGAGAGGTAAACATTAAAGGGTTTTATAAAGCGTGTAAAAAAAAACTTTAAATTTCTAATGTACAGACAGTTATATATAGACACTTAAAAATTTTCAAAGTTTGCGTATTTTTATGAAATTAAAAAAAAATTCAAAATTAGAGGGTATTCTATAAGTTAATGTTGTTTTGACTATGTAATTTTGACAACTTGCTGTATCTTGCAAACCGTAAGGGCACTGCTACATGTTCAATATATGTTGTGATATTTGGATCGCGATCCATTTTAATGGATTGATGGATCACGAGCGTATGCTACATGTTTAATATTTATCGCATCAGTATTTACCTTATTTTTGCGCTGTGCGGATCGTTTATTATTAAATTTTTTGCACTGCTTCTTTTATTTTATTTGTTTTATTTCACTTCATATTAACGTATCGCGTTCTAATATCATGAAAATGCTACACGTTTAATATTTATTACGCGATTCACGATCTGGATTCCATAATTTAGGCCATTCTGCGATATGGATTGCGATCCATCAATACTGCATGCCATACGTTTAATATATATTGAACGCGTAGCAGTGCCCTAAGAGGCAAACTCTTGGTATTTTAAAAAACGCCAAAACAAAAAAAAATTTCAAAATTTAAGAAATTCCGAAACGAAAAATCGCCAAAATGAAAAAAAGCGCTCAAATGAAAAATATCAGAAATATCAGCGAAAATAAAATAAATCACTAAAATGCAAAAAATTATCATAAGCAGGGACAAGGACTTCATGCATTTAAAAAAAGTATTTTAGGCGCCTAAAATATGTCATTAAAAACGCAAGATATGCACTAAAAACAATAAAATATGCAAATATTTAAAAAAAAAAATTTTGTTCAAAAAAAGTTTTAAACTTACATTCAACTAATTAAAGATGTAAAAATATTTTATTTTTTCAAGAGGTGCGAATAGAAAGAAGCCTTTTATATTAACTTTGTACACAAGATTAAATATGATATAACGATTTTTTCTGCAATATTTACTCCAAATATGCAATATGTTTATATTGCAGAGAAGGTGCAATACGCAAATTGAAAAAGAAAAGCATTATGTATTTATTTTCATTTAAAAATTTTCGAACGTGAAGTTCTATCAATTTGTTTTTAGAAAGATTTTTGGCATTGAAAACGCCTTGTGTAACGTCTAGAGACGTAATGGGCTCAAATTTAAATAACTATTTTTATATAATGTTATATACATATTCATTTAACTCAACCATTACAATGAATTGAATAATAGCTATTAGTTTACCGCAGAATTGTTTCACTACTTTCGACTTCAATATCAGAAAATGTTCTCTTGAAATTACCAAATGACAATTTTTATTAAGTTTGTTAGGTGTATGTGATTGTACAATCCTTCTACAATTCTACAACAATGCAAGCGAATTAATTTGATATTTGAATTTTTTACTAAATATGACACACAACTTGTAATTAATTATACCAAAATATGAGACAAAAATATGCATTTATGACCAAATTATGCAAAAATATGAATTTTCAGCAAAATATGCAAAAATATGCACTAGCAAATCGATGCCATTTTCACTCAAATTCAATCTTTCGTAAAGATATTTCATTCTTGCCATTATCAGGTTTGAGGGAAAAAATATGCATTTGCATGAAACCCCTCCCTGTCCCTGATCATAACTAAAAAAAGCTTCAAAAACCGAAAAATCGCCAAACTAAAAAACACCAAAGCTAAAAAATCGGCAAAGAAAAAAAAACATAAAAAAAAACCAATACGAAAAATTTAAAAAACTGAAAAAATTGCAAAAAATCAAGAAAACCCTTAAAGAGAAACAGACGCCGCACAGTGGGGATAAACCACTTTTCTTCTCCGATTAATTCATATCTCCACAACTATTATACGAGTAGTAAGGGTCACTAATTTTAATGTGGATAACTCTTAGAAGAAAGATAATATTTCGACAAAAATTTGGCGGTTTTATGGGTGAAAAAGGGTCCCCTCTTTTAGAGTAATTCTTATTTTTTCTATATCTGCCGAACTCCTGGAACAAACTATATTTTCCAACAAAATCTTGGCCACACAAAGTGATTATTAATTCATTATTGTTGACGATTTTTTTCTATAAAAGAAATATAAAAGCAGCAACGAAATGTACACTCAAAATATTCCATGCTTAAAGATACGACACATTTTTTTGTAATTAAATTTTTGTACAATAAACGAAAACTTTGTACATTTTACGAAAATATTTGTTGCATGTGCAAGAAAACAGATTTCGTAATTTTACGAATTGCGTTAATTTACAAAAATTATTTCGTACAATTATTTTCGTATATAGTACCATATTTTTCGTTTATTTTATTGAATTTAGGAGAAAATAAAAAATATTTTATAAAATTAGAAATTTCGTCAAATAAACAAATTTTGTTTTGTTATCATTTTCTTTGCAGTACAAAATTATTCTTAAATGTATACAAGCAAGGTGTATCTAACTTGGTTGGATATTGGCTTGTGTAAAGAGAGATAAAATTATTTTTTCGTCGTTCTTTGGCGTAGGTTAGGAAGGGTGGTGATATATCGCACCACCACTCTGAGACCGAATTGGGTCCATTGAAATTTCATCGGCGTAAGAAATAGAAATAAGTCGATCGCAGAGCTCGTCATGCACGACAAATTTTGTTGGACGGTGGTGTGTTAATTTTCATATGAAGAATGTGTTTTATTTTCTATGACGAAATTCATTGTTCGTCCCAGTTGTGTTCCCAGTTTAATTCGCAAGTTTCAGTGCAAAATATGTATATATGTATGTGTATGTGATGTATGAGGAATACAGAGGCTGCAACAATTTCCCTTAAATTATATTTTTCTTTCCATAATTATTACGACCTTCAACTGCAAGAATTACATCTAATTCACATGAAGACTTTTATGAAGTCTATTTTTCGACGTAGAGAAGAAAGAGGGGTAGAAAAAATTACTCGATTTCTGTTTTCTATGGTTTTTTTCATACCCTGTCGGAAATTCGTTTAAGATTAAGCTAACTATTTCGCAAATAGTACTGACATTGGATAACTTTTAATGTAATCAACTGATTATTTTAACATTGCGATGTCCTAGGCGGTAGTCAATTGTCTCATTCTGCACTAGTTTCAGCTAACTTAAAGTTGACTTTTTTAAATCACCTGGTAGTAAGTAAGTTAAAATTTTTTTTCCGGGGTTCGAACATGTATCATAACACGTTGTGTACTCAACGCGTTACTACTCGGCTAAGGTACCATCTAAAATAACAACAGCAAAATTTTAATATAAAACTGAAATGAGTTTCAAAGTAGCTGAAAATAAATTTGTTGGCTCTCATCAAATTTGATTACGTACTCAACTTAAGAATTAATTTTGGGTTTGTTCTGGATGACATTGCAGTTAGATTTTAGTCAGTCTAAGAAAAGTTAAATATAAGTTAACTATTTTTGTAGTCAACAACACATTCTCCGACAGGGTATGTACTGAAAATGTGTGTATAAACAATAAAATCAAAAAAAAAAAAAAAAAAAATCGAAATCAATAAAAAAATTATACATGTAAAAATAATCATCATATGAACGCAAATAATTTTTGGTACAAACTTCAAAAGGGATCAAGAAATATAGACCTCATAAATTTCATCGTCTGAAGCCTGTGTTGCAGATTGATTATTCCACAAAATTATTTATTAATTTTTTTTGCAGGTTTTTATATTTTACAGATTTTAGGCTTATACAAAAATGCGTATATTACACAAAATTTCTTTTCATTATTCACGAATTTCTTTTGTAACATAAGCATTACGTTTCGTAAAATTACAAAACAAAATTGTAAAAATACAAAATTTTGTTATTTGCAGACAAAAAGTACTTCGTAAAATAAACAAATATCATTTCTACTATCTACGAAGCATTTCGCACCGTAAAAACAACGAATATTTTCGTAAAATGAACCACATTTTTCGTTTATTTCACCTATGAAATATTTTGAGTGTATACAAACTGTGCTTTTCCAACAAAACAAGCAAAAACCCAGCTCCTGATAGAATTGCCTGCCATTGATTGGCTTCGAATACGAATTATACAAAAATAGATGATTTAACAGCCTAAGAACTAAGGGCTAACTAATGTCACCACGCACGTTATTTTTTTAATAATTATTATATAAATACAATCACGATCACGCGTGACTCAAGTCTCTAAAAAATACTTAAAGCAATGACAACAACAACAAAAATAAAAGTGTTAGTAGAAGTTGCTAAGAGCTTATTGTTGGTACACTCTGCACGTGAAGCTATTATTCCATCACTTCTGAGCACTTCCACAAATGTAACTAACGTTACAAATTTAATCGAAAAATTTTAAAAAATTACCTGAACTTGATAAGTGGATGTTTATATTTATCAGAATTAGAATAGGGAGAAGATATAGTCCATATAGTACCATAGATCTGTAAATTAAATTAATCTCTTTATGACTCTCCTTATGAAAGTCAGATATTGGAGAAGCCCGCCTAATATCATGTGAATAAAGAAACTCAGAATGAAAAACACTCCTTCTATTGTCACATAATACGATACACTCACAAAGAATGTGTGCCGTCGTCACGTCATCTTCCAATCATAAAAGACACAAGGGTGAACGAACTTGGTTACTTTTCTACAGAAGATAGTTCAGTCCAAAGTGTCCAGAAAGAAAACCAGTAAAAAGCTATAAATTATTTTTGTTAAGGTTCAATATGCCATTATATGTAAATGGCTGCATCAAAACTTTGGCCTGCCTTAAACCAGAAGAAGACATCCACATTTTCTTAGCGGTCGAAGTGTCATCTTCTTTGATGAGAGATCTTATAGACGCAGGATTTAAGCTGCAAAACAGCTCTGGGCCCAAAAAGGAGCAGCAGAGGCCATCTTGGCCAGTTCATCAGCTTCCTCATTCTCTGGATTACTGTTGTGGCCAGGTATCCAATAAATGGAAACCTTGTTCCGTATGGCCAGCTTTTGTCATGAGTCAAAGCACTCTAAAACTAGCCTGGAACAGATTTATTACTTTTTCAGAATTACTTAAATTAAATAAAATTTAATTTTTCTTGCTTATTTTTCCAGTTTTCTCTCACAATTTTCAACTTCGACGCGTCATTACAAAAGCAATTTTCCTAATATTACATTTATTTTCGCTTAGTGATGTTGATTTTTTTTTACTTTTACTTTAATTAATCCGCGAAATAATTAACTTAAAAGATGAATTAAACTTTTTTCAGGCTGCCAGTTCCACTAGCACCAGCTACAGTGTTAGAAAAAACTGCAGTCGTAATAGCAAAAGTCGTAAAATTGTGCTTTTTCTTTGATCTTATTACTGCCCAGTCACAACCTGTTGCTCATACTTCTGCTACTGAAATTCAAAGAGTGAGTCGTAGCTAAAGTTAACAAAATAAACAAACGAATAGATGATGTACACATCGAAGACAGGGCACGAAGCTGACCTCGTTTGTCGACCGGCGGCGGCTGAACAAAATAATCTACGGCGGCGGCTGAAAGTCGACTCAAGCCGAAAAACGTCGGCTAAGAAATAAAAACTACGGCGGCGGCTTAATCGGCTAAAAAATACACGTTTTTATATCTTGTGAGCAAATAAAATTGAAAAATTTTCTTTCTGTTTTTTTGTTTAAGTTGTAATGCCTAAATAATTATACTTTTTAATACAAAAGTAATGGTTCAGCCGGTGTCGTCGACCTAAAATTTTAGTCGATGCAAGCCGTATGCATCGGCGGCGGCTCATGGTGCTCAATATTCATCGGCGGCGGCTCGAAGCCGGCTCTGAGCCGATCGGCTTCGCCCCCTGATTGAAGATCTTCAGCTGTCGTCATGTTCGTACAGTTTTCGGTTTGACTGATTGCTTCTTTTACAGAAGCAGGAGTATAAACAGAAGCAAAAGAAAATATACAAATGGGGAGTTTTTAAATGCTGACCATTTGTGTCCTGCTGCATTTGCTCTGTAAAGCATTGTAAAGTTTTATTATAACTTGAATTTTTTCCTTAGCACTTTTTCCTTTACTTTTATACCTAAAATATCTAACACTTTCTCTGAAATTTCATCAACTTCATACATTATTGAAAACTTTAAAGCACTTACCAACAATTTTTATGTTTGTAATAACAAGTAAATTTTTATAAAAACTGTTTTATATACTGTCAGCTTTTATCGCATCTATAAATCAGTCCTTTTTAAAAAACATTTTCTGGCGCTTTTAAAATTTCGCTTTTTTAACCTTAATAATTTTTCTTATATTGTGCTGCTTTAAGGCTTATTATTTCACAAGTAACTTTTCAGGTAATAAATATTACGAAATCAAACTTTATCTAGATTATTGTAGCCTGCTTTCAGTATGGCTTAGATGTTTAAACTATAAAACCTCTTCCATCTTCTCTTTCTTTTTATATTAATGGTGTAGCAATTTTCTTTTAACGGTAATTGCTCTATGGGTTGTATTTATACTTTGTATATGCCATTTTTTTTTGTTACTTATTTTATTTTAAGTATATAGAGAATTTGCTTATTTTTTTTATTTCTCCCCAGTTAAGAAAAAAAAGTGAATTGAAGTTAAATAAGTTTTCCTGTGTTTATAAATTATTTATTTATTTACAAAATTGCCAAAGAGTATTGGTATTTATTTTTTTTTACAAAAAATTATTTTCCAAAAGGCATAAATGCTTTCATTTCCGTATAGTCTTTTCTTTTTCACTTGCCAGCCATAATAAGCAGCAACAGTAAAAAAAAGGTTTGCACAGGAAAAGTTAATAACATCTATTGCTATCAAGGGATTTAAAGGGCAGCACATGACAGCGGCTTAAAAAAAATGGAGTACCAAGTAGTTAATTTTTTTTATATCAGCCCTTTTATGGGTTAAAATAAATTTAAACGAAAGTTGTTAATATAAGAAAAAAAAACAAACTTCAAAAGGAAAATAGCCTTAAAACGAGTTATGGCTCAGGGGAAATTAGCTTATTAAAAGAAAACATTTTCAAGAAATTTTAGACAACTTCTTTATAATTATATGCTGTAACAATAAATCGTAAAATTTATGATAACAATTAAGATAATTAAAATAAGTAAATGACCCAATTTTGAAAAAAGCTATATAATTGTTTCCATTATTTCCATAAGATCACAACGACGCATGTCTGTAATCAGAAAAACAAAGCAGAATATTTGGTTTAACATCAGTCTTTCATAATAATCGATTCATCTCACATTCTTAGCAAATAATATATATTCTAACATTACTTTCATTTTTGTTACACTTAAATTACAGCATACCTTATGGCGTTTGGCATCAAAATAAAAAAACAAATGTTTCTAAATTGTCACCAGCTTGTGAAGTGCTCTGAATTGCAAATAAGTGCAAGGCCATAAAAAAGCTTTATACAAACATTTCACATACAAGCCATAAAACTTTTGAAATAAATTCATATCGTTTTGTAGTCTTGACCTAAAAATATTTCAAATAATTGACAAGGAGCCACTTATTTATAAAATTCTATTGTTTGCTACATTTTATTTTCTAAAGCTTTTGTTGAGAAGAGTTTGCTATTTGCAACAAATAAAACAATTCTTTGCAATGAAAAAGTTTTTATTTAAATTGTTTCGCATTTAAAAACAATTAAAACAATATTTGGCAGGTTTTTTTTTAGTTAAAACTAAATAAATATTCTTTACAATAATTTTTAAAAAGAAAAGTAATAGAAAAGCTATAACAAATTTTTATCCCTTATGGTAATTAGTATTTTTTTTTTAATTTTTTTGTGGTCCTTTAAACAGGTGTCAAACCTTCAAACGCACAAATTTCTTTATTTATTTCTATTAATTTTATTTTAATATAATTTTTTTTCAACACCCTATTTAACAAAATATTTAACTATTTATTTGATAATTAAATTTATATAATTTTTGCCACTTCCAGCCAGCATTTTAGTGGATAATGAAATTTTATAACAACACAAAAATAGGCAATAAAAAGTAATAATTTTAAAAGCCCGCAGTTATGCTACAAAAAATTCCATGTATTCATTTAAAGCTTTTAAAATGAATTTTAATTAGAAAAAATAAATAAAAAATTTGCAGCAATTTAATATTTTAACTTTTTAAAATTAAATTCACATACAGCTGTTTTAGTTTAGTAATATTGGAGTCAAGGCAAATTCATACCGGGTGATCTCGATTTGTAACTGCATGTTATATATTTCTCATTTAAAGTTTATCTAATTATTATATCCAATTATCATATTTTAAATGCTTTTTAGAAAGTTTTAAAATAACAATATTACTTCTACTTTTTTAAATAAGCTTTCAAAATAACTTTGGCTTTTCTGGAAAAATTTGATTTCTGATTATATGCTGTTATCAATGAAAACCACAAATTTGTTCGTTTAAAATTTCGCGCTGACCGAAAATGTTCGAATATTTTGCTTTGACACAAGAGAAACTAACAGCTGATCAACTTAGGCTGAACGGAGATCACCTGGTCTCAATTAACCTTAATTTAAGTGTATCGGTGGTAGAGAGATAGAGAGTGGGAGATAGAGGGAGATAGAGAGAGAGGATATGCTAATAAAAAGAGATGCTATCCTTATTTTCTATCTCTTTTTCAAACTAAATGTTTGATTACTAAAAATTGCTGTAAATAAGCTTAGTCTAATATTATAAAAAAATCTATTAAAAAAAATATCAAAATAGTTGCAAGTTTATGCGTATTAAAATCGGCATCCAATACATTTGATCTTAACATACAAAAACTTGCGTACATATGTGTTTATTGTTACTCTCAAAATAAAAATCAATCCAGCCGTACTTAAATAAATCAGAAGCGGTGTCATAAGTACGGTAAGTACGGATTTACTCAAATCAAGTACAAAAGACTTAATTCAAGTACGGACTATTCAAGAGCTAAATACTTAATTTTATCCATATATAATCCCGATTCCGTACTTGAAATAAATCCAAAACCAGATTGGTTTCAGAAAACCTGAGATAGAATTAATTTCAAAATACATTTGATTCAAGAATTTCTTAGTTGATTTAATGCGAATCCGTAGTTGAAATACTCTCAAAACGAGATTGATTTAAGAAAATCTGAGATTGAATTAATCTAAAAATGGTGTTGATTTAATCCCGAATACGTTTTAAGAAATGCTAACTTGATTTTTTGAATAAAAAGATTTAATATAGTTTTTAGTTTAGCTTTTTATTGAATTTCTGTGGTAATAACAATTAAATTTAATGCAAAATACCAAAAGCGGGTATTGTTTCCTTTACGTCGCTCTGTTGCATGCATCGCTAGCAGTGTTTTTGGCCAAAAAATTATGACGGACGAATGCTAAGTGAGTCCAAGATGTTCTACGGAAGAAAAAATACTAAATTTTAAATTTATTTAGGTTATTTGTTAAATGCTTTTTTACTAAATAATAATAGGTACTTGGCCTGCACAATACTGCCTCTTTATCATCAATGAATAAATTATCTGCTTTGCTCTCAACTATAGCCCACGTTTCTAAGCTGATTAGATTTATAATCGTCATCGCTCCAAAAGTGCAATCCCATCAGTGCTCTAAGCGAAACTATGTCATTAAGAAGCTAGGGGTTCTTGGTCACCTAGAGCGATAACATATTTCTGAGTCCGGTCTTACAGCGAGTTGAGCAAAATAAAATAATTATCAATGAGAACTTATGAGGCATGCGTTGCAGATAGTTTTCGTACCTATAATATTACATATTATGAAGATATGTATGTATATTTATATAGTATAACAACAACTACAGATTAAAATATACTTCTATATATAAATCTTTCAGTGACATTTTCATAATGTTAACAAAGTGTGTATTTTGTTTTTTTTTTATTTGCAAAGACGTGAGCGGAAGCAATTATTATACTGGGTTCACAGACTACAATTTCTGTTGAGCAACTTTTGATTTTATTAAAGATGAAGGAGAAGATAATGAAAATGGGAACTATCATATTTTCCTCTCCCGCTTATTAAGTAAAAAGTTGCTCAACTAAAATTGCCGTGTTTGAAACGAGACTTGTTAAAAACAATACGCACAATCAATAACAAAAAGTCATATTTTTACTTACTCTTTAAACAGAAACAGCTTCGCAATCTGAGTCCCTCAGAAGATTTAGCAGTTTGGAGTCGTCCTTTTTCACTTTTTGTCTTATTTATTTATTTATTAATTTACATTTTAATATTGATATTACAGTTTTATTTTGTTCACTTTTATATAATATAAAATAAATATATTATTTAAAAACACTTTTGCACACGAAAAAAATCAACCGCGTCTAGTCACTTTTAAATAAAACATTTTCCATTAAAAAGTACAATTATTATTTTTTTTAAATATATTAATTTTTTCATTTTATTGAATTACGATCACAAGCACACTAACGAATTTGAAATTTTTTGGTTAAAAGGTTTTTTATTCTTCTTTTCATATGTGTAGTAAATACAAAATATCTTACTTTAAATAAGTTTTTTACTCAATTTAAGAACTTTGTACTTGGTTTAATTTTTTTTTACATAATTTAAGCTCTTCGTACTCAATTTAAGAAACTCCAGGATTGGTTTTCTAAGGTAATCCTGTTTTCGGTTTGTTTTAAGTAAATGTTAGTGCTATTCGTACTTAAATTTTTAAGTATGACTCGTACTAAAAGTAAGTAGAAAAAACTTAAGTTTATTACGGTTTTTTCTTTCTGTGTAGTATTAAAAAAAAAACAATCCGTAAATTCAAACACTTATTATTGAACGTTGCACATTTGGACAAAGGCGATCATGTTAGAGATCATAATTTTAAAAAATTAATAAATCTTACAATAAAACTATTAAGTTCAGATATTTCTTCAAATGTTTTGCTTAACCTTGTTATCAAAATTATTTATGGAAGTTGTTTTGTTTTTAATGTTTATATTGGAAATGTAAGAAAAAAATGTTTCCGAAAAAAAAACATGAATTCTTGCTTGTTTTTATTGGTTTAGCCGTTTAGATGATTTTTTTCCTACTTCGGTCTTGCAAATTAAATACAAAAATTCATTTTTATTAATTAATTAACAATAACTTTGTGTAAGGTGTACCCGTCTCCGCCTTCCTATACTCATAACATTTTGATGGAACATGCATTTGTTTTAAGAGTTATTCTCATCAAATTTAGTGTGCCTGACTGTTGTAGTTCATAAGATATGGCAAAAATAATAATTACTTTGTATGGCGGGTACTCGACTCCTCACCCCTATACCACTAAGATTTTGTGCAAATATACAGTTTTTTCTAAGAACTACCAACATAAATAGGGTCACTATTGTACTTGTGAAGACATGAATTTGACATGAGACAAAAATTGTCGTTAAAGCCTGGTACGGAGTTCATACGGAATTTGAGGTTCTCATATAAACTGTATGTATAAAAAATTGCGGAAATTCAGGTTGGTAAATTTCACAAAAAAAATTTCTATTTGCTAGTACGGAGTTTCAAAGGAAAAGTACACGGAATTTTTAAATTCATTGCCTATCTTAGGGATGTTATAAATATAATTGGAGACTTTTTTCAGTCAACTGAAACAAAAATTAATGTTCATACAATTATTTGTTCAAGGAATTTTTGACATTTCTAGTTTTCATAAAATTGTAATTAATTTTTAGTGCTTTTGTGTGTTGTAAATTCAAAAATAAACGATTTTGTGTGTATGGAAACATAATAATTCTACTCAAAAGGCTATACGATTATTTTTCCGTGTAGAAATAAATGTAAATTTACAAACGTGAAATTACGTAAGAACCCCGTACCGGGCTTAAGCCCAGTTGTTGCGAAGTATTTTGGCTTCCTTGCTAAAGTATGTTGATTAAATTATATAAAATAGTAACTTACTAAGGAAGTTATTTAAGCAAAAATAGCGTAAATTGCTTAAGATGGCCCCAAGAACCACTTATCGCTTCTAGTAGTTCGTCTTGCAAATTATGCAAACGATATCCAATACAATTGAGAACATCAAAATCTTTTTGTAAATAATATAGTAATTATTTCTTAGTATTTTTCTTTTGTTCTGACGAATACCAAAATTATGCTTTCTTTCGCACTGACACTTTGCTTTTATTTTAATTTAAAATTTTAAATTTTATTTATCATCCTGTATTTATCTACATCTTTAAAATACTTCTACTCATAAGCATCAATATTACATTTCATTCTTATTTAAATAAGAAATGCGATCTACAAAATTTTTTGAATATTTTTAGGTTTTTTTCCACAAACCTTTAAATACTTTAAGATAAAAAAAATTGTTTAAACCTATTCTTTACGCTATCTTTAAATTGACTTTTATTTAGTAAAATGAGGCCCTATGCTCTTTATTGGAGCCAAAGGAATCTGTCATATTTTTGGTGTTTTTCCACAAAACAATAAAAAATTTTAAAAGGCTTACTTACATTTGCTCTAAGATAAAAAAAATTATTTAAACTTTTTTTTATTCTACTCGTATCTTTGCCATGACTTTTATTTAATAAAACGAAACCCTTAAGCATTAGAATCTGTAAATGAAACAAATGTTACTAATTTTCATTTTGTTGCAAAGCATATTTTCCGTACACAGAGAAAACAGTGCCTAATAAATACCTCATAAAATAGAACAAAATTAATAAGAAATCTCTATGGTTTTTTGTCAATAAGAAAATCTTATTAATTTCATAGAGAAACCCTTTTTGAAAAAATCAATAAGAAATCTTGCAGTTTTTATGAGGTTATCTTATTGATTTTTTTAATAAGGTTTTCTTCTTGATTTTATGAGGCGACCTCATAAAATAAAAAACATATGTCTTTCTTTATTCTTTGTGCTTTGCTTATGTATTTTCATTTAAATTCTATACCATATACTTATGTATGTATGTAGTATATGTAGATGTTATTTATTTATACTATACATACTATACATACTTACATACATATTATATTGTATTCTTAATTAATTAACTCACCATACATACATATTATTACTTGAAAGGAGACAAGTATTGAACCAGCAAACTTCTGACTGATAGACAAACACTCTAACCAATATGCTAACAAGCAGTCTGAATAACCATTGAAATAATTTTGCAAACATGCTTATACAAAAACGAAAAAGATCATGAAAAAAAATTATCTGTGTCTATTTATAGATATGAAATAACAAGACACCTCATAAAATCAAGAAGATTTCCTTATTAAAAAAAATCAATAAGATGCTATACACATAATCATATAGGAACCTAATAAAATCAAGAAGAAAACCTTATTGAAAAAATCAATAAGATAGCCTAATAAAATCAAGAAGAAAACCTTATTGAAAAAATCAATAAGATAGCCTAATAAAATCAAGAAGAAAACCTTTTTAAAAAAATCAATAAGGCAACCTAATAAAATCAATAAGAAATCCATATAGTTTACAATTTATAAGAAAACCTAATAGAATCAAGAAGTTTTTCTCTAAGGATTGTTTTTTCGGTGCCAAAAATAACGGAAATTGAGTAAAAAAAGTTGGGAATAATAAGATTTCTTTTTGATTTTATGTGGTTTTCTTCTTGATAAAATTAATAAGATTTACCACATAAAAACAATAAGGAATCTCTATGAAAAAATCTTCGTTTCTTTATGCTGGGATACCCCTTAGCCTAAAAACGTATCATAGAGAAAATCTTATTGATTCTATGAGGCAGTTTTTTCTCTGTGTACATTTCCCCTTCGCCTAAAATCTACTCATTATAGTATTTTCATACGCAATTAATATGCATTCCAGGTAATATCTTAAACGAGTCGTGAAAATATTTTCTTTCGGTTTGCAAATTCTGTTTGCGTGTGTGTGTGTGTTTTAGTCTCCCGTTAAATGCGCAAATCCTAAGGGAAAACAAAAAGCCAAGCAAAGCCAAGCCAAACAACAACAGCAGCGGCAACATGAGTCTCTAGCGGAAACGGAAGTATAACAAACGTTTGCCAGAAACCGTAGTACCAATGGAAACAAAGTTAGCGCCGTTACGGAAATAAGCTTTAATTTATGAATTATGCACAAAAAGGAATTTCTAAAGTAAAGGAATCTCTACTCAAGTAAAGACTGTAAAAAGGGCTACAGCAAGATGTGGCTGTTGCAGAAATATTTTCCCTTTGCTTCTTAATATATACATACATACATACATCTATATATATACACATATATTTAATATTCCTGGCAAAATGTAACAAAGGGTTTTTACTAAGATGACTTTATTATTGGCAGCTCAGACCAGCAGAGTATAAAAAAATTCCTTTAGCAAGAAAATAATAAAAATAATTTTCATTAAAAATTCTTGTCATGTTGAAAGGGGTTTCTAGATACATACTTGCAAAGTTTCTTTTCTTTCTATTTTCTTCTGCTTCTTATTCTCTTTCCATACTTTGACTGAACAACTTTTTTTTTATTTTTTCTTATTTTTGCTACTGGCTGATTTTATTCAATTAGCTTTTTTTGTGAACATATTATTTTTGCAGCAGGAAACACTATGAATGTTATTTTAATGAATACCATACTTTGAGAAGGTTAAAGTAATTAAAACCAAACTTTAAAGTTTATTTTTTTTTTCAATAAATTAAACGCTTAGCAGAAAATTAAAATATAAAAATATTTAAAAAAATGAACAAAGTGAACAAATATGCTTTTGGAATTAATTTGAAAAGAAAAGAAATAAAAAAAGAAAACATATTTTCCTTAATATGCAACAAGTTTTTAGAGCTCAATTCTAGAAACGCAAATAAAAATATTAGAAAGTTTGAAAGGAGTTTATTGTTAATCTGCTTAGAGTTTTTTTTTTTTGAAAGTTAAAAAAAAGGTGTGAAACAATCAGGTGTGAATTAAGGGCTTCTGATATTAAAATCTTAAACACAATGTGGAAAAAAATCAAGTTTTATTTTAATAAAAAAAAAAACGTTATGAAACTTTTTGCTTTCGAACCTTTATTTGGGCAAAATATTTAAATTTTAAACACAAAATAAAGAAACCATATACTTTGTGTCAAAAAAAGAAAGAGCTGCTAGAAACTTTTGGCTTTTGAACACAATGATTATATTTTACAAAATAATTATAACTTGTTTTATTTCTGTTATTTGCCACAGTGTGGTGATTTCGAACTACCTAGTCGGTATTGACGCAGTCTACAGGTAGATTTCGTAGGACAAGCCTGTGTTAAATGTCAATAGTAGATAGCATTAGTTGTGGTATAAATTTTCAGTAGTACTGGTGACATCGTCAATAGATCATCAGTATAACTTTACTATTGACATTTCCTGCAGGGGATACTACAAACGCACACACACAAATGTTTTGATTCTTTTTAAGTGTAAGCTAATAAATGTAAATGTAAATAGTACAGACATGTTTGCATGTATTAGTAGCAACTTTAAACGCTTATAGCTCCCAAAATACTAAACCGATTTCAAGAGAATATAGATTGTGCACATCTCTGCAGAAAACCCTTTGAAAACAACATAAATCTTTTTGAAATCGGTGCAGTAGTACCAGCGTAAAAGGGATTATAAAAAACATGTTTGCCTGTTAATGATATAGATAATACTAAAATTATGCTTGAGTGAAAATGATAGAACAAAAATTAAAAAAAAAAGAGTTTAAAGTGTTCTCTATCAAAATTTTTTAATAAAGAAAACTTATCATCGAGAGACATATTGATGTCTTTTCTGGAAAACGCGTCGACTTGGTAAAATTTACAAGGAAAACAAAAACAAAACGGCATAAATGTAAAAAAACTTTTCTTTGTTATAATACAAAATACACCGTTTTTATTTCATTTTAAAACAGCTACGTCCAAACACACATACACTGATATTTGCATTTGATGTAAAAAGCTTTGAAAGCTCATGAATTTGTTCTTGTTTCTTTGCAAAGTAAGAGCAAGCATTCCTGTCTGTTGTGTTATTGTTGTGGATGTTGTACTCTCGTCGGTGTGAAAGCACAAAAAGCTCTTTATAAAGGTTTGCACATTGTGCGTATGGCTTGGACGTAGCTGTTTTAAAAATATATGGCAAATAAAAAGAATTTTTGAAATTTTATTTTTGTTTTAAAGGAAGTTTTTACTTCTACGACGCTATTTCCTGTTTTCCATAATACTCGCATGTCCAATATTTATCGGCGAAAAAAATATCCAATGATGAAATTTTAAAAATAGAAGAATTTTGTTTATGGAATTTTTTTTAATCGCAATGAAGACAACGATATTAAAAAAAAATTCGAAAAAAGTTTTGATTTGACGACGACGAAACTTTTTGAATAATAGCCCAATTCACAAAATGGTATAGTATATTGATACTCACCACTTAAAAATTATTAGTGGTGGGTATCAATATACCAAGACCATTTGCACAAGATTGTGAATTGGGCTAATATTTTTTAATAAAATAAAATATTTTTTTTTTAACTTTGTTATTTGTTTTAAGCTTCTCATTTGTTTAAATGAAAGTTTATAACATAATAACTGTAGTTGTTCTAAGAAACTTTGGGTAAAGGTTCCCTGATGATCTGCATTAGCAACAGTGAAATGCGCATAGGATCCAGCTAAACCCCTCAATAATCAATTTCAATGTATTTTTAATAAAAAAAAATATTTTACTTAATAAGTAAAATATTAATTTTGGATTATTTGTGCGTTTAAAAATTTTAAACTTAAATTTTAACAATTCCCATCAAAAATC
This sequence comes from Tachina grossa, assembly GCA_949987645.1. Classification (NCBI taxonomy): domain Eukaryota; kingdom Metazoa; phylum Arthropoda; class Insecta; order Diptera; family Tachinidae; genus Tachina; species Tachina grossa. Next base: position 170,739,605 of record OX465275.1, read on the forward strand.
ACTAAAATATTTTTTTTTGGCGAACTTCTCTCAATGTTTCCTTCGCTGATAAAATAGTCTTAAGAGTTAAAGTAATAACCAAATACTTTTTTAATTTTTAAATATAATAAATGCAACAGAAAATAAAATTTTTCATCTTGCATCATTTATATAAAATTTCCTCTGGTTCTTTAATTTTTTTTATCTACTAGAATATTTGTCAAATACACTTTATTATATTAAGTAATTTATGAAATAGAAATAAAACTAAAATGCCCAACAATTTTCTAAAGTTTACTTAGAAGACTAGTGACAAAACAAAACAAACAACAGCAGGAAAACAACGTGTTTCTTTTTGCACAACCAAACTTTTAGTCTTTTTTATTGTTTGTTTTTGCTATCTTAACTTCATTCTTTTAAACCACCATTTATTTAGCGAGATTATTAACAACTTTGTTTTGCTTAGTAATACAAAAAAAAGTAAATAAAGTGCTCAAAAATTGTTTGTGCATAAAACGAGATGATTAAGGATCTCAATTTGAGGAATTTAATGTATATATTTAGTGTTTCTCTTTTCCTTTTTTTTGTTAGAGCGAGAGAGAGAGAGAGGGAGGAGACGGAAAATTGTGTCATGCTGATCCAAGCGAGACACTAAGAAAGCACACTAACATACATGCAAATATAAACAAATAAAATTGTCTAAAATAATATTTAAAGCAAATGCTAAAAATATGAACAACGTCTATATTGTATAAAAGTTTCGTACTAAAACAAAACTCTAGATCAAGTGACCAGCAGGAGACGAAATATATTTAAGCGGAGAGTGTGCGGAGGTACAAAGAGATGCAAATTATTAAGGTGACATTGTTAAAAGCAGCAACAAATCGTTCGAGTATAAGGTCAAAAGGTGTTTGATGTGGCAGTAAATAGTTAAAAAGTAAAATATTTTTGAGAAAAAGTTGTGGCAAAGTTTATTTATGTAAAATAAGTTTTTACAAAACACAAAATTTGCTTGATGAAAAATTGGTTTAATAAAAGTACAAAAAAAAAATTGGAATATTAAGCAATGAAATTTGTTTGTCTGCTAGTAGTAAATTTTGTTTTAAAGAAGTGAAGTAAAATTTTGCAAAAAACAAATTGGTTTTGTATAAAAAAAATTATTAGCATAAATAATTTTTGTTAGCAGTTTTTGTTTATTAGTTATTGCAAGTCCCAAGAGAGACAAAAATTTTACGGATTATTAAAAACAGTTAAGATGTAAAATTTTAATATTATTTTGGGCCTCAAAATATTATTGTCAAAAGACACTGAAGCAAAGTTTCAAAAGAATTACTGAAACTGCAAAATATTTGTTCGGCCTTATTTCAATTGTCAATTTCGACGTCGCATCAATGCAATACAAAAACAATTTAGGCTTCTCTACTCGCTATCGAGAACAATTTTGTGCTGTTGTCAAACTATTTCTGTTTCCAAAAGTATAGAAAATAGCATGACTCTGTCTATAACAGCCAGCTGTCTTTGATAATGGGTAGACAGGCATCAAATTTTTCGTATTATATTTTCATCGAAAATTTTTCTCCCAACTTATTCTTAGATATACACCAAATATATTCGGCATTGATAAATTTGTTTTTCGTAACTTTTGAGTTTGGCACCATAATTAAATCTAATAATTGAGTAAAGAAACTGTTGTTATAAAATATTATAAATTTTGTTTGAGATTAAGTCCCTTATAAACTCCCTAGTCACCAGATAAATTTTCTATTCCCGTTTTTTTTCTTTTTTTTTTTTTGAAAAAAAAATTACTTTATATAGAGAAAGTTCCATAATGTAACAATCAGGGATGGCAACATTGGTGCAATTGTACTTTTTCTGGTACTATTAAAACTTGATAATTACAATAGTACACCAATGGTTAATTAAGTACTTTTAAGGAATCTCCCCAGTGTTAGTAATTTCATTCCGGATATATTTTCAATCAATTGTAAATGTCAATTTTCACTTTTGAACAAAGAACTGATGTTCATCTCACTTGAAAACAGTGTTGTGAAAGTAAAATGCAACGAGAAAATTACAAAATTTAAACTCGTCATTTTCCAAATTATTTTTATTTTAAGCACATGCTATCAATTTGTGTACAGTAATTTCCGCTTAATTGATTTCCTAAAAATGCATGGTTTGTGGTGCAATTAATCATCTAACTTATACTCTTTTAATTGATCCATTAACGCAATTAAAAGAAACCCCATTTAATTAAGCATTGAGATCAATAATCCGAAACATTTTGCAACACTCTGCAATGATTATGTATTTATTTATGTACACATGTGCATATGCAATGAAAAAAGTAAATAAAAATTTATGATTTTAAGAGCTGGCACATCTTTTTATGTAGTTTTACCAACAACCATTTGTGAAAATTTAGTAAAAGTATCAATTAACCTGCACTTTTGCTTGAGATTTCGGAAAATGGATTTTATTTGAGAGTCAATTAAAAGGGTAACGCAATTAAATGGAACTCATTTAAAAGGATATTTCTCCATGCCTTTTATATTATATTATATTATATTATTTTATTTTTTTTATTTTTTATTTTATATTATATTAATCTATTTATATTTATATTAATCTATAACTACTGAATTTTAAATTTCATTATAAACAGGTGTATGATATGCTTTAACATCCGAACTCACAAGCAAATTCGTTGTAAGACTTCGGTCGCCGGAGCAAAGACGATTATTTTAATAAAAATAAAAATAGTTTCAACTAACAAATATTTTAGTACAATTAAGGTGAAAAAAGTACAATTTGTAAAAGTTGTTGGTACAATTTTAAAACTCTCAATCCCATCCCTGATGACAATGTTGCTCTCTTACTTTTTTCCTCTCATAAGCTGGATACGGTGCGTATGATTGATTTAAATTTAAGCAAAAATATCATTTAAAATGTTGCATAATCTTGTGGATAATTTAATTAGTGAGATGAACAACAAGCGGTGTAACCAATAAAAAATTATATCGTTGGCTTAAGCTGGATTCACCAATTGTTTCCGAATAAAATTTTTGTTCCGAAAAAAAATTCTTTACTGAGAGTTTTCTGCAACACGACTCATCCATTTCGAACATTTTTTCTGGAAAATCAAAGCTACCATATGAAATACGTGTGTAAACGATGTGTATTAATTTTATAAGTGGCAGCACAGCGGCAAATGATTACAATTCGCTGTGTATTTTTAATTGTTTAATGCAGTTCATTCGTTCAGCCCCACATGTATGTGTTTTATTTTCCAATTTTCTTTTATTTCTATTGTAATTAATACAAGTATACTCTGTGTTTTTGTTATTCATATAACATGACGTGGCAGCTCAGTTCAACTTTGGCTGAAAAAATAAAATACTTGGCAGCTCAGTTAAATTTTGTCCGGACAAAATATAAAATTAAATCAATTCAAACTGAGAGTTGTTCGAAAAAAATGCTTTCTCTCTCACAAGAAGAGAGAAGTCAAACAATGTATAAAAAAAAATTTGTCTGGACAAAAATTTTGTTCGGAAACAATGGGTGAATCCAGCTTTAGAGTGCAAACTCGCTTAAAGTTCTACAAGGTTGGTGAATTCCGCTGATGATTTTTTAGAAAATTATCATTGTTTAAAAATTTTCGTCATTTATAAATTTTCAATATAATATAGAATATCGTCGCTGTTTTAACTGACTGACGTAACTGACATTTTTTTGAAAAATTAGTTAAGTTCTCTACTAGACTTTATAAGTCATAATACACATTATCTACAATTTTCATGACTCTGAGCATTACTTTTGTGCCTATATAAGTAAAAAGATTTCTGACGTATCCATAAGAATGAATGTATAAAACAACCATAAAAACTGCTCTCCTGTTAAATTTTTAAAATGTTAGTTAGGTCGGTTAGTTAAAACAGCGACGATATATTCCTCATGGTTTATTTTCTTAAGTAGTAAATTGCCTTCGTTTTGTATAATATATTCTATATAAAGTTTCTCATTTACTTTTTTTATTTAAACCCCTGACACTTTTGTTTTGGGATGATAAAAAATAAAATAAAAAAAAAACTATTTTTCACTTTATCACTTACCATCTTTTATCGAATACCGCGGATTACTCATGTCAACTCTTGTCTGATTCTTAATCCAATTTATAGTTGGTGTGGGATTACCAATTGCCTTACACTGCATTGTGGCCGTGTGACCCACTTCAATGACACGCGTACTTGGACCTTGTGTTATGACAGGGAAACCAGGAGGAGTTTTATCACCTGAAATTAAACAGAAAAGGAAATTGATATTAATTTTAAGTTTATTTGTATTAACTACAAAATTCAGTGGCCATACAATTAAAGTAAATGATAGCATCAATTTTATGCAAATATTTAATAAAAATTTTTCAATTTAAAAGCATTATTTGTGTAAATATTTTTATGTTTATTACCTACTCGTATGTAACGAAAATCCCTACCAACAAACATAAGAGAGTAATAAAATATTAAAAAAAAAATTCACAAACAATAATATACCACAGCTTAGGCCCAATAACCGACTTCTCAATTAAGTGTCATTTAGCTAAAAGCCACTTAATTTTAAGTTGCACTTAATTGCAGTTTCATTTTTTCAGTCGTAAAATTAAATGAGCACTTAAATACTATGAAAGTATGGTAGCACTGTGAAATGTTGATAGTTCTAAAAGAAAATATATGTTTAATGTAAATAAGAAAGTTAGGTTATCAACATGTAGAAAATTAATATTGCATGAAAACACATTTTATGAAACCAAAAGAGCATCAGAACGCATTTTTCTATTTATTTATTCCATGATATGATACTATGCATTGTATATGTTATATATTTATGAAAATTAAACAAAATTCTTTTTAATACGACCACATGATGTTTATGTACATGTTTTCAATAAACACACACAAGCACAATAACATATGGTATGCTCGTAAGACTTAAGTGTGATTTAAATAGACAAGGTTGGGCATTTAAATGGCTCTCAACTTTATACTGAAAAAATGAATTCGGTACTTAAGAGGCACTTAAAGATAAATGGCACATAATTGAGAAGTCGATTATTGGGCTTTAGTAACACATTTCAATTGAATCCCTTAGCCTTGTCGTTAATGCAAACAATAGCTTCTGATGTGTTATTGAACTTTTTACTGCGCGCATGTGAGACGGGCCAAATTTTTGTTGAATGAAGGGAATTATTTAATTCGAGAAAAATTCGTCACTAAAGGAATTAGTATCTATTTTGCATATCGTGCCACAATCGCACAAAAAAACTTAGGCGACATAATTTTTGAAATTTATTTTTTAACAAAACCGCTTTCTTAAAAAAACGGGTTTCAAAAACTTTGTCGGTTAAGCTTTTGTTTTTGGACCTTTTTGAATTCATTTTATTTATTATTTAACCTAGAGATATTATTTTTAATTTCACTTTTTGCAATAAGACTAGTGAGTTTTCAATTCCAAAATATTTTCTAATTATTTTAATTGCATATTTCATCTTCAAAAAAAGTTGAATGCTTTGCTGAAGTTATAAAAAAAATTGCTGGAAGCACAAAAAGTCCGCCAAGCTTGTTTGAAAAATGTGGCTCCAGGAGACAGTTAAGCAGAAGTATCTGCGATGCTTATTTTTTCTTTTCTCTACCTGGGTTCAGTAACTTTAATTACGATAATCGTATGGCGATAATAAATTTAACGATCACAAGCTCAAGTCCATTTAGTTTTTTATTAATTTGTTTTTTGCTTTTTGCTTTGAGATTGTTTTGGAGAGATGCCACATAATATAAAATTAAATGGCGAGTAAAGCTTAAATTAGATGTGACATAGCCGTAATGTCATAGCAATAACAAAAACCAAAATTGAATTGGTTTCCATGGCAATGGCTATAGCGTTATAGCGAGCCCCTAAGTTTGGTTCGAACAGCTGTTTTGTATATGCTTATGTTACGTCTAATTTAAGCTTAAAACACAGCTGTACAGTATCCTAATAAAATAACAAATGAATAAATGTATCGATTAATACAACGATTTTCGGTTCGCTAAAATTTACTGAACCTAGGTACTGGTATAACAAATCGTCCATATCTTTCTCCCACTTTCTTATACCAACAAAATTTGTGGGCTACATGAAAACACTTGAAGTATATTTTTAAGCTTTACCTTAGTCCCAGTTTACACACGTCACCTTTTATTGATCAACTTTTATTTCTGCTGGCCAAAAAATTTATATTTGTGTTTTCTTCCGGATTAGCTGAATTAAGAGTTGATAAGCAAAAGTAGACATGTGAGAGCCGGTACTTGCAGTACAACGTGCAGCTGCTGGCAGATGATTCAATAACAGCTCCTTCAGGACTCCTTAAATATAAACTCAGAGCAAGTAAGGAGAACATGCCTGGTATGTGTGTAAATTGAAGGACCTTAACAAATATCTCTTTAAGAAATTGTATCCATATCGCTCATTTACTCAAACAACGTCATAACTCTAAAAAAAAAATTAATTTTGGATTAATGATGCACAATTAATCCTCATATCGTCCTTAATATAGCGAACAATTTCAAACAAATATTTTGTTTAATCAACTCTGGAAAGAAAAATAAAATATTCCTTTTTCCATTAAATTATGTGTACATTGAAAATTTTAAACTCATTTTCTGGCAAACTAGTTTTTTGAGTTGTGACGTTGTTTGAGTAAATGAGCGATATTGTATTCGATTCATGCTAGAAACACAACTGGGACGAACAACGAATTCTTCGGTGCGAACTTTCGTCATAAAAAATAAAACACATTTGTTCATATGAAAATTAATACAACAACGCCGTAGAACGAAATCTCTGAGATAGATTTATTTCTATTTTGTATTCCGACGAACGACGAAAAAACAATTTTCTCTCACTCTCTTTACATACACAATAAACAGTGTGACCAGATTTTAAAATAAAGTTAAGCTAAACCACGTATGTCTTTAATATATTTTGAGAGAATACGCAATTTGGATTAAAAAAGGCTAAAAAAGCTAAATCCGTTTTTAAAAAAGCTAAAAAAAAGAAGCTAAAAGCTTAATAAAAATTGTAAAGCTAAATCCAGAAGAAATAAGCTAAATTTAGCCCAAAATTGGCTAATATGGTCACACTGACAATAACCAACTTTATAAAATATTAGAGAGGAATTCGCTGAGTAAATTCGTCATTATTGTGCTTCACACGACGAATTTACGCAGCGAATTGTTATCGACGAATTCGTCGACGTAGACGAAATTCGTCGTTCGTCCCAATTGTGTTCCTAGCATCATTCTTGATTCCGAATTTAACTTGGTACTTCTGTTTGTATATTTGAAAACATGCTTTTGTTGTTTTCTCTTTGTGTATTTTATAATTGTATAAGGTTTTTCTGTATAATAGTGTTATGTATGTTGTTTTTTTTCTCAATTGTTTCTCTTTTTATTATTATTGGTTTTATACCATATTTTTATTTAAATATGTCTGGCGTGAAATTAAAATAATATTATCAACATACAGAGAATTACAAAAAAATATAATAAACAAACATAAGTATAAAAATGAATACATAGAACCTTTATGTGCTTGTATAGGTTTAGTTATGCAAATTTTTGTATGCGCATAGCAGCAATTATAAAAAAGGAATACCATGTTATACAAACACACACAAACAAAATTTCACAAAGAATAAAATAAAAGCAAAAAAAAAAATAAAAAAAAAACGAAAAAAGACAAACGAATCAACAACAGTTTTTGGGAATTAAAGACTTTTATGCATATAAACAGATATTAAAAACGACACACATCGAATATGTTGCCTGTACGATGTGTTCTTAGTTTTTACTGCCGCTGCTTGCTTGTTGTGGTGTTTTTGTATTTTTTTATTCGCTTTCAAGTAGTTCTGTTTATATTTTTTTTTGGTTTTTTTTTGTTGTTGCAACCACTATTGTTTGGCATTGTAAAGTTGACACTTGGCATTTTCATTGTTTTTATCATTTGTAGTTTATAGGAGCTTAATTTTTTTTATTTTATTTTTATATTTACTTGTTTTTTTTTTGTTTACAGATTGCATATAAATATTTTCTACACTTAACAGCAGGCGAAAGCGTTTTAATAAAAATTAATGTTAAAAATATATAAAAATTCTCAACGAAAAAAAATATTGTTAACAACAATATCGAACAATCAATGTTCACTATATTAAAACTGTTGTCGTACACTTGGAGAAGGAAAGCAGAAATATTTTAGCAAAGGTCACCGAAAAATGAAAAAGAGAACAAGAAGAAAAATTTAAATGCCAGTGCTCTATATTGAAACTTTCGAGAAGTCTCCACCGGCGTGACCGTTGGACCGACTAAAGTGGCAAATTGCCACTTTTCGTCCACCTTTTTTTATAATGAATTATTTAATACTACATTGAAAACAAAAAGTTTAGCGTAGTTGTCTTGTTTTTTTTAATGTTGCCCCTTTTTTTTTGATAAATCCTCTATTTTTCATTAATACCATGATATCAGGGGCCTAATTATCGCACTCGATTGCGAGAGAGTTATTACTCGAACGTGTGAGTTTATTAACCCTTAAATGCGCACGTTCTTGTATCTATATGAAACAAATATATTGTATGTAAATAACCACAACATTAAAAGCTGCCTTTTTAATTTTTTATAGCGTTAAATTTTTTATATAAAATTAATACAGGATAATAGAAAAAAGGGTTGTAAGAAGTAATCATCAAATATTTCTTAGTTTTTTTTTATAAATGTGGAAATAGCACCAGGTTTATTGGTTGTATCTTTAAAGATACACTGCGCATTTAAGGGTTAACTTTTGGGATTTTCTCATTCGATTTCGAATAACACATATCGAAATTTCTAATGACAACATTCAATAAGGAGCAGCAAAACGGCATTCGAAATAACGTTTAAAGCATGTTACGCAGTTCATACGGAATTTCAGGTTCTCATACAAACTGTATGAAAAAAAAAATTACGGAAATTTAGGTTGGTAAATTTCATAAAGAAATTTTTATTTGCTAGTATGGACTTTCAAAAGGAAAATATACGGAATTTTTAAAATTTATTGCATATCTTAAGGAGCTATAAATATACATGGGGACTTTTTTCAGTCAACTGAAACCAAAATTAATGTTCAAACAATTGTTTGGTCACCGAATTTTTGACATTTCTAATTTTCATCAATTTGCAATAAATTTCTAGTATTTTTTTGTGTTGCAAATTAAAAAATAAATGAACTTATGTATATGCCAACTTAATTCTACACAAAAGCCTACACAATTATTTTTCCGTGTAGAAATAAATGTAAATTTGCAAATGTGAAATTCCGTAAACAGGGAGGCGAAGAATGAGAGAGATAGAGGTTTATAACTTTTTTATTTATGCGATTATTATATTTTTTTTAAATACACTACTATTATTATTGGTTAATTTTTTTCAATTAGCTTAGAAAAATTATATCCTGCAAGTGCTGTCCATTTTCTGCTTCGAACATACGTGCTTTTTTTAGCGAGAGAGAGAGAGAGAGAGAGAGTATACATCTCATATTTTTCATAACTTTTCGCAAAACTTCGGGTGTAATGGCCATGATTTCATTTCGAGTGATGGATTTGAGTTGAAGTATGGTACTTGGTTTGTTAACGTACACTCTTTCTTTCAAATAGTCGCAAAGAAAACTATGGGTGCAATGCGAACATTAAAATGACGACGATATCCACGCTCTGTCAACACTAATAGACTATTGGTTTGAAAAATAAAATTCAATTACTTTTGTACGTGGTTCGACAGTGTAATGATTGATAAGTAATTTTCCAAGTCTTCTTCACAAAGTTCTGAAAAAAAAACAATAAAAGAATAATAATTAAAATAGTTATAAGGAATTCAAAGCATATAGCTCATTCTGCGCCACCCTGTACTTATTTTGTTACGAAATCAGTCTTTGCTTTTTTCTTGGTAGCTTCCGCAAAATTTTTTTTGAACAGATTTCTTTTAGTTTCAAAGACTGTCTTACAGGCACCTTTAATGTCTTTATTAATAGTATCTTATTTGACTATTGTTCAATTCAATTTAATTCAATTCAATTCAATTCTTTATTTGCATATAACACTGTGGTTATGAAATAACAACAGATTTCTTAAAGAGTTTAGGAAGAGTTATATTTTTCTACTTAAATATTAAATAATAATTATTTTATATTCAGGTGAATGTAAATTATATCAAATGGAAGGAGAGATTTTTTAAAAAACCTTTATGAACATTTTTAGGGGGTTTTAGATAAAATTCTTAATACTAAGGATAAAATTACGATGCGATGATCTCATTAATGTGAACTACTGTTCAAATATTTTATATACTATTGGTCTAATTCATAAAAAATATTTTAGGTTTATTACAGGTTTATTTGACTAATTTCCCATAGAAATACGTCAAATAAGCTCTTAATAAACTTGAAATATTTTTTATGGATAAGGCAGTATGAATATATATCAACCTAAGTTTTTTTTCTTACTGTATATACATTCTTTTTGAATTAATAATAAAGATAAGCCCTCCTACCTTTATATATAACTTTAATAAATAAATTTTACTTTGATTTCCGTTTCCGCTGAAGTATGTATTTTTTTTCTATTACTTGTCTGTACATTTTCTTTTTTTTTATCATTCATCAAGCTTATTTGTACTTATTTGCTCCACTTGCCATCGATTTTGTTTTGTGTTTTATAATTTTTTATTTCGATAAGTTTTTTTTTTCATTTAACTCATGTTTGATTTAAATCATATTATTGCTGACTTTTTGCATTTGTTTGTAGAAGTTCTCTTTTAAATATTTTTGTTTTGTTTACACATTTATTTAATTTTTTTCAGTTTTAATACAATAATAAATCAAAGCAAATCCATTTGTATTGTCAGCACTAGTAAATATTTATATACATTTGTATATGTATATTGTAAAATATGTAGGTTTGCATAAAAGGTTTTGAGTGTATATTGCCAATAAAATAACTGTCGAGTTCTCCTGCTTATATAAATACATATACTATATCGAGCCTTATTTTCGATTTTATCGTAAGCGACATGTTATCGAAAATGGACTTTTTTATTGAAATTAAAATTTTATGGGCCTACCCATAATTAAGAATTACCAAATTACAAAATTGTTGATAACTTTTAAGATATGGGCTGTAAAATTTTATCGTAAGCGACAATTTACATACAAAAACATATGTATTTGAAAATTTTGTAAAAGGCTTCTCATGAAAAATTTAATTTTTGTCGCTTACGATTATATCGAAAATAAGGCTCTATATGTAATTTTTTTTTTTTTAATAGGGCCAGCACTCAGGGGATAACCCCTACTCATGCAGTGCATTGTGCTAGAACTAGGAAAATAGGTTATAGGGAAGGAGGATAGAGGGAGTAGTATCTGTGTACATTTGATTTAAATCTTCCCACGCTGGTAGTGACAGGCAAGACCTCCGCAGGTAGTTGATTCCACATACGAACAGTGCGGCTAAAAATTGGCCAATCGACCACAAAAGGATGTGCTCTAAATGAGGCACGTGTTGTACGTACATATGTGCGGGTTTCAGGAACAAGTTCCCTATAAAGTTTTGAGTATTTTTTTTTCTGTAGGCAAGTTATTGTTGTTTTTGCAATTTCACTTGGCTACAAAATCAAAACTAATTGAAAATAACTGTATTATTTAATTGTGCTTATGTGTGTATACGGCTGAAGGTTTGTTATTTTTCTGGTATCTTAAAAGCTCTATCTGTTTGCGTGTAGATTTCATTATTTATTTATAACTGTATACATACATACATACATACATACATACATAGACACGTTGTGTCATGTTCTGTTATCAATTTCCGTAAAGTATTGTTTTATGTTTATAATCAAGATGAAAGTTAACATGTTCTCGAAACATCAAAAAGATAATAAAATTTTATTGAACTTAATTGGTTTGCTGTAAAGCTTAAACATTTTTTTACAAGCACCGACATTAAAATCTAGATGTGCCTAAACGGAGAAAAATAATTAGTTTTTTCCCATAATCAAAAATTTTTTTTAATATATTTGGAAGGCTTAGATATCATGCTAATTGTGATTTATACCATAGAATTTTTATCTGGCCCACTGCTGAAGTTCTATCCAAAAAACTAATCATCAAGAGATTCGCTATTACCTTACAACATAATTTAAACATTTTTAATTTCCTTTCAACATCATTGAAACAAAACTACTCTTATGTGCCAGCATATTTATTTGAGCAATAAAATTTTCTCATTTGACTCTACTTAAATATTAACTAACTTTGTTTGCTTTTCTTTATATTGAAACATAAAAAGCAAGAAAAAAAATGCTAAAAGAAATACAAGAAGCAAAACTATTAAAAAAAAACAAATACACGAAAAGAAGAAAATTGTTAAGTAACATGAATCTCTATAAAATTAAACAAATCCTATACTTGATAATCATTAAAAAATAAAAATAAACTAAACGAAATACTAAGACGAGAGTCAAAAGCGGAATATGGATACAGACATCTTATATACAACCAAAAATAACAATACAAAAAAAAAGGACATGAAAATCATGAAGCATAAACTGGCAACATGATGCTTGTGCCATTGTTGGTTGAAGAGCTGAAGGAAAAGATAGAAATGAAATTAAATTGCTGCAACAGTGAATACTTGCAGCGCAAATAATGAACAAAATAAATTAAAAAAAACTACGTCAATATGTGAATAAGAGTGTATTGGTAAATGCAGCCAGAAATGCAACATTAAATTCCACTGAATTTTTTGTTTTTTGTTTGCATACTTTTCACAACAACTTTCTTATTCGTTTTTTAATCATTTGCAGCCTCCTAAAAATATGCTGCATAAAAACTTTTTTTTTGTACGTTTTAGCTTTCCTAAATCAAAACATATAAGTGAGACAACACAGACAGAGCAAGAGTAAAGCCGAATACACAATATGGCATTTTGTGACTTCGCAATAGTGTGTACTACGTTGCTACGTTTCTCATTTCAGTTTTTTTTCATTGTGTGACATTATTTGCCATATAAAAACATTATAGCCCAATTCACATCGTTGCATGTGCAAAGTGGTATAGTATATTGATACTCACCACTAAGAATTGTTAAGTGGTGAATATCAATATGCTATACTATTTTGCACATGCAACGATGCAAGATCATTTGCACAAGATTGTGAATTGGGCTAATCTTGTGCAAATGGTCTTGCATCGTAGCATATGCAAAATGGTATAGTATATTGGTACTCACCACCAAGAATTGTTAAGTGGTGAGTAGAATATACTACACAATTTTGCACATGCTACGATGGAAGACCATTTGCACAAGATTGTGAATTGGACTTATGTGAACGGCTTTGTACACATTTTGAAAACGACACCACAAAATAACAGCACAGGAAATGCCACTCAAAATATTTTATAGATAAAATAAACGAAAAATGTGGTTCATTTTACGAAAATATTCGTTGTTTTTACGGTACGAAATGCTTCGTAAATAGTAGCAATGATATTTGTTTATTTTACGAAATATTTTTTGTCTGCAAACAACAAAGTTTTGTATTTTTACAATTTTTTTTTCGTAAATTTACGAAAAATAATGTTTTTATTACAAAAGAAATTCGTGAATCATGAAAATACATTTTGTGTAATATACGAATTTTTTGTAAAATTCAAATCTGTAAAAAAATTAAATATGCAAAAAATTATATTTTCTAATATTTGGGAAATAATTTTGTAGTATAATCTGTAATTCTTGGAATTGGAGGTTGTAATAATTATGAAAAGAAAAATGTAATTTAAGGAGATTTGTTACAGCATCTGTATTCCTCATACATACATACATACATACATTCATACATATGTACATACATACATATTTTGTACTGAAACCCAAAAATCAAACTAAGAACACAACTGAGACGAACAACGAATTTCTTTGCGGACTTTCGTCATAAAAAATAAAACGCATTTGTTTATATGAAAATTATCACAACACCACCGTCAAACGAAATCTGTCGTGCAAGACGGAATCTGCGATATATTTATTTCTACGAGTATTTCTTACAAAAACAATTTTATCTCTCTGCAGAAGCAACAACCAATTATCCAATTATCAATTATAAGATCCGCTACTTATTCGTCGCTGGTGTTCCATGGACGAAATTTGTCATTCGTTCCAGTTGTCTTCCTAGCATAAGCCGAAAACTATTTTTTTATTATAAATTTTTATTTTAATTAAAATTTTTTGTTAAATAATTTTGTATGGAATATATACAATGACAGGAAAATATGGAGAAAATATTAAAAACTAAAACCAAACGACAGTTTTTATTCTCATATTTCAAAAAATTTTCGTAAAATTCACGAAACTTGAATAGGTTCAAAAATAATTTTGTACTACAAAGAAAATAATAACAACACAAAATTTGTTTATTTTACGAAATTACCAATTTTATAAAAATGTTTTATTTTATACTAAATTCAATAAAATAAACGAAAAATATGGTACTGTATACGAAAATAATTGTACGAAATAATTTTTGTAACTTAACGAAATTCGTAAAATTACAAAATCTGTTTTCCTGCATAATCCACAAATATTTTCGTAAAATGTACAAAACTTTCGTTCATTGCACAAAAATTATTTTACGAAAAAATATTTCGCATTTTTAAGCATGGAATATTTTGAGTGTAGTTGTTTAAATATGAGTTTGTGCAATACAAACGACATAATGCTAGATTGCACTCAAGCTAAATCTATTTAAAGTATCTATTTTAAAATTTGCAACAACTTCAAGATTATATAAAATATTGGAAATTAACATCACTTGGTGTTGCACAGAAAATTTCGTATGTTCCTCTAGAAGTGGGACCTTTCGAATGTTTGGTAAATATGACTTTATTTTTGCATAAAATCGACAATTTGTCTTTGTATGCCTAAAAATAAAATTAAAATAAATCCGTCGAAATATGGATTCTTAATAAGTTTTTACATTGAAATACTGCCTCTAGAGAACAATTTTGTTCGATATAAAATTTTTGGCTCAAGGAACTTTGCGATTTTGCTATCCGCTCATCAGAATAATAAAAATTTTACGTTCAATATGAAATGATTGATAGCACGAGAAGATCGGCTGCACCTCATAATAAGCGCCTTGTATATTAAAGTTATAGAAACGTCCTTTTTATTAAATGGAATACGGGAATTATTTTCATTTATCGTGAATCGGTTTAATCCAACTAAAATATCAAAAATGACATTAAACTGACAAATTTAGGCCACACATAATAAACTCCACAGACACAACACTAGTTATGGCCCCGTTCTTGTTTTTTTTATTATTTTTTTTTTTTTTTAAACAAGTCAAATAAAGTTTGAGTATATTTCAATAATGTTTCGCAGTTTCTTTTCTTTTATTGCACCATCAGCCCATTCTAATTGGAAACTTTTTTTCTCTTTAGAAAAAAAAAACCATTCGTTTCCACATGATGTTGCGCGATAAAATACTAAGTGTTTCTAATTGTATTGTCAGTTGTTAAAAATCGTGTAAACAACAATAAATGCTGCGGATATTTGCTATCTACAATCTAGTAAAAGGGGTGTCCTTTTAAATACCAGCACAATGGTTTCTGTTTTGCCATCACGGTATTTTTGCAGGCACACGGATTTAGTATGAGAGCCAATAGACAGCAAAATAGTGTCATAAATAATTGCAAAATTGTAAGCAAAAGAAAGTTGAAATACAATGTGAGTGTGTGTGTGTTTCTCGTGCATTCTATTTATATGACCTGCATGTTTGGATGATGTTGTAATTTTTGCTTATTTGATTATTCTTCTTTTTTAGGGTTCCGTACACCAAAGGTGAAAAGGAACCCTATTGTTTTCGCTACGCTGTCCGTCTGTCCGTCACACGGTATTTTCTCAGGAACCGTAAGAGCTACGGACCTGAAATTTGGATACAGTATGTAGAACCTTGGCCGCTACAACAACAAATACATGAGAATTAAAAATTAAAGGGTGTTCCAAAACGAGCAACGAAAAATGTTAAAATCCCATGTAATATACATAACGGGTGTTTTTTTAGAGGTATAGAGCTTCGAATTGAAATAAAACACAAGAAAATCGTTTTAATGTCCATCAATTTGGCTTTATTGGAAGGATAATTTTATGCCATTAATGTTTAAATATGATTTCGGGCATGTGGCCGCCGCGGCTGGCTCGAATAAAGCCAATTCTACAGGTCCAATTTTCAACCACTTTTTCGAGCATATGGGGCCGTATGTTGGCAATAACGCCACGAATGTTGGCTTCCAAGTCCCCTAACGTTTCTGGTTTGTTGGCGTAGACGAGCGACTTCACATATCCCCAAAGAAAATAATCCAATGGTGTCAAATCACACGATCTTGGTGGCCAATTGACAGGTCCATTCCGCGAAATTATGCGCTCATCGAATGTTTCCTTCAATAAATCGATTGTGACGTGCGCTGTGTGGCATGTAGCGCCGTCTTGTTGGAACCACAACTCATCCATATTCATGCCATCCAATTCGGGAACAAAATAGTCGGTTATCATGGCTCTATACTGGTCTCCATTAACGGTAACTGACTCTCCAGCATTATTTCGGAAGAAGTATGGCCCAATGACTCCACCAGCCCATAGAGCACACCAAACAGTCAATTTTTGTGGATGTAATGGCGTCTCAAGGGTCTCATGTGGATTCTCTTCACTCCAAATGCGGCAATTTTGCTTGTTGACGTAGCCATTCAACCAAAAATGAGCCTCATGACTGAACAAAATTTTGCGATGAAAATCAGCATCGGGATCAATCTCATTTTCGGCCCATACACCAAAATCACGACGCATTGCATGGTCTCGCGGCTTTAATTCTTGCACAAGCTGGATCTTGTAAGGTCGCAAGCCAAGATCTTTGCGCAAAATCTTCCATAAAGTTGATGGACAAAGCTTCAATTGCTGTGCACGGTGGCGAATCGATTCATTCGGGTCCTCTTCAACACTTTGCTCTACAGCGGCAATTGTTTCTTCGGTGCGCACTGTTCGACGTCTCTGCGGATGCGTATTATCACATAGAGTAAACATAGTGCGGAAACGATCCATGGTTAACCGAATTAATTGCTCTGATGGACGATTATGTCGACCATAAAATGGACGGAGCTTGCGGTAAACTTCGCGAACTGAACCATTATTTTCGAAATAAATTTGCACGATTTGCAAGCGTTGTTCTTTTGTCAACCTGTTCATGATCAAATGGCAAACCAAACTAAATATTAATCACTTGACAGCTGACAAAATGGCCGCCAGTTAAAAAAGTGATGCTAACTTAAAGTTCTATACCTCAATAAAAAACACCCATTACAATTGTATGAACATATGTATATTGAAACTTGATTTGTAAAATTAGTGTATTTTTATACAGACTACAACAATTAACACTAAAATTTAAAAAATTTTAAATTAAAGGGTGGTCCATCAGTTAATGCAAGTTTGACTATGTAATTTTGACAATTTGCTATAGCTTGCCGTAAGAGGCAAACACTTGAAATTTTCAACAACGGTAAAACTAAAAAAAACCGAAAATTATAAAATCGCCAAAAAAAAAAAATATCACCAAAAAAAAAAATTTCAAACACTAAAATAAATCGCCAAAATGAAAAATATGCCAAAATGAAAAAAAAACGCCAAAAATCGAAAAAATCGCCAAAACGCGAAAATGTCGCCAAAACTAAAAAAAAAAAATTAAATAAAAAAAATCGCCAAAATGAAAAAACGCCAAAAACCAAAAAAAAAAAATCGCCAAAACAAGAAAATAAAGTGTCAAAACTAGAAAAAGAGCCAAAACTTAAAAAATCGCCAAAACCGAAAAAACGCGAAAACCGCCGAAAAAAATGCAAAAACCGAAAAGACCCCAAAAACAAACAAAAAAATGCCTAAACTATATATTATATAGGATGAAGTTTGTATTAAATTACATATCTAGTGTTCGTACGGAACCCTTCGTGCGCGAGTCAGAGTCGCACTTTACTGAATTTATTTTTTTTGCTCATATTTAAGGTTTGGTGAATTTTGTTTGGCTATTTTTGAATTTTTCTTTCCTATTTATTACTAAAACTAAGACTTACTTTACGTTGAGTTAGTTACATTGCTTTTTCTTTTGAGAAATTTATATACAAGGAATAACTTTTTAATCATGGACTTTATAACGTGCACTAGTAGAAAAATAACGATCTAATTTTAAGAACAAGAATCTTGAATTTAGATTGTAAAAGTCTTCATATTTCAATCTTGAAATTTTTTTTAGTAAGATTGACGTTCTCAAATTTAAGCATAAATTCTAAATTCTATAAAGCCATAATAAGCAAAATTTCTTATGGAACATTGTCTTAAGACCCTGATATAAAACCTTAATAATTTTAATAAATAAAACCGTTAATTTATAGAACGAACAAAAAAAAAATTATTCCCAAAACAATTTTAAACAAATATTTGTTTGAAATCAAACTGAGTTTCAGTAAATATTCTGTACTGTTCCACTAAATAAATTTGTACCAAAAAACTGTGTAGAGAAGAAACAGACCACGACGTTTGTCGCCTACTTTTCGGCATTTACATGTATACAACACGATCAATCAAAATAAACAACAACAACCGCACAACAGCACGTTGTTCATATCAACAAGCAAGATAATCACCAACACACTGAAATAACATTTTCTCTCAGCCTAACTCTGATTAATTTAAATTTTTACAAAATTTTTATCAGAGTTTACAAATTATTTGTAGGACCGCATTCAAATAAAAAATTTACTGATTCAACGAATTTGGTTACTGAAAATGAAATTTAGTTTTTTCTGTGAATTCAAAAAATAAATAAAGCATTCTCAAAATCAAGAACGTAATTTTTATTTTAAGATTGTATTCTTAAATTTTTAAGAATCTTCATTTAAGATTTTTATTTAGAATAAAATCTTGAATTCATTCTTAAAATTAAATTTTATTCAAGATTACAAACTTAAAGACGATCTTGAAGAAAATAAGATTTTGTTCTTTAATCAAAAATTTTCACATTTAACAGACTACTAACATTGAAATTGATTTGATTTCGATTTTTTCCCTGAGTGTAGCAAAAACACTTGTATGTAGATTATTAATGTAGAGCAGCTACGTCCAAGCCAAACACACAATGTGCAAGCTTTTAAAAAAGAGCTTTGAGCTTTTGCAAAAACAATGCTTAAGCTTGCTTTACAAAGAAACAAGAGCAAAGTCTGAGAGCTTTTAAAGTTGTTAACATCAAAGGCAAACATCAGGGTATGAGTATTTGCATGTAGCTGGTGTAGAGTAAAAATATACTATACGATAAGATAAACAATATTGTGATTTGCACTAAAATATTTCTTATTTCTCCTTAAAAATACTTTAAATGTTAATTATGACTTTTTTAATTTTATATAACGATATACAGAAATTTTATTCGGATACACTTTTTCCGAAAACAAATGCGTCAAGTTCAAAAAAAATTAATTTTTTAAATAAGACAGTAAAAACATAATAAGGTTATTATCAATTTAGCACAAGCACAAATCTTCACGATTTCTTTAAATAATCAGCAACATTTTTCTTTGAATTCTTTACTTTTTTAAATTTTTATTGCTTGAACTCATTCATTTATTTTGTTATATTTTCCATGCAAAATTTGTTCAAATTGTTGCTGCATAATGTCTGTTCAAATATTAATGAAGAAGTATTGAGATTTTCATGCTGTCAATTTGCATTTCTTATCTGGTAGTTAATTCTATTTTTTATTTTTTTTTTTTTTTATACACTTGCTCTCTTCTTCTATAACTTTGAGTAAAGTGCTTTAACGCTCTTTATGGTAAATCAGCAAGTTGTAAAAATATATAAATATATTCTCTATATATAAAGGTATATATTTGTTATTTAGAAATTTATAAAAGGTAATTTTTGCTCTTGTACATTTGCTAAGTGCACAGTGTAATGTGTATGAATTTATAATGCAGTTTCTATAGAATATAAAAAAAGAAATTTGTGCAAGTTTGAAAATAAAATTTGTAAAATTTTTAATATATGTTTATATTATACGAATAAATGCAGTAAAACCATTTAGAGATACACTTAAAGTAAACAAATGATACAAAGTTTGTGAAGATTAAATTTGAAGATATTTTTTTTAACAAACACAACCTCATGAGGCGATTAGCTTGTCTTTGGAAAGCACACAGGGTCTACGGTTAGAATGGAATCTACGACTTTTGGATTGGTAGGCTAGCTTCGCTGCCACTCAGCCACAAAGGCAGTCTAAGAGCGTTAATTGTACCGAGATCAGGTGAAATTATTTTAATTTTAATTTTAATTATTTTGAGGGTGGCGTTGGCTACAAAACTGAAGATCCTGGGTTCAATCCCTGTATCCGACAGTCATTAAAATAACAGCACCACTAATTTTTCTGATATACATTAGAGTCCCTTTGCATCAGTTGTTGTACGAAAGTTCAAGTGATGTAGGCATAGCCACTGGTCACTGAACTATATCGACTTCAGCAGATGATAATCCTAATGTAACATCAGAGCGCTCTCCTTCGCTACTAAACACAGCTTCAAAAATTAATACGCCTCATCTAACACCAGAAGGCGCTGCAACACTGCATAGTTAAAAAAACACGTGCAAAAAGTAGAGTTGTAAAAAAATGAAGCTTTCTTCTATCTCTTCTTTCACCACCTGTCTTTTATCACTATCCCTTTCCTGAAGAAGGTAACACCTAGTAATAGAGGTAGGCGTTAATTGCCTGAGTGTTACTTATCTTAAAAAAAAATATACATATATATCAACGTAAAGCTTTCAAAAGCTTTTCCAGAGATTTCAAAAACTATATCTTGTAATAGATAAAACAATTATTAATGTTATATTTTTAAATCATTAAAATTAAGTTTAATTTTCCTTAATGCATTAATAATCGCAAGAATAGAGTGTTGCCAAACAAGTATTTTTGAGCCGCTGCAGTTAAGTTAAAAATTGGTATTTTTTGGTGGGAAAATGTTACAATCAGGTTTAATATTAGTAATGCACGAACAACAATTAGTTAGCTTGGTGGCACCATGCTGATATCGTCGAAAGGTCAATTGGATTATTGTGAGACATGTATGCTTTTAATTTTCACGTCTGTGAATTTGAAGAGGGCAATCAGTCACAACCATTTTGTATTTTTATATTTTCATATAAACCATAAAACTATCTATGCATTTCGCAATAGAGAGACGTGTAAAAGCACTCAAAAACAATTGCTAAGAGGCCGCTGTGTTTGACTTTTTGAACCGATTTGATCTCAATTTTACTTCAACAAAAATGTATACTTTTGTTTAAAAGTCTTTAAAGAGTGAAAGCTTTTAGAGTAGGCTTAGGGTGAAATATTTAAAGTCTGTAAGAAAAATTATTATCTACATGAAGGCAAATTTCTCCTAAAATGAGTTATTTCTATAAGTAAGCAAGCATTTTTAAATCATTCGATTTGTACTGCTGTAAAATTTCTTTAACTGTAGGTTAATTTAAGCTGCATCTTTCTATTTATAAGGTTTGTAATTTTTTTCTCTTCTTAAGCAATACTACATTTGAAAAAAAAAAGAAATACAAAAGCATACGAAAAACGAAGAAAGAAAAAATAACTAGAACTAAAAAACTGCTGTTGTAAGTATGTACGTATACAAATACGTTTCACTACATTTACGACAATTTCATCTTATCTAGTTACAAATAATGCTGAATGGTAGATTAAATTTCAAATTGCATGAATATTGTATTAATACCAGATACCTGCTGCTGCTGCTACTGCTGCTACCACTACCATTGCAACATAAATATATACTAATGTTGCATACTTGTTATGCATTTTTTACTCGTTACACTAGATGAAGTGTATATTGAGCTCCAAAAAATATATATGTATATATATATTGAAAGCAAATAGTATGTAACAGAAAAAAGAAATGAAGCAGGGCTATATGAGATACTATTCTCTTGCTTTCAGAAGAATTAAATTAAGGAAAAGTATTTAAATATACAAGAGAAAAAAAAGCAATAAAAAACGCATTCTATGAAATCATACTTCTTTAAATAAAATAAAATTTTAACTTAAATTTTAATACACTTTCTCACAGAAAACATAAGCATTTTCGTATTGCAATTTTTTTAAAGGCATTTCATGCCATGCATTTCGCAACTCTTCGTTATAATTATTAAAAAATATAAGAAACGTAAACTACAAATTACTAAGACTCTCAACTAAAAAGTTCTAAGCCTAACACTTTATTATTTACTTCCAAGTACACACGCATACTACCAGCATCAATCATTGCTTTACAAAAGCAGTAAAAGGAAATACAAACGGAAATGTTAAACGGAAACACGCAGAGTCTTCGAGTGTTTTGGTGTTGCAATGCCGTACCGATGCAAGATTGAAAACAAAACCGGATAAGATACTCAAAACGAATTATAAAATAAAAAATATACTTAAAAAAAAAACAAATAAATTGTTATTAATATAAGCGCATAATAAAATTATTTGGCATTATGTTTGTAAAACTCAACACAGACTTTGTGAGCATAGTTTAATAATTTATAGAAAATCGTTTTGTAAATTATTCAATATTCGTCTAGGGAAATTTTGTGCAATATTAAAGGAAAAGTGGGCAAGTTTTCTTTTAATCTTGAACAAAACTCTCGTAACAGACGCAACGCGGGTGATTATATTGGTATTGTCACAAGAAGAAATCTGATTAAAAAAAGGAGTAAAATATCTTCTTAGTAAATTCCAATGATAAAATTATTTAGTTTATAGCTCGGCATAAGAGCAAATGAGGCTGTAGCCCACATTAGTTTTTTGGTTGCTGTTCTGGTGATAAATATATTATTATATTATTAAAGAAAATGGAGCAGAAAAATCATTTTTGCACAGATTATATTATTGCAAAGTAATAAAGCGATTAAATAATTAAAAATAGCAAGTGATTAATTAAATTGATGTGGGTAACACCACTTCTGCGCTGATGGCCTCAAATGATAGATTCGATCGAACATTTATATTAAAAACAAAAAACACAAATTTATTTTTATTTTTATATTAATATTCTATTGAAACTATCATTCGCACTTAGAGAATATAAGATTAAAATTTTTGGCATTCGAGTAAAAAATTCTATTCGGTCAGGCTAAAATATCAAAGAACAGTAATGATATGAGATGATGGTGGCACATCGATTATGATAATTTTGACTATGATAATCCTGACCTTTGGTACCTTTAAAGTCATGGGCCGGATTTACATCTGTGTGTCATGTGCCCAAAAAAGTGTAATCACTCATTACTAACGAAAAACTGTTTGATTCAGATGTGCATTTATTGCTTTAAACAGTTTTCAATCATGTTAGATTCTATAAAATTGTCTATTAGTTACGTATAAAACTGTTTAACTTTATAAATACTTGTCTGAATCAAACAGTTTTTCATTAAAAATTGGTGGTAACGTTTTTCCGGGCAACTGGAACACAGATGTAAGCTCAGCCATGGTTATAATATCAGAAGAAATTGTTGAAAATATATTGAGAGTCAACGAATGAAACAGTTTTATCGTCCTGTAAAATCGTTCGGTCGACAACTTGTATTGCAAACAATAATAACATTAGAATTTTTTTTATTGTTTTAAATATAAGTATTCGATCGACTGATTTCTGGTGACATCGTGAGACAGGCCGTTAAATGCCATTTTATTTCTTAAAATCCCTTAAATTTCCCCACCAAGTAATTTTAGGGATTTGGGGCGTATGAGTGATTTTTTAATAAGAAAATATTTATTTATTTAATAACTGAAGCATACTTATTGGGATATATTGTCAGATGTGTACAGCAGTAGAAAATAGTTCAACTATTTTTCTTGTTCGAATAAATTTAAAATATTATAAAGAATAAAAAATATATATAAGAATAAATTTTTAAAATTATATGTACATATACAGTGACCAAAAAAACTATTCGACATGTGCAACTAACAATATTTATTTATCAATAAAATTTGTCAAATGTAAATTTTTATAAAATAGTCATGAAAATAATTTATTAAGAATAGAATAGAATAGGAATGATATTTTAAGAAGTTATTTCAATACGGTTTCTATAGAATTATTTTTAAGACTCGACTGAATATTGGAATGTGACAGAAGTTTTCAAATTTACAGCAACCCCCTGTTTGTGTAAAACGTTTGAGTTAAAAATCTTGGCGTTTTTGTCATAGACTAAAGGAAACTTGTACAACTTTTCTATAATCTATTACAGAAACGCCAAGATTTCTAAGTCAAACGTCTTACACAAACAGGGGGTTAGTTTATAAGTATGATGAAGACTATTTTCTAAACTACTAAAAACAAAAACAAGCAAAAAAACAAAAAAAAAAAAATTCAATTAAAAAATTAATTAGTTTTCAACCAATACATTTTAAATGATTTTTTTTAATTAAAAAAATTATTACTTAAAATTTAATTGATGGTTTTTTAAGGATTCAATTTAAATATGTTTAAAAATTCAATAAAAAAATTAATTGAAATATTTTTTAGGATTTAGATGCATCGTATGGTTTCGAATGCTGCACAGAAGTACAATGGCTGTAGTCGGTGTTTGATGGTCTTGCGCAAGTGTAGGCGCAGAAAATCGTACGTTTTTTTTTTTTAAATATGTACTTACGTAAGACCACCAAATAACGCCAATGTACTAACTTAACCATCTCCAAATTTGGTCTATACGCTTGTATTTCTTATTATTATTTGCTTTTTGAGAAATAAGGAAACAAAATTAATTTCTTTTATTTTAATATTTTATTTTTATTCAATACATGTCAAAATTACTAAGAATAAAAAAACTCAAGCTGAGTAGTTTTTTTTCCACATAAAATATCAAATCCAATTAAGTGGTTGAAGTCTACTGATGATTTGTTACAGCAATAATGAAATATATAGACAACGCTGAACCACCAGCAAATAAATTTCAAATTAAAATAAACTTCTGACAATATGTCGAATAATAGATTTCTTAAATGTTAAATTTTAGATTTTATTT
Source organism: Tachina grossa (assembly GCA_949987645.1). NCBI lineage: Eukaryota > Metazoa > Arthropoda > Insecta > Diptera > Tachinidae > Tachina > Tachina grossa. The sequence continues at coordinate 170,764,809 of OX465275.1, forward strand.
TTCATTTTGCCTTATAATTACTTTTGTTGTTATCCGATGGATTTCTAATTGTATAAAGGTGTAGAAAAATAAAATAGATTCATATCGAATATAAATTATTTGCTGGGTTTTTGTATTAGTTTCTAAGTCTACTACGCTTCTTTTCCTTTTGTGATTTTCAAAAATACTATTATTTGTGAATTCTCAAATAGTTCTTGAAAGTCTGTGCATAAGATAAGAGGTTTGTGACTATTCAAAATGTGTGGTTGAAGTCTACTGATGATTTGTTACAGCAACAATGAAATATATAGACAACGCTGAACCACCAGCAAATAAATTTCAAGTTACATTATTTACATACAATTAATAAATAATAATTGTTAACCATTTCATAGTATTCTCAGTTAAGCTCTGTTTATAACACTTTTTTGATAGATCAGGATCAGTAAATTCAATTAAAAAAAAACATATATTCAGTTAAAATTTTAACTAAAAACATTGGCGCATAGTCATAGTCAAAACAAAGTATACTTTATGAGTTTAAAACCAGTATTTTGTATGGCAATACTGGTTTTAAACTCTTAAAGTGTACTTTGTTTATGACTATGACTATGCGCCATTATTTTTTCTAAGCAATCACTTAACTGAAAAAAATACAAAAAGTTTTTCTGTGTACATTAAAGTTGTTTATATATTTGAACTGATAGATAAATAAGTATTGCTCGCTTATTACAGCCATTCACAACTTCTAAATCGCAAGCATTCCCTGCCATATCAGTGTAGATGGCATCTTTCTTGCAATTTAAAGCATGGTTTATGAGGACTGAAAGTGCAATTTTATGTCCAGTATCGACTAAAAGGTAACACTTTCATATGAAAAAATTTGATCTAAATGAACATGAGCTTATTTATTTGTTTTATTGTACACATAATTTCAAAAAATTTTCTTGAATTTTTTTTTTGTTTTCTTCAAAATTTACCAAAAACCTCAAATGCACGCTACTTTATAATTTAACTTAAATATTCTTAGAAATATATTTTTATTTTATTTATTCTAGAGTGGAGGTTGTACAAACTTTTGCACTTAAAAACTTTCATTTTACCACTCGTACACAAATAAATATACTCATATAACACTTACTCACACTCATTTACTTTTGCTGTGTGGCATTTCCATTAACACAAACAAGACTACACATAAGCAAACAAACATTTAGAATTATGCATACAGGGTGTCTCCAGCAAAAGTTTATGTATTAGGGGATCGTTTTAAAAGTAAGTAAACCCTATAGAGCAACGTTCATATTCATAAAATTTAAAATGAGTTATTATAGGCCATTTACACCAGCACAAAATCTAGCAGATTTTTATTAAAATTTTTATGAATATCTATCAATATTTTTTGTATCCAAAACAAAAGCTATTTACTAAAATATTTCTAAAGCTACAACCAAATAACTGAAATTTAGCTAGGTCACATGCCTTGTTAAGCAGACCGTAGCTAATTCACTTATCTTTTTTTATAAATATATTATACAGGGTAGTAAGAAATAAATAAAAATATAAGATTTTTATTAGATTTCCTACAAATCTACTGACAAAATAGATTTTGTTTTGTATGGGAAATCTAGTAAAAAGAAGCAAGATTTAGCTCGAAATCTCGTAAGTACCAGATTTCGAGGTAATGTAAATGCCCTATTAAAATTTGATTTTTTTTATTACTTAATTACACAATTTTTGAAATTTGCAGCTTTTATTAATATTATCCAAATGTTAATCCTCGCCTTGGTGTCATTTATTTAATCGATTAGTAAAATTTCTTTTAAGCTCCGTGAAGGATATTATTTCGTGAATGATATTTTATTTTAAATGCGCTAAAAAGAAATAAGTTTATAGTCTTTAACTTTGGATTTGAGACAACCGCACAGAAAAGGTTTCAGAAATCTAAATCTAAATCAAAAATCTAAATCTTCTCAATTGCCTGGTTTACATGGTCAAGTTTCTGGCTGGCTTTCCATGTGGATTTTAATTCTTGCATAAATTGGTTTGCAGTATGATGCTGATCTTTGCATATTTAAAGCATTTAAAAACTTTCCAATTGAAAGGATCGTAGGGTCATGACGATTGCATTGATTAATATTTTCTAGCGTTTTTAATGATTTCGGTCGCCACGAATTTGATTGTTTCAAAGTTGTAGCGTTTTCTTTAAACCTTTAGCTTCTTTTTCGAAAACATGATATACTTCTCATATTACTTAAGTGGGAAGAATCTTAATTATTGCAGATAATTTCCAAGCGTTACACACTGCAAAATATTTTTTTAAATCTCACTTATTCACAATTCGTGCTTCGTCCTCTAAAAATGCTCCACAGTGATTGTATTCCCCCCGCTATCAACTAACAGACTTCGTTTGCTTCTCAGACTCACTGCGTTCATGTATTATACCAAAATATTAACTTTCCTTAGGCACACCCTGTATATGATGCAAGGGTTTTTATTACTACTTGCGAAATGTTGCTGTTGTAAAAGTTGCTTAAATAGTCATATAATATTTGAGTAATTTGTGGTATATTCTTACAACTTTTACTTACTTCATTTGCCACGTTGATGTTTGCACTGCTGCTGCTGCTGTTCTTGATGATGATAATGATGATGATGCGAGACATGAAACTTGTGTCAATACTTAAGTTAAGCTCTTGCAAAAAAAGTTTTTATTTTTGAGTTTGTAATTTTAGATGAATGCTACCAGCAGCACTCTTGAAGTATTTGCATGTAAAATATATAATTGATATTTTCTTACGGCATGAAAAACTGTTGGTGAGAAGGGCTAAAAAGTTCTGAACCACACAATTTAACCAAAATGAACTGAAATTTTAATTAACACGGGAAAAGTATAAAATAATGTGAAAAACAAATATCAGGAAGTATTTAATATGCGAGTAATGTCAAGGTTTGATTTTAAATAATTTTAGTCAATAAAAGTGGTCATATGCATATTGTAAACTTTGAAAATTTCAACTTGTTTTTAAATCTGCCATTTTTTATTTTAGTCTTCATTAAAAAATTATTTTTTGTAGTTGTCCATCGTTTTTTTCAAGTTATAAAATCACTCTGCATATATTCTTTAATGGTTTTTAAACTATAAAGGATTTATTATTTTACAGGTGAGGAGCAATTAGTCATAACAACTTTTGCACTTTACACGAGTTAGTAAAGAGCACCATAAATACTTCAAAAACGATATGATTAACTTTTAAAATGAAGATTTTAAGCTTTTCGTTTCGTAACAGAGAGATCCTAGATAATGATTTTTGAGCTAAAAAAATAAAAACACTTCATTTAAACAAGTCTCAATAAAGCTCTTCAAAGTTTGAACTTTTTTTGATGTAAAAAAAAAAGTTTTTAAGTTCTTTCAAATAAGCGTAGAAAACTTTTTTTTTAATTTGTTGAAGAAGTGTTAAGGATTTTTCAAAAATTATTGGTTTTTATTTCTTAAATATTCACGTTCCTTTTTTTTTCTTTAAATTTGTAGCCGTTGATGTTAAAGACAAGGATGCTGTTGCTGTTGCTGTTGATGTTAACACTGCATTTGATGAAGATAGTAATTTTAAGTGCTCGAATTTAAAAAATTAATGATGCTGTTATATGTCAGTGTAAAATAAAGTTTTTATGAGCCAACGAAGGGAAAGAAGAAAAGATATTTAAATGTTCACAAATAAAGAGGGTAATGAAATTTAGCACAATTTGGTTTCACTACATAGTTTTTGTAATTTTAATTGAAAACTTATTAACAACTTTTTCTTTTTTTCTTCTCTTCATAAAAATATTAAAATAGAAGTGTAAGATTTTTTAATAAATGTTAAAGAAATGTATATGCATGTTTATAAAAAATCCAGAATTTACTCTACTAAATTTATAATAAATTGCAGGACATTTTTGTTTGAAGGCGATATGAATTTGACGTTAATATATTTTGAGATGATTTTTTTTTGCAAACATTTTTTTTAATTTTTTTAACAAATATAATTAGTTCGATTTTTCGTAGAATAATAATAAACATGAAATCAAAGTCAGACATGTAAAATATTTTATATAAACCTTAAAAGGGAAATTAAAAAAATTGTATAAGTAATTTCATGTTGGAAATTTATTATATGTTTTAAAGTAGAAATCTATTCTAGTAATTTTAATGTTTATTTAATTAAAAATAAAAAAACGTATACATTGTTCCCGCTATAGGAATGTTCGAAAATCGAGTTTTCATCTTATTTCATTGTCATTAGGCCCTGGTAATTTATTCTGACTATTTTAGCGCACATTTCAGTATTGATGTATATATGTGTATGTACGTGAATGTGTATGTATGTAGTAAACATCTCATAACTTAAGAATGGACCAACTGCTCTAAGGTAAATTTTACGCATTCGAAAGCTATTGCGCATGATTTTTATCCTTCAGAGAGAAAAACCCATTTAAGAGACCTTCTGAACAAAACCTTTTTCATACCGGAAGTTGAGATGGCAGAAGTCATACTTTGTTTTATTTAAATATTGTTTGAATAATTGAGTAAAACTGTATTATTTATACTACATTATAATTACTGATGTAACACGATTACTTGTTTATCAAGCTATTGTATTTAGATGTAATTTTAAATTTAACGGCTAAGTAAGAATTACGCCATCTGTATGTCAAGCCATTTGTTACTTATACAACTCCGAAAATACACACAGCTATGCGTGATGTAAGATCGCCCCTACAGATGATCGAATGTGTGTGTTTGTAATGTTTGTACACAAGCAACAGGTTTAAAAAGGCCACAAACAACAAGGAAACGGGGAGTCTTTACGTTCCTGTTATTTGTTTTACTTTAGAAACGTAGACCTGATATATTTTTATCATGAGACATTTTTAGATTTAGTTGAACTGTAGTGAATTTTTAATCAGAAATAATTTCTTATTCAGGCTTAAGTTCAGTAATTTCAATTCTTATTGAATGAAATATTTTTATTAATTAATGTGAGTATAATTTTTATTCTCTTCTTTAGAAACTTACATTAATTAATAAAAATATTTCATTCTTTAGAAACTCACATTAAATAATAAAAATATTTCATTCAATGAGAATTGAAATTACTGAACTTATGCCCGAATAAGAAATTATTTCTGATTAAATATTTTTGTCATGCCAAATGTCAAATTCCATGTAGAAAAAAGAGCTAACATAAAAAAATATTTTTTAATATAAAGTATGACTTTTGGTATGATAAAAATATATCAGGTGTAAACGTAGGGTAAGGTTTGCTTGACTCCTTTGATAAAAGGTACTGATGCATTTGTAACCACAGTAATATATCATATATTTTTGTTTGGTTGATAGTTGGCTTCTATTATTTTATTGCATAAAGCACTCGTTGTGTGTAGACTGGTGGCGTAGTGTTTTCCAAACAGGTTTGGTCGAATCAGAATACCTGAGGCGTATTGAGCATAAGTAGCTTTAGTAAATTTAATTCGCTCTTACTTAAATAACATGTACAACGTTTGTAAGTCAATGGGGTTTTCTCTTTCTTTGGGTCCCATAGTCCCATAAATATTAAATACATTTTTGTGATGAACACTGGAAGAAACATCAATAAAAAGTTTAGCACTAAAGCTGAAAGCCCATACCATCTCTCCTATGCATATACGTTATATGCGATACTGTGCATTTTATGCGGTTTTAAATTAAAGCTACATGCACGCGTCTAATGCGCATATTTTTTGTTTTGATTGGCTGTAGTGTATATGTATTTGGCAAATAAAAATTTTTTTTGCAAAAATGTAGAGTTAAATTGTGATAAAAATAATAGACTTTGTACGAAATAAAATAAAATTTTGACAATAATGTGCAACAAACGCAATATAAACAGGTAAATAATAATGTTAAACATTTTAAAAACCAAATGGTTTGAAAGTTTAACAAGTAAAATATAAAAAATATTTATAAATATATAATATTTTAGAAACAACAGTAACCAAAATGATCTCCACATTGAAAAAAAACGTTATCAACTTTGTTCAGAAACAACCAGAAACGGCAGCTCTGTATCAGCGATGCCATCAGTGTAAAGCATACATTTTTCGTCTGATATATTTCATTAAATGGAGAATAGCTAAGAAAATTTTAAACATTATTAAACTTCACATTAATTCACGTTATGGATTTTCAGTCGTTTTTCACGAAAGTGCTTTTTACGCTATTTAGATATCAAAATTACGCTTTTAAGTGCTTTTTTAAATGTTGATGTGCCTTTAGAGCCAAAAAAGTTGGCATCACTGCTCTGTATCACCCAAAATTTGTGGGATTTGGTGCGTATGAGTGATTTTTCAATATGAAGGTTTTTGTTTATGAAATAACTGAAGCATACTTATTTGGATGTATTGTTACTCGTTCAGCAGTAGACAATTTTTCAACTATTTTTTTTTCGAATAAATTTTAAAATTTTTAAGAATTTTCGAGACAGTAGGGAATAAAACATATTCGAAATTTTTTTTTTAATTATACATTTATATACAGGGATCAAAAAATCTCTGCGACATGTGCAATCAGCAATATTTATTTATCAATAAAAAATTATAAATTGTACATTTTTATAAAATTCATATGAAAACATTTTATTAAGGATCTAAGAAGAAAAGTCAATACAAAAAAAGTGATCTCAAATTATATTATTAAACACATTAGATGAAAATTTTAAGCAATTAAACACAAAAGTAATCAACTTGATATTACCAAATTTCTTTACGGATTATTGCTTACTATGCTTCTATACGTTCTATGCATTTTTAGTATTTCGCTTGTAGCGAATTTTCCCTCATAAGCATAGTACTCTGTTCAAATTTGTGAAAAATGTTTATTATTAATTTAACTGGCGCCTGAAACTATGCTACAATTTCTTCTGTTTGTAGAAACACCCCATGTGTTTGTTGTAAATTCTATACGAAATAAGTGGCACTCAACTTATTTCGCATGAAAATTAAAAATGTTAAAGATACATTTCAAATGTTTTTCCCAAGAGAAAGAGATTACTATTTCTGCAAAAATTTTTCATGAAAAATTTGTGCCAATTTTTTTTATATGTACTTTGGCAGTATTTCGCGTGATTTTTTCAATTCCAGTTTTTTGGCTTATTAAATTAAATGAAAGTAATAGCCCGTTCAGGCTGACGCCAAATTAATCAATTTCGTAATTTCGGTCGAAATCAAGTTCAAATTAAGTAATTCCCCATACATTTTGACTTTTTCCAAATTAACTTATTTTACTTAATTTCGATGAAATAAACAAGAGATTACAATATACAACTCTGTTTTTGTACTAAAAATATTTTTTTTTTCAAACATGATTAAATTTACAACTATGAGAAACAACAATTAAAAGAAATAAAAATTTTTACATTCATAAAAAAGATTGAAAATTATTAAATTTATGAAAATTTTTTAAAGAAAATGTGTATACGTGTACCAAAGAATTTATTCAACTGAAAAAAGAACTTCAATGTCTGCCGCAGTGAATAAGATGTTTGCGAAATCAACTCAAACGTCATAAAGTGCCTGCATAAACACCTTCATTTCGTTCGTAATTTGAGCTTGAAATTACTTAATTTCGTGTCAGCCTGAATGGGCTATAAGAAGTTATTTTTTAAAGCAATATGTATGGTTTTATTTATGCTATGTTACATGCTTTAAATTGTTTAATAGGAAAAAAAATTATCTCGAAAAGTTCGTTACATCCAAACTCTACTGTAATAATGATAATAGCTATATGTTTTCTAAGTAAATTTACTAATTACCTTACTTGAATGAATATTTTGCTTCATTCCAAGAACTAGTGCTGGTAAAAAGTTAGACTATAAAACTATCCCTAATGAATCAATTAGTTGCTCTGTGTCTTAAACAAAGTTATTATATTTCCATTTACTTAAATGTCTCTTGACCATTAACTGACATACAACATGTCATTTTATTATCACTTTTCTTCAATCACACATTATTTTTTTTTTAGCTTTTGAAATTACCTTCCTTCCCTTGTCCATTTTGCTTAAAAACAAAAAGGAAATAATGACTGTTGTTAACAAGCTCTTCATTATAAATTCCTCCTTTATTATTTTTCCGCAATGCACGTAGTTTCCACACACACATATATACATAAATGAAAGTTTTACTTTAAAACATGTTTTATGCAAATGTCTTCATTCACTTTATTCTATTTTTCTGCCTGCTTTTTTGTCTCGTAAGAAACATTGATTGTCTAGTGTTTGTTTTTTTTTTTTTTGTTGAATATCAAACTGGCCGTCCGTTATAGTATTTTATTAACAACAATAACAACGAAAATAATAATAACAATAATAATAGCAAAAGTAAAGAAGGAAGTTGTTTTCCAAAGGGGTGTTTTAAGCTCTTTTATTTTTGTTTTATGGTCCTTAAACTAAAAGTCATAAATTGCAACACTTGCATTATTTAACAGGAAAGTGTGAAAACTGTTGGCGCGTTTGTGGAAATGTTGGATTTTAATCTGTTGTTTAATAAATGATGAAAAACTTGATGTGCTTATATTTATTTTATGTTTCTTTTTGTGTTGTTGTTGTTGTTGTTGTATTATTTATGTTTTTTATGTTGTATGCGTAACACGTTCTGTTTTAATAAAGTTGTTTATAGTGAGCACAAAGCTGATAATTAAAAGAAAATTGTAAAAATGTTTTACAAAATTTCTTCAAATCGGAGATTTTTAAAATCCATGTTATATTTGGAATCAGAAGTCAGCTGAATTTTTTTTAAGATTTGTGTACTTAATTAAGAGAACGTTATAATTTTTGAAACGGTCTTTGGACTACATTAATGATTGTAATAGATTTTATTTTTAATATTAAAATACTTACTGTTTTATTCAAATTATTTCATTATAACTTATTCTATGCTTTTTTTTGTGCCCACTGTACTTTATGTGATGTTGCTGGAGGAAAATCAAGCAAATCTCAAAAGTGTGCGTATATTACTAAGTAAGCTCGTACTATTCATAATTGCCAACAACAGCAGAAATAGCACAACTCTTCAGTAAACATAATGTAACATAATGTTAAGTGGTTGGTTTTGTTCAACACTAAATCCCTCGTCTGCACATAAAGTCTGCTTCACTATTGAATTTTTTTTTTCATGTATATTTGTTTTTGTTTTAAAAAATAAATGTCAATCAAAGTAGGTGTTTATATTTCTATTTTCCATTTTAATATTAATACTGTACAAAAAAAAAAAAAAATATACGGATATAAAAAGCTTTAAGGTGCAACGACGACATCAGTGAAAAAAAATGAGCAGAACACAAAATAAATAAAAGCAGCAATGGAAAATAAATATTTTTATTTATGCAGTACAGCTGCAGAAGGAAAGGAACTGCAAGTCTATCTTTTTAGCTTTTCATATAAATTTTTATGAGTTTTTTTTTTATCATTTCATGTCTTTCAATAGCATTTTTTTAAATGCTTTTCTTTCTATTATTCTTACATAAATGAAAAGAAAAAGTAAAAGAAATAAACATCAGACTATGAAAAGAAAACACAACTACCGCTACAGTAAAGATCCCTCAAGGTATGCAACAGTTTTTTGTTGTTGTTTTTGCTTGAGAGTTTTAATAGAAATTTTTATTTAAGTTTTATATCTTGGCGTGATTTGGATTTTCTTTGTATGCATGAAGTTAAACATTCCTGTAATAATTAGCAAGGATGGGAGTATGCGTTTGTGTATAGGTGCGAGCTTTAGCTTAAAGGTGTTTTTTTTTAGAGAATTCTTTAATACTAATTAAAATATTTCGAAAGCAAAATAAGAAAAAATATTAGAAGATTAAACTAAAATGCAGTAAATTACTCTTAAGGAAATATTATTACGTTTGAATGGGTTATAAGCTTTGTAAATTAAATATAGCAGTTTATAATATTAATTTATATAAATTACTTCTTTAAAACATTCTTATTTACTAAAATAACAGCCAAACTGTTACAACTGGTATGTAAGCTCAACAAGCTCCTCAAAGCTAGTGTAATGAGTTATTGTAACAATATTATTGCGTGTTTTATACTAAATTATTTTTACTTGTTATTTATTTGTTTTATTTATTTTTATTTTTCTATTAAATAGTTGTATGTTTCTATATGATTGCTTGTTTAAATAGATATAAATGAAATATTTATGACAAAAACATTTTGATATAATGTTATATAATTAGACTCTTAAACCACAATGAGGGTTAGGGAGCTAGTGAAAACATTGAAATTAATAAATTTCTTAATATTTATTAAGTTTGTCCTTGGTTTTCTATTTTTTTTTTCCAATAATACCATTAAAATAAAGCAAATTAAGGCACTTTCTATAGAATTTAATAAAATTTATTTTTAAAAAGGTGTTTTTATTTAAAAAAGATTTTGAATATCTTCCAGAAAGCGTTATACCCTTTGCCTAAATTTTAATAGGTTAAAAATTTTAAGGTTTCATTAGTACAAGGAGGGTTAGAGAGCCAGTGAAAACATTGAAATCAATAAATTTCTTAATTTTTATTGAGTTTGTCCTTGGTTTTCTTTTTTTTTCCAATAATACCATTAAAAAGAAAGCATATTAAGACACTTGCCATAGAATGTAATAAAAGCTATGTTTAAAAAGTTTTTTATTTGAAAAAGATTTTACATTTCTCCGAGAAAGTTTTATACTTTTTGACTTGACCCTTTGACACAATTTTCCAATCTTTATTTATCTCTTTTTTTCCTCAAACATCATTGTTATCAACAACCAGCAGCAGTGATTTGCCAGTTTAAAAATTGCTTGAAAAACAAGCAACCTCATCTTTAATTAATGTAATAACGTTAGTGTATGTATTTAACTTTTCATTTTAGAGCTTCAGATATGGATTCATTTGTTTCTTTTTTTTCAAACAATTGCTTTCACTTTGCCTTAACAAAAAATTTTGATTTGAAAACTTTATAAAACTGCCACTAAGAGCCATAGAAATATCTACAGTTAACACAATCCTTGAGGCTTTATAACTTCAATGTAAGACCAATTACTTTGTATAAACCAACGATTTGGTGTTCTGCAAAATGTAAATGGCAAATAACAAGTAAATGTGCGGTTAAAATTGGACAATTTTAATGTGTTTTACAAGGAAAGCCTCAACAAAATTGTACTATAGCTCTGATATAATTTTTCATATGAATGCACACATTTACTCTAGGCCACACACACACACACACACACATCCATACACACACGCTCACATACACATATGCTTATATATTTCTGCATTTTCACAAGCCCATGCCAAAACAATCATTTCTGGTGTGCATTGAACATAATATTATTGCTTAGAAATGAATGTACTTACATATCGTCTAATAAATTTAAAAAAAAGTCGTAAGTCACTCATAAGATATTTTATAGGACTAGGAAGTCACATAATAAGTTTAAGTGTATTTATTTCTCAATAGTCTTTTGAATTTTGTTAATAAATTTGAATATGTTGTGGCTAAATGGATTTTCTGAAATTACATCAGTCAATACGATTTTGCGCTTTTTGTAAGTTACGCCCTTTTTAAATTTATATGACGATATGTATGTCTGCATGTATATACACATGTATGTGTGTGTGTGTGTGTGTTTATGTGCCAACAATTTTGCGCAGGTTCTTATGTCCACAAATAAACACACAAATGTAAAATTTTTGTAATTGCTAAAGTACAACGAATTGCAGATGTAACATTTCCACTTTTTCCCCCCTCATGATAGATCTTTCGGCACAAAACATGTGTCTAAATTTAAAAAAAGAATTCACTGGATATGGATAATTTTCCATAGGATTTAAAATTGTTCAAGTTAAAATTTTTTGGGCACAAGTAATAGCCAGAGTTTGTAAAAAATTTCGTTTCTAAACGTTTAAAATTTGTATGAAAAATAACGAAAATTCGATTTAAAAAATGTTTTTTCTATACGAAAAAAAAACGTTTCTATTAACAAAATTTGCCTTTAAGTTTAAAATTTTATTTTTTTCCACCATACAAAATCGGATTCAAAATAAAACAATTAAAGCAATTGCTAAAAGTAAAAATTAAGAAACTTTTTGTTCTAGTAATTAAATAAATAAAAAGAGTTATACTCGATTAATCGAATTTTTATCATAAAATAAATTTCGCTATTGACCAAATAAGTGAAAACAAATAATTCTTTACTGGGATTCGAACATATAATTTTTTTCCTACTTTATTCGATTATTAATTCGATTTTTTTAAACGTTCATATACAACTTTAATTCCATTCCAATTAAGATTTTATATTATTCGAATAACTTTTATATATTATTCGATTATTCGAATACGAGCATAGTCCTAAATTCTTTCGAAGTATTTCTATAATCACATTCGAATACATATCTTGTTTTATTGGAATGTTCGAAAATAATAATATTTCTTTAGTGTCATTCGAATTAAAACTTTTAACCCAAGAAAAAAATTTTATTTTATTCAATTATTCGAACTATTGTTCCAATATACATTTTGTTCTATTCAACTAACAGCGCATAAAATGTTTCTTTTGAAATAATTCCTTAGTTCCATTGAAAGAAATATTTTAAACGAATAAATAACTTAATTTATTCGATTATTCGATATATTAATATTATATATTTTTAATTTCAAATGAGACATTTTTAGATTTAATTGAACTGTAGTGAATTTTAATCAGAAATAATTTCATTCGAATAAATTTTTAATTTTATTCTCTTTTTCTAAAAAAAAAAAAATATGATTTTTTTATTTAATTCGAACAAATAACGTTTTCTTATAAATATCTGATTTTATTTGTCTATTCGAATTATTATTCCAGAAAAGATTTCTTTCGAATAATTCTGCAGAAATAATCGCTTAGGTCGACTTAAGGAAAGCAGCGTTTAGACGCGACCGCTAAGAGATTAAAAAGGACACATAGGACACCGCTATCTCTCATAACACATAACATAACATAACCAACACAAACACAACTCGCAAAGCGATTAGCTTGTCTGCGAAAAACACCCAGGGTCTATGGTGGGAATCGAACCCACGACCTCTGGACTGAGAGGCTAGCATCGCTACCACTCAGCCACAGGGGCACCTCTTATCCATGACTATACTTTCTTGGCACATGTAGCATTCGTAATATTAACTCGGACATACCACAGAATAATGGCTTCAAGCCATTACAGTATATTATAATATAGTTTTACTGTACAGTTTTAAAGTTTCTTTTAAAATAATAATTTTAATAAATAATTGCAGATAAATTTTCTAATAAAGGATTAACTTGTTTCATATTTAAATTAAATAGCCACAAATATAAAAACAAATAAGCCAGTATTTTTAGTTTGCAAGTTGGTATTTTTGAGTAATAATGCTTTTTTAAATATTCTGAAATTATAAAACACTTTCCAAAATCAAACAGAGGCTATGGAACACCCACATATCTTTATCTAAAAATTAAGCCAGGCCTTTCCATTTCAGTGCTTTGTCTCATTTCATCTTCTTCCTGCATAATTTGATTTTGCAATATCAAACTTATGTTGTAGGTTATTGTTGTTTCCGAAGAGTTGCTGTTTACATGGACAAAAGTGCGATTGCTTGGCGGTTGTGGTTTTCGTCCCTTTAACAATCATATTTACAATTTACTCTACGGTACGCTTTAATTCACAACCATCAGCACCATTCGCAACACTCACATGCACAAAAAAAAAATTGTTGTAGCCATTTTTAGCCAACTACCAACTTTAAACATCCATCATTAGAACTGAAAACATTTTAACTTTTTTGTTTACAAAAGCCATTATGTGTTTCAAATGCGAAATTCTCCTCAGTGATTCCTTACCTTCTAAATACTGTATGTACTGCTTGCTTTCTATCAATGTATATATGGCTAACGAACAGCAACAACGACAAGCAATTGCAAGTTTTCATTGCCTTTAACCAAATTTCGTTATTGTAGTGGCTGCTGGCATTGAGATACGGACAATTTGTTCTCGGTATTGGCAATTGCTTTATGCTACACTAATATTTTAGCGTTTGCTGTGCATAAAATATACGAATTAATGCTTAGTATTTACATAATTGACAATGATTAAGAGTAAAATTTATGTATAAACATCTTTATGGCATTTTAGTTGTTTTCGTATAAAAACGATTAAGGAAAATTTCAAGTTTGTGTCAATGATTTTCCTCTTACTGCAGTTATTTCTGAAACGTTTGTCAACATCAAAAATTAATAACATTTTCTTTCATACCTTTTTTTTTAGGGTACCAGGTTACATATTTTTAAAAACAGTTATTTTTCACAAATCAAAAACTATATATTTTTTGAGATTGTATTCAAAAAAGTAATAGATGGAAAAAGCATGAAAAAACACATAATTTCATAGCATAATATAGAAACGCCCTAACTCATTATATTTTCCATATCGGAATTTTTTGCATGTTTCAATAGATGAACTTCTAATCTATGCAAATATGGATAATACCCGAATTGAAATAAATAATTAGTTAAGGCGTTTCTATATTGAGGTAAGAATATATTTTTTAACATTTCATCGGCTGATTATTGGTTTGCTGCAGACATAATGTGTTTTAAATAAACTGTGCCCCAAACCAATAACCAACCGCCGATTTGGTGCTTTACATACTTCCAGGCGCCATAGTATATGTGAAACTTTTCAAGGCAAATTACAGAAGCTAAACAGAGACTTCATGAATTTAAATACACTAATTTTTTCATTTAAACATAAATTGAGCATTGGTGCAACTTCTGGCAATCCTTATCGAAAAAAGTTTTCAAATACTTCAATAAAAAATTTTAAAAATTTATGGCTTTTGATATGAGACATAAAATACATTTATCGATTATTTACATAAACGCAAACATTTCAATTATTTCATACAAAATCGTACACCAGCCCACCCACACTAAGTTTTTCCCTAACAAATGAGTTCAATTTAAATAGATTTAACGCAAACAAACTATACTAAATAATAAAAATGAAATTAACAGTCATGTCGAACATTTTAATTTTGTTACTCTTGCTTATAAGCGAAAGTACAACTTCCAAATAGATTTGATGTGGAAAATGTGATTAACGATTAAGTGTTTTTGTCCTGAGTATTCAAATTCATTGTGAGAGGGTGTAATGCCAAGCCCTTACACTTCCTGTAATGCCAAGCCCTTACACTTCCTGGAATGAAACATAAAAACTATAATGATTAGAAATTATTTTATAAAAAAAAACACCCAATTGCCTTCAAGTACACATGCACGCACACAATTCTTAATGTCATATGAAAGCACACGCAATAAATATTTTATGTGACAAAATGACAACAATAAAATATGTTATTGAAAATGTTTCATATATGTTTATTTCAAAGGTAACAAGTAGTTCAATAACAGCGCACGCATCACGCCATGCATACATACATATGTACTTACATGCATACATGCATATATGTATGAAGCAATAAGGTACGCCCACTTTCCTAGGCCTAAATGTATTTTCTAACATTGAATTCGTATTTAAGTCAAGGCTTAATGAAAAGTGAAATAAAACTGAATAATTTACAACACTTTCTTTTGAACTAAAAATAAAAAGTAAACAGAACGTCGAAGCTAATAAAGTTAATGGGCCTGCTGTAACTAATTTTTGAAAATTGATTTCACTTTTTCATTTATACTCTTTTGTGATTTAAATGAAATGTCTGATTACATAGAAATAAAACACCTTCATCATTTGTGTCAATTTTACAGGGAAAAGAAAACTATGAGGGAAAGTGTCGCTCCTGTTGTGATGGAATAATTTGTGATAAAGTTTCCTTGTGCCTGTAAAACTGACAATTTTTATAACATTTTCATTAATGAAACTATAGACAATTTTATATTGAATGTTGCAAGGAAAGCTTACGGATAATATCCACCAACTAGTTTGATGCATGACCATTCAAGGAGTTTTTCTTTTACCCAGTCTTTGAATAAGGTCTCTGTAATCGGACAAATATAGTGCATGAAAAGTGTTGCACTTTCGTTGATTTATTATTAATTTTTTTATATTTTTAATTTTTTTTTGTAAATATATCTTATACTACAACATTCTATACTGCAATCAGAGATTTAAGTCTTGTTTGTGGAATTGCAACAATAAATAAATAACTAAATAACTAAAATATCATCGAAATGCAACCAACAAAACAAATTGTTAATTTTTCATTCAAAAATTAAGAATGATCATTGTTGATAAAACAAATTTAAATTTTTGTAGTCAATTAAACTACTCAACAAAATTATTTGTTATATTATGTCATAGCGGAATGCGCACATGTAGAAGAAACAAGAAATCATGTTTTGTGTGTATTCATCATTTGCGTATTTAATAAAGTGTTGCTCTTTAGCTGAGAGGTAATTGAGTTAGTTTATTAGTCCTAAGGTTGCCGGTTCAACTCCGCTCAAAGACATTTAGTGTTTTTCGCAGATAAGCAAAAATCGTTTCGAATATTGTGATTGTGTATAAAAAAAGCATTGTTAATATCACAATTATAATACGGAAATATAATTCACATTGTTAATATAACAATAACTTTAATTGAAATAACTTTGAAATCTAACAAAAATAAATGCTGAAAAAATAAATATATTTCAACAAACTATTTGTTGACATATTTAATTTAAAATATTTTTCGGGTTTTCCTTTAACTCAAAATTTTGTTAATTGTATTTACAAAAATATTAATTGTATTTACAAATCTTTTTTTTCTTTCTGTGAAATGACTAAGTATCGCCTGCGACAAGTTGACCAACTGGATGCTGGTTTATCGGCTTGTTTAGATTTTGCTGGTCGATCACCTGTTATGATGTTAATATGATTTTTCAATTTGTTTTGTACATAAAATAACATCCTTATTTATTAAAACTATTAAGGCTTTATACAGGGTTAATAAGAAAAATTTTATATAGAAGTTTGTTTTAAACCCCTTTATAATTCCTTAATAATTTTTACAAGTAAAGCCCAGTACGGAGTTCTTACGGAATTTCACGTTTGTAAATTTACATTTATTTCTACACGGAAAACTAATCGTGTAGCCTTTTGTGGAGAATTAGGCTTAAGGCCGTAAATGTTTATGAATTCAATTGTAACAACTATATAACGAATCAGCTACTTATTCGAATATTAGCGTCAATATTTACAGTAAATATGGCCAGTTTATATACTCGTATACATTTTTTTAAAGCAAAATTTATAATAATTACAGATGTTGAAATAAACAAACTATTTCCGGTGACAAACTGGATTTTTTTATGAAAAAAGTGTGCTGTTATAGCCATATTTTCTATAAAAAGTTATCTAATACCCTCAAAATTTTTTACCTCCTTCTCTTCGTCAAAAATTAATTCCACTTAACTAATAATTTTTATGGTCATTTTCTTTTTAGCACTTGTATTATGTGCCTTGTAATTTTCTGTTTAGCACTTCCATTTATTGTATTTTTAATTTTTTTTACCAATTTTAATTTCAGTTGCGTTGCTAGTTAATTCGGCAACTCAAGTTCGGTTGTCATCCATACAGCCATTAACTTTTCCACTTTAATCCCAGTCAAAAAAAAAAAAACAAAAAAAAAAAATTATAATTAATTTATCTTTTTTTAATGTTCTCCCGTTCGGAGTTGTAATCAAATGATTATTTTTTGTCTGTACTTTAGTTAAGCATCTGCACTAGTTGTGCAAACCAATCACAAATACGCATCAGATGCAGCACAGTGATCGATTCCGTATAGCCCTTTGGTTACAAATTTTAATGCAACATAATCGACTTTTCTTTAAGAAAATTACACTGTGGTATTATAATCGATTTTATTATAATCGATTTTCTTATAAGAAAAGTGTGCTGTAATGACACACTCGATAATTCAGTAAGTAATTCGACTTTTCTATAAAAATAGTAAGCGATGATGAGACAGTTGACTTTTCTATAAGGAACATGTGCTAAGATGACACACTTATTTTTTCTATAAGAAAAGTGTGCTGTGGGGAAGCTGTAAAGTTTTCTATAAGAAATGTATGCTGTAAGGACACAGTCGGTTTTTCAATAAGAAAAGTTTACTGTGCCAACACTGTCAACTTTTAATAAGAAAAGTGTTCTGTGATGACACAGTCGAATTTGCGATAAGAAAGGTATGCTCTGATGTTATATTAGTACTGTTATATTAGTAAAGTGTGCTACAATGATACAGTCGTCTTTTCTACAAGAAAAGTGTGGTGGGAAAACACACTAAATTTTGCTATAAGAAAAGTGTGCTGTGATGAGACTTACTTTTCTATAAGAAAGCCGTGCTGTGAGATAGATTCTTTCTATACCTATCAATACATAGCTTTCTATATAACAGGCCACCAGAATAGTACGCACGATAATTTCGAGACCTAAAAGGAATAAGTCACTAAGTCACTGTAAACATTGGCACAAATCTACTTTTGGGTTTGTAATATTGCTGGCTATTTTGGAAAACGTGTCGTAGAAGTGAAAATTTCCATTAAAACTAATAATGAAGTTTCAAAAATTTTTTTGTTTCCCATAAATTTTTATAAGGAAATCAGCGTGAGATTCAACACGTTTCTCTCTCTCTCTCTCTCTCTTCTAGAAACGGTGAATTTTGTATGGTAAACAGGGATGATAAATGAGAAAACCAATTTCGTACCAATTAGCTTTTAAAAATGTACTTTTTCGAACCCATAGTACTAAAATCGGTATTTTTTGTTTTTTAACTTTTTTTATTATATTTTGGGAACATGTCGCTCATTTACTCAAATAACGTCATAACTCAAAAAAAAAACTATTTTGCCAGATCACAAATTTCAAATTTTCAATTTACACACGTCTTAATGAAAAATTAAAATTTTGTGTTTGTTTCAAAAAAAGAACTGCATGAAAATTAATCTCCATGATTAACTGAAATTTTATTAAAATTAGAGACAGTGGAACAAGCAGTAAATACATATCGTTGGTCTCAAATAAAAAGGCCCTAACTCAAATAATTGCTATTTTACAAGAGAAGGTAAAAACACAATAGAAACTGTAATACTCTTTCTGTAATATTTTTGTACAACTGATTGTAAAAGCATTACTTTTCAAACTATTTTAAATATATTGAAATCACTGAAAAACTGAATTTCGTAAAAAATATGAGTTACAGCCTCTCAATAAGTCCTTTGTTTGTATTAGACTTTCAAGTCTTCGTTTTGATTATGAAAATTCTGTTTCCACATTCGCTGATGAGTGAAGAATTGACAATATTCTCCTGATAACTTTTGAAAGCTCATTATCTCATCCAATTAATTTTTTAAAGATCGAAACTCGTTATTTATAGTATTATAATTTCCATTTTCTTTTAGGAATATTTCTTTAATAAGAGAGATACTATACTACTAACATATTCGGGAGTGAATTTTGTTAGCCATGTTAAAATTTCGTTATGAAAAGTAACTTTATTTAGTTTCGCAAAAGTTTCTATAACATTTCTTTTAAAATCTTGTTGTTTAACATTTCTTTTAAAATCCGTAACTACAAAACTTTTAGTTTTATTTCTAGATATATAAAGTTTTTAATTTCAAAGTAAATTTTAATCGTATTCATATGTATGTAGCATACTTAGCTTCATTTAATTTCATCACTTAAACGATTGATATGATAATAATATAGCAAGTTTTTTATTTCTTACAAATTTTATATTAATATATACAATAGATAAAATAAATGAAAATGAAACACCGGTTAAGTTAGATGTAGTTCTTTATAATAAATCAATCAAGTGTAATGCAAATCTAAAAGGGTATTCGCTCTCAACAACAAAACAAATTCGCTACTTTTCTCTCAAATTGATTATACTTTAGATGATCGCGATTAATAACAAATTTTTTTGAAAATAAAACAAGGGATAGTCTCTCGCAAATTTTTCAAATAGTACCAAATGAGTCACGGGAGTACCAACGTACTTTTATAGTTTGAATAGTGTACAAGTTGGTACACTTTATTATCCCTGATGGTAAACAAAAATAATTTTTTTGCAGTTTTGTTTTTGTTTTCCATGTTACTTTCACAAACTTGATGCGTATTGCAAAATATACAGCCTTGTATAATATTTTTTCCTTTCTAAACTAAATACATAAATATGCAAGTTAAGGTAAGTGAGAAAACATGCACCAGTTCTATTGGTCATTTATACTTTAAAACAGCTGTTGAATAGATACATAACTCAGCCCAACATTGCTTCTAGGAATTAATAAATTTTTTGTATTCTTAATATGCATACATATGCATGAATGTGGCAGCAACAAAAACAATAAGAAAAAATCATCACTCAGCACAACAAAAACAATGATGACAACTTAACTATAACCCTCATTTTATTTTAACAAGCAATTTTATATTATTATTTTCCTCTCAATATTTGCACGCGAGTGGCGGGAGAAAAAGCAACACCTCGTTTCAATAACACTTATGTTCTGCACAAAAATACCGTAAATAGCACACCTGTTTTGCCCGAAACTCATGTTTGAATATTTATGGTTTATCATCGTGACTACAGCCATTCGTCGCCACAATTTTGCCAAAAATTCTCTGATAATTTTTGATAGCGTTGAGGGACTGACAATTGAATTAAATTCATTGAATATTCCATTAAGTATTTTTGTTTATGTAAATTTTTTTTTTCAACTTGTTATTGCAGTTGGTTTTTGTTTCTGTTTAGCGACTAGTGCTAAAACGTTAGCATAGTTTTTTTTTTCTCAGTCCTTTACACAAAATTTTAAAAGTATTCTCCATAAAATTTTTAACATTTATTGAATTTTAGTGAATAATATACAGATTACAAAAGGATTTTCAGCGTTATTTAGATAGTGATAGAAAATGCATAAATATTGATACGTTGTGAAGAATAGTAAAATTTTAATTTTGTATTCAAATAATAAATAAAAAAAATAAATAACATTTTTTACTAAAATAAGGCCTACCACAGATTTCGTAAAACTAAATACCAAAATCTGATTAAATAAAAATGGAGCATTTTTTCATTAAAATAATGATCTACATGTTCATGAAATAAAATGCAGACAAAAATAAAGAAAGCCAATCTTTACAAAATCATATTCTACCTTATTATGGTTGGCGTATTTCAAATACGACTACGACTGTTTGGTAATAGATTAAAGAAGACTTCAACAGTTTTTCTTTAATCTATTACCAAACAGTCGCAGTCGTATTTGAAATACGCCAACCACTATAAAGCAGATTAATTAATAAAGTATTTTGTTCTATATAAAAAACTTTAGAAGTAATTTTTTTTAATCTGATTTTTCAACCTCTTTTTATGAGGACATATAGAAAAATTAAAATATATAAAGACCTAAAGCCTTGTAAAAATTACGGAAATTCAGGTTGGTAAATTTCATAAAGAAATTTCCATTTGCTAGTATGGACTTTCAAAAGAAATGTACACGGAATTTTTGAAATTTATTGCCTTAGGGATGTTATAAATAGAAGTGGAGACTTTTTTCAGTGAGCTGAAGCAAAAATTAATGTTGAAACAATTCAATGGTAACGGAATTTTCGACATTTCTAAAATTCATAACATTGTAGTTAAGTTTTGTGTTTTTGTGTGTTGTAAATTCAAAAATAAATGAATTTGTATGGATGCAAACCCAATTCTATTATATTTTTGTGTAGAAATAAATGTAAATTTACAAGCGTGAAATTCCGCAAGTATATGGTAATATCTATGAATATAAACTTGTAACTCTCGAATAATCTTGGAAAATTCGATATGTAAAAAGAGTCTTTTGCTTTGTCGTTATATACTTAAAAATAATTCAGAAAAAAGTTAAATGCAACTAACGTTAAACTTTTAAAATATTCCATTTAACATAATTTATATAATTAAGAATGTTCAGCAAGCGTGTTTTCTTTATCTACATACATATATACATAAGCATTCAACTTTTTTCCATAAGCTTTAAAATTACTTTATACCTATTTAACGAAAATATAAACTATAAAATCATTCTGACAGGCAAGCGCTGTAAAGTAAAAATTAAACAAAAACATACAGCAGATAAAAAAAAAACAGGAAAGAGCAAACAAAACAAAACAGACAATATAACAAACCAACCATTACATTGCCGGCAGCCATCATAAACAACCAAAGAAGCAACAATAATAAAAAAGAAAAAAAAACCATAGCATACATTCAGATAACTAGAGAAGTTAAACGTACCAAAAACACACGAGTTTCATCCACCAAACGCATATCAAAAGCAGCAGTAGGTATACAAGACTGCTCTGCTTTACTCTTTAGTAACTAAAATTTATACATGATAGAGACACTGAAGTTTTACTTTTACAATAAGTACAAAAACAACAGCAATTAATTGTGGGAGTTATTAACAGTGGAATGAAAACATGAATTTAAGCTAGTTTTTTAAAAGGATAAACAAAGTTATAAAATTTAATATATTTACTGTCTTATTCATAAAAAAATATTCCTGTTTTATGAAGACTTTATAAAATATATTTTGTATGGAACTTTGTTTTATAAACCTTTTATACGGTCCGGATGTGAAAATCAAAGAACAACTTTTAAAAGCTGACTTGATTGTGGGATTTTCTTGTACTTTAAGTTTTTGTTACTCGTATTTATTATATAATATTTTATTCCAATCTCCAACGCTATGAATAGCGCAGTTTACAAAAGCATTGATTTGGCTTTTATTACTTTTTTGAAATCACTATGATTTGACATTTCGTGATTTTGTCCAATAAATTAAAAATGTTTTTTATGAATAAGGCCTTTAGTCTTTATTTAATTTTTTCTATCGAATTCTACATTTAAACAATTTTTATTTTTTTTAGTTAATTTTAATTATTATTCGAACTCCATTTGTTTCTATATTTATGAACAAATAACACCAAAGTTAGTTTTTTATTTTTATTTTATTTTTGTTATTTAAAACGCACTACACATTTGTGTTGTTAAAAAAATATTGTCGTTTTATTTTTCAAATCAAACGTAAAGTAATATGTTTTTTTATACAAAAGAAAAACATAATAGTTTACTTCTGAAAATGCTTGAAAGCCCACTGTAATTATATGTGTTAAATGCATGCCCAAGCGCCAACGCACGCACACTCAACTTTCTGTTGTCTACTTTACAAACGTGTGTCACTGCTTTGGGGTATTTTTTAATGGAAAATCATTTTTCTATGAACTTAATAGCAACAAAAAAAAAAAAAAAATAATAATAAAAAAACTTATAGCGTAAGTTTTTTTTTTAGCAAAATATTATTATACAAAATATAACAGACTAACACTTTTAAGCAAATAAAACAGTAGTCATTTATTTACACACTTTTTTTTGCATAATCTAAAGCAATGTTAGGTTACATTGTACTAGAGACCTGCGTAAACAGTTTGGAAATGTAAATACGTCTTGTTTTTTAAATGTATTATTGTAGCATGTATTATACTAAACCAATAATAAATAATTTCGTTTAATAAGCGAAGCACTATGAACGTAATGGTACACGTACACCATGAGTGTATGTATGAGTATGAGTGTTAACAAGCGATGCCGCGAAGACTTATAATCTATAACAAACACTCAAAAAAAGCAATGTTGATGCGTGTATGCTTGTTATTTTGCATATCGTGTGTGCTTGTGTGTGTGTGTGTGTAAGATATAGATGGTAAACTGTTATGTGTTTAAGGAAGGTGTTTTCAAAGCAAGCACACACAACTAATGTCAATGCTTGTGTGCGTTTGTAGGTGCTCAGAAAAATCAAAGAGCATACACACAATTTTTGTGTGTATGTATGTTTGTACATGCATAACGTTTATATACGCGCCCATGCGTATGAAAAAGCGAGCATTACAAATTCTTCCATCACGAAGTATTTTCTTCTTTCCTCCTATACCTACAATAACTGAAACAAATTTCTTGCAAATAGTGCTTTGTAGCATTTGTTTAAGAAGATTTGGCTGCATTAAAACATTTTAAAAATCCCTCATGTCTTAAAAGTTCTTGTAAGGGGTCTTGTGCAGGACTTTAATAAGTACATGTACATGTAAACGAATGTATATATATTTTAAATTAACATTTTTATAACAAATAATTATTTCTTTTTTGTTAGCAAAGAACAAAAATTCTGTTTTAAAACAAATAAAATGTGAGATATCACACATTTAAATATCAACGGCCATACTCTAAAAATTCTTTATTTGGTAAAAATTTGTGCAGATTTTTTTTTAACATATACTTCAACTCGAAATGATTTTTTTTAAACGTCATTACATAACATTTTTAACTAAATATTACGTTTACTGCCGTTCATAGAAGCCATGTGAAAATTCTCGTCTGCCTATTTATATTGAAAACAGAAACAAAGCACTCAAAATTTGTTTTTGTTTTCATTATAAATAGACAGCCGAGAATTTTTACATGGCTTCTATAAACTGGCAGTTAGTTTTAAAATTTTAATATAAATTTAATAAAAGTGAAATATTTCAAATACTTATAATGAGTAAACATATGACATTTCTTTTGTTCTCACTTTCAAAATTGGTGCAATGCGGTTTGTTTGGAACGCGATGCGACACAACGGAAAATATCGGGAACGACAAACGTTGCTACTAGTAAACACTATTGCGATGAAACAAAATGTTTTATAATACAGCATTAAAGCGTCCATAAGCAAGCAATATTTGATACAAGTAATAAGATGTATAATATAATTAGTAGAAAGCAAATGAAATATATTTATGATTAAAATGGCATTTATGCCAGCAAAAAATCTAGTAAATTTCAATTAAAACCTTCATCAAAATCTATACCGTTTACATTACTTTTTCATGATATTTATCAAGACTTCCAATCCAAAATAAAAACGATTAATTGTGTATTATCCACAACAATTGCAAAGCAGCTAATTCACAAACCTTTTTCAGTACAGAAGCGTATAACTAAAAAACCATAGTTGGATCACTTAGACGCAATTTACACTGTGCCTTTTCTGCTTGCCTGTGCAGGCAGGCTTTTTTAGTTTATTGGTGAGAGGGGGTGAGAAGCTTGCGGTGTAGAACAAAAGGCACGAAAGGAAAATTCGAAGGGATTTATGACATTTCTCTTTGCCTCTTTCGTATTCGCAGCATTAAATGTGTATATAAATGCCAACAAGGCATGAATAAAAAAGGCTTAATGTAAATGTGTGTGACTTTTTGTAGGGGTTTCAAAAGAGAATTGTCAATACAAGGCAGGCTAAAAAGGCATAGTGTGAATAGCGACTTAGTTTTACTAAATTTTAATTAGATTTCGGCAAAATCTAGTGAAGAAGTAGGTTTGGGTTTTGACATTTACTACATTTTGCATAAAATCTGGTAAGTACTAAATTTTGCTTAAATTTGTTTTTATTAATTAATAATTTTAATATTAATAATTTCCAAAGTAACATGGCGTTATAAAAATTTGCCTACATCCTAAATAAGATGTACTAAGAGGTACAAGGCAAAGAAAGACATTCGTAAAATCCTAGAGAGACTGACGCCTAGCACAGCTGGTAAAACAAACTGTTCCCTACAATATTCAACACTTTTAGTGACCTGACAATATACCGGCAAAGTTGAGGAAACAAATATGTACTGAAAGTCTGTAGGCAATATTTATGTTACTTAATTGGTTCTGAGAACAATTCTTTATATATATATACCCAGAAAGAAATCCCGGGAAATTTTTGCAGGAATTGCCGGGATTTTTTTTATTTTATTATGCCAACTATAGTTTTTATGTACAAATTCTTTTATTAGTGTCGTTATTCACTTTGTGAATGCGATGGTGCAATAATAAGGTGATAACACTAGCACAATTGCTTAAAGTTTACAACAACTAAGGCCGAATTTACATCTGGACTGAAATACAACTGTACTAGAACAGAAATGGAGTGTATCTAAATGGAACCGATAGAAAACATTGTCGTATAAGAATTGAGTTATTTTAATGGAGTTCATGTAAAATAATAAAATAAGCCAAAAAGCCCTAAACCTGAGTTAAAACTAAAGTCTGCATTTAATTGAGCAAATATTAAAATCATCCTATGACATTTTTCAAATATTTTATTTAAAGCTCTACAATTAATTAAATTAACTAAGTGACTGGCACCACTTTTTAAAAATAACACCAGATTGCTCCCACCCAAAGCGAAGATAATGGTTTTTTATTTTTATTGTTTTGCTGTGATGCAAAGTACTTCTTGTTAAAAATAATGCTACATGAACATTTAAGCTTTTTATGCATGTTCTGCTGTCTATAAGTCTTAACTTTTTACCACGTTTGTAGTTTGTTGTCACGTTATTGTTTTTATTGTAATTTAATTTGATGTCAAGTATTTGCATTTAACCTGATTTTGTTAAAAATAAAAAAACAATAAGTATTTTGTGTTGGTTTTTTTTCAACACAAAAATCAGTTGATGTTAATTGTGCAGACGAGCAGCTATTGGCAGTTTTCTGGGTGTTCTTTTAGGCCACCATAGCTCAAACGCTGCCTTTTATATAATTTTTCATAGTTTTTTATATGTGCGTTTCATTTTTTTTAAACGACATTTATGTATACAGCAATTTTTATAAACATATATATTGTTTCTATCCTGTTTTTTTTCTTTTGCTTCAACGGCAACATGCAACAATTGCAGCAATAATAAAAATTATTATACGCGTTGTTAAACATGAGTTTTATACGTTTCAGTTTATGTTTATGTGCGCGTGTGTGTATTTTTTATTTTATCAAACAAACACCAAAAATTATATTATAGTTTTTGTAGACATTTGTTTTTTTTAATGTTTTTTAACAACATTTTGCTGTTTTAATTTAACATGTAAAATGCAATCAAATTGAGTATTTATTGCATACATGTGGTATATTATTATTAGAGTGTACACTACTTGAAGAAATTATTTAGTCGCAATTTCGAACACTACTAAGAAAAATGTTTCTTTTAATAATTAATATAAAAAGTGAACTAACACTAGATAATAATTTTATAGGGTAAGTGCACAAAATCTAACAGATTTAAATTAAAATCTTTATTAAAATGTAAGCCGTTTACACCAAGTTTATTTTGCATTTATCAAGATTTCTTAGCCAAAACAAAAACCATTATCTGAACATTTTCCTAAACCACAACTAAACAATCGCAATGTAGCTAGTTCCCACACCTTTTTAAGTACCCAGGCTGACTTTTTTTTAGTACAAATTCGAAAAAAAAACACTGGCATCACTGAATTCTAGACTTTACGTAGATTTCCACAAAATCTAGTGACGAAATAAATTTTGTTTTGTATATGAAATCTACTAGATTTTGCTTGAAATCTCCTAAATACATTAGCGTTTGTTCGAATATAAATGTACTATTAAGCACTTGGGTATTCTATCAGAATAGTGCGTGGTATTCAAGTCTATACGTCTGGAGTTTATGAATGTGAATTACACTAGCCCCGACGTTACTTTGTTTAACTATAGTGAGTTAAAGTCTTCTTAAGGAGTCCTGAAATAATTCAAGAGCACAGCATTTGTGTGTTATGCCGACATGCATTAAATCTTTTTTTTTTAAGAATTAAATGATACCATCTGCTGGCAAACTTACCCTTAGGGTTTCCGATTGTTGAGTCAAAAAGTTACTCTAGTAAAAAATATAACATTTTCACATTTATCTTAAGCCGCAGCCACTAATTGGTTCTAGCAGCAGGCAAAGGCCTGATTAGCTCTAACAGAAATATCTGCCAGTTTTAGGATTCTACTAACACGTCTCTACTCGAGGATAAAGTAATATTATCATGTCGGGTATCCACAAGATTATACATATCTGCTTTCCGTATTGTTCAGCTTTCGTGGCTAAAAGCAAAAAATAATTTCTGAGCTTTAAATACTATTAAGAAGCATATCCACAAACTATTTAAGAACGAAATGGCTGAAAACAAAAATTTAATGCGTTGTGAATAATTTCATTGCGGTGGTCATATGACCAACAGCAAGTAAAAGATAATTATTTGCATTAAAATATTTTCGATATCTGCTTTTTATAAGAATATTTGATTTTAATAAAAAACAAGCACATCCTTAAAAAAATCATGGCCAGTAAAGATCTTGATATTTTTCTTTAGAGCCAATGAAGGAATCACTGTAGAGCCTCTGAAAAGTTGTGCTCTACAGCACCTTTAAGCCGTAATTGGATTTTGTTTATTCATTTTATAAGTTTTTTGTTTTGCTTTTTTTACTGCAAATTAAACTTCCCCTGAACCTTTTGACAAATACAAACATACACACAAACATATATGCGTGTGTGTGTGTGTGTGTATGTGTTGGCTTGATAGTGTTTCCCTTTTTTTTACAATTTCATAGAATTTGTAATTTTTTAACAACCGGTTTTTGTTATATGTTAACGTTTTTTTTTTACTCTTTTATGAAAGCATATTGTTTTGCGTTGCAGCCTGTTAATATGCTACAAAAACACGACGCTCAACATGTTGAATTTTGTTTTTGTTTCGTGTGTTGCGTATTTTTATTTTTTTATTTTTTATTTATTCGTGTATATTTTTTTTCCTTACTTCCTTGCCACTATATATAGAGAGGAAGTTACAGTTTAACATTTTGCAATAATTTTTTTCATGGTTCATAAAATTTTGTGAATTAAAACAATGATGCTGATGATGATGATGACAATGATGGTAGTGATGTTGTTAGTGATTTTTGTACTACAAGTTACACATTATAGAGCAGAGTAATTTTCTACTATATTAAAAAATTTAAAATACTTGAAAAGGAAAAATGTAAAAATTCAAAAATCTAACTTTAAGATTTTAATAACTAATGACTTTTTTTTTGCCTTGGCTTTAATATTCTTTATGTTACCGCATTTACCATTTTGGCTTTTTAATTGTCCACGATTTTCTATTTGATTTATAGCTGCACTAGCAAATTCAAATATTCGAGTATGTGTGCACATTAATTTAATTAATTTACAAATAGCTTTATTAAAAAAATATACATAAGACCAGTAAAAGTGTATTAAAAAAGTTAGGACAAAATGTTAGAGATACCAAAAATGAAACTGAAAGACAAAACTAATGGCTTTTGCTCTATCTCTGTCTCTCTCTCTCTCTCTCTCTCTGCCTCTATCTCTTTTACATCAGCCACTTCTTTTTTAATATGTATCACTGATGTGTTTGCTATGTGTAGTGACCATTAAACAAACATACCAAGATTTATATTTAGCATAAAACCACATTCAGTATGTAGTAGAGCTTTAGGAAAAATTACTTTGAATTTTTAACTAAAAAAAATGGCAAGTGAAACAACAAAAAATATTAAATAAATTATAATGGTTTCTCTTCTATGCAGCTTGTTATTTCCTACTACTACAGAAACTCTTGCTCTTTCTCTCACTCACTATCCCTCAATTTCTTTTTACTTTCCAACGTGTACACCCTGTGCATTGTTATTTTTTCCCCTCAGTTGTGTGTATTTAATGTAGAGTAATAAATAAGTTATATTTTTATGCCAAAGGTTAATTTGTTATAAACTGCCATATGATAGTGTAAGATAATAGTGGAAAATACCAAGTAACTATAAGATTAATTGAAAAATTTTTACAAATTTTACTGGTCATTTTATTGAAAGAAAAACAGAAAACAAAGCAAGCAAAATGTAATAAAATGAAATTGCATATAAAAACTGAAAATAAATTAAATATAAATACAGAAATATAAATTTGACATCTAGTCTTTAATGTATTAGGAATTTTTGCTTTTTTTTATATGCATTTCGTTTTGGCTTAAGATACTCATCAGTAGAGTTTAACCCAAAATTTAATAATAGTTTCTACCCAAGTAAATAGACATAGATGCACAAAAAAATCTCGGCATTTTGTTTGTTTTCTCTTTTTAGAAAATCACATTAATTAATACAAATATTTCATTCAAAAAGAATGGAAAAATACTGAACTTAAGCCTGATTAAGCAATTGCTCTTGTTCAATTAAATTTAATTTGTAAAGTCCACAACGGAGTTCTTACGGAATTTCACGTTTGTAAACTTTTGTGAATAACTATGTTTGCATACAAAGAAATTCATTTAGTTTTGAATTTACAATACAAAAACATAAAAATTATTTAAAATTTTGATGGAAATTAGGAAAGACCAAATTTCCGTGACCAAACAATTATTTAAAAATAAATTTTCGTTTCAATTGACTGAAAAAGTCTCGAATTATATTTATAACATCCCTAGGATAGGCAATAGATTTAAAAAGTTCCGTGTATTTTTCTTTTGAAAGTCCGTACTAGCAAATGGAAATTTCTTTATGAAATTTACCAACATGAATTTCCATAGGTTTTTTTTTTTTTATAAATTTCATATAGGAACTTCGTACCATGCTTAAACAATTAAAAATGTTAGTTGTTTTTAAATCTAATTTAATTTTCTAGCCTGATATTTAATTCTTATCATTATTGTTGTACATCAGTCTAACACCAAAGTCTCGAGTATATCTGTGGGCTCCGGAAAAATGATTTCACTTAAAAAACAAAGGGACAGATGGACATCGCTTATCCCACTACGCTATTCATAAGCACTTCTATTATCACCTACCAAATCGGTTCAGTTTTATGCAAAAAAATACAAAAAAATTTCGTACCGATAAGTTGCATTTTATGGGGTGCGTCCGGCCCTAAAAGTTAACCTTGAAGCCCATTTTTTAATGTAATTTTTTTCATATGACTATCTTTTAAAAAAATCATGTTACAAGAATATGACATGTGGCAATATTTTAGCTCTTCAACATTAGTCAACAACATTAGTCTAAAATTGCTAAATTGCTAAAATTAATATTTTAGAAAATAGCGAGGAAAATAACCAACAAAATACCAACAATTTTATGTAACAAAATTATATTTATATGGAAATTTTTTATTTTTAACATGTACAATAAGAACTTATATATAGTAAATTATTTCATACATATACATATAGTCAAAGTAAAAGTAAACTAAAAAACTAAAAAAAAAAATTGCATTAATATATGGGCTTGAGGGCCAACTTTGAGGGCCGGTCGCACCCCCTAAAACACAACTTATCGGTATGAAATTTTTTTGTATTTTTTTTACATAAAACTGAACCGATTTGGGGGTGAGAGTAGAATAAACAAAAAAAAAATAATAAAATAACGGCCACCCTAATGTACATACTTTAATCCTGAAAGAAATACAATTAATTATATGTTCATTACCAGAGATTTAAAAAAATACTATCAATTAAAACCAACAAAAAACATATTGCCTACTTTTAGGTAACTCAATATTAATGAGTTTCACTATAGTGAATTATTGAAATTTAATACTGAACTAAGACCAAATTAAATATACTTTATAACTTTAGGCCTCAAAATGATTAAATTATTTCAATACTTTATCATTTGTGCATAAACATGCTTGCTTTTGTTTCTTTTAATTAATTAATTTAACCTTTCGATTGAATTTAATATATAATGCCACTAATTAACCATTAAAAACAAAATCTGTTTTATTAAATGCAAATGAATTTTTGCACTAAGCAAAAAAAAAAAAATATTGCAAATAATTGCTTTAGCGTTAAAATAAATTATATAAAAATGTTTAATAAAACACAGAAAATTAATTATGCTTTATACAAAATATTCTATATAATTTGGTGGAAAATAAATGTTAATAAAAAACAAGAATTTAATTTATTGAGAATTAATTATATCGTTCTGCATTCAAGACATATCAAAGGCAATTAATTAGAGTAACAGCATTAGGGAAATTATCAAAAAGAGCAGAAAAATGTATATTATAATAGGGTAACGCCCGCAACTACAGCTAAAGCCTGGTAAGGAGTTCATGCGAAATTTCGGGTTCTCATACAAATTGTATGTAAACAAATTACTGAAATTCAGGTTAATAAGTTTCATAAGGAAATTTCTGTTTGCTAGTACGGACTTTCAAAAGAAAAGCATAAGAAATTTTTTAAATCCATTGCCTATCTTAGGGATGTTATAAAAATAAGTATAGACTTTTCTCAGTCAACTGAAACACAAATTAACGTTCATACAATTGTTTGGTCACGGAATTTTTGACATTTCTAATTTTTATTAAATTGTAATTAATTTTTTGTGTTTTTGTGTGTTTTAAACTCAAAAATAAATATATTTGTGTGTATGTACCTATAATTATAATTCTACACAAAAGGCGACACGATTATTTTTCCGTGTGGAAATAAATGTAAATTTACAAACGTGAAATTCCGTAAGAACTCCATATCGGGCTTAAACCGTGTTTAGGTAATATTTTTCGGAATGTCTAACAGGGTTTAATACTGATTCATAGCCCTAGTACTAGTTTCCGAGACATACTTTATGTTGCCTACTTTTAGTTGCCATTAAAAATTTAATACTTTTATCTAGCCTTCCATTATATTAGTTTGTGTGTTCGGAAAATTTATGATAATTGAAAAATGGTGTTTTACATTTCGTTTGCCATTTATCGCTTTTAACAAAAACAGTTTATAATTTATATAGTTTTGAAAATGTGATTATTGCCATAATGCATCATTTGAAATGTTTGCTCATTTTTTACATTTTATTTTTGTATTGTTTTGCTGTTATAATTTAAATATATACATACATTTGTATATGTGTTTAATGTTTTTGTTAACAATAATGTTTTCAACCTGATACATTATTGCTTTTATGGTGTCAGGAG
Source organism: Tachina grossa (assembly GCA_949987645.1). Classification (NCBI taxonomy): domain Eukaryota; kingdom Metazoa; phylum Arthropoda; class Insecta; order Diptera; family Tachinidae; genus Tachina; species Tachina grossa. Next base: position 170,797,672 of record OX465275.1, read on the forward strand.
ACTGTCTATAAACGTCGTTGTAGTTGTTGTGCCACTAAAATTTAAGTGCTCAGTTTTCACTCCATTTAGGTTTTATTTTTTAATGAATTAGCAACTATGACAATATGGGATATAAAAACATAAAAATATTTGTGTGTACATCTACATATCGTTGCGTGAAATACAAAAGGATGTAACTACAATTTTTTAAATTTTATAGGAGAGAAAAAAGTAAAATTTCTTAATTTTAATTTTTAATTCTGCTGATTTTTATAACGATTTGAAAGTAGTTAGGGACATATGTTTCGATGTTATACATAATAATTAATTAAAAGTGCAGTTTTGAATTTTACGTTTGCATTTCAACTGACAATATATACAACTTAAACAATGAATATGTGTTTCTATAAATTCATATATTATCTATAAGTTAAAGAGAAAAAAAGCAGGATAATGTTTTAATTTTAAAAAAATTAAATTAAACAAAGCTGCAAACTAAAGTTGATTATTATCTGTAATGAAATAATGGCAGCAGAACTATAAACGCTACAAATTGGCAATTAAAAGAGAAATTGGTCGACCAGTAAAAGCTTTTTCTTTAGAATGGAAAAGAATACAGAAATTCTAAGCCACAACTTAAAAATTTACTAAACTCGCTTAACAAATTTTTTTACACAAATTTGTAATTGAAAAAAAAAATAAATACAAAGAACAATATACATGAGCATTCTGGCGATTAGGCACACAGGCTACACAAACTACTTGTCAAATACTTATATGAGGTTTTCAGCGCAGAAGTGGTATAACACACACACCGACTTAATTAAAGAATTGATCTTTTTATTTATTTAATTGCTTTATTACTTTGCAATGTTATGATCTGTGCAAAAGCGATTCTTCAGCTTTATCTTCTTTAGAACACGAAAAAGTGGCTTACTCTACTTTTTTTGATAGTTGGTAATGTAAATAAAGTATTTATCACGAGAACAGCAACCAAAAAACGAATGTGGGTTACACTACTTCTGCGCTGATAGTATCATATACACTACAAATATATCTTATACAGTAAATAAATCATTCAACTCTTTATTTCCTATTCGATTACAGATTAGATAATTTGCTTGGGTTACAATTTTTTCATATCATTTTACTTCAAATCTCGTTTGAAGTCTCAAAGATTTTTTCGCTTGGTTTATTTGTGGAAATTTTTTCCACTCATTAATCTGTTGCTTGATTTTTATGTGGAACTATACTTACTATAATAAATTGTTTTTAATTTAGTTACCATTACTTCCTAGCACTTAAGATATCACTATATTTTAAGTAGCGCCTGGGCATAATATCAATAATAATGTAACTGGATTTAAAATTTTCCGAAAATGTTTTTATTATTATTTGATGTCTGTTTATTGTGTCAAATTATATTTCATTAAAATTAACCACTGAACACAAACATAGGAATAAAAAAAGTAAATTATACATTAAACAAAAAAACTAGAAATTTAATGCTATTAAAAAATACAAACATATAATATGGTAGTATAGAATTAATTTGAAAGACGCAACTAAAGCAAAGCGAAATTATATTATTAATGATTAGCAATATAATGGTTGAAATTGAAGAAAAAAAAAATAATATATTCAAATTTATATGCATAAAAAATTAACATATGCACTAATTAGTTTCATAGCAAGGTTTTTGTTGCCTACTTTTAGGAATATAATTTCAAATTCCAGTTTATTTATTGCACAGTGATTTTTTTAATTTTAAAACTTTATTACAAATAATTTTATTTATTAAGGGTTATATTTAAATGGTTGCTTAAATTTTAAGTGCTAATAAACATAATAATAATTATATATATGTATAAAAAATAAAAAAATTTATTGATATAAAAATGTGATTATTTCTGAGCTATAGCAAAATATCTTTTTAGCAAACAAAGATAGTAGTTTTCATTGATTTGAAAGCATCCTTAAATGGTGATGGTTAAATTTGAAATTTAAATTTTATAAAATTTTTAAGCAAATAAGAGTTAGATAAACAAAATTTATGAAAATATTACTATAAAATGTAAAAGAAAATTTGCACCATTTTGTGTGAACATGATAAATTTGCCCTTAATTATGAAAGTGGTCTAGGCCACATACTTCTTGTATCGAAATATTTTGTAAAACAAATTTCAAAAATCAAAAAAAAAAAAATATTTTTATATTATGCGACGTTTTAGTTTAATGTTGTACTAGTCTCCATCAATATAAATTTATTAAATATATATTAAAGAATTATTGAAGTTTTTTTAAATGATGAAACAGAATAAATCAGCAAAATCGCTGTCAAATAAACAAAGCACAAAATAAAATCTACGGAATCTACGGCAGTAAATGTTCTCTAATTTTTGTTTTATTTTCTGTTGTGCTTACTTTTCTTTGTAGTTTTGTTTACAAAATGTATGAAGTTTATTGAAAGTATAGTAGCATTGTTGATGGAATATTTATTTATATGTGAGATCATAAGAAAAACGTTGTAAAAATAAAATGTATTCTATCTCTCGACTGCTTTCTGGGGTTGGTTTTTTGTGTCAATTTGTATGGAAAATGTCGCAATTTTGTTTGATCATTAAGACTTATTTAATACTTCGAAGCAAATGAATGCATATGACTTAGACCACTTCCATAGTTAAGGGCACATATCAAATTTATTTTAAATACAGGCTAGTCTTGACGTAGCGAACAAGAAAATGTCACTTCAATTCGGATACTGAGCACAAAAGAAGCTAAAGCCAGAATGTGCTACTAAGTTTAATAAAAAAATCATTTTAATCTTCATATTGCATGAGTCGATCAAAATTTATTTAAATTTGAAACTCTTTCCAAAATAACCTACATTAAAATTCTTAACAAGGTTTGGAGACTTATTATTCTTTATTCTTTATTTTTTTAAGGGCAATGAAGGCGTACTACTACTAACAGGTGTTACTTTCTTTACGAAAATGATAGTTAAAGAGAATACATGTGTTGAAGTAAGAGATACAGGAAAGCTTCATTATTTTGGCAATTCTGTTTTTTGCAGATTTTTTAATAATACAGAGTTGCAGCGCCTCTGGTATCAACATGGCGTATTAAATATTTGAAGCTGTGCTTAGTAGCCATTTTATTGGTTATTTTACTTCGCCGGTGATTCTGCTACACAACGAAAAAGGCAGCTCTGATGTTACATTAGGATTAGTAACTGCTGAGCCCGGGTGTAGTCCAGTGACCAGTGTATATGCCTTCATCACTTTAAATTTCCAATAACAACTAATACAAAAGGACACTAATGTAGATCAGAAAAATTCGTCGTGTTGTTATTTAATGATTGTCGGATACCGGGAACGAACCTAGAACCTTCGGTTTTGTGGTCAACGTGCTAAATACTTCAGCCAACGCTAACCTCTTACGAAAACTCCGACGATGTAATTGAAAATTATCAAGTGAGCCTTATCACGAGTGTTGTATTACGACTTCGACTACGACTGGACTAAAGAATATTGCAACAGTTTTTTCTTTAGCATTTATTCTTTAATCGTGTCAAAACACGACACTCGTAATTAGTTCCAATATCTTAAAAGCAAACTACTATAATGCACTAAAAAAAATTACAGCCTCGATTATGGTTTACAAATACAAAAATGTTGGGTGGTTTTGATTCAATCATTTTGCCATTGTGGTTTAAATTTAGACACTATATCAAGCAATTGCGCTTACTTAAAAAACAATTTAGATAATTATATATACAAACATATAAAGTAGTTAACTACAAACTATTACGTATTATCTTCTTTTAATCTTAATTCATTATAACGCGCTGTACAGTAATTTTGACTTTTTGTTTCTAATTAATTTAACATTTTTTTTAGCCTATAGTTCAATAATATTTCCCAATCTTCTTACGTCATGTTTTACTGACCAAATCTTAATGTCGTAGTATTCGCTTGGTCCCCAATTATCTACTTCGTTTAAAAATAAAAACAAATAAACTTGTTAATATCATTTAAGTAACATTTTATGGGCACCTATTCAGTATTCAATTTCGTACTACTCGGCTTGTAATTGCAATTAATTCAACTATAATTGCAATGAAATTAACTTTATTATGCTTTTTCGGCATTTCTATTACTGCGAAATGCAGTAAACTACACACAGCATTTAGTAATTTGCCTGAAACTATGCACAGACAACAAAAAACAATTTATTTAAAATGTAATTACTTAAACGACACACACACACACATGCATATACACATACACATGTACTTGTATACTTCTTTTATGTTTAAATATACACGTAATGTGCTAAAAGCAATTAAAGCGAGGGCCATTTTCTTAAGCTTGTCTAATTTAAAAAAAGCTGAAAGCTTAAAATTCTCAGTGACAACAGCTGCAGCGTTTTTAGCAATATGTTATATCAGAATTTAATATAATAATTTTTTTGCTGGTATTTTTTTGAAGTAGGACCAGCAATCAGGGGATAGCCCCTACCCACGCAATACATTGTGCTAGAACTAGGAAAATAGGTTATGGGGAGGGAGGATAGAGGGAGTAGTGTCTGTGGATATTCAATTTAAACCTTCCCACGTAGAAAGTGATAGGAAAGACTTCCGCAGGTAGTTTATTCCACATACAAATAGTAATGGCAACAAAATTTAACTATTTTAAGAAAAAACGCTTCGAAAACATTCAGTGATTTCAGTGATTTATTAAAAGAAAAGCAGATCATATATATAACTTATGTTTCAAAGAGATATTAAAATACATATTGTTAAAGTCTTTATAGCAAAGTGTGACTCTTTCTGATTCAAAATATGGTGACTGATGAACTTTGCGACCTAAATGATTATAATTTATAAAAATTATTATACTGTTTTACATTTTATTTAATAGTTTTATTTTATTAAGTACTTGTAATGGCAAAAAAAGTATTTTAAATCAAATTCACGCCGAAGGGCACACACAATCTATGAAAACCAGGTTAATTTAGAATTTTTTTTGCAATGATTTTGCTTCATATGTGTTCTATGATAATTCAACATGATTTTCAGTAATAAAAAAGAAAACTTTTCCTTTTGAAATAACTTATTTTCATGTTCGTTTAAGATTCCAGTACTGTTAAATCAAAATGAAAAATCATTATTTCAAGTTAAAACAACGTAATTTTTTTTAATGAAATAATGCGAAAAATTAGGTTGAATCGAAGTTATTTCAGGTTGAAACAACATGAATTTAATTTAAGGATATATATATATATATATATATATATATATATATATATATATATATATATATATATATATATATATATATATATATATGTATATATATATATATATATATATATATATATATATATATTATATTTTCCCGTTGTTTCTAAGCTTAAGATAGAGCCGTAACAAAATCATTCCACCCAATTCTATCTAAAGCAAGGTTTTTTATTCCATTCTATGTACATCCTTTCTCTGTAATTTCTGCGTCTACCAAACATCGCCATGTATTTGTCGGTCTTTGTAATGTTTGTTTGCTTTCCTGGCCAAGGTTTTAATTTGAACTTATCGCATGATAGTCAACGCACTTGTAAAATATTAAAAAAATTTGGTTATGAAATAGTTATTATCTCTGAAATTTTCTTAAATTGTTGATTTTCAAAGTAAATGTGAGTAAGTTGGTAGCGCCAATCTGTTATAATTTGTTATGGTATACTAATCATAAATGTCAAAATGGAAGCTTAGTATGGCAATTAGTTTGACAGTATAGTATACATTTTATGACTTACTTATAATTACGTAGATAAATTGTAATAGTTTCAGGCTAAATAATTTATTATTTATAAAACTTCTGCAAATATTTATTTCTAAAAAATTCTACCCTCGTGCAGAATGCACGTGCACATGAATCCTAATGCGAACATGTCATAAACTTTTTACTTCTATACTCACGTACATTCACACATGCACTCCAAAAAAAGAAATAAATAAATTAAAGTAGTCTCACGTATTTAAAACATTTATATTTGCATATAAACACTGCACTTGCTGCCAAAAATAATAACATTTAAAGTAGCAGCAGTAGCGTTAGTTGCAGCAGCAGCAGCTCTGCAATATATTAGTATTTAAAACAAAGTTTCTAATTAACTAAACATGCTATTGTTGTATGTGATAAAAATTTACAAAATAAATTTCAGTATTATTGCAAGTTTAATTTTTTTCAGCAACATTTTCAGAGAGTACACAAATGCGTGCCGTATTCGCCCTCGTAATAAATATTCAATTAAATTACATAATTTCTGATATTTTTTGGAGTGAGAAAGCAAAGGGACTAACTAAAATGAAGGTGATGCTTTTAAGGGATTAAGGGAATGAAATGGTATATAAGTTCAATTATAATATAAAATTTGATTACTATTTATATTTAGATTCAAAACATGTACATACACAGTAAATAATAGTGTAAAATTTGTTTTGTATGCAAAGAGTTAGCAAATAGTTGTAGCCTACTTTTTGGGGGGTGGTGAGAAGAAATAATTGCAAGCAATTATAAATGAAAGCTTATAGGTGAAAAGGATATTTAGGTCATGTCTTAAATTTTACCTTTAGTAGTTGAAATATTTTAGGCATAATTTGTTTTTAGCCAAAATATAAAAGCCGATTAAGAAGCTTAAAGACTAAAGAGAAAACTGATGAAATGTATCTTTAACTTTAACAGAGAAATATTGCAACTAATTAGAGACCTTTGCAAAAGAAAAACTTAATTGAATGTTTATTTAGTAAAAAATTAATTTGAATAAAAGTTTGAATGCACATAAAACGTATAAATAAATACGACTACTATGCTCGTGAATCTTCTTTGTAATGGGTGTTTTTTAAGCTTGATAGAACTAGGGATCTGTCATACTGCGCCCACTTTTTGACATAAAAAATTTAATGGATTATTTTTGGCGAATTATCATTAGTATAAATAGACGGTTGAACAACGCTACCAAGTTATCCACATTTATTTTGAATATCAGTCAAAAACTACTTCGTTTTATAGGCAATGTTTTACGAGACTCAGTGCTAATTCACACGGTGAAATTTATGACGTGTATTTTTCTTAATTCTCTTTTGAAGTTGCTACCAAAAATTCCTTGCATTCATACGATGTTTTTTTTTTTTGACGTCTAATTTTAGTTCTCTCCACTCATATAGCCAATAAGCTAGAAGAGTAACAATAAAAAATAACAATAAGATAGAAGAGTAACATTGAAACGTAAAAAGAATAACAACAAGAGCAATGTAAAGAGAAATATGAAAAAAAAACATGGAAAACAGAAATCGAGTCATTTTTTCTACCCCTCTTTCTTCTCTACCCTGTTCGCTAACAAACAAAAACTGACGTCGAAAAATAGACTTCATAAAAGTCTTCGTGTGAATTAGGTGTCATTGTTGATTAAACGGATTTTTGAATAAACACCATTGCCGCCTATTGAGTACAACCAATTTACAACAGGACTTACAAACTTTATTAGGTTCAGAAAAATTTTCTTTTTGATGGGGTTTATATAATGATAGCATCCTTTTTTCCTTAAGAACGAAATTGTTACTAGTACGGACGATATGTGGCAACTGCAAGTATCGACTTATTTAAATCAAAATTTTTCCAAAATTTAATCTTCTTTAGCAGCATATCCGAATTATCAGACCAGCTGATAGTATGGCCGTTGACTTTACTATTGTGTGTAAATGTATATGACCCATCATCTCCTCTATTGCCCTTAATTTCTTGATAATCTAATCTGCTTACTATTGGGATTGGAAGAGATTGTATTGAACCCCAGTATGCTGGATTCTTCAGTTTACTTCTTATTAGCAAGCTGCCAACCTAACCTAACTTTATTTTGTTAAATAGAGCTGCCAATTTACCTCCAAGGTCATGTGATTCAACATATGTGACTTATTTCCCATGGGCCAAGTAAAGTGACTGGTTTTTTGCTAATAAATCATTAAACATTTTAATCTTGAAAGTCAACATTTGTCATGTTATTCCCAATATACGGACAGAAATGCTCTAAAAAGTGGCTCCAAAAATTAACATCCCGAATGAGTTTAATTTTTGTTCACAGCCAATTTTTATATTTGTTACATGAAACTTATTTCAAATATTTCTTATAATGAAACATACTCAGGAGAGTCTTATGACTTCTGTTTGTTTGTTAAATGTTTGAAATTTTTAAATGTAGGAGGCATGGACAAATTTAATTTTACGGTTTAAGTGCAACGAATTGCAGCATCTGAGCAATAATATTTACTAGAATTTCCGACTAAATCTTGTGTACAAATGCAAATATTTAAATTTGCCCTCACATTGCTCATATTGTTGCTTAACTGACAAATAATTGCCAACAAATTATAAGAAAGATAGAAACAAGTGAGCAATAAAAATATTCTGATAATATTTTTAATAATTGCAAGTCAATTGTTTTTGCTTTCAAAGTACATAATGACAATAGGACATTATTGAACACCTTGTAAATTGGCCAAATGTGTTTTGTGATTTCTAGTAATTTTGAAATTTTCGTGGGAGTTTCCTATATAAGTTTATGATATCCTATACCTTTAAATAAATTGGTTTGTTACCTTTACGTACCATCTACACAAGAATAACCATTCACAAAATATAAACCTTTCATAACTTTCATAACTTTTAATACTATTGTTTAGGGGCTAATGCCCGTTATTTCTACAAACAGGTAATTTACCTAAAGTTTTTACCTACGAGTTTGCCTTAAAAAATTTAACTTACACGATAGATATCTGTACACTAATATATATCTATGGCTAGAAATAACGGGGATAAGTACTTTACAATTTTAAGCCCCAAAGTATGCAATAATATTTCCATCCATTGCATCTTTGAACATAATTATATGACGTATTATTATAATACTTTTTTAAAATTCATTTTATAGTACTTTCAAACAATAAACAATTATATGATAAAAAATTTTGTACTGAAAATAAAATTTTAAATATGTATAAATACTGCTTTCAGCGTAGCGTCATGGCAACAATTAAAGCCAATTAAACTAATCAAGCGCAACAATTTTGTTTTAAAAGCAATAAAAAGAAAAACAAATTTATAATGGAAAAAAACAGGAAAGGAAAAATATCACTACTTCAAACAACAAACACCAAATTAATATGTTGTTTAAATATTAAAAAAAAAAACAATTCAAAACTTTTGCTGCTTCTATGAAAAAAAGGTTCTTTTTTTTGGTAAAAACTTTTATGTAGTCAATAAAATACATTTTTTCTTATAACAAAAATGAAAAAAAAACATAAAATGAAATACCGAAACAAGAGGCCATAAAAATGTACAAGTTTTTCAGTTCAAATTGATTTCAGGGCAATTTTACTACAAAGAGGGTGATATTTTTAATGCATAATTTTTTGATCAAAAAGTTTCAATAGTTTCTAGGTGAATTGCTGCTTTAAATATACAAAAATACTATAGCTATGAAGGGAAAATATGATGGAATTTATTTCCTCAAAAAATATACAAACAAACATATATACATATGTATATACAAAATTTTATGAATACTTTAAAAAAAACTCTATTCTAACATTTTTGGCAACAAAATTTGTTTGCTAAGTCCTTCAGAAAAAGGGAATAATTATTTTTATTATATAATGTCATTTTCTTAAGAAGAGATAAAGTTAAAGAAAACTGATTGGCATACAAAATTTATTATACTTGACATAAAAACTAATTGTGTATATATAATATAAGACCTCATTTATAGCACCTGGAAAAAGAAACTAATCACAATACTACTCAAGGTACTCTAAGAAGGATATTAACTGAACAATAATATTCTAATTTGAGCGAATAATAAAATTAAGCTATTTTCAAGGTTAATAAAAATTTGTACTCAACATTTTTTAAAATACTGTTTGCTTTTTGTTAAAAGCCAATTATGCAAAAAATCACCATTTCTATAAAAGAAATATTTAAAAAAACGTACAATTATTTATTTAAAAGAAAACCAAAAAAAAAAAACACCAGCAATAACATGATCAAATGGTGTTAATGGTTAGCTATAAATATCGCCCATTCAATTTTTGCTTTTTAATTTTATTCCTTGCAACTATGGGATAATGGGAGGATTCAAATATTTAGAAAGTTAAATTTGAGTGGATATGCATTAAACACACATTTTTATTTATTTTTTCTGAATCGTTATGCTATTTTTATAGATTTATTTTCCTTCAGTTTATTTTTGTGTATCGAGGTGGCGATGCTAGAATTATAATTTTTAAAATCAAATAAATGACGTTGATAATAATAACTGTAACAGCAATAATTGCTCTCTTTTAGGCGTCCAGCCATAATAATTACACTTTGCTAATAATTTATTCGGCATTGTGAAAAAATAAAAATAAATAATATAGATGGGGGTGCAGTTTTGTTCTATGAGGTTTGAAGATGATTTCAAAATTTTATTTATTTTTAAAAGGATTTTTTTTATTATATTAAATTTATATTCTTCAGCCTGATTGTATTAGACATTTGTGATGGAAAATTTTGATTTTTTTTATTACTACAAGTAATAAGCCACCAATCTCATTTTATTTTTTTTTCGTGCCAGATAATTAGTTAACTAGTTTTATTTATGAACTAATAAATAACACTGTATACTACTCAAAGGTTATACAATCTTATACTCAGTTGGACGATTTAGGTGACCAGTTTTTTTATGGGCCTCCAAAGATTTCGGGAATCAGTGCGTCCTCAAAATATGATGTCATCAGGTTTTGGTCAACAGCTGATTTAGATTTGTTAACAGCGCTAAACTTTATATGATGTAGCTAGCTAAGAGTCTACCAAACAAATCTTATAAACATTGTACGACATAAGTAAGGGCTGGAGTGAAAAGATAGGGATCTCAGAAGATATGAACATATCCAACCAATGTTATGAGGCACTAAGCTCCTCATAGGGGCGATGGTAGTATATTATCTATTTTGTATTTATTAACTACATATTACAAATACAATTACAAAAAGTCTAGTAACTTATTTTAACCAATACAGTAACAAATTACTTCACCCCTGGTAGTGACATATATCAGAGTTTTTAAAGGCATTAGAACCCCGCACAACCCATAAGCTACTGGGGCACTCAGGAATATGTTATTATCTGTATTTAATGGTACTATTTTGCTACGTTTTCATAAGAGGCAGAAGGAAATCATAAGGATTTTACTTGTGTAAAACTTAGACACAAACTGTGAAAATGGAAATACACACAGGTTTTTGCTGTCTTCTATCACAACCAATTGTAAGGACCTTATTGTCGTTAAACCATTTAATTTTGTTGCACACTTCCATAAATTGAAATAGTTGTAGTAAATTGAATGGTTAAGAAACGTTCTATTTTATAGCAAAACATTCGCAGCAAAAGAATTAATTAAAATTTTATACTATCCCTGAATTTATGCAACACTATTTAGTTCTATCACACTTTCACTAATAATCATAAACAAATTTTTTTTACCCTTTTTTATGTATACAAAACGACACGTATACCTTAAATTTCTTAATGCCACATCAATTTCGATCGAAGTCAATAAAATTGTACCCTGTCACTCTACATGTAGTTTTAATCACATCACATTTATGGCTCATTAAACATTTACTATGGTTTAGTATGCCCGCTAGTAATATGATAACCAGCACATTTTATTGATTTGCCGAAATAGACACCATAAATATATGAAAAGATCTTATAGTTGTTACAAAAAAAAAAATTGATATAAAAATAAAACAAGTAATAAAATTACAAAAAAAATATAAGAATCCAATTAGCAGAATGAAATAAAAAATATATGTAAAACTATATGCCTGATATAAGAAAATATTTCAATATTTCATTTCCTGTCCAAAATAGCATAGAAATACATTTTTATGCCCACTTTTGCAGTCTGTTTTAAGGGGTTTTACATTATTGAAAACTTTTAGTACTTTATTAAGCGTTCGAGAGGAGTGTATCAATGACAAATGTGCTGAGATAAAATTGCCAGTTTTACAAACTATTAAATTTTATTAACAACATTCTTGTTGCTTGTGAAACCCTTTTTAGGCTTTCAATCTAATTTATGACTGTCTTTGGCAAACTTCGGACAAGGATATTTTAAAAATTAATGCGGTAACTATATATATAAATATTTTCAAATACAAATTCCAACTCAATGCTTTGACGATAGTATTGTTTTTTTTTCGAATATGAACAAAACGTGTGTAGCAAGAACATAAACCAAATATGTGTAACGAATATTAGTAACCAAAATATGAAATGAAAATACAAAACGGTTGCTTTAAATGCTGCCTTTTGAGAGTTTTTTTTTATAGTTGAAGTATTCAAGTTTTCAGCATTAAAATTAATCTCTTTATTTAAAAAAAATATAAAAGCACTTTGCTGTTTGTATTTCTTAATTTTATTACATAATTAATTATGCTATTATAGCACAACAGTGTGACTTATGATACATTATAATTAATATCCACTGCTTATATTTTCTCTTTATGTATGTATATATTTAACCATTAAAATAATTTAAAACACCTCTCATACCAAAAAGCCACTTCTTGCCCCCTATCTACTCTCTTGTTGCAGCCATAAAGCTGACGTTTAAATAAATTTCTATAAAAAAAAAAATATTGAAAAAAGAGATTATATATAAAACTTCCATTTATAGAAATATAATTAAAATCTACCCAACGACCAAATGCGACACCAACAGACAAACACACACACGCACACACATTTAATACGCACACAAAAACGAGGAAAAATATTTATAGATGACAAAAATTATACAAAATAAACTGCGAAAAAAATTAAATAAAATAAAAAATCCAAGCAGTAAATAAAATTAATACCCATTAATAAGCATAATTGAATCTTTATAATAAATTTGCATTTAAACAATTTTCACAGGGAATAGTAATGTTTTATGCTGAATTGTTCATGTGTATTTTGTATGAATAAATACTCTTTTTTTAGTTTGTCTCTACAGGCTGCTGCGTGCTTTAGAGTCGTAACGATGCCAGTGTGGTTTCAGAAGATACTGCGACAGCTACAGTGTGGCCATTGTATAGATAAATAAAAAATATAACGAAACCACAACATAGAAGTAAGTATAAATACATAAACTTTTCCATAAATACAATGCGAAGCGAACAGCACGAAATGTATATGAATGCGCGCATGGAGGTGAAGGTGTTTGTAGTGCAAGGTAGCAAATCCTTAGGATTATTTTATAATTTTACCCAAAACGCACATATTATTTTTTGTAATGAACAATGAATAACATCTATTTTTAAAGTACGGAAGAGAAACCGAATATTATTAACAACTATTAAAATATTTGTGTGAAAAATACTAGAGTTATAGAGTGAGATGCCAATTTTTCAATTTTTTAAATTTTTCAGACTGATAGAAATAAAGAGACAAGATTTAAAAACTACGTAGGAACAATTTAATTAAAGACAATTCTATGTAGTTGATATCAAAATTATTTTAAGCAGACCTAAGAGACTTTGATCACACGCTTCTCCTAAACCCGG